>JAWNGG020000008.1:0-1200000 GCA_036937485.2 Tetragonisca angustula | reverse complement strand
ACATTTCTCCTCTCTCTCTCTCTCTCTCTCTGCTTGTTCCAACAGCGTTCGTTGATTCTCTGCCACTCTTTCATCTACAAACTTCTATCCGATTATTTAATTTACAATTATAATTATATATCAGTTATAATTTTTAATTTATAATTAGTGTTGTGATTGGCGCATTTATTGCGACAAGCTGAAAGAAAGCCTGCGAACAATCACGTAGTTTGATCGATCGACGAAATTATTTGGAAAGTCGAAAGATCGAGGATTTCAACTGCAGGCGCCGGAAAAATGAAAAAAAAAAAAATATATATATATATACACGTCGCGACGTTTGTTTCATTCCAATTTCACAATTAATTACGTATAACTTAATATTTACTCTATGTTTACACTGTTTTTTTTGTTATCATCGGGAATTTCCAGCGTGTTTCCAATATTTTTCACAAACGTGTTAATTTATGTCTGTTACTCTGTTGTTGGACGAAATTCGAGCGGTAAACACGTGACCAACGCGGTATGGTTGAATTCAACTATTGACCATTAATTAATACTCCAACGATGCAGGTTCTGGAATAAATTTTATTTATTAATAAAAAAAACGCGCGAGTGTGACGTGACGGAGTTTACGATCGATGTTTATGAAAAAAAAGAAACAACGATTTTGGCGGTAACACAGGGTTGTTTAACCAAAAATCACTTCCTACTAAAATAAATCCTTCGATGTAATTTCTTTATTGCTATATGTGGCGGTCGACAGTTTAAAAACACAACGAAAATCGATCACATTGATTTTTCAATTTAATTTCAAATTAATGAAATTAGTTTTCTCTTATACTTTGATATTTTATTGAAGAAACGCCCTGTACAAACTACCCTGTCCCGTTGGCGCAAAAAAAAGAAAAAAAAGTACAAATCAAAATCTCGTTGACACGTCGTATTATTAAAAAAATAATAAAACTCACGCGATGCACGAGCACCGAAAATTGAAATTGAACTCGATCGTTCGTGTATCGATATCAATTAAACATTTATACGTTGTTGATTTGACAGTGCTATATATATATTTTTTTTTTCATTTCTTTCCTCGTACGTAACGTTAAATGTTGCAATCTTTTGTTCGCGGAAAGAAATTTTCGATTTGAAAGGCTGGCCGCGTGCGTGTGCACTCGACTGTGAAAATCGAAGCCCGGTTCATCGATTCGCGTTTTACGTGCACGACGAACGTGAATTTCGCGAGAAGATCGCGTTCGAAGTTCTATATTTCTCGCATACTGCAAGCAATTTACCTCCAATTCGCCCGTACGGGACATTATTGTGCGTATTTTGCACGCAGATCTGAGCGTTTCGACAAATTTTACGCGTAAACGTTATATGAAATTTTTCAATTTCACTTACTCCGAAGTCGTGTTAGATATAGATAATGAAATTTGTGAAACAACGAAATTGTATTATCGAGTATTTCATATAGAGATTAAATTTAATTTCTTTCCAATTTAAATGACTTGTTTGTTATTTCGTGAAAAACGTAAAATAACTTTATTTGTCATTCGATTTTGGTAGAAATAACTGATTTCTAATAACGTCCAATGTTTGGGTTAGGTTTGGGTTAGGTTTGGGTTAGGTTATAAAATCAAAATTTAATATGCAATTTACAAAATTTAAATTTAATATAATATATTATCTATTAATTGCAAATTAATTATTTTAAATTAAACTAAAATTCAAAAAATTTTTTAATTTATAAATATATATATATATATATATATACCATTAGAAATAATATTTATTATTATAATTTAATTTAAAAAATTAACTCTTTTATCAGACATCTAATAAATATATATATATATGATTATAATATTAAAAGAACTTAAAATTTTTATAAATAAATTTACAATTTACTTCTTTTTCAGACATAATATTATAATTATTAAATAATTAATTTAAATTAAATAAAATTAATAAAATATAAATAAGAACTAATTATAGTTAAATTTTAAGCCGAAATTAAATGTAATTTATTACTTCATATTTTTATATTAAATAAAATTATTTAACAAAAATATTTAAAAATTAAAAAATTTCATTAATATTTTCAATATTATACTCTGAAATATAAGCTATTTAAATTTAATATAAAATAAAAATTATAATTAAATATATATATATTAAAATAATTGTATATAATGATATTTTATTAAATATTAAATTTAAACTAAATAAAGATAATAATATTGAAAAATTAGAAATAATAATTTCATAAAATATTTTTTCATAAATTAATTCATATTTATTTAAAAATTTATTAAAATAATAAATAATTATTTTATATATATTAATTATATAAATAAAATTTTTTAATAAAATTAAAATTTTTTTAAAATTAATTTTTTTAAAACTTAAATTTAAAATAAAACTTAAAATAAATATTTTAATAATAAAATATTTATAAATTTTTAATAAATTAAAATTTAAAACTATTTTGAACTTCTTCTCAAAGAGAAATCGACGAATTGTTGTATGCGGTTTAGTCACTTCGTTAAGGTCCGCAATCAGTTGCCAGCGCAAGTGGTTAAAGAGCTGAAAGCTTCGCTCTTGGCCTCCGAAACGAGTGGCCTGGTATTGCGTCGCTTCTTGATTCGATTCTCACGGAGCTGTCCTCCAAAGGATATCCAAGTCGAAAGAATCCTCTATCGAACGTAACGACGTTACCGAACAATCGAACAGAGGACCACGTTTCACCACCGTGCGTTCGAGTTGTTCGAGTCTTGCTGAAATTTTCACCATTTTCATTTTTTTTTTTCTTTTTCGCGAAAAAACGCGTTTCGCGCGATCCAAGTGAGTCGGTGCTCTCGTTTGGCCAGCTGTGCCTAACTATAGCGCACGATATGCAAACCACCACCGCTCGCTCGCTCGTTCGCTCGCTCACATGAAGTTATTACCCGTGTACGAAGATTGCAGATGGCTGCCGCCGATTTCTCGGCCACTTTCCCTCCTTCGTACGCCGATGTTGTGCATGTTTGCATACGGTGCATGAGAGGAGAGCGAATGCTTCCTTCGGGCTGTGTTCGGTAGCTCGTGTGTCTCGTACGTACGATTGGCGGATGGCTTCTTTTGCTGATTTAGTCGGTTTCGTTACATTATTAAATAATTTATACATATGTTTGTTATTAAATAATTTATACATATATGTATATTATTAAATTTTATATATATATGTTTATTATTAAATAATGTATATATATATTTGTATATTATTAAATAATTTATATATATATGTTTATTATTAAATAATTTATACATATGTTTGTTATTAAATAATTTATACATATGTTTGTTATTAAATAATTTATATATATATGTATATTATTATTAAATTATATATATATGTTTATTATTAAATAATTCATATATATGTTTATTATTGAATAATTTATATATATATGTTTATTATTAAATAATATATATATATATGTATATTATTATTATTTAAATAATTTATATATTATTATCATTAAATAATTTATATATTATTATTATTATTGTTAAATAATTTTCAATTGCGTGCGTGTCGTTCGAGTTGAACGTTATTCAAACTTAGATTAATTGCCAAGCGGTTGAATGCTGCCACGCTGATTTTACACGATTTGCCTCGAAATGCCATAATTCTGAATCTGTTATTAGACGATAGATATTATCTGCAACAGACGTTATCTCACTTAATGTTATCTGCATGTTTATTGGATTTATCGTTGACGAATGATTGGATTTTTTTCGGAGGGATTGGACAATTTTTTAATACCTCAGTATGATAAATGTTTAACACCTCGGTATGAGGTAGAAAAGAGTGTGAAAATAATTTATAAGAATTATACAATGCCTAAATTCATTTCACTGAGAAAACATTGAAACTCTTCGGACCGAAATTTTTAACTCCGTCTGCATGGAACGCTACGATTTTGTTTGCTCTGGAACTTGTCACACAAAAGGGTAGGTTTTACCCTACTTTCCCCTACTTTTTTTTTTTTTTTTTTTTTTTTTTGGATCGTGAAAATACACATTACGTCCTTTCATAAGAATATTCCGGATTTATGGAATTTACTAGAACTGTGTAGAGTCTCGCAGCGCAGTTTTTACGTTCGAAATGATTTATTGTGAGATGTACGAATAGAAAGCTCGTTTCTCTCCATGGAAGAAATGGTACGTGAGAAGGTGTATGTGTATTTGTATATTGCCTGTACAATATATAATGCAAGGAGAGAAACGAGAGTTCTTCATTCATGCATCTCATAATAAATCATTCACTGTTGTATAAAATTCTATAAATTCCGTAACTCTAGGAGATTTCCCCGAGAAAAATTGAATTCCTCGAGCTCTTGAATTTTCAATGCGCGAACGCATGAATGTGTCCACGCGGTACAGCGACACACGGACCGCGAATTTTATAAGAAATTTTGAAACTACAAAATTCCACAGAATCTATCCGTAACATACGAGAAAAAGAAGGAAAGAAAAATACGCACAGTGGTTTTTGTAATATTCGACTCGTGAAGTAATTTTCTAATTGTATACATAATTGTGTATAGTATAACAAAGATGTTAACAAGCATTCGATATATAAATCGATTTGACGGGTAATATTTTAAGTTTTTCATTTCAACAAGAGTAATGAAAATAAAATGAGAAAAGTAGTATAAATAATATGATCGTACCTCCAAGTTCATTAAGAACTGATCGTAAAATGAATGAGAGAATAAGATGGATAAGAGAGTAAGAAGTATCATTCTTTAATACGAGATGGAATAAATATTGAAATTGTCTGGATTTCTTAACACTAGAACTACCGGCGATCAAAGAATAAAATTTCCATCAGAGACATTGAAGTCGTAAAAAAATAGAGAAACTTCAGAATACAATGGAGTGTACAGTCGTTTACTTGTATGTTTGTACGAAAAATTATTTGAATGTTTTTAAAAATACGTTGCAAAATATCTAATAGAAAATTTTAATTGGCCATTTTGACCATTTTGGTAGTTCTAGCGTTGATGTACAAGGAAAATGCTAAAAATTAATTCGATCAACTGTTCAGTCAAATCAAATTTGCAAATGAATGGCAAAATAAAATGTTGAGTACAACACAGATGCAAGTGAAATTGCATTAATACAACTTCTATCTTTTAAAGCTACGAATTTACCGCTAATCAAATTAAATCCACGTTCTCTTGAATGACGAAACTGTGTCTCGTTGTTCGCATTTTTAAATAATGTTAAATGTAATTAATATAAATTAACATAAAAGTTATTATTAATATTAATATAAATTACTATATTTTAGTAATTTAATATTTGATTTTTTTAAATTTCAAAAAAATTTTTTTCAAATTCAATTTTAATATTTAATCCATACTAAATTGCTATATTTAATTTTTAATTTATACTATATTACTATATTTACTTTACTATAAATTAATATGTTTATTAATTTATCACGCAAGATAATAATAATAAAATAATAATAAAAAGTAATAAATATATTAATAAAAAAATAAATAATAAAAATAAAAAAGTAATTCTTGCAGCAACGAAAGATATTTGAGAGGTTTGTTCGTTTATCGGAACAATGCTCGATATTAATGAATAAATAGCGGGAATGGCGGGGCGCGAGAAAAACGAACGAGAGGAAAAATCGGATAGAAATCGATGGGAATTGGTCGAGCGAGGTGGAGAGAAGCGCAACGATGGCCGATGCCAAGCAGGAATGTTTTCTCTCGCATTCCACGAGTTTCGTGGATCGTCCGAACCGACGAATTTAATATTGGCACGCGCGAGTATGCCAGACCCGCCGTGGAGAACGTTTCGTGGCCGTGGGTATCCTCTCGGTTTCCGCATGAAATCGCGACCGAGCAATCGGCTTCCCTTTCGGTATTTCGCTGCCTCTCCTTCCTCTTCGTTCTATTTATTATTCTTAACCGTGCTTACTTAAGCAGTTTCTCCTCTCGTTTTCCTTCCTTCCTTCCTTCCTTTCTTTCTTTTTATTTTTATTTTTAGAGCTCGCGTTAGAACGGTGGTTTCTTGCGTAACGCGAAGAAGCGCGAACTGCGATGATCAGAGAGATTAAAACGCAAGCAGAGAAATTTCGTAAAAATGCGAATTGAAATTGTACGTTTTATGAAAAATTCAATGCTCGTTCGGACATTTGAAAGTAAAGTTAACCAGGTTCTGCAGATCTGATAAATGTGTGAAGATTTTCTGTAACAGGAAATTACAATTTTTGGTCACAGTTTTTTGAACTTATTTGTAGGTGTAATTAAATTTATGTTTGGAAATTGCATTGGTTCTGAGACACTTCCGAATTTACAAGATCTGATAAATCTAGGAGATTTCTCTTAAATAAGTTACAAATTAGTTATTTCGACCATTTTGCGGCTTTCCCAAATCTGCAAGATTGTAGATCTAACAAATCTATGAAGTTTCTCTGAAAGAAATTACAGATTGGTCATTTCGACCATTCTGTGAGTTTTCAGAATTTATAAGATTGTAGATCTAACAAATCTATGAAGTTTCTCTGAAAGAAATTAGAGATTTGTCATTTCGACCATTCTATGATTTTCCAGAATTTATAAGATTGTAGATCCGATAAATCTTTGAGACAAAATTAAAAATTGGTTATTTTGACCAATCTATGATTTTTTCGAATTTACAAGATTGTAGATCTAATAAATCTATGAAATTTCACTTTAAACGAAAGGAAAAAATAAAACAATTGCAAATTGGTCATTTTGACCATTCCTCTGGTTTCAGTTTCATTTCAACCTCACTTCGACAGAGAGCTGGTTGTTCCAGTTCATTTTATTTATTATTCCAATCCGTTACAATTTACGACCGTTCTGCCCGTACCTTTTGACTCAACTCAAAAATTCCACCGCGACCGCAAATTAAATTTAGAAACACCGCGCGATTGATTTTCCAGGTTTCATCGATTGTTCCGCGCTCTTTATAATTCCCACGCGTGTCCGAGCAATTTGGGAGGATTTTCGATGGCGAGGTTTTCGCTTGACGAATACCTCCCTCCCCCCATCTGTTTTCGCGAACCGAGGTCTCCCGAAATTCCAACGATTCGCTACTGCGGGAATTTTATATATATAATTATAAAAATATAGTATATTATATTATTGATTTTTCATTATTTTCATTTATAAATATCTACATATTATGAAAGTAAAAGTATTTATATTTTATTTTTATTTTATTAATTTTTATATTTCTATTTATTATTCTTTTATAATATTATATTACATTGCGTTATTTTATTAATTTTTATATTTATATTTATTATTCTTTTATAATATTATTATATTTTAAAATAATATATTATTGTATTACGTTATTTTATTAATTTTTATATTTCTATTCATTGTTCTTTTATAATATTAATATTATATTATATTATATTATATTACGTTATTTTATTAATTTTTATATTTATATTTATTATTTTTTTATAATATTATTATATTTTAAAATAATACATTATGTCATACTGTATTACGTTATTTTATTAATTTTTATATTTCTATTTATTATTTTTTTATAATATAATATTATATTATATTATATTACGTTATTTCATTAATTTTTATATATATTTATTATTCTTTTATAACATTATTGTATTAATTTTATTATATTGTAAAATACAATATATATTGTAAAATACAATATATATATATATATATTGTAAAATACAATATATATATATATATATATATTTATATTATATTTTGTTCTTCTTCGCCTGTCGGTTCCTGAATCGATGGGAATTCCGCGAGGGTAGAGGACAGTCCTCGTGAAAATTTCATCGCAGCGAATGCCATTTGTTCTTGCCCGCAATAAAGAGATCTCGTGAGCGAATTTTCACGCGTGAAATATGCACGCCATTCTTTCGTTCTGTGCGGCTTCGTCCTGTCACAAGGAAAGAAGCGTGTCTCGAAACGAAAGTGTGTACATACGTACACGTATTGGACACTTGGCTCGATCGGTCGTTGCCAAATTGAGAGCCCACAAGCGGTAATTCAATTCAAGTCGGGGATGTTATAACAAAAATGAAAAGATGTTGGCAGTCGAAGATATATATATATTTCAATGATCGATCGAAAAATATACGAAAGATCTCCAGGGTGTGTGGGAGATCTTCAAACGTGTTTATGTTGTTAGATAGAATTTTTGATGCGCTGGGAGGGGCGAGGAAATATCGAGAATATGGATGATAGTCGATTGGAAGATTAATTTGTAGCGTTCGATGCTGTGAATATATCAATTTGAAATATTCACTTGGCTTTCTACGAAAATTATATTTAGCAAAGAAATCTTTGTTTGAGAATCAATGATGGCTGCTCGAAGTATCTAAAAGATCTCACTGTTGATTGTATTTTATCTTCAAACGTGTTTATTGCCAGATAGAAGAGAAAATATCGAGGGGAAGAAGTCGATCGAAATATCAATTTGGAATATTCAGCCAATTTTTGACGAAAATTACATTTGGCTGAATTTTTTAAAGGAACTCTCATTTGGGAACCAATAATAACTGACGTGTATCTGAAAGATTTCACTTTGAAAGTGTTTGACGTATTTTATTGTCAAATGTGCTCGCTGTTAGAAAAGTTTCTAAATTTTTGATGTGCTGGAAGGTTAGAAGATATCGACTGAAATGTTAATTTGAAATATTCGCCTTTCTACGAAAATTACAATTGGTAAAAAAATCTTTGAATTTTTTAAAGGAATTTTTATTTGGGAACCAATAACAACTGACGTACGTATCTGAAAGGTTTCACTTTGAAAATGTTTGACGTATTTTATTTTCAAATGTGCTCGCTGTTAGAAAAGTTTCTAAATTTTTGATGTTAGAAGATATCGATTGAAACGTAAATTTGAAATATTCGCCTTTCTACGAAAATTACAATTGGTAAAAAAAAACTTTGAATTTTTTTAAAGGAACTTTTATCTGGGAACCAATAACAACTGATATACACATGTATCTGAAAGATTTCACAGTGAAAATGTTTTTGCTGTATTTCATCCTCGAACGTGCTCACTGTTAGAAGGGTTTCTAAATGTTTGGTGTTGTATCGAAAGGTGAGAAGATGTCGAGGATCAATATCGTTGAAATATTAATTTGAAATATAGGAAGCTTTCGACGTATCGTTCCCTAAGAATTCTCCCCGTGATTTCCATGATTTTCTAGATATTTCCCGATGAAGATAAAGATACGACGTTAGATTTCATATTTCATTGGAATTGCGCTGATAAACCAAAGTAGCTGCGAGATGGAGATTGTTCTTTATCGTTTCGCTTCCCTTCGTTTCTTGAAGATTCAATCGAGGACAAGGAGAGTGGAAACCAGATCTGGAAGATCTTTTAGGCTTTTGCAGGCTGGACTATGTTCTATTTTTTAGACAAGCGTTTCAACATTTCGCCATTAACAGGCGGACTTTGACAAAGGCCTCGAGTGACTCTGGTGTTAATGCCACGCTTTGTAAATAGGCGTCCATTTAAGAACATTTCATCGTCCACAAAATTCTCATCGTCCTTCGTCGTAAATAGATATCTCAATATCTGCTTTTACGAGCCAGTGTACGTAGATATTAAATTAATTTATATTATTGCATTGTGTATAAATTATAATTTATATTCACATGTAAGTTATTATATAGTTAACGTAAAGTTAATATATTTAAAAATTAGCATAAAATTTAATTTACTTTTGCGAGCCAGTGTACGTAGATATTAAATTAATTTATATTATTGCATCGTGTATAAATTATAATTTATATTCACATGTAAATTATTATATAGTTAACGTAAAGTTAATATATTTAAAAATTAACATAAAATTTAATTTACTTTTGCGAGCCAGTGTACGTAGATATTAAATTAATTTATATTGTTGCATCGTGTACAAATTATAATTTATATTTACATTTAAATTTACGTTTCGTATTTAATATAAAATTTAATTTATGTTCTATGTTTAAATTATATTATATTATATTTAAATTATGTTATATCATACTATATATTTAAATTTGCGTATTTCTTACATAAACTGTAATTCAATTTATCAAAATAGTTTGTTAAATTAATTTGTCCAATGCTGCGAGGAGAAATTTATTGGGGGACATTTTTCATAGAATCTCGATTCGAAAATGAATTCAAGCATCCAAACGCGGAGTATTTCGAACAAAAATTTACAAAAGAAGGCGTAAACAGTTTCAGCTTGTATTCGTCTATCCAAATCATTAGAATTTCGAATTTCAATTCGGATAAAGTACACAATGTGGCAGCGGCCTACCACCAATTCGTCCAACAGCCTTTTAAACCTCCCCCGAAAACCCTTCCGCTCGAATCGAAAACCAAACACACAGTCACTCGATCATATCAATCCCCTGTCGAAGCTTCACTTTAGCCATCGTCATCAACCGTGTCACCTCGTTGATCGCTGCCACCGCGAAACCAGGGAAATTCAATTGAAGTGGCAATCGTAGGCTCTCGATCCTCCAGACTCTAGACTCTCTGGATTCTAGCTATAGAAATCGAAGAGAGAGAGAGAGAGAAGAGATCGTCATCGATAACTATAGAATCGCGTCTACATAGTGAAGTTGGCGGTGCCTCTCTCAAAGATTTCGTCGCTCGGGGCACCTTTGGTTTACGTTGGTTCTCAGCAACGAAAGGAAGGCCAACTCCGAGTTCCCTCTCTCTCTCTCTCTCTCTCGCTCGTAGCACTCCATATTTAAACGGGGCCGAGCAGCAACGGCGCACAATAGGCTTTATGCTAGCAATCAGTATTCTACTTCCGTGACTAGACATCGAGGCGCTCTTCTCCGGCTATCGATTCGCTTCCTTCA
Organism: Tetragonisca angustula; assembly: GCA_036937485.2. Taxonomy (NCBI): domain Eukaryota; kingdom Metazoa; phylum Arthropoda; class Insecta; order Hymenoptera; family Apidae; genus Tetragonisca; species Tetragonisca angustula. The sequence continues at coordinate 1,189,111 of JAWNGG020000008.1, read as the reverse complement.
ATGTCAATAACCTGGCGATGCTCGTCCCGATGACGGACGTATCGAGTCGTGTCGACCATGTCACACACACACACACACACACATACGTATGTATATGACTGATCATCGATTCTTCCGTGACGTTCGGGACGCTCTAGCAACTAACAATAAGCGGCGAACGTCTTCCTCGTCGCGGGTCGCGAGAGCTGCTCACTTAGTTCGCCAGTACCTTCGCTATCGTGGATCTAAAACTCTCGGAGATCTCCAGATCCTTTGGGTTTTTGAGATTGATGTTGCACGAGGCTCGAGTTTTCTATTAGTTCCCACTCTGTTCTGCAACGAACTGTGCAAACTAATTTCCCTATTTTACTTTAACTCTCGCAGCTACAGTAAAGAAAACAATCTATTGAAGTAATAACATATTGAAGTAAGTAATGTAACATTATATTAAAGTAATTAATATAATATTGTATTAAAGTAATAATACAGTATTATGTTAAAGCAGTAATACATATATTAAAGCAATTAATACGTATATTAAAATATACATGTGTATTTGACGCGAGTATTGTGGTCGCGACACTCTCTCAAACGCAGTGTAGAGGCGGACGCAGTGGAGGGGATAGCGCCAGCGTTCGGAGAAGTGGTGGGGGTTGGGCCGCCAGTTAGCTACCTCTGCTCTAGCTAGTCGGAGAATCGCCGCGTGTGTGATCGATAATGAATTTTCGTTTGAACCTATCGGCTGAATTGATTGAACGTGTAATTCGGGACGTGGGATTGACGAGACGGAGTTTTGATCGAAAGGAAAGCAGTGAGACTCTCCCTATAACGCGAAATATACTAGTTCTCGAATGGCACTATATCGTTGAATTCGTTTTCACATCCGCTTTCACATTATATGTATAAAGAAATGGGTATATATATATATATATATATATATATAAATAAATGGGTATATATATAGTATTATATAGTATTACAGTAGTAATATATAATATTATATAGTATTATATACTATAATATCGTAATACTATAAATTTTATATAATACTTATATTATAATACTGTATAATATTATATATATGAGTTCTAATAACACATATATATGTGCGTGTATATATATACACACTATTATAATACTACTATATAGTATTATATATATAATATTATATAGTATTATATAGTATTATATATATAATATTATATAGTATTATATAATATTATAGTAGTAATATACTATATATATAATATTATATACAATATTACTGCAATACTATATAATACTATATACTATAATACTGTAATACTGCATAATACTATATATATTATATATAATATTATATAGCATTATATAGTGTTCCAGTAGTATATACATATACATGTATATATATATACACACTATTATAATACTACTATATAGTATTATATACTATTATATACTATATTACTGTAATACTATAATATTGTAATACTGTATAATACTATACACTATAATATTGTAATATTGTATAATACTATACATAATATTATATAGTATTATATCCAGTAGTATATATATATATAGTTATATATACACACACACTATTATAATACTACTATATAGTATTATATAATATTACAGTACTATATATATAGTATTGTATAGTATTACAGTAGTATAGTATATAGTATTATATATACATAGTAGTTTTATTGTCAAATCGTGTTGATCGAAGCCAGTGGCAATTTTTCATCACGTGATCGTACTCTATAACGGAAAGAATACATCAGGCGAAATTCTCCATCAATGATCAAACGAATCTTCCAATTTCCCGCGGACACGAGTATATCGTACGTGAAAGCCTAGATCATTATAGAACAAAGGAGATTCTCCGAGCTCGATGTCCAAGCACCCTCCCACGCTCATTCGCGGGAAAAAAAAAAAAAAAAAAAGAAAACGAGCAGAGCAAAGAGACGATGGTTTTTCCTATTTGTGCGCGAGGTCAATCGCCCGGCGAATATCTCGACGGATCTCTCGATCGTAGCCCGGCAAGTGCTCCTGACGTTCGTCAACCGCGGAACGCCGATGACAGACGCACAAAGCCGGCTCGCAGGCAAGAATAAAAATCGATTCGACGGGACATGGGGGGCGGAGGGGGAGGGGGAAGTTTTTTTTTTGGTTGGAAAGCCCCGTTTGATGATTCTTGCGGGAGAGACGCGAGGTCTAGAGATTTTTGATCATCGTATCATTTACGTTGGTACGATTGATAACGACCGTAAAATGATCGGTAAAAAGCGATTATGTAACGGGGGTGGGGAAGTTTTCTTGGAAACTGAATCAGAATTCAAACATCTCTGAAAGCAATGAAAATTAATTTCTTTTCTTTTTTTTTTTTTGGTGATGCTGGGATTCGCCATTGTTTCGAAGATTGATTTCTTTACAGAGATCATTTAGAGCTCTTTTTTTTTGACATTTTGTTGACGTTCGACTGTTAGGGTCGGACGACAAAAATTGAAGAAATCATTTCGTCGTCGAATTCGAATGTTGAAGCTTGAATAGAATGATGGGGAAGAATTGTAGAGTAAATTTTAAGAAGCAGAGGATCCGCAAATAACGACTTTTATATGTGCTATTAAATTGAGTGAAAAATTGCGAGATCGAGCAGCGTAAGTTTGAACTTCTTAACAAAATTTTGGTAAACCAAGTATGTTTCAGTAACAACTGTTTAAGATGCTAAAATACTCGGAGGAAGAAAAAAAAAATGATGCAAAAAAATTGCCAAAAAAGTTGAATGGGAGACAGTTGGTTTTTGTCAAATATCGAACACGATATCCCACGATTGAAGAGTTGACGAATTGAAATGCTGTCGAGCATTTGGATCTTTCAGTTTCGATACGATTTTTTTTTTTCGCGCGATTGTCGAATGACTGATCCACGCTTGGACTTCTCGCGGTTGACAGTTATTTATTTTCCAACGTGTTATTCATTGATGCGTCGATGCGACTCCAGGGACTCCAGGCGTCCGTCTGCATTCCGCTCGGTTCCTCGCGAACTGCTCGTTTTGCTCTCTTCGGTTACCGCGAATTCCAACAACGAAATCGCCGGATAAGCGTCTCGATAGGAGGGCCGTTTCTTTTTCGCGTCGAGTGACTGCTAACTACTTGTCGGTGAATTGATAGTAAAAAAATACGAAGTACGTCTGAGAGTACGAGAGATGTTCTGTAGGTTCGTGCGAAATTTAAAGATGCAAGAAATACCTCGACTAAAAATTTTGGCGAACGAAACAAATTTTTACTGAACTCCTTAACTCTCGAGGATGTTTCGTTCAATTCTCTCTTGTAGGAAGTTAATAATAAAATTATTTAATATTTAATAAGTTAATAATTTATTATTTAATAATTAATTAATAATTTAATAAATAATTTAATAAATAATTAAATAATTATTTAATAATTTAATAAGTTAATAAGTTAATAATAAAATTAATCTAAAATTGGTCCCTCAATGGTGCCTGGAAAGACACATAGAAACGAGTACAATATTTTTTCAGATTTTCGTAAAGGCTCAGTTCATCGTAAAGAAATAAGATACAGTAAAAAAAGAAAGAAAAAAAGAAATTAAAACACGTATCATGACATCTACTTATGCTATTAATCTGAACTTGGTCCCTGGAAAGACACATAGAAACGGCTACAATATTTTCTCTATTTTTTGTAAAAGCTCAACTCATCGTAAAAAATAAGACAGTAAAAAAAAAAAAAAAACAAAGAAAGAAAGAAACGCCAGAAAAATTAACACCGTCATCATAGGTACCATCACGCTGAAAAATCATGATCGACCGAGGGGTATACCATCACGTCAGCGTGAAACGATTATTTCGATTAATTTACGACAGAGAAAGCGATACACTTGGGCAGAAGAGAGAATGGGAAAAAGGCGAGGGTGCAGCAGGTCGTTTAAAATACCGGGTGTCGTTATTAGAAGCGAGCATAGATGAGCCAAGTGTTGACGCAAGTACCGTTATCGTAACCGGTGCCATGCAGAAATCGAGCTGGCCAACACGCCTCTGTGTACAATTTACACACGTATCTAGACACACGGTGTCTGTACACAATCCGGGGTTTACCTTTATTATCCTCTCAGTGTGTTCGTGTCGATCGCGAACCTGTACACCGGATCTTGATCGTCGTTCTATCGATCGATACGAGTGACTCGAGGTTTTGAAATTCTCAAGTTTCTTCAGTAATTTCTTCTTTTTTTTTCTTTTTTCTTTGTTATTGGAGAATTTTCTTCTTCTCGCGAATGTCGAGTCTTTTATATACACTTTGCACCATGTACGTGGAATATAATTATTTATATAATCAAATAATTATTTTCGACGTTCAGATTGTTTTTCACTTTAATTCAGTCGCGCAGAGATACGTGAAGATTTAAATTTCGGAAGGTTTTGAAGTTCCCGCGGAAATTTGTTTTTATTAGAGTATTTCCTTCTCGAAAATAATCAAATAATCGTTTTTGATTATTCACCAGTTGATTTGAATTTGAAACGCGGATGATACGTGAAAATTTAAATTTTGGATGTTTGAATTCGAACTGCTGTCCTCGTCGTCTAAATTAAAATTCAAATGTTTATTTCATAATTTGTTAATACGCTAACTGCGCTGCGTGAAATGTCATTTCGATGTTGTAATCGTTAATAATTGCAAATTGAAAATTCACGGCCATCGGACGCAGCTTATCAATTATCTTATCAACAGATTGCGTATCTGTAAAAAAATATTACAAAAATATACAAAATGTACAAAATAAAAAATATAAAAATTATATAAAGGTATGGAAAATAAACTGGACTATAATTCAGTTCAGTGACGATTGTAAAATTCGCTGAATTTTAAAACAATTTTCGTCCAGATTCACTGCTTCTCTCTCAGTCTTATCAACAGATTGCGTGCCTGTATAAATATATTACAAAAATATACAAAATGTACAAAATAAAAAATATAAAAATTATATAAAGATATGGAAAATAAACTGGACTATAATTCAGTTCAGTGACGATTGTAAAATTCGCTGAATCTTAAAACAATTTTCGTCCAGATTCACTATCCCTCTCTCTCGCTACCGCTATATAATTCTCTTCCCAAGAGCGAATTATTTTCAACAGTCTTGGGAGGTTATAATCACGGTGTGGGTTCATTTCTCACGTGGCAAGAGATTAAAGTAAAAGTTCGCTTATATTATTTAAACTTCTCGTTCCGTTGAATCGGTAGCAAATTAAACTAGTTACCGGCCTTTGTTCGACTAAACTTGCAGCGGAACACGGACGAGTTCGGCCATCGTTCTTATCGCGAGTCGAACGAAGGTCTACCCTCCCAGCTCAGAATGTTTGAGAATCGAGCAAAGATGCATCCGCAGTGTACCGTCTGTGGCACCACGCCAGTTTATTATTGATTCCCTCTTCTTCGTTCTAGCGTTTCCCTAGGCATACATAAGTGCTGCTGCTCCCACTTAAGAACCAGAAGAGAACTCCTTTCTTTCGTCGTAAACGTTTCTCACTTTGCATCTGTTTTCCATTTAAATAAAACGTATCCACTCTCGGTTTTAATCGTATCTAGGTTGTTTCTGCAGATTCGTACTTTGCGGGGAAATACAGGGTGGGTCACAAAAGTCACTTCTTGTTAAAAGAAATCCGTAATTTTTTTTTTTTATTATATATTTTTCTCTACAGATCAACCTCTTGCGCTTGAATGACGTGCCACGCATGTCGAGAACTTTTTGTTCCAAAATTGTAATATTTCCTCAGTTTTAAGTAAAACAAAATAGGCGAAACAGATAATAAATTTGTTACTTCTCAATAATTTCTATCAAGTGACATCATGCCGACGTGTTCAAAAAGAAAGCGACGAATTACTGTGTACAATTTGGTCACTCGTTATGGTCCGCAATCAGTTGCTAGCGCAAGTGGTTAAAGTTAGCTATAAGTAATGCCGTTTTCTGACACTGTAGAAAATTTTATTCTACTTAAAAGTTGATACACCTTTAATCTGTAATATAATTTAACAACAAACACACTAAATGTCAATGTACTTAACTAGAATGTAGGTTATGTTAGGTACAACATAGGTTATGTTATAACATTATATATTATATATTATAGCATAACATATTATAACAAGTAAAATTATTATATTTAAGTAAAACAAAATAGGCGAAACAGATAATAAATTTGTTACTTCTCAATAATTTCTATCAAGTGACATCATGCCGACGTGTTCAAAAAGAAAGCGACGAATTACTGTGTACAATTTGGTCACTCGTTATGGTCCGCAATCAGTTGCCAGCACAAGTGGTTAAAGTTAGCTATAAGTAATGCCGTTTTCTGACACTGTAGAAAATTTTATTCTACTTAAAAGTTGATACAGCTTTAATCTGTAATATAATTTAACAAAAAACACACTAAATGTCAATGTACTTAACTAGAATGTAGGTTATGTTAGGTACAACATAGGTTATGTTATAACATTATATATTATATATTATAGCATAACATATTATAACAAGTAAAATTATTATATTTAAGTAAAACAAAATAGGCGAAACAGATAATAAATTTGTTACTTCCCAATAATTTCTATCCAGTGATATCATACCAAAAAGAAAGTAACGAATTACTGTGTACGGTTTGGTCACTCGTTATGGTCCGCAATCAGTTGCCAGCGCGAGTGGTGAAAGTACAATGCAAATTTAAAATTAACGAAATTAATTTTTTTTTTCTTATATTTTGAAAGAAACATAGATGAGGAGGAACTTTTGGTCCAGCCTGTAGAAGCTTCGCGTTTGTTGAAGGCGGGACCAAATGGATCGGTTTACTTTCACGAAGTCTTATCAAGTAGAAATTATCGACAAAAAAAAAAAAAGGAAGAGAAGAAATATTTTCCGCTGTCACTGGTGCAATTATGTTCTTTGTAGTTTATACAGTACAGGAAGAAAACGACACTCGTAGTTCCGAAGGTCAAGACAATCCTGAACCATAGCTCATCTGTACAGAGACGTTTCAACAACGGCAACTCGAGAGGTTCGATCGGTTTTACGATCATTGGCCCTCGGTCTCTCTCTCTGCGTGCAACTGTAATGAAAAAGTTGATCGACAAGCCACAATAGAAATTGTACCGTGCAATTGACCGTAATACACCACTCGAGCCCGTCCAACGAGCCACTTACAATTTTCACGAGCAACGAAACACTCCTCCTCCTCCCTCCTTCCGTCTCTTGTTCACGGTCGGCCACGTTAATTGAAAACAAGCACAGCAGAAGCCTTCGTTCGCTGCGACAGATCGTCAGAACGTAAACGTTGAATTGATTAAATACAAAAGCCGTGTCCCCTCTCTCTCTCTCTCTCTCTCTCTCTCTTTCTCTCCGTTCCATTGATCCGGCGGTGGCATTGAAACGATAATTGATAAAATTCGCCAGATAAAGTGCTGCAATAACCGCACAGGAATACGCAAACAATACAGATTGCAAAGAGAGAGAGAGAGAGAGAGAGAGAGATCGGCGAAATTTGTGTTAAAATTTATATCGTACTATAACAGCTAGATGATATATTATATTTGATATATAATTATAATATTAATTAATATAATTTGATATTATATAATTATAACATTTGTACATGTATACAATGTATGAAACATTGAATGGCATTTAATTTCATAGTATTTGATAGGAGAAACAACTTTCTGTCTAGGTTGTCTTAGGTTGTACAATTTACTTGGTACAAAATTGCATAGAATGCATATAACATGAAGAAATGTATAAAAATTCAATATTCAAAAATATATGAACATTTACATATGATTGTATAATATGATATCTTATATCTAACATATATTATGATATTAATTAATATAATTTAATATTACATAATAATTTATGTAATATTATATAATTATAATATTTATATATCATATATACATGTTCAATATATATCAAAAATTCATTTCATAGTAGTCATAGTAGTCATACTATTCATAATAGTCATAGTAGTCATAGTATTCAATTTGTTAGTAATATTTTATAGGAGAATCAACTTTCTGTTTAGGTTAGGTTAGGAGAATCAACTTTCTGTCTATGTTAGGTTAGGAGAATCAATTTTCTGTCTAGGTTAGGTTAGGAGAATCAACTTTCTGTCTAGGTTAGGTTAGGAGAATCAACTTTCTGTCTAGGTTAGGTTAGGAGAATCAACTTTCTGTCTAGGTTAGGTTAGGTCGTACAACAATCTACTTGGTCTCATTTTGAAACGCAAAGCCTTCTGTTTTCACTACCGTGAATTTTCGTTTTTATTTCCGTATTTTAACCATATTTTAACACCACGTGGCAAATAGAATTCTCCTCATTCAAAAATAGTATAAATTCACACAAACTGCAGAAAATAGAAGTAAATAAATAAATTTTCGCAGGCTGTGGTAATTCTAGAGACTCCAGCAACGTTAAGTGAGTCGAGTCGTGTCAACCAAAAGTCATTTGAAAGTTAAATGATCATTGGCGGATATACATGCATCGTTCTTAGATCGAACAAATGAAAATCCTCTTGAAATTCAAAACGTTCCTGCGTTGTGCAGGTCGTGTCTTATTCCAGTATCAACGTCAGTGATGTCATCGTGATTAAAATTATCATGACTCGCGAGAAATTCCAGTCTGCAGGAGACGCTGGTCCGCGTAGAGCCTAGAAGCCGTGTCTTTAGATTTCCGTGAATTTTTCAACAGAGAGAAAAGGTAGCCTCGGGGGTTGTTTCGCGAGTGTGACGAATTTCACGTTGGAGATTGTAAAGGGCGATTTAGGTTCCCTTTGGATTTCGACATGGTGGAGTTTGAACGCGGTATCTTGGCGAATCTCGTTGAAGGGTGAAGCTAGGTAAATTTGGAAAGTAGAAGGGATGTGAAATGGGGTGGAAGGAAGTGCCAAGAATCACCCCCTTTGTTATTTTCAATCCGTTCGTATCACAGCGTAAATCGCGCGTGTATCATAATTTATCAGATCCTTTCATTGATTTAAATATTTACCATTCTCCATTAATATTAAAAATTGTGATTATAATTGGTCCAAATGACTAATTTATAATTTATAGATGTGAAATAGTGTATTTCTAAAGATTTCAGTGAATTTTCGTAACATATCTAAAGAAACGCTTGTGTATTCTGTATTATGAAGCTAAGGTGTACATATAGGATGGGCCAAAAATCACTTCACTACTAAAATAAATCCGTAATCTAATTATTATATATTTTTTAAATCCTACTTTTACTGATTTTTCTATAGATAATAACAAATCACGTTTGAACTTGAATTTAATTTAGAGTTAATAAAATTTCGTGTTTCGTTGAAAAAAATGTATAGGGTGGACCAAAAATCACTTCACTACTAAAATAAATCCGTAATCTAATTTTATTATATATTTTTTAAATCCTTCTTTTACTGATTTTTCTATAGACAATGGCAAATCACGTTTGAACTTGAATTTAATTTAGAGTTAATAAAATTTCGTGTTTCGTTGAAAAAAATGTTTAGGGGTGGACCAAAAATCACTTCACTACTAAAATAAATCCGTAATCTAATTTTATTATATATTTTTTAAATCCTTCTTTTACTGATTTTTCTATAGACAATGGCAAATCACGTTTGAACTTGAATTTAATTTAGAGTTAATAAAATTTCGTGTTTCGTTGAAAAAAATGTTTAGGGTGGACCAAAAATCACTTCACTACTAAAATAAATCCGTAATCTAATTTTATTATATATTTTTTAAATCCTTCTTTTACTGATTTTTCTATAGACAATGGCAAATCACGTTTGAACTTGAATTTAATTTAGAGTTAATAAAATTTGGTGTTTCGTTGAAAGAAAATGTATAGGGTGGGCCAAAAATCACTTCACTACTAAAATAAATCCGTAATCTAATTTTATTATATATTTTTTAAATCCTTCTTTTACCGATTTTTCTATAGATAATGGCAAATCACGTTTGAACTTGAATTTAATTTAGAGTTAATAAAATTTGGTGTTTCGTTGAAAGAAAATGTATAGGGTGGGCCAAAAATCACTTCACTACTAAAATAAATCCGTAATCTAATTTTATTATATATTTTTTAAATCCTTCTTTTACCGATTTTTCTATAGATAATGGCAAATCACGTTTGAACTTGAATTTAATTTAGAGTTAATAAAATTTAATGTTTCGTTGGAAAAAAATATACAGGGTGGGAGGAAGTTTTTGGCCCACCCTGCACGTTGCGTGCAGAGCTCGCGATCGAGATCTAGCTGCCAGGAAACGGCGGCAATTTGCGCGTGAAAATTCATTGGAACGGTGGGGTCCGTTCGTTCGTATGTTGACGAGGGACCAGGGAGGGAAAGGAGAGAAAATAGAAAAAGTTGGGCGAAAAGAGGGGAAAAGGGAGTGGGAGAAGGGGGATCGCAAACGATCGTGTAAATAATGTCGCGCGAACGGCTGTCGAAATCGCTCGGTTTTTTTCACCATTGCCACCGATTCCCTATCTCTTTCCATGTTTACTACTCTCTATTCTCTCTCTCCCTCTCTCTCTTCTTTTTTTCCAGCGACGCATATTGTTTGTTAGGAATTGTCCGGCGATGGTTGGTCGTAAAATTCGCGGACAGAATTGAAAATTTTATGCGGCGAGACGCGGCGCGCCGTTTCATTGTCGGCGTATCATCGTGTTCCAAGCGAAATCCCTCCCCCTTTCGAAATTCGCGGCGAATTCGCGTACGACCGAATGTAAATTATTATCGAGCTTGCCAGACATTCTGTTGCCCGGCGTTCTTTCTCTACGCGTTATCAATGGCGGACGACTCGTTTTTTCCCCTTTTCCTTTTACCCCCTTTTCTCCTCCCTCGTTCATATTCTCGTTTCTCGAGCATCGAAAATTACCGAGTATTGTAATTCGTTTTCAGAATTCAAAAACGCGGTTTCACGTGCGCTTTCGCGTATCTCTGGTATGATGGCGAATGGTGGGAAAGGGGGGGGGAGGGTATTTGAAAATGAAAAGGAACGTTTGAACGTTTCTCGTCTCAACGAGCTTGAAGTATTCCCCGTCGTATGTAACTTTTTGTCTCATTTTCTGCGAGATTATTGAACTGAGAACGATCATTCGTAATTATTCGTCAGCGTGCATTTCTCAGGAAATATACTGAAATAATCGAAACACTACGGTGAACCAATATTACTTATTTATACTCGTATTCTGTATTGAATTTTTCGCGCGCATGCTAAAAATTTAACAGTAACTTTATTTCATAATATATTTACTAATTTAGCAAAGCCTTACAATTCGAAACGTAAATACATAATCCTACACATCACATTTCTTCCATTCGTAATGCAAGTCTCCCTCCTTCTATTATATTTTTTTACACATCACACATTTGCTTTTTACTTTTTGTGATTAATTTATTACATTTTCATTTTAAGAGTATTAAATGATCAATGAAATAATCGTAGATAATATAGGAGTAATATAAGAGTTAAATAAATAAATAATAAAATAATCGTAGATAATGTAAGAGTAATATATAATAATATAAGAGTTAAATAAATAAATAATAAAATAATCGTAGGTAATACAAGAGTAATATATAATAATATAAGAGTTAAATAAATAAATAATAAAATAATCGTAGGTAATGTAAGAGTAATATACAATAATTTAAGAGTTAAATAAATAAATAATCGTAGATAATATAAGAGTAATATATAATAATAGAAGAGTATTAAATAATACATGATCAACGAGAGATGTAATCGTTGAATCAGAATTCACTTGCTTCTGATCCAAGTGAGATTTGCTGCAGTTATGTAACATTTGCCGAGCACCTGTAGACGCCTTCAGTTCGATTCGAGCAGTGTGAAGTGAGCAGCCATAGGCGCCTCCCGTTTCGTGGCGCCTATGGGCGTCGACACTACCTCGAGAGCAAATTCTAAAGGCGCCAACAGCAGACAAAGGATTTGAATTTCAAATTCTTTAATCGATTTAATGAGCTCAGTAAATTTCTATCGAACGGAATGCTCGCGTGGTCGTCGGTGAACTTTGTCCCCCCACCGTGTAATGGTGGAATGGTGGCAGTATTTCGCGGAATCGGTAGTTAATAAATTGTTAGCGCGTCGCTTTGTGCGATCGACACTCGGCCGCGTTGCATCGTCGAATATTCAATCGGGATTTTTGAGGCTTTGGGGATTTTCCAGCGCAGCCCGTCACCCAATTCCACCGTGAATTCGAAATTTCCATCGCTTTGATACATTTACTATGAGCCATCTCTGAAAGAGGAGAAGAGTTTTAATCCTTTACTGAGCAGCAATCAAATGGAGAATCTGTCTCCTTTGAATTTCACTCTGATGATTTTTAGAACATTTTAATCACACGTTTGTATTTTATTGTACGTACGTGGACACTTGTCGGAAATCGTTCGCTGAATATCAATGCTTGCTATAGTCTTTGGTTAGAATGCATATTTTGAATAGAATACAGTATGTAGATGAAAAGTTATATATTGGAACGATTATAATAAAAAGTAAAATAAATGAAAAATTATATATCAAAACATATTGTAATAAAAAGTAAAATAGTCCATATGTGTGCAGAGTGTTTCATAATTGGTGCACGTGGGATGATTCTATAATCTAAAATACGTGAAAAAATAGTCGAAAAAAAAAAAAGGAATAATAAAATCTTTCCACGCAAGGCTTCGTTTTCGAGTGAAATTTACAAAGTACACGACTACTAAGTGAATTCGTAAACTAAACATCAAAATTTAAAACATTTTAACACAGTTTAAAGTTTTTTAAATTTTATTTCCGTGAAAATGAGGCCACAAACGGGGAAATTTCGTTGTACATTTTTCACTTGTTTTCGTAAGTAGTATAGCTTCGTACCGATTACTCGCTCCTTTATGTTAGGCGTAGTTAAATTCAAGAATATTTTCAAAGACTATTCCCTCGAAGTAGAAATCTTTTCCTTAAATGGAAAGATTTTACTCTTTTTTTTCGCTTTATTTTCCGTGCTACCAGTATATCAATGCATATTGTGTAGACTAACACAAATGATAATTACACTTACGTCAAAGAAACTAAACTGTAAAAGATCAGGCGAAGAAAATTCGAATGTGAAAAGTTTTTAATTTCAACGATCTGGTGAAAGTCAGTTTCAAGGTATTGGAAAAAAAAAATCTGACACTGGTTGAAGTACCTTCAAATTATCGATGTCGTTTCATCTCTTTCGTCCGATAATGCGTCCCATTTCGCTGGGATTTCTAGAAAGAAGGTTAAATTACCGGAATTAATTAACGTGGAAAGTGTGGCGGTGGTTGGTACAGATAACAAGCAGCGATGTAAATTGTTATAAAAATTCATTAACGAGAGTGTACGGCTTGAAGATATAAATTCACCACGTCCGAGAGTATTTTTAATATCTTTCAAGAACCTCGTCGTCGCTTTCATCGTGTACAAGACTTCAATTGAAATTCTCTTCGATCGATCGATCTGCGTTGTCAGATTTTAGAAATTGCCAAAATGTCTGAAAGTTTAATACTGACTGAGCAGCGTGTAACAAACGGAAGAACTCTTCGAATCTCTAATAAGTAAAACCAATCACGTTATTATCGATTATGGGATATTTTTCATTATTTTAATTATATTCGACCCATTATTATTTCACGATAGAATGACGAATTCGATTCGTTTAACTCTTCAGTGACGCGATTTTCACCGGAAATTATTTGAACAGCGCTGAATTTCGTATAACATCAACGGCTATAAAAAACGATTGATATCACTGTAAAAATTGTTATTATCGTTCGTACAATTTGAACCGACGAAAATGACCAGAAAAGTCGACGTCTCTCCCCTCAGAAGGGACACAGTCGGGTTAAAAAAAGAATGGAAAAATTGGACTGTCCCATTTTCACTCTCCGGCCATAATCAGCCAGAGTCTCGCGTCCCCCGCGATCGTACAAATATACTTATCTCCGTCCCCAAGGTCGACAGCGCTGAAACGAACTCGCCGTGTTGGTGCTCGTGCAGCGACGACCGTGACACGATTTCGACCTCGAATTCGAGCTTGCCGAGCGTGAAAAGTGCTTCTGGCGTCCGCGGAAATTCGTCGGGGGCGAAATTAAAAGGCCAGTTCCGGTGGGAGCTTGCTCCGGCGAGATTCTGCTCCAGCTTTTCGAGCGTTGCGAGTTCGATTCGATTCCCTCGTACTACAGGCCAGGTAACTCGATTAGTCGGTTTCGCCAGGGGGTTGCCGAAAGCGATTTTCCAGAACGGCACGGCTCGCGTGGTCCGCAAATATTTGGATCCGGAGGGCCGGTTAGTTCGTTAATTCGCACTCCGGCCAACGAAGGATAATTGAATTGTTCCAGTTACCAGAAATATCCGCGACCCTTGCTTCGCTGACGCGTCAGTGAGTCAGAGAACGAAAGGATCGCGCGATGCCTTTCTCGACCTGTGGCGATATGTTTGTGTGACAAAAATTAGTAAAACACAAACATGTTTCTGATGATTCTGATGTAAGATCTCGATTCGATTGAACGTAAACCTACCACACGTCAAATGACCACGATTTTAACTCCTTGTGCTGGAATGATGTGCACGTCGAGAATTTTTTGTTCCAGAATTGCAGTATTTCCTCAGTTTTAAGTATGTTTAAGTGAAACGAAATAAGTAGAACAAAAAATTAAATATATTACCTTTTAATTTATTTATATTACAAAGTTGAACAAAGCGGTATACTTGGCGTGATACACGCCAGTATGCAGAACGTCTTGAAATTAAATCGATTTAACCACTTGCGCTGAAATGACGTGTCACGCACGTCGAGAATTTTTTTGTCCCGAAATAGTAATATTTTCTTAGTTTTAAGTATATTTAAGTAAAACGAAATAGGCAGAACAAACAATTACAAATATATTACTTTTTAATAATTTCTGTCCAGCGATATCAAGTGCCGACGAGTTCAAAGAGAAAGCGACGAATTATTGTACATTTTTGGTCACTCGTTATGGTCCGCAATCAGTTGCCAGCGCAAGTGGTTAAAATTTCGTTTGGGATATTCTTCATACGATGTTATTCCATCGCCATTTAACTTTATGACTTTTCTTATATTATACGTACAATA
Source organism: Tetragonisca angustula (assembly GCA_036937485.2). NCBI lineage: Eukaryota > Metazoa > Arthropoda > Insecta > Hymenoptera > Apidae > Tetragonisca > Tetragonisca angustula. Next base: position 1,173,973 of record JAWNGG020000008.1, on the reverse strand, counting down.
CGCACTTTTTTCCTTATTGTTCGTTTTTCAAAAAATATTTGTAGACCGTCTTGCTTGTCGATTTGTTAGGTGAAAGTCAGGCGGCCATATTGGCGAACTGAGGACGTCATAACGTAGTACGTAGCTTAAACATTAGTCAATGTGACAATTATTATTTATAATTACACATGTTTGGAACGTTGCAAAAATAAGTAAACGTCGTTAAAATCAGCGTGTAATAAAAATAAGTAAAACGCCAATGTTTTTGATCTAAGATCTCGATTCGAAGTCAGGCGGCCATATTGGCGAACTGAGGATGTCACAACGGTTAATGTAATAATTATTATTTGTAACTACAAAAACACGTTTGGAACGTTGCAAAAACATTGTTAACTTTCTGCCTTCGTCTTTGTTTATATTATTTTTTTCAGCAAAATTTTGTCTACCTCAGACATCGTTCACGTTAAATTTTTTTGAGGTTATGTTGAGTTTTTGTCCTCATCTCGTTATGAAAACTCTTGATAGTTCTATATTTTTCACCTTCCTTTCTAAATTTTCATTGTGGAACGAGCGAAAATAAGTGTTTAACAATATGTAACTATAATGGCAAAATATAAAATATAACCGTTCAAAACATGGACATGCATTTATGAATCAGCCTGTACCTGTAACAGCAGAACAGAACAATTTTGTGAAATGCATCTTTCGTATCTTTTAGCGATTTATCGACACTGGAGAATTTCGTTTCGAAAATTGAATACACGTAACACCTCTCTTTCTATCCTTGGATCGTATTTTCCAATTTTCTTCTTGTTTCTTCATAAATAGTAGCTCACGCACGCACACACTGGGCTTCTCTTTCACACATGAATTTTCATGTTGAAGCAAATTGCCATCGTGCCTCGAATTCTTCATTCGTTCCGGTTCATTTTCTCAGAATCGAAAGAAGTTGGACAAATTTGTGGAGATAAATCTTTCATTGCAAACATTCTCGTGAAGATGGAAAAACACTACGCCCGAAATTCATCGTTCGAAGCAGAGAAAATGTTGGCAAACGGAGAGCTGACGATGAGAACTCGCGTCAGTTAGGAAGAAAAAAATACAGTGAAATTTCCTGCAAGATACGGGGAAAATTTTTCGCAAACGAAATATCGGAGAAATCTCTTCGTGATACCGTTGATTTAAGCACGAATTTCTATTTTATTTAATTTCTGTGTTATTTAATTTCCATTTTGTTTAATTTCCATTTTGTTTAATTTCTATATTATTTAATTTCCATTTTGTTTAATTTCTATTTTATTTAATTTCTATGTTATTTAATTTCTATGTTATTTAATTTCTATGTTATTTAATTTCTATGTTATTTAATTTCTATTTTATTTAATTTCTATGTTATTTAATTTCCATTTTATTTAATTTCTATATTATTTAATGTCCATTTTGTTTAATTTCTATATTATTTAATTTCCATTTTGTTTAATTTCTATGTTATTTAATTTCTATTTTATTTAATTTCTATGTTATTTAATTTCCATTTTATTTAATTTCTATGTTATTTAATTTCTATGTTATTTAATTCCTATGTTATTTAATTCCTATTTTATTTAATTTCTATATTATTTAATTTCTATTTTATTAATTACAAATTCTATTTTATTTAATTACAAATTTCGTTGAGGGAGCGCGAGGAGATGGATCTCGAACGGATCTTTTCGTCCTAAAGGCGAGTCCTGAAACACACCGGGTGGAAACGAGTGGCGGAGAGAGTGGGAAATTGGAGCGGAAACGGGTAAAATTCCGCGAAAGACGAAAAGAAGGATGTTAGAGCGTGTTGCGAGGCGTGCAAGTGAGGAAAGGAGTGGCATTGTCCGGGTGAAAAACGGTGAGGGGAAAGGAAGAGAAGTTGAAACAGCGTTGCGGGACAGAAACACAAAATATAAGGAAGGTTGCGTGACGTTTGCGCTCGCAATAAAAGGGACGAAATTCCAAGAAAGGGTGGTGAAATATCGAGCGAAATTTAAGACAACACCCAGCAGAGAGAAAGAGAAGGAAAGACAGGGAAAAGAAAGGAACAAGAACTCTGAGTAACAACGATAAAAAAAAAAATGGAGAATGCAAAAGAAGAAACGCGAGAGAAAGAGAATATGCGGGTAATTACATCGACATAAACAAGATGAAAGAATAAAGAAAATCCTCACGGCGAAATTTTCATTTCACTCTGGAAAGAGTGTTACGAAAATCGATAATTTCTCGGTCATTTAGTTTACTTTTACCAATTCACAAATCTCTGAAACTTCATCGTTACACATTTTTAACGAAAAAATAATCTTCCTGCCATCGAAATGAAAATTTATTCAAAACTTCATTCAGACGATTAAATGTAAGTTATTATAAAAACGAGATAAGTATAATAAGATTCAAAAGGTCAAGAGAGTAAAATACAAGAATTCACGTGTTTTTACGACGTGTGTGATCATTCAATGGCGTTGCGATCGATCGATCGTAATACAACATCGGCTAGCCCGGTCAAAGAGAGACCGATCGGCCGGGAAAAGGCTTAATTAGCATCCGATCAATTAGCGGCGATTAGCATTCTCTTGAATTAATTAGCACTAATTAACACCTCGCCCGGAGTCCACAAACAGCCGGGCAAGGAAATCGCGTCTGGTGTCGCCTTTAATCGCGCTATTATCGGCTTTCAACCACAGTCATGACAAACGAGTCCCTTCTCCCTTTCTGCAATGCTTTTGCCGTCTGTTTGCACCGCGTCGAACGCGATTCCTCGGTGGCAATTTTCTTGGAAGAAGGAGAAGATAGATGAAGGATTGCCAGTTGCAGTCCGTAATTTTCAATTTTGTATCTTATCGAGATGTTGAGAATCGTGTCGAATGGTACTCTTCGAGGGATCGTCTGTAATTGATTTGTTATTAATTACCTAATAGTCATGATCACTTCGTACGAAATGTTCTTTGTGAAAATTTCGATCGAGAAATTATTTTTTTTTTCACAGAAACACGTACAATTATTCTGTATCCGCGGATTTATTATTATACCCCCAAAATAAGTTGTTTTAAAGGTATCTTATTTCTAAACGAAAAGAATCGATTTTTTGAATATTTCAAACTGTCCCCATTGAAGCCAAAAATAAGAGAAAAAAAATGATAAACCAAAAGTCAATAATTATTCAGCTTGCGTCACCCGTTTGAAATGAAGCGTTTGATACAGAGAGAGAAAGAGAGTTATAGAGTTGAAACGAGAAAAGAGAGGCTCAAAGAAGTAACAACAAGATGGAACAAACGAAACCAACATGCAAGACCTACGACAATCAAATCTGAGAAGAGAAGAATGGAACAGAATTTGGACTGCGACAAACAGAACCAAAATACACGACATAGTACATCGTTTCTACCAAAAAATACCAAACTACAACATAAGCAGAAAAGAAAGGATAGCTATGACTGGACTTCGAATCGAACATTCACACATGAATACTACTTCCTGGCCAAAACAGAATCAGCTTTCTGCAACAAATCACCATCCAACACCTGTTATATGAATACAGAAAATACCCAAGCCTAGGAAGTAAAAACGTTGCCATAACCTGCCAGAAACCAAAAAAAGGAAACAGAGAAAAATGTTATCATCTACCTAAAGGAGACTCAACTATTTCTGGTAGTGGTTACCATAGATGAATGAATATACATGATGTTTGTATGGAAGGAAGAGTGTGCATATAATTGTGGTGTGATCTGAGTGTTTGATATATTTCATGAAGAAAGAACGAATGAGAGAGATGTATGCGAGAACAATTGAGCGCGAGCATAGTGACGAAAAAAAACAGTTGTGATCGGGATGATCTCCAGACGCGAGGCTTGAGTGATGCATAGTATTTCATAATTTATATTAAATTTGTCAACAACCGGTGTGTTTGTCGTTCGATCCACTAACACTGTTCGACCCAGATATAAAGAGAAAATTCCGCTGAAAGACCTCGTGGTCGACGCGACTCTGAAAAAAAAAAAAAAAAAAAGAAAAGAAGAGAGAGACTCGCGAAAAGAAATTTCGGACGTGCTTTCTCGACGGAGGTGTTGGAATAACGTTTCAACGATGGAAAACCGGGGCAGATCGTTAATTCATCGTGATCTGTCGTGATACGTGCTCTCCAACCCTCAGCGATGGGGTTGGTAGAAAAAAAGCGAAAACGCGCGGAACTCTTATCAGCCCGGAAGCTATTAACCTGGTAAAACTTACTTTTCGTAGAACTGGGTTAATCATCTCCTCCTCCCCCCTCCCGCCTCGTTGAATTACTCGATCTCCTCGCCGTCCTAAATCCGAAATTCCGGGGCTCGCGTGCACGTTCCGCGCCTCCTGTAATTAGACGTTAATTGGCTGACCGGAATGGATTTTCCGATTCCATCGATCGATTCCGAAACCGTTTGCCGGGCTGCCGGAATGTTGGAAACTGCTGTTACTGCGCGTGACGCTCGAATTCCTGATAATTGATAGATAACTCCCGGCAATAAGGAGAAGGGTGTGTTATTGTTGGGAGTATTTGACGAGTACGTACGTACGTATGTGACCGCGCGTATTCAATCTGGTGGAGATTGTTTTTCATTCGAGTTTTTCTGCCCTACGTCGCCGTCTACGCTTCCTTTCGGTGCCAAACGCTGGACTGACTGATTGGTAGATTGATCTGTTGATTTCATTGGTTGGTTTCAGTTCGGATATTATAAACATGGATGAAAATAATAAAAGAAATGACGAATGATGATATATATAATAATAATAAATAGATTGTATATGTGTATATAAATGACAAGTGAAATAAATGAATGATAATAATAATGTAGTGGAAGAGTCGACGATCAAAGCGTAAAATTTCAATTGAGGACGTCAACGTTCAAAAGTAGAGATATTTTGTAATGTACAAAATCAGTGCACAAATAATACATAATTTTGTAATGCAATATAATATACACAGAATTAATTTTATAATGCGATATAATGTACACAGAACAATATAATAGAAACATTTCATAATATACACAATTAATGCAGAAATAATATACAATTTTATAGTACAATAAATCGAGCAAGCTTTACACTTTTATTCACTGATACTACGAATATCTATCAATATCACTTAAATCTCTGAAATACACTGTCCCACATTTACAAAATTTTTATTAATCACAAAATTATAAATCGGTCATTTTGCCCACGGCGTCAAAGCTTTCTCAGAATCTAAGAATTTGTTTTCTATATAAAGAATCAAACAGCTCATCCTTTTGTTATAAATAACGAAAGAAGGCAGTTCTCTAGCCTTCTTGCCTCGTATTTCAATCGTTGTTTTATAAATCGTATTTAAATCGATTACAAATTGTATTCACGCGAAATTATAAATTATATTTATAGAAATTATAATTATTATTTATATAATATATTAATATTCAATAAATTAATAATAAAAATTAATTATATATATACAGTTATAACGAAACGATATATAATTGTAACAAAATTGTGTATAATCGTTCTCGTATATAACTATACAAGTCAAGAATGATCCACGGTCTCGTCGTTCAGAGAATCTCCTTTCAATTTTAAAAACTTGCTCCTCTATTTTTCGAAGCTCCGAATATTTTTCTTTTAAAAATGTTGGAATTCTTCCAGATTTCGCTAGAAGAGACTCGATCTCTGACTCGACTGAATCTTATTTCCTCCTCAACCAAGCGTGTAAAATTAGATACTCTCGAGCTGGATCCGCTCGCTTGTTCTTTTTTTTTTTTCTTTTTTAACGTTACGCGATAATCAGTGGTCTGATCAGCGGAGTTAAACTACGTCGAACAGGGTCGGTTCCCAAATGGGTCTATAATGGACCCGCCAGGGAACTTTGTCTGCTATTGACGTCATTGGTACTTGCAGGATCGAAATCCCTGAACAATAACCGATAATAATCGTTAGTCGTCGATTTTCAGACAATTTTCGAGAAATTGCACGCTCAAGCTTCGAGCAAGCTTCTCCAAACTCGAAACGACAATAGAAAGCCTTGTATTATATTTGCAGCATGATCGAACACGTAACAGCTAGAAATTGTTGGTATATTGTATAAAAAAGAAATAGAAGAAGAAAATTATATGACAGTCTACTTGCAAGAAAGTTTTGAGAATGATGAATCTTTTTACAATGCAATATAGTTTTCATAAACAGATATTCGAGGAAATTTATTAACATTTACTTGGGAAAACTTAGCATTGTTTCGGCTTAATACTGTTTTACTTTAATAATGTTCTACTTGGAATTTAATGGAAAAGAATATATATGGTCCAATGGAAAAAGAAAATTAAGGTGACCTTGGAAATTTCGAAACTCATAAAAAATTGATACGCCATATTTTGCCTTTTTTTTTTTTTTTAATACAACCATTTTCTGTTAAACAATTTTTCATTAGAGTTACGTGAATCACCCTGTATATTCTATAATATATTTTGATGCGATTGTGTTCTGGTGTTATAAGAATACTTGGAATTCCTTTTTCGTGACTCTGCTATTTATTACTGATATAAATTAATACAAAAGATAAATTGAACTGGTAGTTAATGACTTAACTTTAGTATAAGTGATAAAAACGAGAATTTCACCCAACGATTGATCAATTGTTCTTGTAATTTACAGCGAATACCCTAGTGCACGTCGTCAAGGATACGCCACTTGAAATCAGGAGGAGGATTCTTCAAACTGGTGAGTTGTAAATATTAAAAATATTAATTTCTAGTATTAATATTACATTGAATATTAACTCTTGAATATTAAATTGAGTATTAATATTAAATCAAGTATTAGTTCTCGAGTTTTAAATTGAATATTAATATTCAGTTTAGAGTATTAATTCTTGAGTATTAAAATTAATTTTTGAGCATTAAATTGAATATCAATTGAGTATTAATTCTGCAATGTTATTATTAATTATTGATTATTATTAATAATCAATAATTAATAATAATAGTAATAGTATAATATAAATAGTATTATAAATAAATTTAAATAATATTAAAATAATATTAAAAATTATATATTATATATTAAAACAATATATTAAAAATATTAATACTTGAACGAGAATAAGAATATTATGTTTTAATGTCGTTCCACTCGCACAAGAATATTATTTTCCGTGTTCGAAAGAACCAGTTTAGACCAAAAAAAAAAAAAAAAAAAAAAAAAAAAAGAATAGCGTCGAACACTATAATTTCCCATAAAATTCGACTAGAACCGATTGTGTGTAACTCGGGTTCGCACCTGTCGTTCCGAGCGTAAACCTTTCGGTGTGAAAATCTCTGGTTTTTCCACGGTGGGGGGGAGGGTGAAGGGAGGAAGAAAAAGGAGGATACACGAGGATGGAAACGAAGGCGAATCGTGGAGAAAACGGCGAGGGACAGCCGGTATAAAGAAAATAGGAGAGACGCCAAGACGAACGAGCCTCGTACGCGTCGCCAGCAGATGTTAACGATATGATTTATGAATTTTTCAAGTTTGCCCAGGCTGGACATCACGTCGCGTTTCGTTCTCTTTCACACTTTGCTGGCTTATTGATGGATAACTTTTTTCTTCTTTTATCTTTCGTTCGGGACTCTGCAAGTTTTTACTCTGTTCTACTTATTCTGTCATCTCTGTTTCGGAAATATTTAGACACGTGGGGATCGCGGAGGAAATGTTCACAGTTGTGTAGAACACACGACTTTCATTTTCGAGACATTGTCACTTGAAGTTCGTAACAGTCCTTATTAGGATCTCGGTTAAATTAAATAATGTATTGATAGTTTTTTGAATCAACGAAATGGACAAAAATATTCGCACGCTTCGTGAAAAATTATCTTTTTATTTGGTATTTTAATATTTTATTTAATACTCTATTTTATTTTATTTTGTATTTTACATTTTATTTTATTTTATATTTTATTTTATATTTTACATTTAATTTTATATTTTATTTTATATTTTACATTTTATTTTATATTTTATTTTATATTTTATTTTATTTTATATTTTACATTTTATTGTATATTTTATTTTATTTTATATTTTATTTTATTTTATTTTATTTTATTTTGTATTTTACGTTTTATTTTATATTTTATTTTATTTTATTTTATACTCTATTTTATTCTATTCTATTTTATTTTATTTTATACTCTATTTTATTCTATTTTATTTTATTTTATATTTTATATTTTATATTTTATTTTATTTTATATTTTAAGCTATTTAAGCTTCGTGAAGCAAAATCGTACAACAATCCAGTTGGTTTCGTTTTAAAACGTAAAGCTTCTGCTTTTACTACCCTGAACTCGTTTGTTTCTTCCAAAATGTTCCCAAACCATGGAGCAAATGGAAAATTATTCTTTTCTGTTTAAAAAAAGAAAGAATTGCAAAAATTCGCACATATGTGAAAAAACTTTAATTTACGACTAAATTCAAATCACGGCCTGGAAGATTAAAGTTTCCCATTTACAGCAAAACTCTTTGAAACTTTTGCTGTACGATTTCCTTTTTCTTTTTATGGGATCTCTGCTTTACATCGAATTTCGTGTCAACGTTCTTGCAATCAACTCCCTTCGCGTAAATACTTTCACGTTGCGAAATGTTTGCTTTCAAAGGCAATGAATATTTCTCCATAAATAGGAATCTAAAGTTATAACCTGGGTAACCTAAGAGGCTAAAGGTTTCCTCTCGATTCCATTTATCGTTGAAAATTGATCGTATTTATCGCACTTCGTGTTTTCGTTTCACATCGAAGCATTTATTGACACTTTTTCCCACATCGATGTTCCAATCTAGTTTTCTCGTTATAGAGCACGTGAAATTGGGAAATTTAAAAATTCGGGACACTCTGTATAATATTCAACTCTCATCGGGAATAGGGATTCGTGTTACTGTTTCAACTCTTTCAACACGTTTGTATGTCACGCTAGTGTGACGACAATATACAAATTTACTATAAAACTCTAACGTGATCTTCGATTTATGTCTTGATCATTTGCTAAGTTTCGTAAGATCGTCAACTATAAAATAATAAACAAGTGGAAAAGTTGTAAAATATAAAAAGGAAAATTAATTATAAAAAAAATAAATTGTAGTGCAATAATAGTTAGATAAACGAAGAAAACATTGAGTCGTATCGTTGATTTACGTTAAGATAAATGCAAGTGGCAACAACATTGAAAGCAAATCGAGTTGAAAGGGTTGGTCGAAGAAACTCATCTCGAACATCAGGCTAGTGGTGACACTATAAATACAAATTTATTGCAACTAACGTAACAAATCTTCGATTTATGTCTTGATCATTTGCTAAGTTTCGTAAGTTCGTCAACAAAAGACTATAAAATAGTAAACAAGTGAAAAAGTTGTAAAATATAGAAAGGAAAATTAATTATAAAAAAAATAAATTGTAGTGCAATAATAGTTAGATAAGCGAAGAAAACATTGAGTCGTATCGTTGATTTACGTTAAGATAAATGCAAGTGGCAACAACATTGAAAGCAAATCGAGTTGAAAGGGTTGGTCGAAGAAACTCATCTCGAACATCAGGCTAGTGGTGACACTATAAATACAAATTTATTGCAACTAACGTAACAAATCTTCGATTTATGTCTTGATCATTTGCTAAGTTTCGTAAGTTCGTCAACAAAAGACTATAAAATAGTAAACAAGTGAAAAAGTTGTAAAATATAAAAAGGAAAATTAATTATAAAAAAAAAACAAATTGTAGCGCAATAATAGTTAGATAAACGAAGAAAACATTGAGTCGTACGTTGATTTATGTGATTTACGTTGAGATACAAGTGGACGCGTCAACAACATTGAAAGCAAATCGAGTTCAAAGGGTTGGTTGCAAAAACCTCACCAACGTTCGAATATCGACGGATGGTAATTGTTTCACGCGCGGTATAGCTCCGGAGGAGGATGAAAGTTCGCAAAGTAGAACGGGCGAACGTTACGTCCCCGAAGTTTGGGACATAGAATATTGGAAAAAAGTGGCGCGCGTGGTATCGAGGTGTATAAAAATGGCAAAGGTGTGCCTGTAACAATACGCCACCGCAGGTGGGTAGCTTTAGAAGCTGGAACACGTAGTTGCACGTAGTTCGAAGCGTTGCGTTCCAAATACGGAACGCCAGAGAGAGAGAGAGAGAGAGATAGAAAGGGAAGACGGTGATGTATATTTGAAGAATAAAAGTTTCTTAGATGCGTAGCTCGTACATACGCAGTACGTTCTGAAGACTGTAAGTACAGCTGTCAGCTGGTCGAAACGTTTCGTTTCGAAAGGAATGTATACTCGAAAAAAAAAACATGTAGCAGTAATTTTTTTTTTGTTTTTTTAATTCTACGTTTCAAGGATTCGGACATAGCAGGATACATGTGTATATAGTAATAACTAGAAAACGAGTGTTCTTAAGCTTTCAAAGTTTGAAGATATCGCTACGTTCCTTTAAATGCAAGTGTCCTTATGTTTTATCTCGCTGTCTCTCTTCTGATCCATTTTCTTATTGACTGTAATAAAATACAGCGATGAGTGTCACTTGTTTTTTTATCTCTCTATACATTTCTAAGAAACGAATCCGAAAATTTAACGTTAGCAGCAAATCATAAAAAAAAAAAAAAAAAATACCTGATACACGAATACAAAAGTGATGTAAATCAATTTTTTGCCTATTTGGTTTAACATTGTGTTTCAAAAGTAGAAGTAGAAGTAAGTAGTAGTACTTTATGTAAAGGTGTTAACTTTTATATAAAAATAAATTAATATATTTAAATTGACATATAATATTAACATTGTACATTAATTATATTATTATACTAATAATATTGTAATATATACACATGTAATATAAAATATATTAACATTTAGCCGTTTATTTCGAAAGTGGTGTAAGCCACTCCGTTTTTTTTTTTTTTTTTTAATCGAAATATTTAATCGTCTGCGTTTCAACCCCCTTGCGCTGGCAACTGGTTTGCGGACCATAACGAGTGACCGAACCGTACACAATAACTCGTCGGTGTGATATCACTGAACAGAAATTAAGAGTGTGATAGTAATAAGAATGATAGAATTAAAGAGTAATAAACTCCATCATTTGTTTTACCTGGATTATAACATTTAAATATACTTAAAACTGAGAAAACGTTGCAATTTGGCACAAAGAGTGCCAACTTGTATCGATAATAATTCACGCCAGCTTATTTCCTTTTCTCAGTATAAATAACAAATAACGTTGCATATAGGTAACGTTAACGTAAGCTGACACTCGGTATAAAATGACTCGTGCCTTGCAACTTTCAAAATAAGCTTCTCACATAATGGCACAAACATATAAATACAACTTTACAATAATTCACGCGAAAGAATTGTGCAACATTGTTCGACGAATTGTTGAATTTCACATAACTTTTATTAAATCGTTATCTCTACGCTTCACTTACACCACACTAAAATTAAATGGCTCTCTCTCTCTCTCTCTCTCTCTGAAGTTGATCAATGTTCCCTCTATTGAGACATCTCAATATCCTATATGCTATAAAAGAGACACACACAGAAAGAGAGAGAGAGAGAGAGAGAGAGAGAGAGAGAGATTCGTTTTCTACGATTAGTTTATCACCGCACGAGGGATTAGCTGGCCGATGACTCGTTTTATTAAGGTCAAAGGAGACTCGGCTCATGGTACTTGGAGCTTGATTTACCGAGGTAACGCTACGGTTGTCTGTCTGTGAGTTCTGTGATTCTGTCACAGTCACTGGGTGTACACACTCGCGATACACTGGTCCGCCACTCGGCCCGACACCGGCCATTTCTCTCGCCACTCTAATTTCCCTAAGCGTATTCATGCCTGTGGACTCGATGCATGCACCGGACTCACCGGCCACCGGATCTCATTAAATATTATTCATCGTGTCTCCGCCATGTCGCGCGTTTATTATTACGTAGTATCGTCGAGTGGAACTGTCTCTCTCTCTTGGTCAACGATCTTTCAACCCCTGTTTCTTTTTTTTTTTTTTTTTTTGAACTTGATCGAAGAGCTTTGGCAAACTTTCGACGTAGCTTCAAATTTCTCGGGGAGAGAGGGAGGAAAGTGTCACCGGAAGTTTTTATCGGTGATGTATTTTAGCATACGTTCGATAGCTACTTGCAAAAGAAAAGTTCCACTTTGAGTGTGTATAATGTTGTAGAACCTCGTGCCTCTGTACTTGTATTCAGCATGTTTTAGCAATTATGGGAGAAAAGTATTTTTTTTTTTTTTTTCATGAAACTAAGGAAACGATGAACGTAAAATTTAATTTCGAACTTTATGTTTGATATTTTCAATATTAATTTAACATTTTTAATATTAATATTTTGAATTTTTAATATTAACATAGCAAATTTAATTTAAAATTTGCAATATTAATCTAACAAATTTAATTAAAATTTTTTAATATTAATATTTTTAATTTAAAATTTTTGATATTAATTTGACAAATTTAATTTAAAATCCGAATTTTATGTTTATCATCAAATCGAACGTTAATATACATAATCGTTTCGGTAGTGTTGTACGCCTAAAATTATATCGCGATTGCAGTGTGCAGTTCGATGCTTCAATTTAAGAAGATTGATAAGAAAGTCGCGAGACGAGGTGTTAAAGAAAAACACGAAGCAACTATTATATGTAGATAATATTACAAGGAAATTAATCAATTTTATATTTCAAGCTCTTAAGAACGATAGAAAATAATAATAATAATAATAGAAAAATAGAAAAAGATAGTAATAATAAAAAGAAATATGAAACTTCACTTGATCCTGTAAAATTCGAGCGTCGCATAATTTAATTTTTTTTTAAATCGAACGTCAATGCTTTCATCGATCTAAAGATCTATAGAGAAACTGCATGGATAAATGCGTTTCGTATCGAGTAAAAAAAAAAAAAAGGAAAATCGGTTGACGAAGCAGGTAGAGATAAAAAAAGACGAAAGCGGTCGTAATTCAAGCAGAGGCCAATATCTTGGAAAACGTCCCGTCGAACGGGCCAGGTTATTTCGATTCTACGGGGTGTAGTATGTAAAGAGATTGCACGGTATCCGGGCACGATTTCCTTCTAAAGTGCTGCGTCGATTTAGGAACCGCGAAAAGCTTCCCGGGTCCCGTCCCATTCTAGAATGCTCTCTCTCTCTCCCACTCTATCGAGAATCGGGTGAATTATGCACGAATTATACCCGTCTCGCTGACTTTATATATACGAGCCGCACGTACGTTATTTATTGCGACTCTTATCCATAATTATGGCCGTGGGAGCGCCAACACAACTCGCGCCCACCAATGGAAAAATATCGTAACCCTTGTTGGATTTAAACCGCCCGAGTGGCGGAGGGTTAAGGGAGCAGAGAAAAGGTGGAAAGAACAGGGAAGGACAAATTCATTCTGGATAATTATACAGATGAGATCGCGGCTCTTAATACGCGAGTTTTTCACTGTGATTGACACCAGAAAATTTTCCTCCCTCACAAGGTAGAGGGTAGAGACCGTGGAAAAATGAAACGGGGGGACGAAAAATATTTTTGAGAGAAATTTTTTCTTTTTTTTTTTTCTTTTTTTCGAGAAGGTGACTTTCAATTTTTTAATTTTTTTCTTTTTTTTCTTTTATTACGTGAAAGTGGACGACGAAGATGAATTTGAATGATTTTCAAAGTTAGGAAAAATATATTTCGGATATTGTACCGATGCAACTAATTGTATTTGTTGACATTTCGTGTTCAGTTGATTTTCATTCAGTTAGAATACGCTTATATATACACGAGAACAAATGAATAAAAGTTTCAGACAGAATGAAACTTACAAATTGTAGAAGTGAAAATTTTTCTGCCGGGCAAGTAATTTGCTCGTCAATGTCAAAAAAGTTCTCGATATTTGTAGCAGATACTGACAATGAATGAAAATGGATTTCGGAGTTTGGATTTTGTACTTTGAAGATTGAACGTTCCAAATGTTCCCACGGAATTTTTACTATGCTATTTCACATTACTCTAAAATATCTGCTCCATGAGAACTCTGTTCAAAATATTTTACACTTTTTACAAAAAAAAAAAAAAAAATTTCGCAAAAACGAAATATACAAGTTCGAAGATTTCTCTCTATTTAGAAAAGAAAATAGAAGAGACTAAACATAAATGAATACGTATTAAATGCAGTCGTTGACACTTATTTTTCCCAAAGAATTTGAACGAGACAGACGATTCGAGAAATACGTCTCAGATTTTGATTTTCTGAGGGAGTTCGCTCCTTGAAGAGGCAAACGAACGCCGAAAGAGAGGAAATAAAGGAAGGAAAGGTGACGGGATGAGACTCGGTGAAAAGGCTAACGAACTAATTAAACTACTAACCGGTCGTCGAAGGCCGAAGCCAGCTTCCGTTTGTTCGCTTCTTTCTTCTTCTTCGTCTTCATCTTCTTCGGCTGTATTTCCTCTTTCCCTTTTTCCATCGAGATCCATCGTTCGCCTATGCGTTTTGAAACATTATTTTTAGATTACCTTTCAAAGTCATTTGCAGAAATAATTTGTAAACTGTTGTGCCCATTTATTGAAAATTCGACAAAAATAATTGGAATTTTTATATCATTCAATTTCATCATCAACCATAACAATATTTCTGATTATTACTTGTATTAAATTCGAATATTTAAATTCGAAATTTTTATCAAATTCTTTTCTTAATATTATTTTTAAAATCAAGTACATTTTCATTTCATAGTTGAATAATTTATTGTTGCGAGAAGTCATCGTGAGAACGATTTCTTTCTTTTTTTTTTTTTTTTTTTTTATTAACAATTACGAAACTTTTGTTCCAAATACATTTCTTTGTCATTCTGATATAATTTAATCTTTCTACCAGTTTTAAATACAGATTTTTATATCTATTTATCCTAGCATTAATTTCTCGTTTGAAAAATTATTTGCACGTTCTTTTAATAATTTAATAATACATATGTTAAATGTGAAACAATTTTTATTTCTGTCTCTTCCTTCTTTCAAAATTTCACGGACTAAACGACTGAAGGTTGTTTGATATAGAAATCTGCCGTCTGTCAATTTATTAGCATATCCCGCTTCGGTGTTTCTGCAAATGTGGAAGGATGATTATCGTTATCTGTGAGCACGTGATTAGGGGAGTAGCAGATTCGAATCGCTGTTCCGGTAGGGAGAACACCCTCGCGCCGAGTTTGTCTCAGTTTATCTCTGTGTCGATTGCACTCTTCTAAATGTTTTCAGGCTCTCTGCCAAAAATGTTTCCACCCCATGGAGTCGAGTATGTAAATGTAGCGACACGTATGAATACGATGGATGCTCATGACTATTGAAGAGCAAGCTTCTCGAGATATATTTCCTTAACGAGAGATTTGTACGACGGACCTTAATATTTAATATTAGCGTGATTATTGTAATTTAAATATAATTATCATTTAAATATTATTGTAATTTAAGTATAATTATTATTTAACTATTATTATAATTTGAATCTTATAATTTAAATATAATTATTTAAATATTATTATAATTTGAATCTTATAATTTAAATATTATTATAATTTAAATATAATTTAACATTGTCATTAAATATCGGTCAATTAGAAATAATTTTTAAAACAATGAAAAGAGTCACGTCTGAATTTAATTTAAAATTAACAGAATCAGCTTTTTCGTATATTTTGATATTTTATTAAAAAAAAAAAAAAAAATAAAAAAAAGAAAATAGGAAAGAAACTTTGCCCCGTACAACAAATTCTAAAGAAATTCCATCTGTAATACTGCTCTAAAAGAAATTCGCTTGTAACAATTCGAGAAATTGAACAGAAAATGAGCAATACATGACAGTGACATAGGATCAATGAAAGGCATTAATAATCGAATTTGATTCCTCGTTTCGCGCTGTATTAATATTAAATACCTACCAACTGCATTAATTTTCCAATTTGGGATGTTCCTCAGTCTTCGCGTGAAGTTGGAAGTTCGTTAACGCTCGAGAGTTGAGAAACTCGCTATCCTTCTTTCTCTCTTTCCTTTTTTCTTTTTTTTCTATTTTTCTCTCTTCTTACCCCGCAGCATCGAGCGAGAAATTTCAATTTTCTCCTCTCTTCCCGCGCTGATTTTCCCGAAGATTGCTTGAGACAACGAATCGAAAGTTGCCGGTTCGAACAGGAGGATAATTGGAAGCTTCCAAGTTCGTTCCACGAGAAAATTAGAGTTTATGGTGGGAGATGAAGCCCGGCAAGTTTACGAGCTGCTCAAAGAGAAACAAATTAGACGTCTGGGGAAATGTATGAACTAGCCCCGCAAGTTACCGGCGAATTAAAGTTTGAAAATTTTAGAGAAATGTCAGCGTGTCATTAATATTTGGAAACTGTTGTCATTTTTGCGCAACGACGAGCCTCAGCTCGTTTGGAAGTTCGAAAGTCTCTACTTTCGAGCCGTACGGTTCTAATTGTTGTTCTAATCGATGCTCGTAAATGAAATTCTCAATTCGAACGTGTGTAGCGACTCGCATTATCGGCTACGAAACATTTCAATCGTCGTGATTTTAATCGAAAGGAAAAGAAAAAAGCGCCTGGTTCATTTCGAAGCTTGAAGCTTCTATATTCAAAATGGATCGTTCGTTTTGTTAATCAGGAATTTACATTTGAACGTAATGAAATTTAATTGAAATATAGTAAAATTAATTTAAACACAATGAAATTTAATTGGAATATAATAAAATCGATTTAAACATAGTAAAATTTAATTAAAATTCAATAAAATTAATTCAAACATAACAAAATCGAACATTTTGAAATGTTTTTACATCGTGCATACCGGGCGGTTATGCGAAAATACCTTTCTTCTCGAAAACGTTGTAAAATACTCGTGGAACTTTAATTATACAAACTTATGATTCATGGTTTGTTCTCTGTGCGATTTTTCTTTTTTTAATTAAATCACGTCGGTTTAAATATTAATACGAGTCGCTGCGCACGTTGTTCGAATCAAAAATTTAATTTACAAAGAGAATGAAAACTTGCGAAAGGCTCGTTTCGAAATGAATCCACTTTCATTGCTGTACGATTTCTTTTCAACAAAAATTTACAACAGTTCCAATATTTAGCGTGCCGAATATTAATCGCAATCACACTGAACGGAATGTTTTTCATTTACCTTCATTTACCTACCCGTGTTACATAAAGGAACAATGCACACGACGGCGGATAGAAAATAATATGCCAATATTCCCGCGAATTTTATCGGCAAATTCGAGCGATGTTCCATCGATGATAAAAACATCGACGCGGAAAATCTATTTCCGCTCGCGAGCCGCGTGTTTTCCACCAATGGTGAAAGATATTAGACCAGGTCAGTTTTTCCGCTATAATACAGCCCCAGTATCAATTGGATTTCCGTTTTTATTTAATTCATAGCTGTTCAATTCGTCGAGATGATCGATCAGGATGTTTCCATTCAAACAGATCAATTTTAACTCGACGCGTGAAGTTTGAAAACTGTTTGAAAACTCGCCCAAGGAAGGTTAAAACGTTGTGATAGGATTCTTTTCAAAAAAGAGAAGACGCTCTTCCTCTTCAGACAATTTGTACACACGTTTTTTGTATACATTCGTTTCAAGTATTCGAGAGAATTCGAACAACGAGGAAGCTTGAATGAAACTTTCTTCCCGAAAGGAGAAGGAAAGTTATTCGTTTGCGGAACAGATTTCTTTTCTGAGTAATTTTTAAATTGTGGAAAATAAATTTGAAACGTGGAAAAGGAAATTCTTTCGAGGAAGAATCGTTCGTGGCGGTCTAAATCTTTTTTTTTCAAATAATTTCCACGATCGTGAAAGTTCGATGCGATTCTTTCGAGCAAGTGAAATCGTCTTTCTGGAAATGAGAACGACGTGTTGTCCATCGCAGTCCAAATAATTCTGCACGTTTCAGTTGTAGCGCTTGTCAAACAACGAAATCTAAAAGAAATTCTAAAAAAAAAAAAAAAAAAGATAATCAGAAGAAAGTGTATTTATTTAAGACCCAATTTTTCCAAACGACTAGTCATACGTGTTCGATAATAACGCAACAGAATTGTTTCCAAACAGAGGCCACCTGTTCCAGTCAAAAAGATAAAGAAAGCAAAAAAAAAAAAAAAGAGAATAAATATTCCTTCAGAAAGAAAAATTCGTTTCTCACTCGTAACAAAAGCTCAATTTTCCAGTTCGTTGCACGAATTTTCACGTCGTTTCGAAATGCAGACTAGAAAGAGGACGAGTTTGTTTAAAAAAAAAGAGAGAGAGAGAAACTCTGAGGAAGAGAATCGTTTCGAGAAATAGGTACGCAAGGCAAAACAAGAGACGAAAATAACAACGAGTAGGGAGGTGGCCAAAGAGCAAGAAGATAGCATAGCTGGCTGAAGCAAAAAGGGGTGACAAGGTTTCCTGACGAGGGGTGGAATTCAACTCCCCTCCCACCGTCGAAGCACGAGGCGTCCTAATAAACTTTTTATCTGTAACTTTCGGCGCGGTTTCCACCTGGCAAATTAACAAAAACAACAGCTGGGGTTTGCTGGCCCAGTTTACAGTCGAGCGCGGAGTGTACACGGTGTTCCAGATAGTTTGGAAACACGGAAGCACACAGATAAAACATTCACGCGAATCGCGCGGCAAACCTTTTGTGATGCCAGATCGTTCGATATCTCACTGGTTTCTCTGCCGATTCTACGTTCTACGTACACTCCCGTTTATAAGTCACCGGACACTTGCTTATTTCGATCTAAACAGTTACCAGAGCACAGATATACTTTTCCAAATTAATTTTATTATACAATCTTGTCACGTGTACTCTGTTTACTCTATTTTATAATAACACTTGAAAACAAAACTGACATTGAACGTGTATGGTCTGAACAAATATTTCAAAGTATATCAAAAATATGTATACGTATATTTAAAAAGTCGAGTCGATGTGTTTTGGGATGAATTGGACAGAAGCCTTCAGAAATGTGTCCAAAGTCAAGAGAAAGGCTTGTGGAAGAAATTGGAAGAAGCGTGGGAAGAAATTCATTCTGAAATATTGTTAAAATTAAAACGGAAGTATGCCACGGTTATTTCTGGCCTTCATGTTTGCACAAAGATATAAGATACGTTATATGCAATTTGGTAAGATTTTTGACATATAAACAGTCTGACGTACGTCATATTCTATATGTCAAACTGTTTATGCGTCAAAAACCTTACCAAATTGCATATAACGTATCTTATATCTTTGTGCAAATATGAAGGCCAGAAATAACCGCGGCATACGTCCGTTTAATTTTAACAATATTTCGAAATGAATTTCTTCCCACGCTTCTTCTAATTTCTTCCACAAGCCTTTCTCTTGATTTTGGACACATTTCTAAAGGCTTCTGTCCAATTCATCCCAAAATACATCGACTCGATTTTTTAAAAATACATGTACATATTTTTGATATACTTTGAAATATTTATTCAGACCGTACACGTTAAATATCATTTTTGTTTTCAAGTATTATTATAAAATAGAGTAAACAGAGTACATGTGACAAGATTGTATAATAAAATTAATCCAGAAAAGTATATCTGTGGTCTCTAGTTTAGATCAAAATGAGCAACTGTCTGGTGACTTATGGACGGGAGTGTACATACGTTCGTCGCCGCCAACAATCCCGCTTCCGATTCTGTGAATCGACAGAATCTTTCCAGAATCGACGACTGGGAAATCGATGCCGCGAAAGTTTAATGGGAACGAAGGTTTTCGACGAGATTAAGAAAAAAATAGAGCAACTTCAGAAATATTCATATTTAAAACTAATTCGTAATTCGAACTGAATCCCACGCTGTCAATAAATTTAAAGTCGTACTATTTGTTTCAAGTCTGAAGCATTTGTTGGAAGATGGAATTAGATTTTTACTTTACTCGAATTAGATTTAGACGTTGTTAGAAGTTAGTGTTTATTGGAAGATTATTATTGTGTGAATATGAATTTGGAGAAAGAGGATCTATCGACGATCGATGGATGAGGTATCAGAATAAAAATATCTGTGTCGTTAATAAATTTGAAGAAAAATTCTGTAAAATTCTGTAAATATATAATTCGGTAAAAATATAATACAGTTATCATTGTTGATTAAATGTTTGATAAGATCAAAGATATCTAAATAACATTCTTGTTATTCAACCGTTACGCGACGTTGCAACAATAATTTGCATTATGTTGAAACTCAAGTTGTTTCAGTTTATTTTGTATTTTACACTTCGTTTCTTATACGCAATAAAATTAAATCGCGTTGGGAATTTCGAAATCGGGCAACGCGAGGCAAAAAATTTTGCATTGAAAGTGCAGTAAAATATTGGCGTTAACTCTCCTGTATGAAAATTATTAAATGCGATAAAATGCTTGCGTTAAATTTCGTACATTGTAAATTATTGAAAGACTCAAACGAAACAGAGTGTGTAGCATTAAAATTATTAAAAAGAGTCAGAGTGTATTACACGGACAGACAACCGCGATAAAAGTATCATAAACGGTCGAAAAAGAAGAAAAAAAAAAAAAAGAATCTGGGTTGCAAGATGTTGAACGGCGATGGAAACGGTCGACGTGGCACCCTAAGTCAGAGATAGGCACCGTGGCTCTGGCCGGAAGTGTCATTTCCTCCGGCTTCGTAAATAAAGAACGATAAAAACGCGAAGAAACGACGAGCCGTGGGATCTCGTCGACCGTGGCCATTTTTAATATCGTAATAAATCACGAGCACTCGCCGTCGATTAGGTGAAAGTATTCGTGCTCTAAATGCCTGACTCGCAGGAGATCGCTCGTGGGAGAGAATCGAGAGTGCCACGATTTTCAGATTCACGCGAGTATATTCTTCTCGTTCAACAAAATTCATTTTCACTTTCGAGGCAATGCAAAACTTTCATCGCCATTAATCACACACCGAGACTTTCTTCCAACATTGGCGAGACTAGAGACAGAACATTTCCATCAGGGACGTTAATGTCGAAAATTGGAAAGTCTTTGTAGCGCGATAAATTACGCGAACTTATGTCTGTTCATGTTCAAACGTCTCACGTCAACGAAATTTCCAACGAAAACGACCATTTTGCTAGTTTCCGGTGTTTGGTCACTTGCGCTGGCAACTGATATTGCGGACCATAACGAGCGACAGAGACCGTATACAAATAATTTCGTCGCTTTCTCTTTGAACTCGTCGGTGGATAGAAATTATCGAGAAGTAATAAATTTATTATTTATTTCGCCTTTCTGTACAAAATTACATTAGTTTATATTGAAATAAACAAAATTGTATTAGTTTACATTAACTTCTAACCACTTGCGCTGGCAACTGATATTGCGGACCATAACGAGCGACTGAACCATATACAAATAATTTCGTCGCTTTCTCTTTGAACTCGTCGGTGGATAGAAATTATCGAGAAGTAATAAATTTATTATTTATTTCGCCTTTCTGTACAAAATTACATTAGTTTATATTGAAATAAACAAAATTGTATTAGTTTATATTAACTTCTAACCACTTGCGCTGGCAACTGATATTGCGGACCATAACGAGCGACCGAACCGTATACAAATAATTTCGTCGCTTTCTCTTCGAACTCGTCGGTGGATAGAAATTATCGAGAAGTAATAAATTTATTATTCATTTCGCCCTTATACTTAAATATACTTAAGATATAATTAATATAAAATATAATAGTAATATAAATATAAATATAATTAAAATATAATATTAATATAAATGTAATATAATATTAATATAAAATATAAGATATAATACTTAAAATACTCAACTGAGAGAATATATGCAATTTTGGGAGAGAAAATTCTCGACGTGCGTGGCAAGAGGTTGAACGAAACCGTGCCTTTTGCTGTTCACTAAATCGTTACTATTGAATTTTTAACTACCGTTATTAAACTACTACTAACTATGCAATATATTTCAATCGTTCTGTCGTACACAATTTCTCGTCGCAGATTCTTCTCAAAAATAATATTCTCACCAATCCCTCTGGTGTTTTTTCAGAGACAGTTTCAAATTATATACTGTCTCTGTACTTCGTTTAACTCACGCGACTTGAATTTGTCTAAATTCTTGGCTTTAAGTTTTAGTCAAGGTAAAAAATTTAGATTTTCTTTTAGAGGTAGTTGTCGATGGTTTAAACATAAGCTCTTCCGCGAGTTGGTCTCGGAGGGATCATCCCCCTCACTAATGCTCGAACGTAATCGTTATTGCCACAAGAATCTCGATGATTTCCCGCAAAAGGCTAGTCGATTTTCATCTTAAGAGCGAAACTTTTTCAAAAACTGTTGTAACTCCGTGTTATCTATTCATCTGTTCGACCGTGTATCTTCCGCGAACGCGAACTGCAATCCAGTTGAAATTCACAGAGAAAATTGTCGTTTCGAATCGGAATCGATTCGAGATGTTTTCCTTCGGTCGCGCGTGCAGTTATCTCGGTGGTTTCTGGCGAGAGCAGGAGAACCTCTAGGAGAGGTCTCTTCTTCTCCTCGGATGGAATGTCGGTGGAATCGGGTCGTATCTTATCGAGCCGTGGCGACAGGCTGCTCTTTGAGCGCGAACCAGTGCCAGAAAGGGGGTATCGATCTGCAACAACATTCGCGAACGTCCGTTCGACCGTTCAGAAATTATTCAGTTGTTCTCGAACTCCCTTCGTTTCTCTCTCGTCCACGACGAAATGTCAAATGTGGGATCGATGCAGATGAACGCGACGCTGCAGCCAGAGAGTCGGGCAAAAAATGAATCGACGATTGACGATGAAGAATCTGTCCGTTCGACGAAAGACTCGAGTTTATCTTGTCTGTCGAATTATTTATTTTCGTCTGGTGTGTACTTCGTCGATTGTAGGAATGTAGATCATTCTACGTATTTTGACCAGCGTTTATCCTTCTTGGTGAACGAAGAGCGAGAGCTGCGATATTGTACTCTTGAATTAAATCGGGCAATTTCATTCTTCGTCAGGGTTACTGTGCGAATCATACTATGATGATTAACGTTGTTACAACTTTGCTTGATAACTGTAAATGATGGTGTGATTCCTGCTTTAGTGCAATGAACGATTCAATAATAATATAAATATAATAATAATAATAATAATAACAATATTAAAATGTATTGTTATTATTATATATATTTAAAAAATATTGTATTTTATATATTAAAATATATATAATATAAAATGTATTATAATTAATATTAAAACATAATAATAACAATAATATATTAAAAAATATTATTATATATATTAAAAGAATATTGTACATTATATATTAAAATATATATAATATAAAATATATTATAATTATTATTAAAATATTATTATTATATATATTAAAAAAATATTGTATATTATATATTAAAATATATACAATATAAAATATATTACAATTATTATTAAAATATACTATTATTATTGTATATATTAAAAAATATTGTATATTATATATTAAAATATATATAATATAAACTGTATTATAATTAATATTAAAACAATAACAATAATAATATATTAAAAAATATTGTACATTATATATCAAAATATATATAATATAAAATATATTATAACTAATATTAAAATATAATAATAATAATAATAATATGAATAATAATTGCGACGAAGAACTAAATTCTTACTTTAACCAGTTCCGCTGGCAACTGATTCACGGACCATAACGAGTGACCGAACTGTCGCACAATAATTCGTCACTTTCTTTTTCAACTCAAGGCTGGAATAATGTCACTGGATAGAAATTACTAAGAAGTAATAAATTTATTATTTGTTTCGCTGGGTTATATTTAAATATACTTAAAACTCAGGAAATATTGCAATTTTGAAGCAAAAGATTCTCAATGTGCGTAGCACGTAATTCCAGCGCAACTGGTTAATCGTTAATCAGTGTCAACGATTGGATTTTCAGTCTCTCAGTTTTAATCGTCAGTCGATTAATGCCCAACTCTGGCTTGATGATTTCGTTGTTCAACGTCTCCTTCTTGGATCCAAAGATTCGTGAAATCGGTGGACTTCACTTTGAAGGTAGAGTTTTGTCTCGAAAGTTTCCTAAGGAAAGTCTGATCTTTTGTTTTCAGATTCTTCAAGGTCTACAGAAACTTTAACTCTTTTCGTTCTTTAGTGTCTAGAAGTTACTTTGAATTTTAGTGGAGTTTTCTTCATTATTATTTCGAGAGATCCTAGTTGCAAAATTTCACGTATGAAATTGGCGCGGATAAATTTACAAACTGGTTTCTTTGGATTCCGTCGACAGAAAATTTTTGGCTCTTTTCATTCTCTTGGGTCCAAGAGTTATTTTGATTTTGAAAACCTAGTGAAGATAGTGAAAGATAGTGAAAAACCTAGTTACCGAATTTCACCTGGATTTAGATCCAATTCGCAAGAATTTTACGACACAGTGAAATTCAGAAATTGAGAAACGAAATCCTTCAGTCAACGCAAAATCAACCAGAGATGGAGGTTGAAAGTTAAATCTCTCGATAATGATTTAATTCACGATCGCGTGATTTACCATTTTTAATATTTCCCAACAAAGTTCGGTGTTCTTGCAACGTAAACACAGTCGAAATAATAATAAAAATCAGCCCGGGGCTCGTAAATTTTCAAGAACGATCGTCGAAACGCGTTCGCGGTCGAACTATCAAAATTCGACGAAACACCAAACGCGGTGAATGATAATAATCACTGGGTTAAACGAGCTGTGGCTTTCGTTTAATAGACTCGTAAATTTGCATTCGCCAGTCCAGTTGCGTAACTGCGTCTGCGTATCGTTCGCTTGCAGTTTGCCAAGGTGAGCCAAACACTTGCTTACCGGTGTTTTCAATAAGAAAATCGCAAAATATAAAGAAAAAAAAAAAAAAAAAAAAAAGAAAGAAAGGAGTTGAAAGAGTCACGAGTGATGCACGAGGATTACGTGATCGCGAGGAAAGTGGGACAAGTTGTAAAACTGTGGGACGTGTGGTGTTGAAAAAAAAAGAAAAGATAAAAAAATGCAGAGCTGTTTGGAAATTCGTTGCGTTAAATTTTAATCAGACTCGGTCAGTATTATTGATTAATTTCTCGACTCGAGAAGCGTGTGAAGTGTAATAACTACGTGGCCTGTTTTACTCTCACGTTTCGACTGCGATGATTTTGCATTTCGTCTCGCTTAATTGTCTCGTGTTCGAAACTGAATCTTTTTTTTTTTTTTTGCATCTTTTGCGGTGGAATCAGTTTTTTTTATTACGTTAACATTACGTTGCGCGCGTTGTAAATGGTCCAAGGTACAGCGTTTACTGGAACGCTGCAATATTTGCGATTGTATGCGATATTAGAAGAAAAGACGATGATTTAGTTTAATTGGAAAAATTTTTTCATCTACGACAAACACTATTAAATATATGTATTATCAAAATAGAAATTTCCCCCTCGATATTCTGTCGAATTTATATTTTGCCCAGGGAACATTGAGAAACTTTATTGTCCCAAGTAACTGGCCAAACTTTGTCATCTACGACAAACGCTGTCAAATGTTCAAAATAAATACGACCGTCGAGTTCGTCCAAGAAACATAGAAAAACTTCATTGCCCAAGTTATTTTTGAAAAAAAAAACAACTTTGTCACCCACGACCAAACACCGAGCACTCGAAATGAATGCTGTCAAATCGAGACTCTCGTCGAGCTCGTGTTTTGCCCAAGGAACGTGCAATTTTCCCAGTTACTGGGACGAATCCGGTTTTATTAGCTGCCAGAGGCAGCGTTTCCACCTACCAAAATAAAAGAAAAAAAGAAAACAGAAAGGAAAAAAAAAGGCGCACAGAGATTCGTCGTCAAAGGGGGAACACGTCCGCTCCGCTTTGTAGCTTTTTCCTCTTTCCAGCTGGCCCTTTCGCCAGCCGTATCGAGCCGATAGATTTCGACTGGCCACTGGCGATCGCCAGCCTCGTATCGTAGATTCGAATCGACTGACACGATTGCATTCTCCCCAGCGGAATGCAATTGATGCGAGCGAACGACCTTTCCGCAACAAGACGCCACACGACTTGACCCCGCGACTTGCTCCTTGGACATCAAAGTGGTCCCGGAATCATCGTTTCGCAGTTCGGCTGCACGTTTGGCTTGGTAGCTCGGTCGCAGTCTCTTCTTGCGAATTTTACAGCAAAGACGAGAGTTCGAGTGGTTTTCGTTCGGCGTAGAGGTTTCTTGTAGAGATTTTGGTTAAGTTTGCGAATGTTTGTCAAGATTTGTCAAGGTTTGTCAAAGTGGGTATCTGTGTACTCTTAATTTTGTGGACAAAATTGAACAGTCACTGTGAGTAATGAATACTCTGCTATTCTAAATAATATAGTATAATGTAGAATATTCTAAATATTTTAATATTCTATAAATGAATGAAAATACTCTACTATTCTAAATATTAAATAAATTACTTAATATATAGTAGATTAATAAAAATTCTAATGAATAGTAGAGTACAGAATATTAGAATATTTAGAATGTATTATATTAAATAAATAAAAATACACTACTATTCTAAATATTAAATAAATTACTGAATATATAGTAGATTAATAAAAATAGTATAGGATATTAGAATATTTAGAGTAGAATATTTAATATATTATATTAAATACATAGAAATACTCTACTATTCTAAATATTAAATAAATTGCTTAATATATAGTAGATTAATAAAATTCTAATAAACAGTAAAGCACAGAATATTAGAATATTTAGAATATATTATATTAAATAAATAAAAATACACAACTATTCTAAATATTTTAATATTCTACAAGTGAATAAAAATATTCTACTATTCTAAATATTAAATAAATTACTCAATATATAGTAGATTAATAAAATTCTAATAAATAGTATAGAATATTAGAATATTTAGGGTAGTAAAGTATTTTTATTTATTTAATATAATATATTAAATACATAAAATTACTCTACTATTCTAAATATTAAATAAATTACTTAATATATAGTAGATTAATAAAATTCTAATAAATAAGTACTTTTGTTTATTTACTATATTATATTAAATAAATAAAAATACTCTACTATTCTAATTATTCTAATGTTTAAATATTCTAAATATTCTAAGTGTTATTGCAGTAGAAGAGTGTTGCTGTAATATAGCGTTCACAATCGTCAATTCTTTTTAAAACTCGTTTTTATATATAAATACAATTACAATTATTTATAAATACAAATAAATACAATTTCAAATAGTTTCTATTACATAGTTCTACCAATTTCTTCATTATTTTCATTCCTCTGATTTCAACCACTCGTCGATCAAGAAATTTCGCCAGAGAATCGTCAACGTCTCTCGAGACCCGTTTTTCTTTTTTTTTTTTAACTAAAACTCGTAGCTTCATTGATTTCGTTCTCGCTTCGATTCGTCCAGTTCTGACAGCACAGAAAAAGAGCACGGTGAAATTATCACAGGAAAATTTCACAATCGTCGACTTTCTTTAAAACTCGTTTTTCTTTTCTTTTTTTTCTTTTTTTTTCCTTTTTTCCTACTACAACTCGTTGTCCCATTGATCCCCATCTCGCTTTGACTCCTTTGTGTCGGGTCGATTTTTATCAATGGAGGAGCACGATGACATTACAGGAATCAGCGGAGGAAACATTCGGCTGGTATTGAGCCGCGGATTGCGTAACGCGAGTGTGTTCGCGTTGCTGTGAAAGAGGCCGAGGGATTGAATGCGACCCCGTAATACGTGACTGACAGTTCGTTTACAGCCGGGGGATCAAGCTGTGTGCGACTCGTGTATCGCGATGCGATAACACGTTAAATCGTACGAATGCGTACGGATTTGCTGCCAGCCGGAGGAATGTTGCAAATGTCCCCGGCTGTTTCTGACGAATCTGGGAAAATGCCAGTAATATCTTGTTGTACAGTTGCTGAAGAATTGCATGCGTAAAAAAGAAAAAAAAAAAAAAAAGAAATTGTATGTATTAATGTTTTTCTTTTTTTCTAACCGCCAATTTTGGATATTTTTCGAATACTCGATAATTGTGCGTGTGCACAATTTGCATTTTAAATGGCATTTTGAAGCAAGATCCGAGACTGATGAAATTTTTAATCAGTCACGAAGTTAAAATCGGTGGGAAGCAAATTTTTCCTCTTAGTGTTTCCCATTGTTATGGAGAAAGATGGAATAATTGAATGCAAATCGCAATGTGTTTTCTGTTTAATTTTTTCAATCAGAGGCGACGATCATATAAACTCTGTCAGCTACAGTGAAAGAAACAAAACAAATTATATTATTATATATTTTTGTCTCATCTACAGTAAAAAAAACAAATTATATTTATATATATATTTATATTCAGTTTAAATTCATATTTATATATATTTATATTTAATACGAGTGGCCGCGACACACTCAACGCAGCGGAGAGATCGATGCAATGGAGGGGATAGCGCTAGCGATTAGGGGAGTGGAGACAAGGACCGCCAGCTAGCCACCTTTGTCGTAAATCATGTTAATTAAAAGGAAGGAATCCTTTTCTTTTTAATTAACTAAGATCTTTCTTTTTGATTAATTAAAAATACTTTTTTATTTTACCTACGATCCTCTAGAACCTTACGATCCCCTAGTCAATTAAATACAAATGCTATCGTTCCAGTTGAAAAAGGTGGTGATGATCTTCAAATGACTTCGCACCCCTTCAGCTCTTACTCTCGCATTATTATATTTCTAAATTCTTTTCAACAAGGTTTTTCTCGCGTCTTCAAACACAACAGGAACCTTCAAGTTACGCAGAGACACAGAAACTACAAAGAATACAAAGAAAGACAGAAACAGAGGGAAAGAAACATAAAAGAAGAAAGAACGATAGACGAAAACAGAGAAACATGTCGAGATGTACAAATAGCAAACCACAGGGAAATGCAGATAGACGAATGAATGGAACAGAAAAAACGAAAGGCAGAAAAAGAACTGTATATTGTAAAAACAAAGTTAGAAAGAGTATATGTTTAGATGGAGAAGGAAAGAGAGAATTTCGTTCGTGTTAAACAAATGAAAATGTGAATAAACGGCTGGTGAAAAAGAGCGAAAGGGGTTGAAGAGATAAAAAAAAAAAAAAAAAAAGAGAGAAACGAACAGCGCGCGATAGATTGCGAGAGAAAGTCGGATTCGGGACGTGGCGCTCGTCCATAAATATCGAGTTCGATGGTAATTGCCCGGCACTCCGATAACAGGGTCCGCGGTTGTTCATCGCGGCTCGTAAATACGTGCCCCGACCGTAAAATATATTTACGGCAGCGAAGATCGGCGCCCGGTTAACCGTCGTGGCGTGTCCTGTTTGAAACAGTGGCCTGATGAACAGCGGCGGGCCACCAGCGAAAAGTTTCCAATCGTTTTTCCACTTCCATTTTTACACCCCAGTGCTGCCAAGTTGAAATCAGAATTTTCAGATTCGCGCCGAAATCGAACGATCTTTCGTAAAAATGTTTCGCTCTGTTAACAGAGAATTTCATTGTCTTCAGGATTTTCTGATCTTGACACGATGAAAATATTTCACAAGTATTTCGTATTTTTCCTTTCATCTTCTCAACGTTCAAGTTATTGACCCATTTGCATCACACGTCCACGATTTAAGTTGCACATGTATTCTGATTAAAATTTCACGTCTATTGTGATTTATCAAGCCTCGATTTAGATATTTATTATTCTCCATGTTAATATTGGCTGGCTAAAACGAAAGAATCAGAATATGTAATATTATAACATATAGAACAATATAGAATGGTATAATTTTGTGTAGAAAGCTCATAATCTAGTTCAGAGGCGACGAACTTCTTTCTCTCCCAAAATTAGTTTCCACTCTGTGTATTCTTTTCTGTTGCAACGAGTTATACAAGCAGCTTCTTTGATCTTCCTCCAACGTAGCTAAGCCAAAGCCAAAGTGGAGAGATCGATGCAGTGGAGGGGATAGCTCCACCCACCGAAAAAAGTAGGGGGCGCGAGCCGCCAGTTCGCCACCTCAAATCTAATCGGAGCAATTTGCGCTATGAAAATATCTTTTCTTTCTTTTCTGATAGAATCTTTAATCGACAGAACCAAGTTTGGTTGTCATTATATCGCTGCAATGTAATTGTTAAATAATGTAATATTTAAAACTATTGAAAATATTATTAAAAGAATTTTACTTTACTTTAAAGTCTTGTTAGAAACAATAATCAAACTGTTCCATCGACTGACGGTTTTAATATTGTACAGTACCTTATATAGTTGATATAATATAATATTTAAAAATTGCGTTTTTTCTTTGTAGAAATTAGAAAAACGGTATTTTTATTATTATTTATTGCTACAACCAGATTGTGGATGTTCGTGGATACTTGTTTCACAACTTTCGCGAATACAATTGAATAATTAGAAAATACAAAAAAAAAAAATCTTTGTTCCTAATGAAGCTTACAAAAAAAACCTAAAAAATTGCAAAGAAAACCTTTGTCCCGAATAAACGTTGTAACAAACACTCTGTCATCGACATTCATCTAAATTTCCTACGCGTTACGAAGTACACACGTAAAAGTCTGCAGTTTTGATGGTAACTCTCGTTGAAAAGATCAGCTCTCACTCCAGTGCGAAACGTGAACAACTCCCGCAGGGATTAAACAACGGGGATTCGAGTCAGTCCCAGGAATAATACCCAGCTCCATTTACGAAAACGCACGATGATCGCGAACTTTGTAATAAACGCTCGAACGCTCCTCGACGCGAAATAGAAACTCATCAAAATCGTAAATACCCTGCTCGAACGACGATTCATCCTCTTAACTATTCGCCCGGTGCGCCACCCCCCTCCCCCCTCCTTCCCCATAGACGAACCCCTTAATGAATATTCCACGCATTAACCCGCTGAAAATCGCAGCCCATTCTCTCTCTCGTCGTTTATCTCTCTTCCTCTTCGCCCTGTTTTCGTCTTTGCTCCCGCGGAGGCACTCGTGCACGAGCCCAGCCCCTCCGATTAGCAGACACACGCGTGGTATTTTACAATACCTCGATTCCGCGCGACCAGAAATCGGGTGTTTGGCCGATATATTGAGCTTGACCTTGGACAGCTACGCCACGAAAGTCACGAGTCAAAAATTGGCTTTTTCTTCGAAGCACTGGAAGACCAGCGGTTGCCAACATTATTTTTTTCTCTCCCTCTCTTTCTTGATCAGGTTTTTCATTTTATGAGCAAATTCTGCTTTCATAAACCTATCTCCCCAGAAAGTTTATTATTTTTTTTTTTTTTCTAGTTTTCTTCGATTGGCTACGCAATAACTCGAATTAACCTAACGACATTTTAAATTTCGGAATTCTGTAACTTTTGTGTTTTTTATTTTACCATTTTTTGTAAATTATAATTATAAATGTATATAATGTATATATTATGTATGTATATAGGTATATAATATAATATGTATAGTATATTACAATGGCAAAGAATTTCAAGGTTTGGGTTAAGAAGAGGGCGAGATAAATAAATAAGTAAATTATTAATAAAAAGAAAATTTAAGCAAGTAAATAAAAAATTTTTAATAAATGAAAAATTAAGAAAAATAAATTATAAATAAGTAAATGAATAAATTATTGTGCGCTTGATAATACATATTACCGCCACGTTCGACAAAGACGGAGTATTTCGCTAACTTATGTTCCTGTGTCACTAGACTATTAGGATTATTAGAAGAGATTTCGTTTTATGAAATGCTATCACGTTTCTACGAATACTTCCAAATTTCCCACCCTCTGTCTAGACAACCATCTGTAACTGTAATGTACGACTGCGTTTTTCATTTCCTTTGCATTTCCCTTCATTCCAAAATGTATTACTCGACGTTTCCTAGTAGTTGCATTTCTATAAATCTTCCCACCTTAATATTCCACCAAGTTTTCTGTCATCCATCACCAGCGTAACACCGTTT
The DNA here is from genome assembly GCA_036937485.2 of Tetragonisca angustula. Lineage (NCBI taxonomy): Eukaryota > Metazoa > Arthropoda > Insecta > Hymenoptera > Apidae > Tetragonisca > Tetragonisca angustula. The sequence continues at coordinate 1,141,959 of JAWNGG020000008.1, read as the reverse complement.
CCATCCCAAAAACGAATTACCAGGTCTACAGATGCTCGAAACTTGTTGAACAATTCTGCCATTTCTGTAGCATTGTGATCTGACAGAAAAAAAAGAAAAGAATTGAATTATGAAATTGAGAGTTGCGTGTGTGTACTTGAAGAAAATTGAGACTTTTCGTTTGTCTCTTAATTATTTATAAAATAAATTCGCAAACTTCACACCTATTTTTGAACTTAGGATGATAAATAACACCGTTTTGTAACATTCGGACTTGAGAAAAATTGAAATATAAAATTGAGAGTTACATTTATCTACTTCAACAAAATTGACACTTTTCATTAAAATAAATTCACATACTTTACTTGTTTTTGAATGACTTAAACCAATGACCAACTCCGTTATTTTCTAACATTCTGACCTAAAAAAAAAAAAAAAAGAATGAAAATATAAAATTGGGAGTTGCGTTTGTACACCTCAACAAAATTGGCACTTTTCACTCATCAATTACTTACAAAATAAATTCACAAACTTTACCTGTTTTTTGAATGACTCAAAACAATGACCAACTCCGTCATTTTCTAACATTCTGACCTAGAAAAAAAAAATGAAAATATAAAATTCGGAGTTGCGTTTGTACACCTCAACAAAATTGGCACTTTTCACTCATCAATTACTTACAAAATAAATTCACAAACTTTACCTGTTTTTTGAATGACTCAAAACAATGACCAACTCCGTCATTTTCTAACATTCTGACCTAGAAAAAAAAAATGAAAATATAAAATTCGGAGTTGCGTTTGTACACCTCAACAAAATTGGCACTTTTCACTCATCAATTACTTACAAAATAAATTCACAAACTTTGCCTGTTTTTTTGAATGACTCAAAACAATGACCAACTCCGTCATTTTCTAACATTCTGACCTAGAAAAAAAAAATGAAAATATAAAATTCGGAGTTGCGTTTGTACACCTCAACAAAATTGGCACTTTTCACTCATCAATTACTTACAAAATAAATTCACAAACTTTACCTGTTTTTTGAATGACTCAAAACAATGACCAACTCCGTCATTTTCTAACATTCTGACCTAGAAAAAAAAAATGAAAATATAAAATTCGGAGTTGCGTTTGTACACCTCAACAAAATTGGCACTTTTCACTCATCAATTACTTACAAAATAAATTCACAAACTTTACCTGTTTTCGAATGACTTAAACCAATGACCAACTCCGTCATTTTCTAACATTCTGACCTAGAAAAAAAAAATGAAAATATAAAATTCGGAGTTGCATTTGTACACCTCAACAAAATTGGCACTTTTCACTCATCAATTACCCATAAAATAAATTCACAAACTTTGCCTGTTTTTCAGTGCTTTAGAAAAGCTGAAGTAAATGCAAAAGAACTGAGAGACGAACGACAAACTAGAGAAACTGGAAAATAAATCGTTCTGTTCCTCGGGAACGAGAACATCGACTCTCGTAGCGGAAGTATGCCCATTTACATGAACGATGAAACTCGCTCGACTCTACGGAACTCTCTTGCGAACTCTTTCTTTCCCATAGCGTTTGTCACGGTTGAAGTTTTTTTCGAAGCTTCGCGTCGCGCACGAAACTGCACTCGGCCGTCTGTTATAATACGACTGTTATAATACAACGCTATAATACGTCGTTAGCTCTCGTCAATGAACTTCCTTATTTAACGGTGCTCGTGTGGTGCCACGTTCAATCCCACGATCTCGTCGTACATGGGCCACCACGATTCTCGCGAACTTCGACTGCAGTTTACGCCTCTCGATGTCGCGTCACAAACTGCTTAACATAAATTCGTCGTTTGCATTAGGCGTATCTTTGTCTCCTCGCTCATTGTCAGAGCACTCGCGACGTTTACGAATGAGCCTCTCGAGACGAACGCTGTAACACTGACGTTTGAAAATAATGAATTTTTGTCACAATGCGAAAATCAAGATCTCTTGTTCCGTCCGTAATTTGGATATGTAGTTTTCATGAATAAATATTCAGGAAAGTTTTATTAACATTTTATTGATTAATTAAAAGTAAAATTATAATTTTAATTTAGGTAAAAGTAAAGTTATAATTTTGTCAATTGATTAAAAGTAAAGTTATAATTTTAATTTAGGTAAAAGTAAAGTTATAATTGTATTAATTGATTAAAAGTAAAGTTATAATTTTGATTTAGGTAAAAGTAAAGTTATAATTGTGTTAATTGATTAAAAGTAAATTTATTAAATTGGAAAAACTTGTGAAATAAAATAAATATGATTTTTTAAATATATTGTTTAAAAAGTTTCTTTGCGAAATGATACACACCGTTAAATTCGTCGATAAAAAGCACTAATTTCGTCAATGTATACAGAAACAGTATCTTCGATAATATCCGAGATATTTGACAGAAAATGTTTTGCACCCCAAACTTTTCAACATGGACGATTACCAATAAGAAAAAATACCGATGAGGTCAAATGTTTTTTCGAAAACTACATTTGTGCCAAACTTCATCGAATAGTATAATTTCTAGTATGGAGAAATGACTCTAGAATTTAATTCCAGCCCCGACATCTTAAATATCTTAAATTGATGATTGAATATCCCCGAATATCTTAAAATTGATGATTGAAATTTCTGTAAATAAAAAAAAAAATCAATCCCAATTGTTTTCTAAAAAGACGTATACTTATTGTTAGTCTAAAATTTTCGTCAATTTTAGAATATTCTCTCGAAGATGAAATTAAATTCTAAAGTTAATAAATTATACTGCTCGACGATTTAAATTTAAAAAAAACCAATCTCAACTGTTCTTTAAAAAGACACAGACTTATTGTCTATTAGTCTAAAATTTTCGTCAATTTTAGAATATTCTCTCGAAAATGAAGTTAAATTCTAAAATTAATAAATTATACTACTCGACGATTTAAATTAAAAAAAAACCAATCTCAACTGTTCTTTAAAAAGACACAGACTTATTGTTAGTCTAAAATTGTAGAATATTTTATCGAGGGTGTAATTAAATTCTAGAGTCAATAAATCACTACTAAATAAAAAAAAAAAAGATCAATCTCAACTGTTTTTTTAACACGATTCAAACTTACGTGTGAATCTAAAAAACTTCGGTCGAGAGCTACCTTTCCAAATTCCAAACAGCGAAATTACCTCTCTCTGTTAAAACGCGTGCCAACTGTCGCGTATTCACCTGCGAAACGAGATTTCTTAATAGATTCGAAGCTCGGTATACAGGGCTCCATTGAAAACGAGAGCCTCCCTCCTACACGCTCACACACACACGCACACACAGAGGGACACACGAGAAAGAGGAGACTTTATCGAACAGTTTCGACCTACTTGCACCGCGCAAGTGGAGTCCGGCGCGTTCCCCGATTGCATCGCGTGTCTTTTGTCCCGTCTCGCGCGGTTCCCTCGGACAAATAACGTTTCGCTCGTCGCGACGGAATGCACTGCTACACCGTTGTGCTACAGCAGAACGAGGTAAACCTGTGCACGATGTAGGCGATGCTATCGATCGGGCAGAGGCGGCCAGGGGATCGATAATAAGTGATATTAAAGCCTGGGCAGACGGCTGGAAACGCGCGCTGCAAGTTCTTCATCGGGCCAATTGCGAGATCAATCGGCTGAAAGTTCATTTCGGCCCATCAGACGCCGGCTGAAATCTGGATTAAACGTCCGGGTTATCGAATTCAATCGGCGCCACGTTACCCGATCCTGGCACGTCGAAGCCGGGTGATATTCACAGGATGCTGATATATCCCGGGTATATCGCTCCAGCCCCTCACCGTCGTATTAATCCTCTAACCTTTTGAGCGCGAAAAACCAATTGACTCCGTCAATTTCGCCGTATTGGGTATTACGTTGGCTCGCGAGAGTAGTCTGATCTATCTATGTCGGCGTGCATAAATAATCCCTCGTCCAGAGTTTGACGTTGGGTAACTTTTCGACGAGTGTGATCGACGAGTCGACGAGAGGACAATTAGTAATTCGATGTAATTAGGCAAGGTGTCTAATAGTGGAAACTAGAAGGTAGGCTAATTGAAACGTAAGTCGACGAATAATCAACCGCTCGGAAATTTCGAAGTCAAAATTTTTCTTCTTTTCTTTTTTCTTTTTTTTTTTTTTTTTTGCGTTGTCTGTTCTACTCATTACGAAGATGAAACTTTTCCAAGAAACCATATGGTAGAACCTAATAGTTCTCTTGAAAACTGGCAAGAAAGTTATCAGTGTGCTAACAGCGACTTTATGCTTCTGGATGTCTAATCGACGAAAAATCGACCGGTTAGGTTCAGTAACAGTGACTAGGAATTTATCTGTGACTCTCGTAGATGAATTCTACACCTTCGATTTAATGGAAATACGTCGTTAGCTTTGACCTTGAATTTCAAAGTCAAAATTTTTCTTTTTTTTTTGCATTGTATTCTATTTAATACGAAGATGAAACTTTTCCAAGAAACCATATGTCAGAACCTAATAGTTTTCTTGAAAACTGACAAGAATGTTATCAGTGTGGACGTGTGCTAACAGCGACTTTATGCTTCTGGATGTCTAATCGGCGAAAAATCGACCGGTTAGGTTCAGTAACAGTGACTAGGAATTTATCTGTGACTCTCGTAGATGAATTCTACACCTTCGATTTAATGGAAATACGTCGTTAGCTTTGACCTTGAATTTCAAAGTCAAAATTTTTCTTTTTTTTTTGCATTGTATTCTATTCAATACGAAGATGAAACTTTTCCAAGAAACCATATGTCAGAACCTAATAGTTCTCTTAAAAACTGACAAGAATGTTATCAGTGTGGACGTGTGGGTGCTAACAGCGACTTTATGCTTTTGGATCTCTATTAGGTTTCACTAACATTTGATTTATCATAGTTGCAACATCAGTGTGAGTCTCAAATAATCAACTGACAAAACAAACTGTCAGCATTATTCGAAATATAAACGTTACGTAATATAGACATCCGCGCGCTCAGAATCATTAAGTCGCTGTTAGAACGCACGCGTTCGCAGTGTCTCTTTGTTTGCACTGCGAACAATGTATGCGTGAATAATATTTACGCATGCATATTATGAATAGAATTATTACTGCATGTTCCACGCTGCATTAATTTCTTCACAGTAACGAAGCTAATGTTGAAAAATTTTAAAGTATTGACATTCACTCGAATTATGTGTCTCTACTAATCTTGGCATCGCCGGTCACCGGTGTTAATATATTATATTAATACATCGTATCAAGATCTCAATACTTTTACCACTACAAATTATAATAACAGATGTATACTTTAATTAATTAAAATTTGTAAAGATATAATACAAATAATGTTTATTTAATAAATGTAATGACAATGGAACAACGAATAATTAAACAAGACAAATAACATTCAAGCAAACGAATTAACTCAAATGAATTCTTTTAACAGCATAATTGACATTTTTGACAGCTTCTTTTCTTCTCTCACGACTCTCACGACTCGGTGTTTCAATTCGCTCGACTCTGCTTTTTTTTTTTTTTTTTTTTTTTTTTATAAAGAAAAGCGCTCGATGCCTACGTCTCTCATTACATTCATATTTAATCACGTTTCCATGTCCAAGAAACAGTTACATTTAAACACAACTAAAATTATAATAATCGATACTACATGTACGTTTCAAATCCCACGGTAATGGGATACAACCCTCGCAACATAGAAGAAAAAAATCAAATTTCTGACCCGTTCGTCGAATAGCCCGGAGCAGGAAGCAGAAAGAGAGAGAAGGGGGGGGGAAGGGGAAAATGAGAAAACCAAATTGCAGCGTGCGAGAGGGTATTTTTTTCTTTTTAGCGGACCCATAACGAAAATTCCGGATGATATTTTCTCGGACCAACTGGCATTTTTTTTTTTTCTTTTTCGCGGGCCACGGCACTCGATGAAATTAAAGCGTTAATTGCAGCGGGTCGCGCCGCGGAAATAAAGTGGCAATTACGCCGCATTGGTCAGCGAAACGTTCCCCCCTCCCCCCCCGTTCGCTTTTTCTCTCCCCTTCTTTCTCGGTTTTATCTACCGCCATTTTGTCTCCACCTTTTCGGTTTCTTTCCTCCGCGCTGCGAGCACACGCGGAATGGATCGATTCGTCGTCGTCCGGCGGGACGACGGAGGGAAACAGAAAGAACAAGAACCAAAAAGAAAAGAGAGGAAGAGAAAAAAAGAGGAGAGAAACGAAGGGAACGCGAAGAGAACCGGCTGTCGAAAACGAAATACAACCGGAGGATCGACGGCCCAATTAGACTGATTTATTATTTTAATTGGCCGATTTAATTGGCCATCTGATTATTCGCCGGCCGACGTGATTTCCGAGAGTAACGGGGGGACCAGTTCGAACCTTCTAATCGATACGTGCACACGGTTGCACCTATCCGGTTGCACGGGGCCCCGTGTGCTGTGCGCAACGCTTGCGTACTTCCGGTTGCACGCACGTGTGTCGCTCGTTCGATTATTTTCAATTGCTTGCCATTTCGACGCGGAATTTTAAGTACCAAAAGAGAAAAGGAATTGAAGGGGAGGGGGAGGGCGTGAGAAATTGTTGCTATCGCGAATTTCTTCACCCTCTGGCAATCGTGAAATGACATACACGGATGTGACGGAGAAAGGCAAATGGCGATCCGTGATTTTGAAAATTGCGATTGTACTTAACCCCTTGGCGCCTGGCAAATGGTTGCGCGGACCGTAACGAGTGACCGTATACAGTAATTCGTCGCTTTCTTTTTCTTTGGAAACTCGTTAGTATGATATCGCTGGATAGAAGTTATTAAGAAGTAATAGAGACTTGTCATTTGCTTTGCCTGGGTTTAAATGTACTTTAAATATACTTCTTGAAAACTGAAGACAATGTTGCAACTTGGGACGAAATTCTCTCGACGTGCGTGGCACGTCATTCCTATATATATGTGATCATTTTTATACGTAAAATGTGGATTCAAAGATGATTTTACCCAAGACTGAGAAGATATAATATATAATATATGATATATATAAAATATAAGATAAATATAATATAGTGTGATGTATTATGTATGCTGTATATTATATATATAATAATATAATATATAATATATACAAAATATAAGATAAATATAATATAGTGTAATATATTATATATGCTATATATTATATGTATAATAATATAATATATGATATATATAAAATATAAGATAAATATAATATAGTGTAATATATTATGTATGCTACACATTATATGTATATTAATATAATATATAACATATATAAATTATAAGATAAATATAATATAGTGTAATATATTATATATGCTATATATTATATATATAATAATATAATATATAACATATATAAAATATAAGATAAATATAATATAGTGTAATATATTATGTATGCTACATATTATATACATATTAATATAATATATAACATATATAAATTATAAGATACATATAATATAGTGTAATATATTATATGTAGAATAATATAATATATAACATATATAAAATATAAGATAAATATAATATAGTGTAATATATTACATATAATATATTATATGCATAATAGTATAATATATATAAAATATAAGATAAATATAATATAGTGTAACGTAATATATGATTAATGTAATATAAATAAAACTGGATGTTTATTATTAGTGCAATTCTGTTGAAAACTTGGTACAATTGACGAGCGTAAATTTTCATGTTGAACAAATTTTATGTGACAGCAAATCTCCAATGTGGTTACTTCAATTATTCTAAAATTTCAACGTATTTCAATATATAATGATACAATATATTAATACATCAACAGAGTCTTTATTGTACAAGGTATGTTTGTGCATTTTATGTGAATACAATAATTTATATCGTATATATATAATTTGTACTTTCGTATATTGTGCAATTCATATTGTATGTCAGTTCATCATTTATATTCGTTGCACTACTTTCCATCGTACAAACATGGTACTCGTAAGCGGGGGCGCGTGTTAATTTTTTAACTTTCTTCAGTTCGTCGTAATTAATTTGTCGTGTTCCACGAAACACGATACGTTTGTATTGCTCTTGTACACCGTGCAATATCGTAACAGGCTGTTTCGAAGCCTTCTCGAGAAGCTACTCAACCCTGAAGCAGCCCCTTTCCTTCGAAATCGCTCCGCCGATAAATCGAGCCGCTTCCTATCGTCGTAATTTACATCTAGCTGCCGGAGATGGCCAATATTACGCGCGTATAATAACAACGAGACTCAACAACAACACCGCGCCTCCCACCTTCGTATAATAATACACACAGACTGCCGTTGAATTACGTTCACACACGTTGTTAGACACTCACACATCTGTACAGAAACACGCATATTATTAAATGCGTGCACTGCTACATAGAGGCGTATCATGTAGATGAAATTCTATTTGTATTCTATACGATGAAATTATATTTACTGAAAGTGTAAATTTTATTGTACATACACGTGTTCTGCTATGCATGTGTTTCATATAATTTCAGATGAATATATTTTTTAGTTATATACACATGCATAATATACTTAAAATATAATATTTTTGTGTATATTTTATTTTATATATTAGCTTATTTGTATCATTATTTATTATATTTTATTTAGTTTATTTGTGTATATATATTTAGTTTATATATAGTATGTATATTTAGTATATTTTATACAGTATATATTTAGCATATATATTTAGTATATTTTACATAATATATATTTAGCATATATATTTAATATATTTTATGCAGTATATATTTAGTATATTTTATATAGTATATATTTAGCATATATATTTAGTATATTTTACTTAGTATATATTTAGCATATATATTTAGTATATTTTACATAGTATATATTTAGAATATATATTTAATATATTTTATACAGTATATATTTAGTATATTTTACATAGTATATATTTAGCATATATGTTTAGTATATTTTATATAGTATATATATTTATGAGAAAAAACAACGCGCGCCTCTCATTCAACCTCATATTACTCAACCTCGTGATATTTATCAGTTAAGAATAATTATTATATCAATGTAATTAATACTTAATATTACATGTTGTACATTAAAAAAGTGAGTAGTGTATCACGCATTAAACCTCGCGATATTTATTAATTAAAACGAAGCAAATGAGGTGGATCGAACCTCCGCGTACATCTAGTCACGTGCACGGTTCTTCCAGCGAAAGAAACTGGCCAAACTGGTGAAAACGTGACACCCGGTGTACACATGTACAGATGCAGACGTCTCCTCTCCGTGGGAGACGGTGCGTTCGCGTGTTACTCGGGAGGGTCTACGGGCGCGTATAATGTAGCCCCGGGAACAATGCGAGGAACTAGCGGCCCATTATAACCGGAGGGTATTGTACCGGATGTCTCGAGCGGCGCACGATGTCCCCGAGACGAAAGTGGCCTGCAGCACGCCGCGTTTCGCACCCACACACACACACACACACAAAAGCGTGTGTGCGTAACCTTGCCAGCGCCATGTGCTCTCCATCTCGTCATCTCTCGCGTTAACTACGATCCTCTCTCGCCGCCTTACGTACGATACGCATCCTCCTCCGCGAATTACGTTTCATCGATCGCGAATACCTCCCCCACCTCTTTCCGCGCGGGAGATTGTTTTCAGTAATTGGAGATTAATGTCCGCAGGGAGGTCGCAACGTTCGTTAATCCTTGGACCGCGAACGAGGGTCGAGGCGGGTAATTGTTTCGTTATCGCGGAGGAAAAATTGGTGGGATTAGCGTTGTTTTGACACGGGCGTCACCACGGTGACTTTGAGAATGTTAATAATTTACAGTTAAACTCTAGCACGTACAATCACGAACGAAAGAAGTAAATTTGGCGAGAAGGCGAACAAGAATGCTTTATTCATGGTTTGGCTTGGGGTATATATAGGACTTTACATCTGTTTGATTGTACCTTGAGTGGACTTTGACTGAACTTGGGCGATTGCTGACTCTTGGGGTTTTGAATCAGTAGTGGACCTTGGCTGGATTTAGATGATAGGAAGATTTGCTAATTCCTTGAGTTTGTTCCTGAGTCAGTGACGGACCTTGGCCGAATTCGGGTGATAAGGCCGTCTTCACACTAGAAACGAGTCGTTTCTACGATTACTTTAATATCCTACTGTGCCGGAGTCACAGTTTTGACGTGTGCTGGGACGTTGCTTGCGTTAGTGATCGCACACAGTGATGGGAGCTGCCTCTGTTAGCGATGGTACAATATCGGTGAGAACGTGGTCACACTCTGTACAATATCGTCCGAAATACGTATTGGTGGGGTCAAAACTGACCAGGCACCGGAGCCTTAGCTTCAGTAGTCGCAGGATTAATCAGGAATTAAACCTCTTGCTCTGGAATCACGCGCGTCGAGAGTTTTTTTGTCCCAAAGTTGCAACATTTCCACAGTTTTAAGTACATTTAAGTAAAACAGGCAAAACAAAATGATAAATTTACTACTTCTCAATAATTTCTATCCAGTGATGTATTGACGAGTTCAGAAAGAAAACGACGAATTATTGTGTACGGTTCACTCGTTACGGTCCGCAAGTTTAAAGTAACAGGGCGGGATATACAAGCACAGCAGAGAGGGCCCACAGACGGAAAAATAGTTCAGGCAATGCAGCAAGCACAAGCTGTCATTATAATATTTTTGGTGTCCATAGTGTTCCGGAGTGGAAGTCTCGTCTTGTTCTGTGAGGTATAATTTTAAATTATACCCTTGAAACGGCTTGTAAATGTCTGAAGATACTTTTCTACAGGCCATTCGACACAATATACAGTTACATGAACATCAATGACCTTAAAAACTCAGAAAAGAAAATTACTCTTATTAATCATTATTTAAATTTATATTATTATTCGCCTTTTGACGAATAAAAATATTTTTACACATCGTCGCAATTCGTAAAGAAATTTAAGTGGCCTTCTCTTAAATGAACCAACCTGCATACAACATAGGCTCGCACGATAGATAAATAGACATTCTACGCTTTTTGTACATTCATCATCCAAAATATAGCTTGATTTAGGTGTCTGTATCCTATGGGATAAACTTTAAATTTAATATATAATATATAGAAATTATTTTTAAAACTATGATTTTAGTATTAATTAATAATAAAAAAAATTTTATAATTTATTATTAAATATTTAAAAATTAAATTATTTTAAAATTTATATATATAATTATTAGAAAAAAAAATTTTTAAATCATTTTAAAAATGATATGATTAAATTAGTAATAGAATTTATATAGATTATATTTAATTATATAATATAAATATAAGGAACTAGGCAAAATAAATATATTCACCTGTTTATCAAAAACATGTCTTATTGAGAATAATTTTAAGTCAATCTGCCCAATGAGTAATTAAATGGCTGCAGTATATCTGACTGTACATAGGTAGCATAATCAACTGGTTTTTAAATGAAATCTGGAATGAAAGGATTAATGAAATATATACTGTCTCATATTTATTATATGAATTTAAAATTTTAATAAAAATGTTAAAATTTATTTATGGGACGATAAGACCCTATAGAATTTTATATATATATATATATTTTTTTTGTTTCATATCGCACAGCGTGTTCGCTTCGAAATTTTCTACGAAACATTCGCTTTCATCCCCATTCTTCCTCCCTCTGTCATTTTCACTGAACACCATCAACTATTAACAAAACCATTAAACGTGTTATTAATTATCAACACCGAGAGCGGTGAGATTCCAATAAATAAATAAATCTCCACATTTCTCGCGGATAGAACCGCCCGCTCTCTTCCACTTCTTTGTCGCCCACCCCTTATCGCGAGTAGCACGCGGAAACAGAGGAGAAACACAGCGCGCCCGTATATCCCGGTAATTTTAGGATTCCATTACGCGGATAACGAGTTTTGAAAATCGATCGACCGGAAGGCGGGCCCGGAAGGCCGCGGGGGCGATTGCTTATTCAATAGCTGCTCGTTGCGCGGCCATTCAAAGCAATCCCTCGAGTAATTCGCGTTCTCGTAATTTAGACGTGCGCTGGTCGAGAGAGAGAGAGAGAGAGAGAGAGAGAGAGAGAGAGAAAGAGAGGAGAAACTCGTTAAACTTGGAAAAATAAAAACTCCAACAATACCACAGTTTCTCCCTTCTTCTTCTGTTTTGCAACATCCCACCATTGATGTAGCGACGTGGATTCTTTCCGTTTCTCGCGGCAAGTATGTGCACACAGAAATGCGGCGATTATTTCAATGACGTGTCGTTTCTTTTTCAGCTCGTCGATGTTACCTTGGAATTAATTCTGTTAGTTCCGAATTCGAATTTATGTCTAATAAATAATATAATATAATATATAATTATTATTTTTATATATTATACGTTATTTATTATATTTATTATTTCGTATATTATTTTTATAATTATAATTGTAAGGATAATTTCTCAAATTGTTTCCGATTCCGTTGCGTGCAATTCACCTTTTCTGGAGTTATTTGTCGTTATCATTTCATTCAAGTGAATAGATTATTTGAAAACTGGATCCAGGCTGATAAAATTACATTCTTCCAGTTATTTTTCGGGTAAAAGGTGATGAAATTAGTGGAAACGTTATTTCGAATTTTTAGTTTTTATCTTTGTCTCAAATGAAATTTCCTTATTGTTATATACCAGAGTGATGAACAGAGGAAAACTTAATAATTGGTACTTCATATGCGTATAAATAATATATACACACATACATAAATCATAATGTACATACACACATAGTAATGATAAAAATAAATAATAGATATAAAAATGAAAATAAATAACAAATGACAATTTCATATTCAACACGTTGTTTCAATTCTTACTATTATGGTTTCAGGTTTAGGTTCAAATCAAGTTATTTACATATATACACAAATAATAATGTACATAATAATAATAATAATAATGAAATTAAATAATAGATATAAAAATAAAAATAAATAACAAATGACATTTTTATGTCAACATGTTGTTTCAATTCTTACTATTGTATGGTTTTAGGTTAGATTCAGATCAAGGGTTTTAGGTTAGGTTCAAATAAAGCATTTTAGGTTGGGTTTAGATCAAGTTATTTACATATATACATAGATAATAATGTGCATATATACATAATAATAACAATAATAATAATAATAAAATTTAAAAAAACAGATAATAGAAAAATAGAAATGAGTATACAAACGACATTCAGCGCTCTTACGATTAGTATCATGGTTAGGTTTAAGTTCAGGTCAGACGCGTTAAGTAACTACTATCCGTTACACGAATTGAAGTCATCGTGAGAAAGGAACACTGCGTGATCGTGTTATTTCGTTTGTAAATTCGGAGTTAAACATTCTTCTAGTCGTATTCTGTAGCTGGTAGCGTCGAGCCCATTTCCAAGACGAGGAGAAATCGGTACCCGTTTGTCTCTTCCAAACAAGCAAACAGATGTTGCTCCCAGTGATTTTTCTCCGTGGCCCCTGTATCGTATCCTGCGTTTAATTTCGCCGGATGTTTTTCTTTGGGACGGTTGCGTCTTCATCTCGAGAAATTGCGTTTGCTTCTGGCTCGCAGTCTCTGGGCAACGAGCGGAGTTTCAAAGAACAACGGACGAAACTAATGCTGCCTCGTACGTTTTATTTATGATTGTTACAATCGCCTTATCACAGTTATTTATTACGTTCCGCTATGTGTACATCACCGCAAATAATCGAACATTTATTTCGATTATAATTATATTTGTTATTTAGTGTTCATCTTAATTGTGTTTATACTATTTTATATGTAAATATATATATATATCATATTATTGTCATTTATATTATGTTTTATTATGTATTATTTATTATTTATTTTAATTGTATTTATATCGTAAATCTATTTATTTTTGATTATATCTGTTCACTTAAATTGCAATTAAACTCATCAATTATATTCATTTAAATTATAATGATTTATACGTATTTTGATACATATTTCCATTTATTTACTTCTGTTTTATAACATATAATATAATATTTTAAATATTATGTTTTATATTATAATTTATAATTTTTCTATATTATAATATTTTAAATATTATGTTTTACATTGTAATTTATAATTTTTCTGTATTATAATATTTCAAATATTATATTTTATATTGTAATTTATAATTTTTCTATATTATAGTATTTTCAATATTATATTTTATATTGTAATTTATAGTTTTTCTATGTTATAATATTTCAAATATTATATTTTATATTATAATTTATAATTTTTCTATGTTATAATATTTTAAATATTATATTTTATATTGTAATTTATAATTTTTCTATATTATAGTATTTTTAATATTATATTTCATATTATAATATTTCTATATTATAATATTTGAAATATTATATTTTATATTGTAATTTATAATTTTTCTATGTTATAATATTTTAAATATTATATTTTATATTGTAATTTATAATTTTTCTATGTTATAATATTTCAAATATTATGTTTTATATTGTAATTTATAATTTTTCTATATTATAATATTTTAAACATTAATATTATATTTCATATTATAATATTTTAAATATTACATTTTATATTGTAATTTATAATTTTTCTATGTTATAATATTTTAAACATTATATATTATAAATATTTTCGTTTAACCAACCAAAGTCTGTAGTCGTGATATTCGAAACGCGCGGCGAAAGCAAGTGTCGGCAGCAACAGCGTTGAGCACATATAATAACGAGCGATTGTGAGCGAAAAGTCGCCAAAGACAGAGGAACAGGTTCAAGGCCCGTTGGAGCGTGCAGACTCGCGACACGGTGTTAAACGCAACGAGGTTGTAGAACACCGTAGCAAGGCGTCGCGTGACAACGCGGCCAAACGACGAAAGTAAGTGACTGCAAGTTGGGAGCCACACCGGGCTCGTTCGCACCGATCTTGATTAACGATCCACCCGCGAGCGGATAACCGATTTCAGAGAAATGTCCGCTTGACCGGAGAGATTCCCTCGTTCGCTGACTCGATTAATCACCGCTGTCAGAGAGTGAACCGACTGCTGCCACTATCGCGGAACTCTGGTACATTTCCTACGACCCCACGAGTTGCTTCAGTGTGTTCGGCTTACGGAGGCTGTGGATGCTGAAATATTTTCAAAACGATCGATTCAGAAACGTGTATTGGATCGACCCAGAAAGTGTAACGGTTGAAGAGAGGAGCACGAGTCGGTGTATTCAGTATGTTTCAATGCTGATGCATTGGTCGAGGTTATCAAGGATGCATAGATTTTGACTTTTAAGTGTATTTTTTAATATTTGAAAATTTGTAAATTCGGAAGCTTGGAACTTCGACAGTTCGGAAATTCGAAAGTTGAAAATTTTGAGGATTGACACTTTGATAGTCTAAAAATTCTGTGAGTTTGAACCTTTGTTGTACCAAAAATTCAGAATTTGAAGCTTTAAATGCCCGGAAATACAAAAATCGTAAAACTTCTATAATCTGAAAATTCAGAACTCTGAAACTTGACAATTCGAAACTTTGATGGTTTAAAAAAAATTCGAAACTGTAGTAGTCGAAAATTCGATTGTTTGAAAATTCGAGAGTTTGAGGCTCGAAAAGTCTCAGAATACGAAAACTTTGATGACCTGAAACATCGAAACTTTGAAGCTGGAAAGTCGAAAGCTGGAACTTGAAAACACTGACAGTCTGAAATTCGAATTCCAAATTCTGATCGTCGAAAGTTCAAAACTGCAATAGTCCATGAATTCGAGGGCTGAGAATACGCAAGTCGAGACCTTGTGACACCTAAAAATTCGAAACACTGAAAGCTCAAGTCTCTGGAAATTCGAGGCGACTTAAAAATTTCGAAATCTCGACGTTTGCCAATTGTGATAGATCCTGATATATTCGTACGTCAGTCATTCAAATCAATGCCACGTCGTAAATTTCCCTCAATTTAAAATAACTTTCCACTTGTTTTCGTACGTATCTTTGTTATTCCGTCGCCCGGTTAATTCGATCGTTGAACAAAACATGATTGATCAAAACCGTGGCAATAAAAAGCAACAAAAATCACGAAACCCCGTGTCGAAATATGGGAAATTCGCGTTCGACATTATATCGTACCTCTAGGGGACAATGGTTCGTTTGTGCCACTTGAAATATTATTTTACTCGATCCCCCTTCACGTTCTGGCTTGTTTGTTACCTGCGCGAACTATGTATATACAGGGTGCTTCACCTAACACGGTCTACCCACTACGTGATATAAAAAAAGAAAGCAAACTTACAATTGTCAAAGTAGAAGTTTTTCACTCTTTAAAATTGTTGACCAAGTGAATTGTTATGCGATCACTTTTTTTTTTTCTTAAATTTGCCAAGTTTTTCAAATTAAAATTTTTGATTATCATCAGTACATTTACAGTAGGATTAGATATATTGATACACGAGCATATTTTACATCAGCAACAATAATTATTGCAATTCCTACAAGAATCAAAGTTTTTAGATGATTAGCTGCATATCATGGGTCAAAATTAATTTTTAATATTTCATTTTTATCATCAATTGGACTTATTTTAATATTTACTATTGGTGGATTAACTGGAATTATACTTTTCACAGTGTATATATATGTACATACAGGGTGGAAGGAAATGTTTGTCTGTGGTTACAATAGATGAATTCTACTCCTTGGATGTCGCAAGATTGATCTTGACCCTGGATTTTAAAGTCAAAAATTAAAAAATTTTTTCTTTTTTACATTGTATTCTATTCATTGCGATGGTGAAACTTTTTCGAGGAACCTAAGATCGAGGAAACTTGATAGTTTTCCTGAAAAAAAAAGGCAGAAAAGTTTCTGAATCGTTGCTAACAGCGACCTAACAGTGCTAATCCATGATTCTCGATTAGATTTCACTGACATTTATTTATGATTTATCATAGTTGTCAGTGTGAGTCTAAGTAATCAAAGTAACCAACTGTTAACATTGTTCGAAGTATAAACATTACATCCACATGTCCGAAATCATAAAGTCGCTGTTAGCACGCGTCCGCAGTGTTAAATGATTAAGAAACATCAAGTGGCAACCAGTGGGTTGCGTCCTTCGATTCCTTGGAAAAGTTTTAATGATGAGTAGAACCTAATGCGAAAAAGAGAAAAATAATAATCTGACCTTGAAATTCAAATCTGCGATTGAATTCTTAATGAACTCCAAACTCTACAATATAATGAAACAAAAAATTAGTATCTTTTCAAAAAAACAAGACGACCTCGGTTTTGTTACGAAAGTGGACTGTTTTTGAAATTTTGATCATCGCCGTTTATTGCACATTCGATACTGACGAATTTTTCTTTCGAAAAATCGTGCATCGCGACACGTGAAACAGCCTGTACACATACGTACATACACGCAGTGTAAATTTGATTATTTATCACCGGGAACTGTACCGCGGTGAAGTTCATTAAACATTGACGCCGGTCGAACACGCTCTTTGGACATTTTCCGCTTGACGAGATCGAGAATCATCCCCGTTTTACTTTTTTTTTTTTTTTTATTTCCAATTCGATTTACCGATCGTTCGATATGTCATGGATATTTATGTTGCAAATACTCGCTTGCGTCGTTCGCGTGTTTTTCCATATTTTTCCATTTATCGGTGGATAACAAAATAAACGTGGTAATGTGACATCACTTTTACATATGAACAGAAACAAGATGAAACTTTCATGTGAAACAGATATATTAAATTGCAACGTGGATGTGCATGAAATATATGAGAGTTATTCAATTTTCATATTTTTTTTTTTTTTTTTTTGACGATCGAGTCAAAAATACAAGAACTAGTACTATACAGTAGTACGTTAGTCTATTTAGTTATAACTATAATTAATATATAGCTTGTATTGTATACTATTGTCTAGTATAGAATTAACGTATAGCTTGTACCGTATACTATTGTCTACTATAGAACTAGTATACTAGTATAGTATATTATGGCATATTATAGTAGTATAACATACATATATTATATATAATGCACAATAGTACGTTAGTCTAATTTCATTACTAGAAATAGCATAGTATACGTATATTATATATAATGTACAATAGTACATTAGTCTAGTTTGCTAGAAATAGTATACTATATATATATTATATATAATGTACAATAGTATAGTTCCATTATTAGAAATATACCTAACATACAACCTGAACCTTTATGAACATCTTTAACCAATCACCAATCAATACTTCTGCTCAGAACCACACATTCACGAAACAAAAGTTGAAACGACCACGAAAGTCGAGTCAATATCCCGTGGACGTTCGATAATAAAATTATATTTTTACGCAAACTCGGTGTTACGGAGTCGAGTGTAGCGCCCGGGTAGGATGAAAATTCCCCGAGGTGTAGTGGAAAAGTTTCCTCGTGTCGAAGCGGAATGGCTGAACCGGAAGTCGGGGTCCCCCTATCGTTGCATCGCGAAGTTTCGAAATGCTTTTCGGGAGGAGGCCAAGACGGATCTCCCTCAGCGGGCGCGTTATTCCTCCGCGTTTCACCGAGTGCGTGCTCGGTCTAATTGAGTCGCGTTTCCATTTACAGATCCCGTTTCCGTCGAACCGTATCGCAACTGTTGTTTCGTTCGTCGATTTTACTTGGAAACGCGCGATTTCACGAGCGATTTCTGCTCGAAGACACGCGATCGGGTAACGAAGGAATGACCGTGGCGTGTTACGCGGCCTTTCAGTGAAATGGAATTCTCGAATCGTTAATGACGGAGCATCTCGAAGAAAGAGGAATTCCTGCATCATTTGTGGCAAATGATTCTTGACAATAATGTAATATATCGTGGCAAATGATTTTGACAATAATGTAATATGTGCTCAGCAAAAATGGTGAATTTTTGACAATAATATAGTGTATCTTGAATTTTAACAATAATATAATGTAGCTTGAATTTTTTAAAATAATATAGTGTAGCTTGAATTTTTAAAAATAATATAGCGTAGCTTGAATTTTAAAAATAATATAGCTTAGAATTTTTGACAATAATATATTTTCTTGTATGTGTAGCACTAAGTTTTCAGAAATAATATAATATAATGTATATTTACTAAGTTTACAAAAATAATATGATATAATGTGTATCTGCTAAGTTCACAAAAATAATATAATTTAATGTATATCTACTAAGTTTTACAGAAATAATATAATATAATGTATATTTGAAGTATAATACAGAGCTTCCACTCTTCTATCTTCCTTTAACTTTAGCAGCTACAGCAAAGAAAACAATTTATGTGTATACATATGTACCTAACGCGAGTGTTGTAGCTGCAGTGAATAGATCGATGCAGTGGAGGGGATAGCGCTAGCGAGTAGTGGGGGCAAGGGCCGCCAGTTAGCCACCTCTGATATAATATATGAATATCTGGATTTTTGGTTAAAAGGGATACGTGAAAGCGTTCGAATACCTGTTGTAGGATATTGTCAGAAATTTTCATAAATATTTTATTTATTGTATAAGTTGAATAAGTTTCGATATTAAGTGAAATTAATTTTAAGTCCATGAGTATTTGCATCAATAAAATTAAATGAAATCTGTATCGATCGACTATTTTTTTTTTGCAAATGAATTAAGCAACTTCAAAAGTATTGTCTTTCTATCAAAATTGCATATTTTATTTTAAACTACATATAATTGCATTAGAAAATCTTGTTTTATCTGAAGTATATTTTCGTTCCAATACTTGTGAACTTAGTAGCATATATTCGTAACACTTTCAGAGTACATTTTTAATTTAATATTTAAAATTTCCTGCATAACTGTGTCTCGTTACAGTGTCGATGAAAATCTAAAAATTTCGTATTTTGAAGAAATTTTCGTATTTTCGTATTTTGATATACCACAAACGAGATTGCCTAATATAATTTTAATTTTATTAGATATTATCTCACAATTGATGCACAGTGGAGTTAATCATTTCAAAACAAAAAAGATGCCACAAAGGTGATTTAAATCATATAATTCAAACACACATATCGTATACATACAATTTTTATAACACACGTGATATGCACAACTAAAAATTTTCACTTTCGTGGGCAACTTCATCCGCGAAACGTATCGAGAGACTTCGCATTGAAACAATAAACAATAGCTGTAGAACAAAGAGCTCCTTTTCGACAGGTGTCCGTCGTTTCAGCTCGAACGGTTCGTTTAATTAGCGGCTACCGCATTGTCAGCGCCGAGCGCCACCACAAATGACAATATTTTTCGGCCAACACCGCAGTTGCTATTAATTTCATTCGCCATCCCGTTCCCGTATTAATTTTCACCGCGAGCGAAACCAGCGTGGAATTTATTCGACTCCGTCGGCCGTTTCGTTTCCGCTCGGAACTCGTCAGTTATCCGCTCGCTAATTTCGTCCGCCACTGACGTCCTGCGTAAACAATCTGTCGTCTCGTCTTCGTCCGCGTCTCTGGAAATATCGACGAATTCCTTTTGCGATCAGTCTGGTTGCTCGATAGGTTGGTAGGCCTGCCGGATGGGCTAGAAGCTAGAACGTTTTGTTCTGGCACGGTGTCCGTAAAGTCTCTTTACGAATTCAAACATTTGTTACAAAGGCAAGTGAAAAGACAGATAGCTGGAAATTGTTAGGAAATGAGACGTATGTGTTTAAGTTTTTTTCCAACTTCTATTGCGAAACGAAATGAGAAAACTTTTCACTCCTGTGTAACAAGTCTGCATGACAGATAAAATTCTTCGTGCGACTAAGTTAACCTCTTGCGCTGGAATGGCGAGAATTTTCTATCCTAAAATTGTAACATTTCCTCAGTTTTAAGTATATTTAAGTGTTAACAAAATAGGCAAGGGCAGATAATAAATTTGTTTTCAATCGTTTCTATCCAGTGATATCGTACCGACGAGTTCAAAGAGAAAGCGACGGACTGTTGTGTCACGGCCTGGTCATTCGTTATGGTCCGCAGTCAGTGGTAACACCTGAAATATAATAATATAATATGTAAAATGTAATAATAATAATAATAATAATAAATGTAATAATACGTAAAATACAATGTAACATGTAACCTGAAACAGCATTGTACATAAATCAGAATCGCTCTGACTTTCGAAACGAACAGGTGAATACTCCTAAAGAGAACGCTTAGAAACTTCCGTTTTGAAGAATTAAATTTCAAAAAAAAAAAAAAACAGTGACGATACAATGGCTTGTACGTACAATGTTTGGAGCAAGCCCCCCCCCTCCTCCCCCTTTCTTTTCTTTCGACGATCTCTTTCATCCGAGGAAACGTGTACCACCACTGGAAGTTGGTCGCCTTTTAGATTTCGTCAAGGGGGAAGAAGGCCGGTGGTTCGGGGTCAAGAGAACGACACAAAAGAGAGAGAGAGAAAGAGAGACTTGACCCGAGCTAAGCCCCCGGAGCTCAGGGACATTTCACCTGCCCCTTCCCATTCGCGTTCTGTTGTTCGGGTTGCTTCGCCACGGCGAAGGTAGGGAACATCGGTGTTAGATAACGCAAACTCGGTGTCATCCATGAGAAATAGGTATTAGCGGGGGCATGATTACCCTCCCTCGTGAGAATCTGTGTTCATTTCTATCTCTCGCAACTCCCCGCCGGAGATACCGCCAAGAAGGACCCTCCAAGCAACGGTGGCGCGTAAATTCCTCCACGGACCGCCTGTTATTTGCCGCGAGTTAGCTAGAAACGCCGCGATAACCCCTGCTGTTTACTGCCGCGTAGCAATTTCAATATAATGCATATTCTATTCTGGCTAGGTGAGTTCTCGCTGTTGATCGAAACAGCAAACGATCTCGATGTTTGCTGGATTCTGTGGGCATTTATTGTCTTCTCAGCGAGCTCAATTCAGTTTTATCGAGTGTTCAAGCGGTTGTGCCACGCACGTCGAGAATATTTCGCCCGAAACTGAACAATATCCCCTCAGTTTATCGTATATCCAACCCAGGCGAAACAAACGACGAATTTGTTACTTCTTAGTAATTTTCTATCCAGTGATACGCCGATGGATTCGAAGAGAAGATGAATTATTGTATACGGTCGCTCGTTACGGTCCGTCGAAATTCTTCTCTATTTTATATTCAGTTTGTTATACGTTTTGTTATTAATTTATTAATAGAATCAAATTTTATATTACTTTTAATTTTATTCTTGTTATTATTATATATAATTTTATATTACTTTTAATCTTATTATTATTAATTTTTTAATAGACACAAATTATATATTTACTTTTAATTTCAAATTTATAAATTATACATTTGAATTATGAACTTTAATTTATACGATATTGCCATTATTATTTAGATTTATGTTAAACTGAAATTTTTTATATGAAATAATTGAATTTAATGAATTTCTAGCATACTTATGTTTGTTATATTTATCAATGAACCAGTTACTAGCGTAAGAGGGTAAATCATATCGCAGTATCAAAATTTTTCAATTTACTTTGACCTCCTCAGGGACGAACTTCTTTAACTTCGGTAATGACAAAGAAATTTAATTGAAATTCATTTTATTTTTTTACTTGCGTCGTGACAATTGGGATTTATTTCCTGGTTGGCAATTTTACTGCATTTATTTTTGGTTCCGCGAAATGGAAGTAGCTTTCTCATAATATGTAAATTAACTGTTCACATATGTGACCAAGTGAAAACGTTAATTCACTGTATCAGATAGTAATGAAATTATGGTTCAGTTGTTAGAGGTAATACAGAGGAGGTAACACGTTACAGTATATTGAGTACGATCCGAAATCAAGCAAAGTTTAACCCTATTACTACGTAATGTACCTCTCAACAGATAATGAACCTGTAAAGTTAGGATCGAAAGTGTTCATGTCAAGCAAAAATCTAAGATCATTTATGTCGAACAAAATTTCATTGCTGATGTAATATCAATAAATCAATTTAATTGCAAAGTAATATTTTTTGAAGATCTAAGATTGTGTACAAAATGGTACAAGATGGTCGTATCGAACAAAATTTTATCTTCTGTTACACAGTGATTTCAGGAGAAAGATATATTATTTACTCTATATATCAGATAAGTTCAAAATGCATTCTCAATTTGTCACTTGCTCCTCTGTTTAGGCTTTTAAATACTAATAAATAATTTCGTTGCACGAATGTTCAATTGTATTTTGCATTTTAATGTGAAATTCCTGTATATATATCTTGGTTTACTTGGTGATTTTTTAATTACTTTAATTCGCTATATTTCGTACAGTAATTTCATTCAGAGTGTTTCTACTATTTCCAATGGTATCTAGTGTTTAGTTGTTAATGACTTGTCAAAAAATTGCCACGTCTCTCTCCAGTAGTGACAGAAATCGAGATATGATCTCAACATACATGAAATATTGATTCCTTTTGTAACGTTAATTCTTTCCGTTTAAATAATTAGTCGAAAACTGACTCAGAGTCACAGAGACGTCAGACGCAAGACGAGATACATTTCAATAAGAACCATTTGTGCGGATATTAACTGGCTGAAGGGTCAGTTAGTTGGAACCAGTCTGTGCATCGTACGTATTTGCCTTGGGTCTGACCTGAACGTCTTAATTCCCTGTTCGCGGAACGCCAGGTCTCCAAGATCCCCAGGTCGCTTCGTGTCGTCTAATTTACCAGGAAATTAGTTCCTGACTAATTAAACGAAGCCAGTGCATCGTCCGCCGCCGTTCAAATCAAACTAACTAACATCGCAGAATCGATCAACGAATCGATCCACGTCTCTTCAGAATTATGACAAATAATCGTTGCACTTACGTTCAATGATTAAAAGCTAAACTCAGTCGAATTCATATATATGTATATTCACGATTTATATTACATAAATTATAAAATATAATAAACTAAAATAATAATATTATAAATTTATATTATATATCATATTATTATAATTATTATTAATAATATATATATGTTATTATTATATATTAATTATATACATGATCAATAATATAATATTATAATATATTATAAATAATTATTATTAATATTTATTATTATATTATATGTCATATTATTATAATTATTATCAATAATAATATAATACATGTTATTATTATGTATTAATTATATATATAATCAATAATATAATATAATATATATAATTATTATTAATATTTATTATTTTATTATATATCATGTTATTATAATTATTGTTATTAATAATATATATTATGTACAATAATAATGTAATATATGTTATTATTATATATTAATTATATGTATAATCAATAATATATTATATATAATTATTATTAATATTTATATTACATATTCACGATTAATCACGAGCGAGAAGTATTCATCGCAGAGTCACTAGAACTATTCGTCGCAAAGTCGCTGGAAAGTCTCAACGCGATTCCCACCCTCTGATATCAATCAGAGCGTACTCTCAACTCGGAGCTCAGTGCCACCACTTTACTCCCAAAGAACCGAAAGTACTTTCCGCGAGAGGAATCGATGTTATTTGTTAGCGCCAGTGCATTTTTGCGACAGCTCGAGAAGCACGCGCCGGCACCCTCGTCGTTTAGTTTATGGCAGGGTTGACAGACAGCGAGGGAAAACTTTCTGTCTGAACGAAGACCCCGGATGGAGGATGATAGTGATTGAAGACCACGTGCGCAGAGAAAACTTCAATATACACGTCTCGTCTTGTAATAATTTCCACCTATCAGTCTCTTCGTTTGCCTTTGTAATGAATTTTTGAAATTGCAAAGTGACTTTACGGACACCCTGTACACTCACGTTTCGACATGATACGAAGGTAAACGCGCGAAGCTTCATTGTTAAACGCATCAATCACCGATTTCGAACGACCCCCGGAGGGGGAGGGGAGGGGAAGGGGGAAAAAAGCCGGGATTTCGCCAGGATCAGACGTCGTTCCTATCGATGGATTAAAATAGTCGTCTCTCCGTGATAGATGGAGCCCCTCTGTTCACAACTGAAACCAAAAGCCGACGCTAATTACCTACCATCGACGTTCGCTCACGTTTTATTCCTGTTGTCCCTGATTTTCCTCTCTTTCCCTCGGTGTCCGTTCGAAACGAACCGCGGTCGAACGAAAAAGATCCGCCCGACTCGAAGTCCAAGTCTTCGTAGATTTTCCTCCTCTCCGGGCCACCGATTTCCGCTAACAGGATTCAACTAACTGGATAATTGTTTCAACTGATTTCGGCTGGCGAGCGAGGTGATTCGATTGTCCACGACGGTAGCTGATCTCGTGGAAAGGGATCGATTTTTCCTGGTCATTTATTTTGGCCAGGAAGATGCCGGCTTAACCCGTGGATCGTTCGATTTGTCGGAGTAGCGAAGGTTAGTTTAGGTTAGGAGGTTTTGTAATGGCTATTGTTTTCAAATTGCAGCGTTTGTTTCAGCTTTAAACTGTCATATTTATGTCACTGATTATTAACTTATATCTCCATATTTTTATAAATATGCCTATTAACATAACATTAATAATACAGTAATGTTGTCATTGTATAATGCAAGAATTGTTTTGTCGTGGTTTATTTATATTAGTTTATATCTCAACTACTAATAAACATGATACTGATTGTTGATTGATATCTCCATATTTTTATAAATATGCCTATTAACATAACATTAATAATACAGTAATGTTGTCATTGTATAATGCAAGAATTGTTTTGTCGTAGGTCATTTATATTAGTTTATATCTCAACTACTAATAAAAATGATACTGATTGTTGATTGATATCTCCATATTTTTATAAATATGCCTATTAACATAACATTAATAATACAGTAATGTTGTCATTGTATAATGCAAGAATTGTTTTGTCGTAGGTTATTTATATTAGTTTATATCTCAACTACTAATAAAAATAATACTGATTGTTGATTGATATCTCCATATTTTTATAAATATGCCTATTATATTTCCATAACATTAATAATACAATAATGTTGTTCTTGTATAATGCAAGAATTGTTTTGTCGTAGGTTATTTATATTAGTTTATATCTCAACTACTAATAAAAATGATACTGATTGTTGATTGATATCTCCATATTTTTATAAATATGCCTATTAACATAACATTAATAATACAGTAATGTTGTCATTGTATAATGCAAGAATTGTTTTGTCGTAGGTTATTTATATTAGTTTATATCTCAACTACTAATAAAAATGATACTGATTGTTGATTGATATCTCCATATTTTTATAAATATGCCTATTATATTTCCATAACATTAATAACACAATAATGTTGTCTTTGTATAATGTAAGAATTGTTTTCTGTTATTTTGTTATTTGTATTAGTTTATATCTCAACTACTAATAAAAATGATAGTAATTGTTGATTGATATCTCAGTATTTTTGTAAATATGTCTACCACTTGATGTATCATTAAAAACTGTTATATTCAATTAGGGAGCAAGAGTTATTCTATTTTAGGTTATTTATTTAATAACCAAGATAGGATAATTAAATATTAAAGACAATATTAATAATTTAATTTAAAATACTATTTTATATAATATGAATATGTGTTATATGATGTTAATATAATTTTAAAAATAGCATTAAAAATTTATTTAATAACCAAGGTAGGATAACTAAATATTAAAAATAATATTAAAAAATATTAAATAATAATATTTAATACACTGTTATATATTTTATTATATAATAATTAAAAAATATTAAATGATAATATTTAATATATTATATTATATATTGTATTATATAATAATTCAAATATATTAAAAATAATATTTAAAAAATTCTCAACATTTAAAATTATTCAATTTTAAATGTTAATAATATACATAAAAATAAAAGTGTAGACTTTACGAGCGAGTATGTTCGTCTCGTTCAATCCAACGCTTAATCATACCCGATCCAACAAAAAGAACTTGTCTTTCGCGAGAATGAGAATGTACGTTTGTAAGAAGCAGCGATTGGTGCTTAGGTAATCGTTGTCATTTCACCTAGGATAATTTTGATAGAACTCGAGCGATTCTGTTGGAAAACACACACTAATTCGTCGTTCTCTTTCAGGTCGGCAAATCCCGAGGGAATTGGAGCGCGCGCTGCGGGACCAGTTGGTAAGTAATTCGCTGAATCCTATTAGAGCAACATCCCAACGCCGGTGAAAAAAAACTCGCGTGAAAACTCTGGCCAACGACACGCGTTCGCTTTTTTCCTCTTTTTTCTCCTATCATTGTGACGAGACTCGCGTGCCAGCCTCGAGGACACGTAACTGTGGTCTACCGATGCCTCGCAAATTAATTAACCTCTAAGCGCTAATGGAAAAGATCAACCGCGTTCGCGAGCTTCAGGAACAGAAAGTCATTAGATTTGTTTGTGAAAGCAGTTAGGTATCGTTCAATCCCAAACAACCGTCAGATCTAGAATTATTGATCTAGAATAATTATTTAGACCTAATTATTGTACGTGAAATTATTGATTTAATAATTATTTAGGCCTGATTATTATGCCTAAGATAATTAGACCTAATTATTACACATGAAATTATTGGAGCTAATGATCGTTTTCCTAACAATTATTAGACATAAAATTATCTGAAATTATTAGACGTAATTGTTATACCTAAAATTAATAGAGCTAATTATTATACTTAAAATTATCAGAGCTAATTATTGTATCTAAAATAATTATTATACTTAAAATTATTAGGCCCGATAATTGTTTAGACCTAAGAATTATTAGATCTAATATCATTGGTTTAATAATTTGTTCAGGTTTAAAATTATTAGACCCAATTATTATATCTAAAATCATTAGACATAATAATTAGACCTAAAACTATTGGTGTAATAATTGTTTAGGATTTAAGAAATCGAACTGTAATATTTTTATATTTTTGTAAACCTAAACTACTAAATTATTACCAAGTGACTCTATGAAGTGTGTTTGATAAGTCTAATTTTGAATTTAGCAATTATAGCGATTATTTTGTAGCTAGTGCCTGTTTAATATAATATTTTAAATTTTATGGTACAGGAAATACACTTTTAAATTAAAAAAGAAATATAAATAAAATTTTTAAAAAAAACTTTCGTAAAATTTAAAGACAAAATTATCAAAAATTCTCCAAATCAGGAGAACATCTATTTTGAGAGAGAGAGAGGAAGAATAGCACAGCAAAAGGAACAAAAGTTCGTGAGCTAAAGAATCCACCAGCTGCACAGATTGCCACTTGTTCGCGTGATTTTTCGTCCCTCCCCTAACCGGGGTGGAGATTTTCAATATCCACCCGATGAAATTTATGCGAGCCAACAGAGAACGATCCTCCGTGTCTCTCCCCGGGGGAAAAAAAAAAAAAAAAAATCGCCGTACTAACTTCCATTCCTCCAAGTGTTTCCCCTTTCTTCGAGGTGTGAAAGTATGAATAAAAGAAAAGGAGAAAGAAACGGGTGCGAGCGAGTAGGATTCTTTTTTCCTTTTTTTTTTTTCACGCGCTCCCGTAAATATTCGATGGCTGTTCTGATAGGCTCCTTCACCGAGCGTCGAACATAATCCGAAATTCGTCGCACGCCTCCCCGGATACCACTTTATCCGAAGAACTCGAGAACTTCGTCCTTGAAGGTTATGAACATACGTAATAATAACGTTTTCTCGTATAATATTCTACGTAATATTTCACATAATAATCCTTTTTATAATATTTTATGTGATATTTCATATAATAATTACATAATTATTTTGTACAATTATATTATGTATAATTAAATAATAATTATATAACTATTTTACACAATTATTATATTGTATAATTATATTATACAATAATTCATATAATATTTTATATAATAATCTTTTTTGTATATTTTTGACGTAACATAATATGACATTGTATTTGTATTGTATTATCTAATATAATATAATTTAATATAATCTAATATTATAATATAATTGTATTGTATTATATGTTATATTTAATATATTTTGCATAATATTTACAATATACATAACTGCTGATAAAATTTTCGTTTTGTATATATTTTATATTGTATATATTATATTTTGTATATATTTTATATATATAACAAGAACCTGTTAATTTCTATAATATATACAACTTCTATATTGTCTATCTATAATATATATCCATAGGTCGCAACCTATAATTCTTTGGAAGAATGAAGTTTCTGGATCATTTAACACGCGTGCTAACAGCGACTTCATGGTTCTGAATTTGGTTTCACTAACGTTTGACTTGTCATCAGTCGGTGAGTCTAAATAATTAAATGATAAAATTACAATATAAAACTGTAGCTATAACCAACTGTTAACGTTATTCGAAATATGAACATTACATCCAGAATCATAAAGTCGCTGTTAGAACCCACACGCGTCCGCAATTGTGCGTTTACAAATGATTAAGAGACATTTTTGTCATTTTTCAAAAGATCTACACATCAGGATGCGACCTACGGTTCCTCAAAAAAGTTTTACCTTCGTGACAAATAAAATACAATGAAACAAAAAAAAAATTTGACCTTGGAATCCAACATTATCATTATATATTTATATATTTATATTTTTATTTATATATTTATATATTTATATTTTTATTTATATATTTATATATTTATATTTTTATTTATATATTTATATATTCATATTTATATTTATATATTCTAATATATTATATATATATATATCCCCATCAAATGAAATGTGTAGAATTCATCCGCGACAGCCGCGAACAAACTTTTTTTTCCACCCTGTACAAAGAGGGCGAGTCCAATCGGTGGTGGTGCTCGAGGAAAAGCCTGAACCCCTCTCGAAGCCCATAATCTCTCCACTCTAGAGTGATTC
Organism: Tetragonisca angustula; assembly: GCA_036937485.2. NCBI lineage: Eukaryota > Metazoa > Arthropoda > Insecta > Hymenoptera > Apidae > Tetragonisca > Tetragonisca angustula. Next base: position 1,112,047 of record JAWNGG020000008.1, on the reverse strand, counting down.
GTTCGGTCTGTTCGGGGAACGATGCCTCCTCCTCGTTGTCGAGCATCGTTCCATCAGCTTGGTATTCCGTAAACGTTATCACGTGTGAATTCGTCGACCGTGTCGAGTGTTCGTCGTTGGAATGGTACGTGAAGCTACTGCAGGAAAGTAGTCGGCCGCGTGTTGTTTCGTCACGTTCGACCTTTCATGGACGACCGTTTCGTTAACACGCAGTGGAACGAGATGATTCCACTTCATCCAAGTTCAGTTAAATGAACTTTCTCCTCTCACATTTTGCATTTTATTTCGCTCCGTTTCGATTCGTTTGCGAGAGTCTCTCGTGGGGGAGCAGACAGGATACGTTTTTTTTTGTTTTGGTTGTCAGATGAACGAAGGATTTATGCTACGTTCGCTGAATGAAGATTACGCGTGTACGTCGATCGACAGTGAATTTATTTGTTATTTAAATTCGACAGTAAATTGTCTCGCGGAATGATTTGTCCGTAGCGCGGGATTTAAATCGACGCTCCCATGCCCTCGCATTTTCTAACAAGTGGCTGTAAATTTCGTGTCTTTTTAAATTCTGAAAGGTTATTACGATTATTTTTGTATACTTGAAGCGCTGCGTGATAATTATTTGGAAGTCCAAGTTTGATTTTCCTGTTGCTTGCCAGTTGTGAATTTTTGAAAAATTCAGAGAGAAGGAGATTTTAAATCCCCTCGCGTAAATTTTAGTATTTTTACTGAAATTAATTCCAGTATCTCTACTAAAATTAACTCAAAATTCTCAGTTGGTAATAAATTTTTGGAAAACTCGGAGTAAAAGATTTTAAATCCCCTCGCTGTGGTTCAGTATTTTTATTGAAATTAATTCCAGAGTCTCTACTAAAATTAACTCAAAATTCTCAGTTGGTAATAAATTCTTGAAAAATTCAGAGAAAAAGATTCAAATCCCCTCGCGTTGATTCAGTATTTTTACTGAAATTAATTCCAGTATCTCTACTAAAATTAACTCAAAATTCTCACTTTGTAATAAATTCTTGAAAAATTCAGAGAAAAAGATTCAAATCCCCTCGCGTTGATTCAGTATTTTTACTGAAATTAATTCCAGTATCTCTGCTTATTATAATATTACATATATTATGTATTAAATATTATATTAATATACACGTTACGTGTATGTATTAAATATTATATTAAAATACACGTTACGTGTTAAAAGTACCCAAACACGACGATTTTACGAGAAAAATGTGTAGAATTGACACAAGGGCTGTACATACATATATGTAGGTCACGCATCGAATCACAGTTTGCTGAGAATCCGACGTTTAAAACGCGCGCTATTGAAGTGACACGTGACTCAGAAATTGTCTCTCCCGGCACAGAGGCAGAGCGACGCGCGAGAATTCAATTTTCGATGGTTGGCGGCGATGGGAGATGGAATCGATGAAACGACGGAATTATGGAGCAGACTGAGTTCTGTTTGGATTTGTTATTTTCCGGAGGCGTTCGCTGACTCAGTCGCGACGCGACACTCGCAGAGATAAAATAAAAAGCAAAAATAAAAAAAAAAGAAAGAAGAGTGTCCCGCATGCAAGAATCGACATACCGAGAGAGAACAGAGAGAGAGAGAGAGAAATAACGCTACCGATTTATTTACTACCCTTGTTTCAGGTACGTTCTTATCTTTGTCTTTCTTTCTCATTTCCTTTTTTCTTCCTCTCTCTCTCCTCCTGTTCCTCTTTTTTCTTTCTTTTTTCTTTCTTCCACCCGCCCATTTGTATTTCACGTCGCGTTCCTCTCCCCTCTGTGCAACTTGAAGCTCTGCGTGTCCACATTCGTTATTGATTGATTGATTTATTTCGTTATGCTCGTGACTATTGCAAATCCTGTTTCATCTTCTTGCACTTGACTTTTTTTTTCAACCCTAGTATGGGAATGTAGCTAGCAGCATCTGTTTTTTACGTCTAGTAGTATCTCGTATGTTGTGTCTATAAAACGCTTTATCAAACTGTGTAACATTTTATTGTACTACTGTACATAAGTAGTATATCATATAGTATTCTGTAATATATAAGATTTATATATATACATAAAATTATATAATGAAATAAATGAAATTATACAAGTTATATATGAAATATTTATTATATTCGAAAATGTAAATATATTTTAAATGTGTTTCAATATAAGATATTTTAATTAAATGAAATAAGTAAATGAAATTACACAAATTATATATAAAATATTTATTATATTCAAAATTACGTGATTATTATGTAATATTGTCACTCGTTATGGTCCGTCGACCAGTGCAACTCACTAGCGCAAGAGGCAGAACACACGGATTCCATAAATAAATGTTGAAACTGTTGCAATTTTACAAAAAGAAATCGCTCGCGGGGGCTCGTTCTCAATTTTTTTTTTTCGAGAAAATTTTCAACACCTCTGAAACGACGACGCCGCGAGCGAAGAAACTGAATTTTCACCGCGCTGTCTTCGATAAACGCGAACGTCACCGTCCGCGACACCTGTTTCCGGGTATACCTTTTACCGATCGGGGCGCCATGCACTCACGTACACACGTATCGAATGATTCACGCTAGGGACCTTGTTTCTGACAGATGCTCTAAACACCTATATACGTACATACGTACGTCCAAGTAACATGTACATACACTCCCGTCCATAAGTCACTGGACACTTGCTCATTCTGATCTAAACAGTTACTAGACCACAGATATACTTTTCCGGATTAATTTTATTCTACAATCTTGTTACATGTTACTCTGTTTACTCTATTTTATGATAATACTTGAAAACAAAAATGATATTTAACGTGTACGGTCTGAATAAATATTTCAAAGTATATCAAAAATATGTACATGTATATTTAAAAAATCGAGTCGATGTATTTTGGGATGAATTGAACAGAAGCCTTTAGAAATGTGTCCAAAATCAAGAGAAAGGCTTGTGGAAGAAATTAGAAGAAGCGTGGGAAGAAATTCATTTCGAAATATTGTTAAAATTAAACGGACGTATGCCACGGTTATTTCTGGCCTTCATATTTGCACAAAGATATAAGATACGTTATATGCAATTTGGTAAGGTTTTTGACACATAAACAGTTTGACATATAGAATATGACGTACGTCAGACTGTTTATATGTCAAAAATCTTACCAAATTGCATATAACGTATCTTATATCTTTGTGCAAACATGAAGGCCAGAAATAACCGTGGCATACTTCCGTTTTAATTTTAACAACATTTCGGAATGAATTTCTTCCACAAGCCTTTCTCTTGACTTTGGACACATTTCTGAAGGCTTCTGTCCAATTCATCCCAAAATACATCGACTCGATTTTTTAAATATACGTATACATATTTTTGATATACTTTGAAATATTTGTTCAGACCATACACGTTCAATGTCAGTTTTGTTTTCAAGTATTATTATAAAATAGAGTAAACAGAGTACACGTGACAAGATCGTATAATAAAATTAATCCGGAAAAGTATATCTGTAGATCAAAATAAGCAAGTGTCCGGTGACTTATGGACGGGAGTGTATATATATATATATATATATATGTGTGTGTGTTCTGGAACTCACGCAGCGGCGCTGTATGATCGAGGTGAATCGATACGGATCGCGCATTGTTGCAGAGTTACGCTGCGCGCGGTGTCGCGATAGGGTTATCGCGATCCCCGGACTGTTATCGAGTTACAGACGGCGGTACAGCTGGACTCTTTGATACCATCTACCATCCGTGGCAGTGGACTCCGTAAATCACACGACGCCGCCCGAAAATAGCAGCTGGACCTCGCTAGTGCCGCGAACAACACGCGGCGATTACGTTTTGACCAACGCTAATTAACCGGCGCGATAACAGTGAGTCACTCGCACATCTAGCGTCTCGCTAAATCGATCACTCGTTCGTCGACATGCTTTTCTTACAAATATGACTGCTGACAAAAATTAGGGGATGTCTCAGAATGAATATGAAGCGACAAACGAAAGAAGCGTTTGACTTTTTTTTTTTTTTTTTTTTTGTTAAACAAGAATATATCGAAAAAGCAAAGAGACAAGTCAGCCGTCAACAATTCATTTTGAAATGTCCCCTAATTTTTGTGTACAGTGTATTCAGACGGCACTTGACTTCTCGTAATCCTAATTGGTTCCTGAAGTGTGTACGAAAGCAGAGCAGTGTGAAAAAGGGAAGCAACGTCGGAGAGTGTTTTCTAAATTCACGTAAGTTAAAATGAATGAATGCCTTTGAATTTTGAAATATTTATCTTTATAATGTGGTATATTAGCAATGTAAATAATTTATTGAGATAGTTGAGTTGCGCATGTACTCTTGCTGTTTCTTTTCTTGATAAATGTCGATGAGGAAGGGAGGGACTGACGACTAATGACTATAATCGATGAGGACGAAAGTTGATAAATAAAATGAAATAAAAGTTGTTTCACTTTACGAGAGAATCAAATATATGCGAGTTTGTAATATAAATTTGAACATTCTCAGAGTTGAACATCTGTTTACTGTTAACCCTTTGTATAAGTAAAATTTATTTCGTACCTTTTGTATCAGGGTTAATTAATTTATTTTAATAATTTTAATTATCTCGAAAGGAATGGATCTATATATATATATATATATATATATATATATATATATATACATATTATTTCTTTTGTAAAGTAAAAAGAATTAAATCTTTGTCGTATTTATTAATATCTAGTTTTCTTTAAATAAATTTAATTAAATAATAATATTTAATCAGTTTTATTATATAAAAAATTTATGGGACAAACTATAAATTTACATAATTTTATTTCTTAAATTGTGATTTTAGTATTAATTAATAGCAGAAAAAATGTTGTGCGTACGAAATTCCACGATATCAACTCTACTTTCATCCCTCAACCTAACAGTTCCTCCCCCGTCTCATTCTCAGCTCTACAACAGTTTCATTCCCACTCAAAACTATTCAGGCTACCAAAAAAACAGAAGAAAAAAAGGAAACAATTAACAAAATTCGGAGCTCTCTCTCTCTCTCTCTCACTCACCCTCTAACCAAAAATAAAAAAAAAAAAAAATAAAAAAATCCCAGAACCGTCAAGTGAGAAAACAGAAAAGAAGAAAGCATCGGTGCCAAACCGTCGTTGGAATAATTACGTGAACGGGAGCGTAAGAATCGGGCGGAGAGAGCGGGGGCTAACGAGCGAGAGAGGGTGTCGACGCGGCGGCTCGCGCTTAATCCGACCGGTTGGTAGAAAAGGGTTGAACCTCGAACCCCGCCACCCTCAGTTCCAATAATAATTGCAGCCGATTCTCCTCCGGATCACGGCGAAGCGAGAAAAGGAGGATCATCGAGAACCGTTGACGCGGAAGTCGTTCGTCGCGTTTGGCCGCGCAACGAAACTCGATGAATCGCCACGGGAATGCAACCACGCAGCCAGGTCGAAAGGGAGGGGGATGACGGATCGGGCCGCTGATTGGTCACGCGTGCTCGCTCTTTTCTTTTTTCTTTTTTTTTTTTTTTTAACCGCGCCGTTAATTAAAGCTTCTTAGGACAGAGTCTGGAGTAGTAGGCGTACCGTGTATGTAATTGTGCATTCCCCTGTTGGCAGGCCTGGTCGGCGAAGAGGGGTCTTTGTTTTAAGAGGGGACATCAGGGGCGCACACCCGCAGACAATGCCCACCGACTGGCGCACAATGCCAACCTCTGCGCGTTTGTGTTTCTGGCTGCCTGCTTCGATATCATCCGCCGTCTCTTTCTACCTTTCTACTTTTCTCTTTCATACGTATACACGGGGCCTTCTCTGTCCTTTTCCGTTCTGACTTGCAGAAGACAGTCGCTTTGGGTACCAGGCTGTGCAAAAGTGATGGTCGAAACCGTCAGTTTTTCGTATTTTACACCCCCTCTTCGAACAGCCATCGTCGAACCCTCGCGAGTGATTTCTTTTTATAAAATTGCAACGGTTTTAACACTCGTTGTATTTAACGAATCCGGGTGTTTAACGTCTTGCGCTAGTAACTGGTTGACAGACGAGTGACCAAACCGTATACAATATATTTGTTAATATTATATTATTAATAAATGATATTTATTAATATTATGTACATAATATAATTAAATGATTATATATACAATTATTGTATAATTAAGAAAATGTACAATTATATAATATATATATATATATATAAATATTACAAATATTATAAATATGTATATCATTATGTATTATCGAATCATAAATCTTTCTGACGAGTGTATGTTACAAAATTCTCTCGCTGTGTCAAAAATTTCCCTTCGCCGAAAAAGAAAAGGGAAAGATGAAGCGAGGAGGGTTAACAAACAGCTCGCGAAATAAGTTCCAGCAGCGTGCAACTTCAACTCAACGGGTCACGTCGCGAAAGACGCACGATGACTGCCATACGTTCAAAAACTTTCGCATCTGACAATGTACTGTGCGCTATCTTTCTCCATCGTTGCGATTCCCTCACTTTGTTCCCATGCGAGTTTCTCCCTCTGTGTTGCTAGACTCGCATCTAGACATCCATCTCTCCGCAAACACACACACTCTCTCTCTCTCTCTCGTTTTCATTTCTTTCCTCGCGATCCTCTCTGTCCCGCCGCTTTGTCTCCGTTTCAACGACCATCTTTATCCGTCTGTCTCGTAGCTCGCGTGTCCTCCTCTCCCCCCACCCCTTGCACCCTTTCGCCCTGTTTCTTGCCTCCTCTTTTCCCATCTGTCGCGCTGATACGCTTCCCTCCACCTTTGCTTTCCTATCTCCTCTATATCCCTCTATGCTGTCTGTTTCAGCCTGTCTCTCCCCACGAAACTGAAATCCACTGGTCTCTTTCTGCTTCTCGTTCAATCGGCCCTCGTCACTTTGTCGCCCTGGACACACTCCGACACGAGACAGGCACTCGTTTCTCTGTGCCTAGATTTTGTTTTAAGCTTCTCGTTGACTGTGAGACAAACGTCGACGCAACTTTCGCGCGGATGTCGCACAGTGCAGTGCGTTTAATGAGAACGTGCGCGTCGTTTCTTTGAAAAAAAAAAAGAAAGAAAAAAGAAATTTTCTTTTTGTAAAAAATTACAAAACACAGATCGAAAGCACTGTTGCGTGTTCAATCTCGGACATTGGCGATTATTTTTTGGACGCGCTTCTTTTCCTAACTTTTCAGCATACGCTGAATAGTAAATATAGGCAGAGACCTTCGTATTTCTCGAATTTGATTACTTATTGTTAGATGTTCCCGCTTGTTGAGACACGTGTTTTCAAGACTATTATGTTTAATAGAATAACTATGTATACCAAACGCACGGTGGTTTTAATTTTATTACAGTTTATTTGCATTATTTCCCATGTTTTCAAGACTCTTACGTTTAATAGAATGACTAAGTAACGTACGGTGATTTTAACTTTATTACATTTTATTTGCATTACTGCCCGTTCGCTTTATAAATTTAAATCAAAGTTGGCTAACTGGCGGCCCGCGAGCTCCTGTCAGCTGACTCTATCCCCTCCACTACGTCGATCTCCCCACTCCTCGCCGTGCACGAGCCCCAGTCTGTTGATTCCCCTCCCAAGCAAGTGGAGAGATCGATGTGGTGGAGGGGGCAAGGGCTCACGGACCGTCAGTTAGCCAGTTCTCACTTCTTGCGCTGAAATGACGTGCACGTCGAGAATCTTTTGTCTCAAAATTGCAACATTTTCTCAGTTTCAAATATATTTAAGTAGAAAAAATAATAGAAAATCGGCGAAACAAATAATAAATTTATTACTTCAAAATAATTTCCATACCAGTGATATCATACCGACGAGTTCGAAAAGAAAGCGACGAATTATTTGCATACGGTTTTGGTCACTCGTTATGGTCCGCAATCAGTTTGCCAGCGCAGGTGGTTAAATTATAAGTAATAATTCGCATTGTCTGCGTATGATCAGTTAAGTTAGCTCAGAAATACAGTAAATAGAGTACGAAACGAACAATTTGTCAAGTTTGCTTAGGAAATTAACGATTAACAGCGATCAAACAAACATAAAATATACACATATTGTATGTCATTGAATTAGGAATGATATTTTTCATAAATATTTAATATCAATATTGAAATTTCATTCCAATATCCCTTACGAGTCAAAAGAGCCACGAAAATTCTTCGTTTGGCCAACTGTGGTTCGGACAAGTTGAACATTTTAGTTAGAAAGGATCGAAGCCGAAATCGTAAAGTAAGGAAGGAGGATAATTGGCCAAGGCCAGGGTTAAAATAACGGCGTTATTGCGGACGATTGGTCGTTAATAATATTGGTAATTCGGAGGAGATGTCCAGAGCCTCGAGGAGATAACCGAAAGTGGCGCTCGTTTCGAGTCAGCACCGCCTCTTTTCGTTCGCCGAACGCGATCCGACCAGATACCAAGAATCACTTATTGTTAGAGCCACGAGCTGAATTGCTCGTGTACGCTCGAAGCGAGCGAGCCGGAAGAATAACGAGGTGTTGGTTAGAATTCATTGAAGCCTCCGACTCCCTCTCGAGGTGAGATTTTTGTCTGGAACGGGCTGGCGAGAATTGATTCTATCATCTCGTTTTCTTTCCTTCGATAATGGTAATTTTTTGATGGGAGGAAGGGGGAGAAGTTTTTCAATTGATAATTATTCAAAGTTTGAATTATGGTAGTTTTAATATCCAAGTGTAATTCTTTTTATCGCTTTGAAAGAATCTCCAAAATTTGCACAAATTTTCGAATACTTATTAGAATCTCTATTACGTTTCACGACTCGATTTTTGCTTTGAAAAAAAGTCACTCGTTTGAGAATTTTCTAGACAGAATAATTTTTAACTTGCTGGATCGTTTGTTTGTCGCCTGATTTTTCTTACCATTTTAAATTTAAATACAAATTTTCTTACCAGAGACTTCCATAAAATCTGGAAAAATCCTGATTATACTTGCTAAAGTCTTTGTTGCGTGTCATTGGTAATTTCTAGGAATTTTGTAGGGTAATAATTTTTAAATTAATCTGGACCACTTGTTCACGTTTGATTTTTATCGTGAAAATTTTCAAAATAAATTTGCAAAGATTTTCGGATACTTATTAGAGTCTCTACAATGTCGCACGATCGATTTTTAAGCCACTTGTTTGAGAATTTGGAATGCGGAATAACTTTTAAATTACTGGATCGTTTGTATCTAATTTTTCTCACAATTTTTGGGACTTCCAAAAAAAAAAAAAAAAAAATTGGAAAAATTCTCAGACTCTCGTTAAAGTCTCTGCCACGTTGTACAGTAAATTTTCAAACCAATTGTCAAGGAGATATGTTTAGAAAAATAGAAATTTAAATATGTTTAAAATAGAAGACGTCACCGATCTTGGCTGACTACGAAGAGCTTGATCTACTGGAGCGTTAAAACGTCGAGTCTAAAACTGCAGGATCGAGAATAGAAAGATCGACGTTTCGATATTATCACAGCGCCGAGAAAGTTCGAAATTTATCGCGAAAGAAATTCAGAATCAGTCTTCGGGAAGTTTCATCCCCGAATTTCTTCGATCGACTGGTCCGTAACCTTTGAATTTATACTTCTGAACTTCCCCGAACGAATCGCGAGAATGATCGACCACTCGACTGAGTAATTGCTTTCGACTGTCCATAAAACTTTTCTGAAATGGCTCGAGATCTGTTCTCGGAACGTATAACTCGCCGGATTCATCGTCGTCTGTCATTGTTATTCCGTTTCTGTGTAACTTTCTAACTTTTCTATTTATTTATTCGTGTATTAAATACATTTCTATATATACTTGGTATATAATTACAAACTTACTGTTTGAACAGGGGAATTCAAAATTTATACATTTATATATTTATTTTTAAATTTTATTTGAATTTTAATACATAGTTATTTTTATAATAATTTTATTGAAACTTTTATATTTAAAATTTATTTCGTATATTAAATTTATTTTCAATTTATAATTATTCTACTGGAAATATTTTAACGTAACCTTTCGACATTTTCTTTTCATTACGTTCCTTCGACTTGCGATGAAAGAAAATATGGTTCAATTTAAAAGAAACTAAAGATGACCTTGGTAATTGCGAAACTCACCAAAAAAAAAAAAAATTGATACTTGCGATACTTCGCAACCCGTACAACTTTTCCATCTACCAAACAAAATTTCTCATTGTATACGCGCGATAAAAAAGTTTGTCACCAAAGATAAAAGAATCCTCTCAAATTTCCTTCCGTCCGAAATCACCCGGGCGTCGGAAACAACGTTCACACAGCCACGTTCTCTCGCGGCGCGAGGCATTATCGCATCACGCGTCACCTCGCGGCGTGCACACAGTCACATTCGCTAACGAAATTCCACGAGAGGGAAGGATACGTTTCTGGCGGCGGAGAGGTCGGCAGAAACCTAAACGAAGCGGCGCCCCCTCCTCCTCCTCCTACCCTAGGTTGCAACTGAGGCTGGAGAATCGCTCGAATTGCCACGTTTCACTCGCGTTTCTTCCTTCCACCGCCCTCGGTGCTCGGCATTCAAGCCGTGTGTGTGCAGACGGCCGCTTGTAACTTACCCCCTTCAACCCTGGTTAACCTTGCCGCGCACTCGCGTCGTTGGATAACGGGTGGAATTCTTATTCGGAAGCGGCGGGCCGGATCGCTATCGCGCGGCGAAATTTACCGGTCGCCCCCTTCGCCTGCCGCGTTCCCTTTCCTCCGTGACCTTACGAGCCGCAGTTCTCGGTGTGAACGCGCCCTCAGGACTGCTCTTATCGGCAGCGGCGCGCCCGCTCCTTCTCCAACCCTCTACACCCCTCCCCCCTTGGTTCGTTTATCTCGACTCTCTTTAACCCGGTGATTCGCCCCCTCTCAACCCCTGGCCATCGAAACAATACCCTCCATCGCCCGGCTAAAAAGGTATCAAAGTTTTTAGCGACCGAGGGGGGGGGAAGCTTCTGACACGGCGGACGGATACTATCTCGGGGGTGAAACGAAGTTGCACGCTGCACGCACACACACACACACACACGTGGAGAATCTCTCTCTCTCTCTCTCTCTCTCTGTCTGCATCTTTGCACGTGGGTGTATGTAGTTTATTTTGTCGTGTTTTGGGTTTTTTGTATTGTTCGGGGAATTTTATTCAACGTATGGATAATAAAAAGCAGAAGAATAATTTCTAGATTCTAATCACTCTGTCTGTTACATATATATTATATGTATTTATGTATACATCATATATCTTTCATTTATTTATATAATATATATTTTATGTATATTTGTGTATATATTATATATTTTTTATTTATTTACATATTATATGTATTTTATTCAACGTATGGATAGTAAAAAGCAGAGGAGTAATTTCTAGATTCTAATCACTCCGTTTATTCATATATTATATATATATATATATATATATATATATATATATATATATATATTATTCAACGTGTGGATAGTAAAAAGCAGAAGAATAATTTCTAGATTCTAATCACTACGTTTATTATTATATATTTATTTATTTATATATTATATATATATTATTCAACGTATAGATAGTAAAAAGCAGAGGAATAATTTCTAGATTCTAATCACTCCGTTTATTCATATATTATATATATTTTATATATATATTATTCAACGTATGGACAGCAAAAAGCAGAAGAATAATTTCTAGATTCTAATCACTACGTTTATTATTATATATTTATTTATTTATATTTTATATATATTTTATTCAACGTGTGGATAGTAAAAAGCAGAAGTATAATTTCTAGATTCTAGATCACTGCGTTTATCATCATATTTTATTCAACGTATGGATCTCGAAAATAATCATCAATAGAAATAGAAGGAGAGGCATTCGTGCATTTAGTCGACGCTGGAAAATTAATCAGTAAATAATCTTTTATTTAATAATAAAGTTAAATGAAATAAATATTAAATTAAAATATTAGAAATAAAATATTATATTCAATAATAAAATTGATTCTATTTTTCTTTATTTAATTCTTCTTAATTTTAACTACCATCTTAACTTACTTCTTAATTACTGTCCGTTTACTCAATATTGATCAGAGGTTCGAACAGGATAAAAGTAAAGTTAAAAATAAAAGTAAAAATAAAAGAAATAAAAATAAATAAAAATGTTCAGAAATGAGTGTATTTTTGATTTGTTATACACGCTCCTCGAATTTCGATGATCTTAAACGCCCCAAAACAGTTAAGCCGGAGACCTATCAAAACATCACGTGAAAGTGACGCGTTCCTCGCTCCGTTGCGAGGGGTAAAAGAAGAAACCAAGAAGAAACAACGAGAAAAAGAGAAAAGGAACGAAGCAAAGAGAAGTGGAGGGAAATACAACCACGAGAGGAAATAGGGAGTCGAGGCAGTGGAAACGAGGTTTCCAACCCCCGGTTTCACGACCGTGGTTGTTCTCGATGGGGTACTGCCGATGGGGGTGACATTTAACCATCTCCACCACGTGACCATCGCTCGACGTACGTGCACAGTCTAACCGGCGCTTTCAGATATTCTCTAGGGTGCGTGCAGAGCCAGAGGGGGAATGGTTCTTTCACTCTTCGCAAACCTTCGGAGTTCTTCGTCCTCTTTTTTTTTTTCCTGCCCCCTCTTCTCCCGTTTCTTCCTTCTACCCTTAGGTGGCAGTCCATCTGTCTCGTCGACGCGTTGTCGAGGTCGTTCGTTCGTGTTTCTCCTGCCGCTAGAAACTTTCCGGTGGCTGTCATTTTTGAGAGAATTGACATTTTAGAAATCCAAATCCTCGGTGTTCCGCACAGTTTAAACGCAAAATTTGACAAATTTAACGGAGATTGCCAATGTTTAGCATTTAAATTACTAATCGAGCAACATTTACGCGACAGATGTATCATGTATTATTTAATAATTATATTATTTTTAAAAAATAGAATAACAATAAAGTAACAATTAATATGAAAAAAATAAAATAGTAATAACAGTTATGTTATTTTCAAGATGCGTATCTTAATAAATTTGGAAATTCGTTCGCGCATTTAGTAGAAATTTTTAGCAAGATGTATATATTATTTCGAGATTAATAATAATTATATTATGTTCAAAAAATAGATTAACATAAAAATAAAATAATAACAATAAATGTATTATCTTCCGGATATATCTTAATGCGTCTGCGTGTGTAATTTAAATTTTTAGCAATTACTAGTCGAGCAACCTATACCTAACAGATGTATATATGTTACTTCTCGAAATTAATAATAATTATATTATTCTTAAGATGTATATCTTACGTTTGTATATCTGACGTTTATAATACTAAATTCTTAGTAATTACTGATCCAACAGCATGCAACAGACGTACATATTATTTCTCGAAAGTAATGATAATTATATTAACTTTCAAGACGTATATCTTAATATGTTGAAAATAATAACAATCACAGCATATAAGTGTAATTTTATCCTTCAAGAAAATTCTCGAACTTTCTTCATTTCTTTGCCATTCGAGGGTTAGATACATATGCGCTGGCAACTGATTGCGGACCATTTACACAATAATTCGTCAGTTTCATTTTCAACTCGTCGGTGTATGACGTCACTGGATAATAATTATTGAGAAGTAACAAATTTATTATCTGTTTTGCCTATTTTGTCTTACGTAAATATATAATTTTACTTGTTATAATATGTTATGCTTTAACACATAACATATAGTATGTTATAACATAACCTATATTACATCTAACATAACCTATGTTATATCTAACATAACCTACATTCCAGTTAAATACATTTAGTGTGTTTATTGTTAAATTATATTACAGATTGAAGCTGTATTAACTTTTAAATAAAATAAAATTTTCTACAGTGTCAGAAAACGGCATTACTTACAGGTTTTATTAAATTTGACTATACAACTTCAGAAAAAAATTTTTTTTAATCATCTCTAATTCCCAATTATTATTATCTATAATCCCCATTATTATTTTATTTAAACTATCTTTTGAAAATAGTGAAAATTTATTTTTATAATTCATTATATTAAATATCATTTTTTATTTTAATTTTTATATTAAATTTATTATTATTTAAAATTTCATTTAATCCTTTAAATCGATTAATTTGTTTTATTTTTTGTCAATTTTTATATCAATTAGTATTTATTTAATAAAACCATTATCATTATTACTTTTATATGTAATTTTAATTATGATAATCAGAGGAATAATCATTTTTAACCACTCGCGCTGGCAGCTGATTGCGGACCATGACGAGTGACCGAACCGTACACAGTAATTCGTCGCTTTCCGTTTGAACTTCGTCGGTATGATATCATTAAATAGAAAAGTAAGAAATTTACTAATTGTTTCTCCTGGCTGTTATACTTAAATATACTCGAAACTGAGAGAATATTACAATTTTGGGACGAAAGTTTCTCGACGCGCGTCCTTTCAGCGCAAGAGGTTCCTTTCGCTTCAGAGTCATGACTTTCGTCATACAAATGAACATCCTCCAATGCATTTTAATACGCAGCAGAGAAGAAAAAAAAAAATATGAAAAACAAGATAGTTCATTTGACACTGAAAACTCTGAGAAAGATTTGGCATCAAGAGCCATTTTTAAATTGCAGATTCCATTTATCTGTTGGTGTCGTCCGACGTGCGTGCGAGATATTCTTTTCCAGCGCAACGGGTTAAGAGCGAAAGTTCGAGAGGCTAGTTTGACGCTGGGAGAGCAAACGGCGCGAGAACAGGGGGAGGGAATATTTGACGCGCGGCTCTAAAAGCGCGAGATCGACAAACAAAAGAAAGTCTCGCGGGCACTTTCCAGCTGCTTGGTAGCACGGCTTTGTTCTGGTATTGTGCGACCTGGCGGCCGATGGCGAAGGCGTCGGTCGCGTAACCCCCCCCCCCCTCTCCCCACTTCCTTGGCTAATGAAAGCGACGTTTCCACGGGAAACGTTCGGATTAGCCGGATTTCCCTCCGGCACGAAGGGACGCCGTGACGCGTTAACGCTCTTATCGTTCCGCGTTGCCAGGCCAGCTGGAACGCGAGAGGAAGACGTCCATGCAGATCCACCGTTTGCCCTTTCGCCAATTACAACGAGAGAGGCTTGTGCCTCCCTCCCCCCTTTAATTCGCGCGACCGACGCGTTTCGAAATATTCTCGAGACTGGAACTGTTTAGAGCTATTGTATACGAAGTCTTGCTTGCTTGCTCGCGCAGCGATCTCAAAACTGCGTTCATTCCTAGCAAAAAGTTCTTACTTTGATTGAAATTTTCTGTGAAATGGGGATTCGGAAAAATTTCTGAATTCGAAGGTGTTATTCATTTCGGACGAATGTCGCTATTGTCATTTTTTTCCTAGAACGACGTGCCACGCACGTCGAGAATTCTCTTTCTCCCAAAATTGCAACGTTTTCTCAGTTTTAAGTGTATTTAAGTGTAACCCAGGCAGAAAACAGATATGTTTATTACTTCTTAATAATTTCTATCCAAGCGATATCGTACCGACGAGTTCAAACGACAAAGAAAGCGACGAATTATTGTGTACGGTTCGGTCTCTCGTTACGGTCCGCGAACCAGTTGCCAGCGTAAGGGGTTGTTAAAGAGAACAGTTGCTCGGACCTGAGTCTCACCGATTCGAATCGATACTTCACATGTGGACAGGAAGCTCGTGGAAATGATTAACAAAAACTCTAAGAAATAACTAACAAAAAATTCCAAGAAATAACCAATAAAAATTCTAAGAAATAATTAATAAAAATTTCGAGAAATTTCTTTAAGCGAATTAACCAGAAAAGAAAGAATTACACTGCCATAATTTAAGGAGAATTAAATAGGGAATTAGAATTAATTATAATAAATTAAAATGCCAGCAATAATGATTAAATTATATGTAAGTTAATAATTTGTAAATTTTATTATAATAACAATAATTATTATATTAAATTTATTAATTTTAGGTGAAATTTAAATTAATATTGATAGTATATATTTTTATATTAAAATATATTTAAGTCAAATAATAAATTAAATCTAGATTCCCTATTATATTAATTTAAAAATAAAATTTTCATAATTATGTTGAAATAGAGAAAATTCTGTAGGATTGATCTCACTTCTGCTTTGACTTTTCAAAATCGTCTGAACAGATGATTTCAATATTTGATTCTATACTACAGAATCTATACTACAAATACAAATAATACTATAATCTATATTATATACTATAATCTATTACTATAAATACAAATCTATATTACAAATACAATTAATACCATAAAATATAAATCTGTGCCACAAATACAAATAACACTGTAAATCTATGCTAATATAAAAATATACCAAAATATAAATCTATACTACAATATAAATACTAATCTATAATCTATATTATGTACTATAAACTATATTATAAATATAAATCTGTATTACAGATACAATTAATACTATAAAATATAAATCTGTGCCACAAATACAAATAAAACTGTAAATCTATGCTAATATAAAAATATACCAAAATATAAATCTATACTACAATATAAATACTAATCTATAATCTATATTATGTACCATAAACTATATTATAAATATAAATCTGTATTACAGATACAATTAATACTATGAAATATAAATCTGCGCCACAAATACAAATAACACTGTAAATCTATGCTAATATAAAAATATACCAAAATATAAATCTATACTACAATATAAATACTAATCTATAATCTATATTATGTACCATAAACTATATTATAAATATAAATCTGTATTACAGATACAATTAATACTATGAAATATAAATCTGTGCCACAAATACAAATAACACTGTAAATCTATGCTAATATAAAAATATACCAAAATATAAATCTATACTATAATATAAATACTATATTATATACTATAAATTATATTATAAATATAAATCTATATAACACATACAATTAATACCATAAAATATAAATCTGTGCCACAAATAACACTATAAATCTATGCTAATATAAAAATATACCAAAATATCAGTCTATACTGCAATCTAAATACTAATCTATAATCTACATTATATACTATAAACTTTATTATAAATACAAATCTATACTACACAAGTGCAAGTACCATCCCCACGAGTCCTAGTCGCTAATGACCTTGGCGTAGATGTGACTTTAAACTTGTCCCCCCCCCCTCCAAAAAAAAAAGAAAAGAAAAAGAAAAAGAACAGAGAAGACAAGAGAAAGAAGAAAAGACATCCGGAACGTGTCGAGAGACATTCTGAAGACCCTAAGGATCCTCCTTTGTTTAACGAGACGACTCTCCCAACTCGCGTTTCCTTTCGTTCTCCGTTCTTCCTCCATTCTTTTTCGTGGCCTTCTGTTTTTAATTCAATTTCCCAGCGACTTTTTACCCGCTTGGACGGCCGTTCGGCCCACGGGGAGCATCGCTTCTCGCATTCGCGAGAGGAAACTCTCTCGACCATGCGTGCCACCACCACTGGCAATAAATTGACGCTGCTCGAATCAACTTTTGAATTACACCTTCAGAGCGTGAGTAAGAGTGAGAGGAGGGAAGGGGAGAGCTCGTTACGAGGGGACGACGAAAATCCAGTTAGCCGCGTTGCAACGCGTAATGAACTCGTCCGCGACGAAGAGGAGCCGCGTGGACGGAAGTTTCGTTGGCTCTTCTCCTCTTCGATTCAGCCTTGGCGTACCGTCTCGGGGTTGGAAATTAAAAAAAAAAAAAAAGACGTCCTGGTGACGTCGCAGTAGGTCTCGTCGAGTAAATTCCTCCAGCGAGATTAGATCGGAACGGTTGCAGTGGGGACGATTTGGAGGGGTTGGATTGATTGGATGTTGTAGATGACCATAGTGGAGATATATAAGGTGGTATAGTGAGTAAGATTTTAGTAACATCGAAGGAAATGCAAACACAAAGGAATCTAGGTTCTTCTAGGAACTGCTAGGTGTGAGGGTGCCAGCTTTGAAATTTAATTGTACTAATTACTGCTTGTAACCATCTGTTGAGATTGATTAATTCGTGAAATTATGTGGGTATTATGAAACTCGATAAACGTTAAAAAAAAAAGGGAATCGTTATTTTCATGATTACCTGTAATTATATTTATATATAATATAATAATACAATAATTTATATATAATATAATAACATAATATTTGTAAGTAACCACTCTTAAAAGTTACACCCCAGATACAGGGTGGCCACTGAAAAACTGAAGTGTTTGAAAAAGTCATTCGAGGAATGTTGTTGAGAAAAGTCCATTAATTATATTTCCAACTGAAATAATAAAAAATTTATAAAAGTATTTCAAAGAAACTTAAATTAAACTAATAAAATTTTTTGAAAAACTTAAATTAACAAAATTAACAAAATTTAAAAGAAAACTAGAATTAAATTAATAAAATTAAGAAAAATTTAAAAGGAAACTTAAATTAAATTAATAAAATTGACAAAAATTTAAAAAAATCACGTGTTTGCAAAAGTTATTTTTGTTTTATATCATTCAGTCTTTCCACCCTGTACCACGTTAACCTAATTTACTTGTAATTCTCTGTGATTGAATTGATTGCAAGTAACACGGTAAATTAAAAAAAAAAAAAAAAAAAGTAACGTTAGCACGACGAATCCACCAATGGAAAAATGAGTCTGCAAATGGCGGAAGAGACAGAGAGACGGGGGCAGAATCGTGCATCTCGCCGGCGAATACATTATCGATACCGCAGATATATATATATATATATATATATATATATATATATGTATGAACCGATTTCGTATCGGTCGTTGCTCGAACGATCCGATAAGTTTCGCAGTTGAATCTGCGAAGTTAAGCGGATTGCCAGAGCCGGGAAAGGATTGGCCGCCACACGCCCCTAACTTTCGGGCCCGTCGAGCTCAATCTGTAATCCGATATCGATTGAATTCCCCTTCGATTTTTTTCTCTCTCTTTCTCCGTCCTCTCTCTCTCTCGTCCCAACTCTCTATTTTTTTTCCTCCTATTTTTCTCCCTTTCTTCCTGTTCTCTTTTCGTTCTTGGTTCGACAGCGCAGTTGAACGACCCTCGAGCCAGCTGTGCGTCGCGCCGCGTCGAACGTCGAAACGCGAAACGAATCTCGTTTTCGCCTCGTCGCGACAGCTGTTTCCTTGCCGCGGGATCGAATCGATCGGAATATCGCCGCGCGCGAGGGGGGTGAATTAATTGATACCGGGTCAGGAAAAGTGTGAATCGAGGGGCTGCGACCGCCCACCCCGCGCTGGGAGAGGATTCCAGCGACAGAAGAGGCGGTTTAATGGAATTAATGACCGGGGCGAACGTCCTGATCGGCGTCGGTCAAACGATGGACTTTTACGGACTTCCCTCCCACCGACGAGTAACACGCTCTTATTATTATTTTATTTCCAACGAAATTTAAAATTTAATGTTTGACGCTGGCTGTGAACAATGAATCATGCATGTTTTTGTGGAAATTGTACAACTACACATTGTGCAATTGTTTATTACATTATGTCGTATTAGAAAACATATTACAAATATATTATATTTGTATAATTGTAAAAATATATTATAAAAATATTATATATTATGTTTGTATATTTGTATACTATAAAAAATATATTATAAATATATTTGTATAATGTAATATAATTGTATCGCAGTATGGTTTAGTTGTTATGTCACAGTATAGTTTATTATAATTATAATACGATTTATTATATTACGTATTATATTGTAGCATAATATTATGTTACATATTATATTGTAATACAATATTCTATTACATGTTATGTTGTAACATAATATTATGTTACATATTATGTTTTAACACAATATTATATTTAGCGATACAATTATTACATTATTACATATAGCAATACAATTATATTACATTGTACAATTATACATCTTTTTGATGTGTGCAATGACACGCTCTTACTCGCGATTTTTATTTCTAACGAAAGTTTAACATTTAATGCTGATTGTAGAAAACAAATTACGCACATTTTTGTGCAAATTATACAATTTTACATTTTATATATATATATATATATATATATATGGAATAATGTATTCTATCTTTGTTTTTAACCCTCAAATGGCGAAATCACAGATACATTACAAAAATTTGAGACATCTGACCCTAGAACAACCAAGCGTGAAACGTTTCTCAAGATAAAAAGAAAATAAAGAAACTACATTCGATAATAATGAAAAAATTTTTCAATATTACCCTTTTTACATACTACGATAATTTATATCTAATTTTGTAGTATTTTCGAAAGGAAAAGTGTCTTCGTTCTGCTGTCATTTTGCACAGTTGTCAATTTGAAAACAGTTTCAAGATAAAACAAACGAAAGTCAAAGTTTCGAAACGGAGCCAGAGTTATCGCCATATTTTGTTCCTTCTTACGATATTTTGTAAACGATCCAGATATTTCATATTTCAATATTAATGCGAGTCATCTGCGCGCGTTTCTCCCGATATCGTCGACAAGTCCAACGGTGGGGACACGACGTGATAAATTAATATCAATAGCGGATAAACGGTATAGTAAAACAAGAGAAATATCTTCAAAAGGAGAAAGAACCATCGAGGTTAACTCATTAATCACCAAACGCTAATTATCGTCGATAATCATCGCCAACAACTGCGCGATTTCTCGTGTCGCAAGCTTATTAGACGGACATTTCATATTAATAACATCGAACGGAAAGATTGATGCTCGAACGGCGACGTCTGATTGATGACGTTTTATCTATATCGGTTTCGGTGATTTCTCCCCCTTGACTGATGATCGAATTGCTGGTGACGAGATCGATCGATGTCGTTCACTTGGTATATTTACTCCGTTTCCATTGAACCGACGACGAGAAATCTATTTTCTGGTCTGTCAGAACTGCGAGGTGACCGAATGTGATCTCTCCTCTTGCTTTCAGACAGGAAATATTACAAAGTAGAGACATTGATAGGAGTTATGGTATTAGAGTTTAAATATTCGTATAGTTATTAGAATTATAGGGGTAAGAGTTACTCTTGCAATTAGAATTGTAGGGACAGAGGTGTTATTGATAGAATTATCGTTAGATAGAAACGTGAGATGTGAGAAATGTTATACAAAACTGTGGCAGACGCATGTTGAGTAAATGAAAATTTAAATGAACTATTTCGAAAGAACTGCTCAGGATGTATTTCTAGGATCATTTCAATCGGAGGATGATATCTTGTGAACGTTCATTTTTTTCTTTTTTTTTTAACAAGGTTCTATTCTTTTTGACAACTGTGTTCTCAAAAATTATATTTTTGCACAAAAGTCCGCTAAAAGATCTAATTATGATAATCGGGAGCAACTTGCACAGACACTGTGAAACTACAACATTCCCAATTTTTCTCGATATATATATATACAAATTTATTTATACTCGCCTGTAATATTTAATTCTGTCATCAACAATCCTCTCATTGCAATTCTCTCATTTTGTAAGTTGAACCAAAAAGAGATATGGAATAGGTCTGTTGCATTTTACCAAATCATATATTTTGAAATATTCATTAAAATCTAAAGCGTATCATTCCATAGAATGTGCTCACACAGAATTTACAGGTATCAACTATTTTATAATTAACTAAAACTAAACGCACGCAACTTAAAACTAAGACGCACGCTTCCCACTATGTCCCTTACTCTAGTGCAATGACAGTAACAAAAGTAATTCTACTCTAGTGCAATGAGAGTAACAAATGTAACTCTACTCTAGTGCAACGACAGTAACAAATGTATCTGTACTCTAGTGTAATGACAGTAACAATAGTAACAACGGACGAAAAAAGAGAATCGACGAGGTGTCCATAATTTCGTCTCAAGTTAAATAAACGTGTCTTTGTACAGAATGCGTTCACAGTGAATTTACAATACTAACTATCTAATAATTAACTAAAACTAAACGCACGCAACTTAAAGCTAAGACGCACGCATCCCACGATGTCCATGCGAGATCCCTCGTCGTCCATCGGTGGCCCAATAGTTTACTTATCAACTAATTGTATCTACAGTTCAGTTTAGATCGTGAAATAAAGAATGAACAGAAATTTTCACAATCTAAACTGAACGGTAGGTTGCGTAGTTCTTAGCTTGATATCGTTTCACAAACATTAAAGTTTATCGTTTTACAATTTAGCTTGATAACGTTTTACAAATTTTAATGTTTGTGAAACGATATCAATTACCAAGACCCACCACGTGGAGGTGACTACGCGCGGGTCTCATTATAGTGTATTGTAAATCAGTACTGTTTCATATACTTCTGACACAGGTCTCAACTTGTATTGAATTTACGTAATTTGTTAGAAAGGGAAATGGTATTCGTAAAATAAAGCATAATTATTTGATCGATCTAATGATTACTAATTTAAGATATTGAAGAAATATTCTTGTTTGACTAATTAATAGTAAAGGACTAAATTATTTTCCAAATTACAGATTCAAAGAGAAATTCTGAAAGTATCTAATAATATTTAAATAGCAATGGCATTGTTAGACTAATATTATCTATGTATATGCAGAAATATAACGTATATCACGGTAATTGTTAAAGAAT
This sequence comes from Tetragonisca angustula, assembly GCA_036937485.2. NCBI lineage: Eukaryota > Metazoa > Arthropoda > Insecta > Hymenoptera > Apidae > Tetragonisca > Tetragonisca angustula. The sequence continues at coordinate 1,089,433 of JAWNGG020000008.1, read as the reverse complement.
GGTAATTAATAAAGTATATCTTGTACGACTACGATACAATTCATGGAAATTGTACTCGTATTCAGATTCGAATAGTCACGATCAAATATTAACCCAACACCAAAGAAACCAAACCATGTAACTTATCAATCGTTGAAGTCAGAATTGTAGATTAAGGTTTGGTTGCAGACATATTATTTAAAATTTTTTTGCTAAATTTTGGTCGATGTGCACACGACAGAAGTTTAATTGGTAATGAGTCTCCGTACCGCTGAAGGTTAATCTTATGTTCCGATCGTCAGTGACTCGAGAACTGTTGATAATTTTTTTTTAGTATTTCTTAACAGTTTTTCTTTTATACTAATAAATAGTTTTTAGATTCCTATCGCACGGTTACACTTTCATAAATATGTTACAATGTCAAATGTAATGGCTTATTAATTTCTTTATCTATAACTGGCTAAAACTAAATTTACTCTTTCATGATATGAATTTTTAATTTATAATTGCATTGATGTATATTAAATAGGAATTTATATAGAATTATGTAGTAAAAATCGAGTTAAGCAGTGATTGTCTCTTTAGAATAACATATAAACGCAACATACAAAAATTTTCGCTCATTTATTGTTTCAGACAGCAGGAAATATATATATTATGTAACTATCTTTTTATTCTAAATAAAATAATTTAATTATTATAAATAAATTATTGAAACTATGAAATAATGCTTGAGAATTCAATCACTGATTCAATTGTTATAAGTAAATAGTTAAAATTGTTAATATACAAAAATATTATCGGAATGCATTATTTTACAGTTTGAATAATTCATTTGAAACAATTAAATTATTTGTACAATATGTCTAGACATTATTTAATAATTTTCATATCAAACAACTTTTATATCAACGAAACAATTAAATTAATTATTTTATTCGATAATTCAAAGTCATTTCTCTTAAGTACATTGTTCAAGATTGTTATAAATTATCAGTTAAAAATTTTAAATAACACTTAGAAACATTACAGAAGAGAATTTATTGTTTAATTGTTGCAAGTAAATCATTAGAAATATTAGATAATGTTTAAACAATTATGAAAGAGAATTTATTGTTTAATTGTTACAAATAAATTATTTGAAATATTAGGTAATGTTTAAACAAGTGGAATATTCAAAAATATTATTTAAAAACTCACTCCTAAATTTTGGTCGATGTGCACACGACGGAAGTTCAATTGGTAATGAGTTCTCCGTACCGCTGAAGGTTAATTTATTGTTCCGATCGTCAGTGACCCGGAACTGTTGATAATTTTTCTTTAGTATTTCGAAACAGTTTTTCTATCATACTAATCAATAATTTTTAGATTTCTATCGCAAGGTTACACTTTCATAAATATGTTAAACAATTAGAATATTCAGAAATATTATTCAAAAATTCACTTCGAAAGTTTAATCGATGTGCACACGATGAAGGTTCAACTTATACTGATCTTTTCTCTGTTCAACCTTCAGGTAAAGTCAGTGATGCACAGCAGGTGATAATCTTTGTAAATACTTCCAAAAACACTTTCTCTATTCAGCAATCACTAATTTTACAGTTTTATTGTTTCATTGCCTCTATTAATTTAAGGCAACAATAAATACTGTTATTTCTATATTTTTTACAAGGTGAAACTACGTTTACACGGTTAGTTTTTAACTTATAATTATTGTTGAGATATACTAAATGCTAATTTATAAGTCTGTGATATATAATACTGATATGCATAGAAAATAATTATGTTACAGTTAAAAATTAAATCGATCGTTTTCTTAAAAATAGTCATGCAAATAAGAAATCGTTCACATTTAATTCAATAATTTTCAATGTAGATGTAACATTATTCCATAGACGAATAAAATGTTAATATTAACATGTACGTATACATACATATATATATATATATATATATATATATAAATTTTATATAAATGTAAATATAAATTTTATATGAAAAAAGTTAATAAAAGAAATACGTACAATATGTAAAAAAAATTAATTTATTTATACTTGCTTGTAACATTTAATTTAGTCATCAACAGCACTATGCAATTCTCTCATCTTTTAACTAATAAAAATCCACAGTGTGTTGCGATTTCAAGCACTGTAATTTGTTGTCATTATTATTATTATTATTATTATTATTAAAAGTATAGCTCTGCCACGTTGGAAACAGTTGAAAAACCCTCGAATGCGGTTGTTTCCCGTACATAAAGTTTCATACTCGACGTACAAAGGGGCAATCTCGCCGCGAGGCGAGTATCAGCTCACATCTTTCCGCGTTTCAACCGTGTATCGCGTGTAACATCTCTCCTATCAGAAAACCAGCCAGTTTGAGAAACGCGTACGTGTCGCGTGTAACTGATCCGTCAGCCGCGACGGCACACCAGTGGCAACATAAACAAGGTGACACAGTTACCAGTTGCTCTTTTGTTCCCCCCGTTCCGTGAAAGCTTTCCGTCGTCTTCCATCCACCTGTCCGGCGTGAACGTGTCCCGGTGAAAGAAGGTTGGAAAAAGGTGTCCCACCTCTCGAAAGATCTCTGTAATTTTCTCGCTCGCGCGGCGCGACAGGTGACACTCGAACGAGGAGGGGAAAAGGGCCATCGTTCCCGTTTGCGTCCGATAACTTTTCCGTGTCGGTTTCACGTTTCCGGCACGGAGACGCCGCCGATAACACGCGCGACTCCTTCTCTGGACATTTCCGGCTTCTCTGCGTCACGCTTCCGCTCGACGTGAAAGAACCACCGCGTTGTCAGATTGTCAGCGGGGCTCGTTGTCGAAACTTCGGTTCTTTCTTTGTAATTAGAGTGCCTTCGACTCGCGATAGATTCTTTTTTTTTTTTTTTTTTTTTTTTTTTTTTTTAGTTAATTTTTGATGAAATTTTGACAGGGAAAAATTGGAAATTAGGTAGTTAAGGTAGTTAGGTAGAATTTTTAGGGATCTGACTGAGAATTGGTGAACTTGTTTTAAATGGATTTTTGTGAAATTGGATAATTAAAAATATTTTTAGCAAATTTGGATTTGAAATACTCTAAATGATTGTAGTATCTTTGACCTATGTAATACTTTGTAATTCAAGAGTCCGATAAATTTAATTTTTAGTAATTGAGATTTTCGTAATTACAAAGAAAGATCGAAAGATGACTGAGGAATTGGTAAACTTGTTTTAAATGAATTTTTGTGAAATTGGATAATTAAAAATATTTTTAGCAAATTTGGATATGAAATACTGTAAATGATTGTAGTATCTTTGACCTATGTAATACTTTATAGTTCAAGAGTTTGATAAATTTAATTTTTAGTAATTGAGATTTTCGTAATTATAAAGAAAGATCGAAAGATGACCGAGAAATTGGCAAACTTTTTGTTTTAAATGGATTTTTGTGAAATTAAAAATTTTTTTAGCGAATTTGGATTTGAAATACTGTAGGTGATTGTAGAGCTTTCGATCTGTATAATATTTGAAAAGATTGAAAAATGACTGATGAATCGACAGATTCTCTTTTTTAATGAATTTAGTATTAGAAAAAGTTTATAGTTAAGAATTTGTTGATATGCTCAATCTTTTTGATGAATTTCGAATTGAAATTTTATAATTGACTGGATGATTTCTGTAATTGAAAAGATTAAAAAAAAAAAAAAGAATGACCAAGGAGTATAATAAACTTCCTTTTTAACTTTCAGAATTTTCGAGGAAATTTTGATAAGAAACAGATTAGAAATCAAGTTGATTCGATGTGAGAATAATTTTCAGCGAATTGCAGTTAAAATCTGAAATTTAGAGAAATGAAGTACAGATTCGATCAATTTTCCATATATCGAAATTCATAAATAATTCACGTAAGAAGATAAACAAAAAAAAAAAACAATCCTTTCGTGATTGAATCGAGCAACGAATTAATTAACACATCTGTCCGCGAATAACGGCGAGAGCAACAAAATAACAACAGCTCGATGAAATAAAAATCCATCTTTATAACTTGTATTTACCAACGTTCCTCTCGCCGAGCATTCGCGATCCGCTTGAAACGATTAAATGGTCGGTCGACTCGGTTTTTAAAGATGCTCTCCTCGAGGTGATTTTCTCCTCTGTGTCTAATGCGCGCCGCGTGCAAAGAAATTTCTCCGGGAAACGAGATCTTCCGCTCAGCTCGGATAAAAACGAGTTCGCGGTTCGCCAAGAGGAAGACAGGCAAGGGGGAAAAGAAAAGGAGAAGAAGAAGAAGAAGAAGAAGGAAAAAAGAAAGGAAGAAACGAGGACTCGCATTAGGAAGTCGAACGTCGGCCAACTGTCGCGATCTCTTGGGACCGATGATATATTTCGCCGCGAATTCCGCGAATCACCCTAGATGGGTAATTAACTGAACTTGGAATTCAATTGGGAGAAAAAAGGGAGAGAGAGAGAGTGTGTGAGACGAAAATGACGAAAATCGATAAAAGCCCCCCCACACCGTGCAATTTCGTTTTAATAACCGGTATCTAAAAATAATGGCCGAACGAGCTTCGTGTGTCGAGCTTTTATCGATATCGAGCGAAGGATTTTATTTTCGTTTCCATCAGGTCCCCGCGCTCGAGTCTCTTTTCAAATAAAATCTCGATCGTAGCGCAGCGTGCGTTACGCGACGATTGCTCGATTGACCCGGGTGTTTTAAATAGATTTGCTAGAATTATTGACGACACTGTTTCGAAATGTGTTAATTGGAGGATTTATTGTGATATTTGGCGGATTAAAGTTTTATAGAGAAGAGAAGATTGGATTTGGAATATTCGCGACGAAAATATGGAAAATATGGTTCTTTTGTTAGAGATTGTGTTATTGTGTTTGTACATGTTGTTTCGTATCATTATTATATATACGTTTGGATCGTATTATTGCGTTACATATTTATTTATTCGTATTATTATGTTTGTACTGTATCGTTTATTGTAATATTATAGCATATTATGCCATATTATTGTATATTAATTTACACGTTATGTCGTGATATTGTATCATAATATTATTATACAATATTATATGTTTTAGTAAATATATTAGTAAATGTATACTTTCTGTGTTTATACATGTTGTTTCGTATCATTATTATATATACGTTTGGATCGTATTATTGCGTTACATATTTATTTATTCGTATTATTATGTTTGTACTGTATCGTGTATTGTAATATTATAGCATATTATGCCATATTATTGTATATTAATTTACACGTTATGTCGTGATATTATATCATAATATTATTATACAATATTATATGTTTTAGTAAATATATTGATAGTAATTGTATACTTTCTGTGTTTATACATGTTGTTTCGTATTATTATTATTATTATTATATGTACGTTTGGATCGTATTATTGCGTTACATATTTATTTATTCGTATTATTATGTTTGTACTGTATCGTGTATTGTAATATTATAGCATATTATGCCATATTATTGTATATTAATTTACACGTTATGTCGTGATATTATATCATAATATTATTATACAATATTATATGTTTTAGTAAATATATTAGTAAATGTATACTTTCTGTGTTTATACATGTTGTTTCGTATTATTATTATATGTACGTTTGGATCGTATTATTGCGTTACATATTTATTTATTCGTATTATTATGTTTGTACTGTATCGTGTATTGTAATATTATAGCATATTATGCCATATTATTGTATATTAATTTACACGTTATGTCGTGATATTATATCATAATATTATTATACAATATTATATGTTTTAGTAAATATATTAGTAAATGTATACTTTCTGTGTTTATACATGTTGTTTCGTATTATTATTATTATTATTATATATACGTTTGGATCGTATTATTGCGTTACATATTTATTTATTCGTATTATTATGTTTGTACTGTATCGTGTATTGTAATATTATAGCATATTATGCCATATTATTGTATATTAATTTACACGTTATGTCGTGATATTATATCATAATATTATTATACAATATTATATGTTTTAGTAAATATATTGATAGTAATTGTATACTTTCTGTGTTTATACATGTTGTTTCGTATTATTATTATATGTACGTTTGGATCGTATTATTGTGTTACATATTTATTTATTCGTATTATTATGTTTGTATCGTGTATTGTAATATTATAGCATATTATGCCATATTATTGTATATTAATTTACACGTTATGTCGTGATATTATATCATAATATTATTATACAATATTATATGTTTTAGTAAATATATTGATAGTAATTGTATACTTTCTATTATATATAGTAATATACACTATAGTTATATATATATATAGTTTTATATAACTGTATATTATATATATAGTAATATGTGCTCTAATATAGCATATTTACTATATACTACAGTAATGTATAGCAAATGTATAATAATGTAGTACAATGTAAGAGATACTCTGCAAATTCCCTTAACAAATGAAAGATAAAATAAAATGAGAGGTAATTAATAACGATTTCAGAATTTAACGTGTTCAATGAACTATTTAACACAGATTTTATTATTATTGTAATCAAATCTAGTACGTTTCGAGAACAAACTTATCCACCCTACGAGGGAGAAAGGATCGCGATTAACGAAATTGGATGCAGCATTGGGAGATCCACTAATACATATCTATACCTAGAAAGTATATAAGAAAAGAAAGAGAGTAAGATGGAGACGTTTATCGAGATGTTTGTCGTGGCGACAAACGGAAGGTCTTGATCCACCGCGGCGGAAATCCCCTGATCCTGGGACATTGGCAACGGAACACGCGTTATAGTTTTCTTAGCGACGCGCAGAGCAACGTTGCTTCGATGAAACTCGATGCTGAGGATGAGACCGACTGTTCCTCGACGTTAAAACGGAGAATTTATTCCGAGACTGAGAAGAAAATCGGTCCAAGGAACACGTCTCTTTCTCTCTCTCTCTCTCTCTCTGGAGACGCCATCTTTCGATACGCCGCGCGTAACGCTCGTAAATCAGGCTTATCGTCGAGGATCCGAAGGATTCTTGAGCTTAGGTAATACAAAGTATGGTTTATTACCAGGGCGCTAAGCTCTAACTGCGTAATTGCAGCCCCTGGACGCGTCTCGTGGAAGGGAACCGCGAGATTGATGACAAATGACAGGTTTTTTTTCACGTTTCTTCGTGGAGAGTAGCTTCTGACAGTGTGTACTTGCGCTGGCAAACTGATTGCGGACCGTAACGAGCGACCAGAACCGTACACAATAATTCGTCGCTTTCTTTTTGAACTCGTCGATATAATATCGCCTAAATAGAAATTATTAAGAAATAATACACTTGTCATTCGTTTCGCCTGGGTTTTTTAACATACTTAAAATTTAATATACTTATTTAATATACTGAATTTAATATACTATATAAGAATTTAAATATACTTGAAGCTGAGAAAATGTTGCAATTTGGGAGAAAAAATTCTCGACGTGCGTGACAGAGAGGTTAACCACTTGCGCTGGCAAACTGATTGCGGACCGTAACGAGCGACCAGAACCGTACACAATAATTCGTCGCTTTCTTTTTGAACTCGTCGGTATAATATCGCCTAAATAGAAATTATTGAGAAGTCACAAGTTTATCATTCGTTTTGTCTATTTTGTTTTGCTTAAATATCCTTGAAACTGAGAGAATATTACAATTTTGGAACGAAAGATTCTCGACGTCATTCCAGCGTCAAGAGGTTAAGTGTTCTCGGGGGGTCGATTGCTAAATGTATGCACAGTGAAAATTACCCTCTTGCTGCACATAGTTCCGTCGTTCTAACCGCCGAAAATTCGCGACAGTGTAAACCATCGCGAATGTAAACCATCCTCTTCAAACTATGCCGAGCCCATCACCCCCAATCGTAAAACTCACTGTCTACGAGCCGATAGTTTACCAATAGTTCGCCACCCTCGTTGAACAAGGGCCCCCCATCCCACAGTTGCTCCGAAATTTCCCCTCCCAAAAAAAAAAAAGAAACTTCGATCACACCACGTCGGTCGTACATAAATATTCCGCCAGCCAGGCTTGTCCAAGATTAATTCACTGGTGTCATCCGAATTTTCTGCCTTTTAATCGAAATTAAGGTCCGTTCACAGCAAGCCATATGCACAAGGTGGAAAGAAATGTTTGTCCCTGGCTGTCATAAGATGAATTTTACAGCTTCGATTTGATGGAGATACGTGTAAAGAACCTGTTGCAAAATTAACGTTGACCTTGAATTTTAAGAGCAAATTTTTTTTTTTTTTTCTTTTTTCTTCATGAATGTAAAACTTTTCCAAGGAACCGTAATTCGCGACTGGAAAAACGGCGAAAAAGCTTCTTAATCGTTTAATAATCGCGGGGGATTCGAAAATGAATTGTAAATTGAAATTCTCTCAAAATTGAAGGATCAGCTCAAGGATCATGTATCAATTCGTCATTAGACTGCGAACTTTTATGCATTTATGGGAAATTTGAAGTGTCCATTTGGAAATATTTCAGAGGTTATTTCTAAACTAACTAAATTATTATTTCTAGTATAAATATATTAACTATATATAAATATAAATAATATATAATAGTTAGTATAAATAATTAAATAAATATATATATAGTTATTGTAAATAGTTAATATATTAACTAATATATATATATATATATATTAACTGAAAGATATAACTAAAATTCATAGTTACACAGGCTGCCTCGTCTGAAGGTAGCCGCATGAATATTTCTCTCAAAAATATAAAATGAAAGGATCCGAAGGAGATTAATTATTAAATGTAATTCTACCGTTCCATTTCAGGTTCCATTTCTTTAATTGCGTTTATCAACATTTAAAAATGCATAAAAATCCGCGGTCTGTTCGCAGTAGTGTTGTAAATATTTCAAAAGTTATCTCAACGATATCAAATTTCATAATTACACAGGTATGCAAATATTCTGTTTCAGTTATGATGATGGAAAAAATATTTTACATGCACTTCGGATGACATCAACAGAATAAACAGATCTGCAATTTAAAAATGTTTTCCGCCAAAATTTTTTCGGAGTTTTCAGCGTCGACGATATTTCATTTTTCATACTCTTTTCTCTTGGATGTTAAAATGCGTTCGAGGATGTTCATTACACGACGAAAGTGACTTTTAACCTCTTGCGCTGGAACGACGTTTGTATACGGCTCGGTCACTCGTTATGGTCCGCAAACCAGTTTTACCAGCGCAAAGAATTAAATATGTATGTATATTTATTAACATTTATAAACGAAATCATCGCGTGAAATCCATTCATTGCCATTGTCAATACTTACGAAACTAAACCCGATGCGATTATCATTATCAACAAATTATCCGTAATTCTTATTCACGTAAATTCATCGACATCGAGCAGTCTCGAAGAATCGAGTACAGTTCGTAGGAAGAAACAGCGACGACGAAAAGATATTGAAATCCTTGAAATTGCGTCATTGTTGGATTCCGTGTAATGTCAACACACTTATAATTTTGAAGAGTTTATTCCTTGTTCGTGGTCGTGTATGATGTAGCATGATCTTCTAGCCTGTCTCTCTCTACTGTATTCTATTCTGTCTAACTTTGTAGTATTCTATCTCTCTACTGTAAAACATGTCCTTATATATATTTGGTTATCATTCTCAAGTGGAAGGGGAAGGAGCATGGATGACCAAGTATTGGATCTTGCCCTTATGACTAACTATTCACAGTCCACTTTTATGTAGACTGTTGTTAGCTCGTTGTCATTATTAGCATAGATCCAATATTGTCTGGGTTGGTCATCGAACATCATTACAACTCCAAACAGCAGTGCTCTCCTGACGCAGATTGATGGAAAAGAAACAGAAAATCTCGACCATTTAATAGAAATTGGCTCGTCGTTACGAATCCACTTTTTGTCCTCTCGTGAAACAAATCTCGTGCATCGCGCTAAAGCTCATCACGTTGGATAAGGAGCGATTTAACAGTTGAAACTGACTTTCCCTTCCTTCGTGTATTTTTAATCCCCACTCCCCTAACTGCGAGAGTGTTCTCTCTGTGTGCACGTTAATACCGAAATAAATTAGAACGCACATGGCCAGCATCCTGCGAGCGTTACGTTTACGTTTACGTTCCTTCGGTGGAAATGGCGGACGAGGAGAGGTGAAAAAGCACGTTAAGTGTTTTTCGGGGCGTTTGCATCGCCAACGACCCTCCGTTTCACAAATGCTTTTCTCGCCACGCGCTTCTTGCTCTCGAGTGTTCTCTCCTCGTTTCGGGGAGGAAGGAGAAGAAAAAAGAATTGGTTGGTGCTCCCTGGGCAAAGTCGATTCGTTAGGGAAAGCCAGGCGGTAATTTGGACGGTGTATCTCTGCTAAATATCGGCCGCTCGATGAGGAATGAGGGGGACAGAAGGATTGTTGTCGGTTAGCGAGATATTAGAGGGATGACAGTGAACAAGATGGATGGCAGGAGGAAGAAAAATGCCCTGTGAATTCTGTTCTTAATGTGTTTATGATTCATCCAGCCAAATCGGTTGATTCTCTTCCTATAATTTGCCTTATTTCTCGAACGAGTGGCAAAAACGGAATAACCTCTGTGTCGAATGTACGTACGTACTGACGCAAAGAATTTTGTAAAGGATAAATCTCCGGAATTTAGCTTGATGTGTTTGTGATTCTTGGTTGCGACAAAGTGTTTCGTTTTCTTCTCATGATCTATCTTGTTTTTCGAACGAGTCTACGTTATTGGCAAAAAAGAAATAATCTTTGTATCAGATATATATAAATATAGTATATATATATATATATATATATATATATATATATAGTAAAATAATAAAATATTATATGTAGTATGTAGTATATATATACTAATAATAATAAAATACTATATATATATATATATATATATAGTAAAATAATAAAATATTATATGTAGTATGTAGTATATATATATACTAATAATAATAAAATACTATTTATATATAATATATAGTTCTTATATAATTAGTTATAGTATTTCATTATTATATATATAAAATAATATGTTAGTATGTAATATATATGTTAATAATAATAAAATACTATATATATAATATAGTATTTTATAATATATAATAATTATAATATAGTATATATATAATAATAAAATACTATAACTAATTATACAAGAACTATATATTATTATACAAGAACTATTTTATTAAGCAACAGTACAAATTAAAAAGCTATCCTAAAAATATCCGAAAGCGTCCATAGAAAGAGATTTAGGTCGGATGCGTTGAAAAGGGGAAGATAGGCGTTTTTAAAGGATACTAAAGCACGAGCAAAGAGGGTGAAAGATGTCCTCGGTCCTGTCTCTCAGCGGCGACATACCCCCGCTCGGCCATTACGCGAATTTCATCGCGAAACTTGCTAATAAACCACCGTGGATAAAAGAAAAGCGCGCGAGATTAACGAAGAAACATTTTGCCGGGGATTCTCGCGGCCGGCTAAGTAAAAGTGTGTTTCCGGCGGCCATTAACGCCGGCGTTTCACGCGCGAAACACGCGAAAACATTTGGATAGCCGCCACCGCGTTCGTGACGCGTTCCCTCCCCAACCCTGTGCGTGTACATCTATTAACGGCGCCATTTGTATGTATAATGCTCCGTTTTACCAGGCTTTTCATTTCCACCAGGATTTTCTAGGTTCTCTCTCTCTCTCTCTCTTTTTCTCTATCTTTCACATACTCGTTCCTCAGACCAGGGTGAAATTACGTTTTAACTCAAAGCTGGTAACCGCCGTGACGGACGCCGGAAACGCGCGTAATATTTTTCGGAACGAGGTTTCCTTTATGCGAGGGCAGGAACGCGTGAACAAGCCGTTTCGTCTCTCTTTTTGCATCATCCCCCTCTCTACGAATCTCTTCCCTGTTTTTTTTTCTTTGTTTGGATTTTATCCAGCCGTCGTGACTTTGTCTTTTCGTCTCTTCTCGCCTTAACTCCTTGCGCTGGCAACTGACTGCGGACCATAACGAACGACCGAACCGTACACAATAATTCGTCGCGTTCTTTTTCTTTTGGACTCGTTAGTATATCACTGGATAGAAATTATTAAGAAGTGATAAACTTATCATTTGTTTCACCTGGGTTACATTTAAATATAATATAATTAATACTTAAGGCTAAATATAACATACTTGATACTTAAAACTGAGAAAATGTTGCAATTTTGGGACAAAAAATTCTCGACGTGCGTCATTCCAGCGAAAGAGGTTAACCCTTTGCGCTGGCAAACTGATTGCGGACCATAACGAGCGACCGAACCGTACACAATAATTCGTCGCGTTCTTTTTCTTTTGGACTCGTTAGTATATCACTGGATAGAAATTATTAAGAAGTGATAAACTTATCATTTGTTTCACCTGGGTTACATTTAAATATAATATAATTAATACTTAAGGCTAAATATAACATACTTGATACTTAAAACTGAGAAAATGTTGCAATTTTGGGACAAAAATTTCTCGACGTGCGTGACACGTCATTCCAGCGCAAGAGGTTAATCATCGTCAATTATGACGAACATAATCGTGGTGGTATTGTCGGTTCTGCGAGTCACAGAAAGATTCAGTCGTTCAAACGATTGTCGTTCTTTGTTATTAATATTTTTCTTTATTGTTAATATCTCATGGGCGCTGTGTGACTTTGTTGGGAGTAATCGTGTAAAGGGTGGCTGGTGTGTTGATAATTTCGTTAAGTCAAAGCGGGAAAGAATCAGCAGAACAGCGGTGAAAAATTTTTAACGCGATCAAGTTTCAATTAGCAATACTGTTAATTTTCTGCATCCCCAGAATTCTTTTTAATTCGATAGAATTAATTGTTTCGGTGTAACCACCCTTCATACGATTATTCCGAGCAATTTCACGTTAAACGGAATTAAAAAATTGAGAATACATATGCAGAAGATGTTTCGTTTTATTGGAACTTTAAAAAATTGTGAAGTACTTTTGTAGTCTTGATTATTGATCGCTGTCAGAATCACCCAAAATTACAAAGAGAAAAACCAAAAACAAAACAACAATGAAACAGAAGAAGTCGGTAACGATGAAGAAAACAATACAATGCTCGACTAAAGCAGATTTAATTCTTAAATGCAAGTAATTCCTTTGTTTTATGATTTGGCGCGTTGTACGAAGAATCGCGTTATATGATGAAAACAGCAGTTTTCTTTGGCGCCTACTGTACACGGTCGAGAAATCACGAAATAAACTTACGAGAAAATTACGTTTCAATTACCGTGTAAATTCTGTTGGACTTTTCATCGTTATTCCGTTTCTCCCGATTTCTTTCGTTTTAATTCGATAAAATTGTTTCGGAGCGACGATTGTTCCAGGCAATTTTATCTCAAACAAAATTGGAAATTGAGAATACACGGTTGAGAAATCGCAAAATAATAAAAGAAAATTAAATAGTAAATGTTTTTGCAAGAAAATTAAGCTTCAATTGCTCCGTAAATTGTGCTGGACGTTTCATTCTGATTCCTTTCATGTTCATCTTCAACAAACCGTTCACCCTTCACCTGTGATTATTTTCACTTTGAACAAAAAAAAGCTTGAAAACAGGAAAAATAAAATTCTTCAAAACAGAGACAAGAGATAAAGGAATTTAGAAGAACGGTGTTATTTCAGAAAATAACCTGTAAAATAAATAATCTGTACCGTATATGTAAATGTAATAATATAATAAATATATAAATGTATAATAAAAATATAAAATACGAATGTACAATAAATATATAGATACATAATAAATGTAATAAATATATAAATATGTTATAAAAATATAAATGTACAATAAATATAATAAATATATAAATGTGTAATAAAAATATAAAATATAAATATGTAATAAATATATAAATATATATTAAAAATGTAAAATATAAATATACAATAAATATATAATAAATGTAATAAATATATAAACATGTAATAAAAATATAAATGTACAATAAATATAATAAATATGTAATGAAAATATAAAATGTAAGTATGCAATAAATATATAAATATATATTAAAAATATAAAATATAAATATACAATAAATATATAATAAATGTAATAAATATATAAATATGTAATGAAAATATAAAATATAAGTATGCAATAAATATATAAATACATAATAAAAATATAAAATATAAATATACAATAAATATATAAATACGTAATAAATATACAAATATATATAAGAATAATTTATAAAACGATCGGTCGCGTGGTAAAATTTCGGGGGAAAGGAAGAATTGACGTGTGTTCAAGTGTGCAGGGTTGGTTCAATGCGTTGGTGATCGTTCGACCAAACAAAAGGGTATATCATTTTCGATGGTTGAATGTGCCTCGACTAGTGTGACGGAACAATAAAACGGAGAATTCTCTGCCTCGTGGTTTATACGTTCCCAGTCTGTGCCACGACTGTAGCCGCATTGCGTCAAGCAAAACAAGTGCAGCTTGCAATGCAGAACGCACACGTGCATCCTCGATCGTGCCTCCCCGGCAAAACGATCGGCAAATACATGTTCTATTCCGATCTTTCTGTGATCCCAGCCTCGAGCAAAAAAAAAAAAAAAGAGAGAGAGAGAAAAATACCAGTCGTTTAATCTTGCCTTTGATACCGAAATTTGTGTTCCAAATTTTTTTTTTTTTTTTTCGTGTTATTTTGTGCTTGGGAATTAAAATTGAAACTCGCCGAATTGAAATGTGAATTCCAACAGACGTCAATTGCAATTTCAGTTCGAACATTGGGAATTGATGTTCGCGTCTAAATTTGACATTTGCGTTTCACAATTTACATGTCAAATTATATTTAAAAGAACATAAATTTTAATTTGATTTAAATTGCAAGTTCTTGACAATGATCTGAATTTGATCTTCAGAATATGAATTTGAATTTGAAATTTGGTAAACTTGAGGATTGAAGCGTGAGTTAGAATAAATATTGAAATGTGATGTTCAAGATTTCCATCCTGAACATTGAAATTTTCATCTAAATTTTTGAATTTGACTTTCACGTTTTGTATTTAAATTGTAACCCCTTGGTAATCATTTGAGGATGATCTTCAAAACACTTGTGTTCCAGTTTGAACTTGAAACACGTATAATATAAACTTTGAGATTGAAACATAAATATGAACAAATATTAAGATACGATCTCCAAAATTTCCATTTCAACCTGAACTTGAAGATTGAAGTTTTCATCTGAATTCGAAATTTGGATTTCACACCTCTTAACAACAATTTGAAAATGATCCGCAAAACTTGCATTCCAATTTGAACCTAACGCTCCTAAATTCCAATTTCAATTCGAATCTGAAAATCAAAATTCCCATTTAAACTTGAAATTTCATTTAAATTCAAACTTCTTGGTGAGTTTGAAGATAAACTTGTATCTCAGTTCGAACTTGAAATTTGAAGACTGAAATGCAAGTGTAAAACAACGTGGTCTCTTTCAGTTCCAACAATTTGAAAATCCTTCACGGAAGTGGCCATGAAATATATACTGTCTCATATTTATTATATGAATTTTAAAAAATTGTAATGAAAGTGTTAAAATTTTTCTATGGGACGACAGGACCCTATAGAATTTTATATTAATTTAATTTTATAACTAATATCAAATTTAATTTAACATTTAATTGGGAGAATTATTAAATTTAATAAACTTTAATTAATAAAAACTTCAATTTAAGAAAATTAGTTTGATTTTCAATTTATAATCATTAGATTGAATTACCTTAGGGATAACAGCGTTATATTTTTTTTAATAGATCTTATGAAAAAAAATGGTTGCGACCTCGATGTTGAATTGAGACAAATTTTAAATGTAGAAGTTTAATGATGAAGTCTGTTCGACTTTTAACATCTTACATTTGAGTTGAAATCGACGCAAGTCAGATTGGTTTTCTATCTATAAAATTATTAATATATAATAATATATAATGTAAAGGTGGGGAGGAGATAGAAAATCTCGAGGATCGACTTGTCGATCCATTTACCATCCGGAAGTAAGAACAAAGTTAGCAATAAGTCGTCTGCCAGTATAAAGTGCGTGCCATTTCTTCCCGTTAGTGTTATCATCCTCCTTTTATTCCCAGACGCCGCCGATTTCTCAGTCAAAATAACCACCTCCTCTTCCTCCTCCACCGCCGGCCGAATTATCGTCCTAGTAATTTCCAAGAGACGGAACGAGACTAATTTTTTCTGTTGCCTCAGGCACGTGCAACAGAATCCTAAAAAGGACCTATCAGCTTGTTCAGATCTGAAACGATAAGAATCCCGTTTGGGAACGGTCGGACAGAATTGGTTAAATCGCGTTCGTATTTGCGCATTATCTTCCTGCTAGGGAAAATACAGGGGATGGAGAAAATTTGCGATCACCCTATCGGTACGATTTGTTTTCTTGCGAGAAGAATACAGGGTGGGCCAAAAGTTTCTTCTCGCCTATCTTTTTTTTCTTTTTTTAATAAAATAAAAATAATAAATATAAGAAAAAATATATGTGTAATATAAATGTATAGGGGATGGAGAAAATTTGCGATCACCCTATTGGTATGATTCGTTTTCTTGCGAAAAAAATACATGGTAGGCCAAAAGTTTCTTCTCGCCTATTATTTTTCTTTTTTTAATAAAATAAAAATAATAAATATAAGAAAAAATATATATGTAATATAGATATATAGGGGATGGAGAAAATTTGCGATCACCCTATTGGTATGATTCGTTTTCTTGCGAAAAAAATACAGGGTGGGCCAAAAGTTTCTTCTCGCCTGTTTTTCTTTTTTTTTAATAAAATAAAAATAATAAGTATAAGAAAAAATATAAATATATAGGGGATGGAGAAAATTTGCGATCACCCTATCGGTACGATTCGTTTTCTTGCGAAAAGAATACAGGGTGGGCCAAAAGTTTCTTCTCGCCTGTTTTTCTTTTTTTTTTAATAAAATAAAAACAATAAGTATAAGAAAAAATATAAATATATAGGGAATGGAGAAAATTTGCGATCACCTTATCGGTACGATTCGTTTTCTTGCGAAAAGAATACAGGATGGGCCAAAAGTTTCTTCTCGCCTATTATTTTTCTTTTTTTAATAAAATAGAAATAATAAATATAAGAAATATATATTGAATAATATAAATATAATATAAATATAAATATATGGAATAAATGGAATATAGAAATAGAAATATATATTGAATAATAAAATACAAGAAAAAATTAACTTTATTAATTTTGAATCAAATTTGAAGTTATAGATTTATTTTTATTTTAGCGGGAAGTGATCTTTGGTCCACCCTGTACGATCGACGAATGAAATATACAAGTATTTTAATACCAAAAATGTACTACGCAACTACGTAATGGAATTGCTTTGTAAGAAAGTAATAAATCAATAAATATAAAAATATAAAAATATTCTATTATTACGGTTTTTTTAAAGACCAGTCATTTTGTGATGGAAAAAATTTCGTCAGAATGTCGGTAGATCTAATGTTGATAATGTTTCAATATGTATGAGTAATACTTTCATTGATTGATATTGTTCTGAAATTAATTTATTTAGTAATTACTTTGAAATGTATTACTTACGTTTAGTAATGTATTAGCATTAATACAAACAATTAATACTGATAATTTTTGTGATGTTTGAAAAGTACCTTTTTACGCTTGTTTCAGAACTTGACGATGCAGCAACGCGTCTACTGATTGTGAAAAAATCGTGCTACGATTTAGAAACAGCAGCTGTTGGTAAGTGCTCGTATAACGTTGTAATAAAATAAAAGAGATCGAAATTACTAAAATTTACTATTAAGTGCTAAAATTTACCAATCGGAGATTAAACGATCGAAAAGAGATTAGAAATATTTGATTTTTTTTTTTTCTGTCTAATAAGAAAATTACGAACGCTTAAGTTTTGTAAGCAATATTGATTGAGTTAAACGACAAAATTATCGATTTTGAACAAGAAAAGAAGAATCAATGTTATTTCCTTATAATTTAATCGAATTTGAATACCAGTTTGACGACACATAACACGTCGTTCTAGTAACAGAATGTATAAGGATGGATCAAAAGTTTTCTCCCATCTACTTCTTTTTTTTTCTACAAAACAACAGAATACAAGAAAAACCTAATTTCATCAATTGCAAATTAAATAGCTTAAAAAGCTCAGACATGATTCTTTCATTACGTTTATATGGCATGTACAATTATACAATTCGAAAGCGCCGTAGTTCGTCCGATTCAACTAATTTGCGTCTTTGCTTGCTGAATGTTATTTATAGTCTTCAAATTTCTGTCGCAAAGTTTTTTCCCCAAAAATTGCAATATCTTCTCAGTTCTAAGTATATTTAAATATAAACCAGGCGAAACAAATAATATATAGGATAATAATAACAACAATTTGTTAAATAATAATAATAACGGACAATAAATAGTAACAAATAATAATTTGTTATATTAATTCTGAATAATTTCTGTCCAATGACATCATACCGACGAGTTCCAAAAAGAAAGCGACGAATATTGTTGTATACGGTTTGGTCGCTCGTTACGGTCCGCGATCAGTTGCCAGCGCAAGTAGTTAAGGATCCTCTATAATGATGGATTCATTAAGGATCAATATCAGATACTGACCCACGCAGGCTTTTTAAATGACCCACGCGTTGATTTTTACAAACTTATCATCATATATATATAAAAGAATTTTAATTATTTTTCGAACCCCTCTTTTCAAAAAATGTTAAGAAAATTTCGTGTTCGGTTAGAGCTTAAAAATGAGAAATAAATGCATAATTGTGTTTTATGGAGGATTTACGACTTGGTTATGTATACATATAGGAATTTCAAGTCTTAAATGTTATGTGAGTTAGTTGTGTCCAAAAAATTTTATATAGCGCTTACGATTAAACAGATGTAATAAACACTAAAGAAACACACTAGATCCCATTCTCAGGATGGGTAGCTTTGTTAGTTTTTTATATAATAAAAGAGAGGACAGACAATAAAAAATATTAAGAAATAAAGTATATATATATATATATATATATATATATGTATATATCTAATGTATAGTGCAGGGGTGACTGGGCACGATATCACCCCTTTTATATCAATTCTTCAACGTCGACATTTATTTTTTGCTCTTCGCTTGCAAAAGTAAACGTTGTAAAACAAAAAGGAAACGTACACTTTCCAGAGGATCGTAAAAGTGAGAACCCAACAAAAAGTAGTTTTTAACCATCCATCCCTCCCCCTTTCCAAAGTGACGCCACTGACTTAGTAACCCACGAGCTATTAAAAAAAATAATGAACAAAATTTGACCTACTTCTCAAAAAAGTTCTCCGTCACTGCTCTATCTTCCAAGAATATACTTTCTGTCTGCCTGCCCTCTACTTTCTCCCTTCGGTCTGTATTTTATGTACACTACCGATGACTTTCTGTATACTTTAAAAAATCTTTTTCCTTCCAGCAGGAAGTGACTTTTGACCCACTCTGTAGATACGTCGTAAAAGGCGACACCGCAACGAAGAGAGTCCGATGGAGATCTGCCTGCCTCCATTTGCATCTCTCTGTTTGCCGGTATTCGCCCTCCCGAGCTCGACGAAATTTCGGTTTCCGTCTCGCGCGTACAATGGTAAAATCCTGATTCCTTGCCGCGGCAAGAAGTCGAGAAAAGCCGGGGAATTACATCCCGTGTTACAGGATCTTGGGTGAAAACGTGGGAAACCGAGCGACGATGGGGGGGGGGAGTACAGTGGCGCTATTACGTGGGGAGGGAAAATCCTGTGACGTTCGCAGATAAAGGTAACACGTGTACGTCTGCCCGACCGTGGACGAAATGACGCGCGTGTGCACGCTCCGTGAGCGCGTCCGCTCCCAATCCTCTTACTCCGATGCATTGAAAGCTTCCCGGCCTTTTCAGTCGGCAACGTTTTTTTGGGACAAACAAAACGGGACGAGTACACCTGATCAGCGTTTTTTCTTTTTTTCTTCAGCGTGAACGCGCGATGCGACGTCCTCGGTTCGAGGATCAGATAGATCTAAATAACAGGCTCATAGATCTAAATAACAATTATTTGTTTTTACTTTCTCTTTTGATTTTAATTAGAAATAAGATGCAACGTAAATTTAATTTTTGTATATTTCTATCGTAATTCTGCAAAAATGTATAAAATGTATATAATTATTTTATAATAAATATATATATAATAATTTTATAGTAAATATAATATATATATAATAATTATTTTATAATAAATATATATATAATAATTTTATAGTAAATATAATAAATATATAATAATTATTTTATAATAAATATATATATAATAATTTTATAGTAAATATAATATATATAATAATTATTTTATAATAAATATATATATAATAATTTTATAGTAAATATAATAAATATATATAATAATTTTATATATTTTTTGAAAATTTTTCCTTTTACAGATTTTTAAAACGCGACGAGAAAATTATAAGCTTGAATTTAAAATTAATAGAATTAGTTTTATCAGTATATTTGTATTCGATGTTTTATTAAAAAAAAAAAGAAAAAAAATAGGTGGGTTTTGGCCCAGCCTGTATTTGAGAATGGTGGAAGTTGATTTTAGCGAGTGATTGAATATGTTTATGATTAGACCCGTACGAGTCGTCGTGAAAAATAATATTTTTCGAGTCGCTGCGAGAAATACTTTGAAATTTCATATTGATAGAAATACGCGAAAAACGGATGTTGTACAAGGGAGAACAAAGGAATAAAGTTACGCGGGAGGATCTAATCCGAAAGCCAACCTAAAACTCGCGCTGGTAGACAGACGCGAGCTGCTCTAAATCCGGTGTATTGCCCGAGCCTTGCTCACGAATAAAACGGGGCTTCCCCCACGTCTGTGTGCTGTCTTCTCCTCTAAGAGAAGAGACCAGAAAAACAGGGAGGTCGTATTAGATTTGTTTGTCTATTTCTGAATTCTCTTTCCCCCGCTGAAGCACCGTCCCTGAATAATTCCCACTCTGATTCGCTTTAATCTCTTCGTCGCTCGACTAGTTTTCCGCCCGCGTCGATACCCAGATTCAAAATTGCAAACGTCAGTTTTGCATTTTGCATCTACGAACCAGTAAAACTGCGGGTTTCCAGAACACTCGAACACGCAAAACTAACGTTCACTATCGCGCGTGATTAGACGAACTTTCTGTATTTGCTGTAGAAGAGATCAAACGCTCTGCGTAAATTTAATATACAAGATTCGTGTTTGTGTAGATTTCACGTGGCTCGAAATTTTATGGAGATTTTCACAAGGACCGTGATAAAAAGTTTACAGGGTAGATAAAAGAATTTATGGATATCTCTCTCATTCTGTTGCGTGGATCTTTTAAATTTAAATTTACAAATTTTTTGGTAAATATTATAAATTAAGGAGACAT
The DNA here is from genome assembly GCA_036937485.2 of Tetragonisca angustula. Taxonomy (NCBI): domain Eukaryota; kingdom Metazoa; phylum Arthropoda; class Insecta; order Hymenoptera; family Apidae; genus Tetragonisca; species Tetragonisca angustula. The sequence goes on along the minus strand of JAWNGG020000008.1, from coordinate 1,067,962 downwards.
TTATAAAAATAGTATTTTTTTAAATTAGGAGCTCAGGGATTCTTGAATCTTTCCCCGAAATTAAAAGATTAGTGATAAATAGTGGGTTTCAGTTTGATAAATAATTGATTTTTTAATAAATTCAGAAATTTTTATAGATTTTAAATTTGAATAGATAAGTTAGAGTCAAATTTTTATAGTGAGGTAGTGAAATTTTTATAGATAAGTATCATAGATTTCTCCCCTCAAAAAAAAATACTATTTCTTAAATTATAGGTCCAGGGATTTCTAGATCCCTCGCCGAATTCGAAAAGATTAATGACTTGATAAATAACTGATTTTCTTAAATGTTATAAATTTTCTAAATTTTATGAATTAGAAGCAGGGATTTCTTTCACGAATTCAAAAAATTCATGACTCGATGAACAATCGATATTTCGATAAATATTACAAATTTCTCCCCTCGAGGAAATAATATCTTTTAAATTACAAGCCCAGGAATTCTTAAATCCTTCGCCAAACTCAAAAGATTAATAATTTGATAAATAATTGATTTTTTAAGTAAATGTTATAAATTAGAAACTCAGGGATTCCTGGATCATTTCGCGAATTCAAAAAATTCGTGACTCGATGAACAATCGATATTTCGATAAATATTACAAATTTCTCTCCTCGAGGAAATAATATCTTTTAAATTACAAGCCCAGGAATTCTTAGATCCTTCGCCAAACTCAAAAGATTAATAATTTGATAAATAATTGATTTTTTAAGTAAATGTTATAAATTAGAAGCTCAGGGATTCCTGGATCATTTCGCGAATTCAAAAAATTCGTGACTCGATGAACAATCGATATTTCGATAAATATTACAAATTTCTCTCCTCGAGGAAATAATATCTTTTAAATTACAAGCCCAGGAATTCTTAGATCCCTCGCCAAACTCAAAAGATCAATAATTTGATAAATAATCGATTTTTTAAGTAAATGTTATAAATTAGAAGCTCAGGGATTCCTGGATCATTTCGCGAATTCAAAAAATTCATGACTCGATGAACAATCAATATTTTGATAAATATTATAAATTTCTCCTCGCGAAGAAATAATATCTTTTAAATTACATTCCCAGATGACTCCCCCGAAGCTCAAACAAGATTAAACGATTTGATTCGAGCGAAAGTCGCAGACGCGCGCCCTTTTGCCTTCTAACACTTCGGCAGAACTTCGATAGAAACGACAACGTTTCGCGAGGTTCATCTTCAGCCGTATCGACACACGTGCTGGGAACCGCCGGAGAAAGAAAAGAAAAAAAAAAAAAAGAAAAAGGAACAAAATGCCGCTGGCATCGGGCGAGGCTCGTTAACGCGGTCTGAAAGCGGTTCTGTGCACGACCGCGGTTATTTCCAGCGTATTCAACGTCTTTTTCATGCGCCCCTGTCCCTGAAAGGGATATTAAGAGAAACGGTCTGAGGTCTCACCGGTTGAAAAGGATGTAACCTGCGCGAAACTTGGAACGCTACTTCTCAAAGAATTTTTATTCACCCGCTTCCGCGGGGTGGAGGATGGGGGAGGGGGGGGGAAGGAAAAATACACGTGGAGAGGCGTAACAGAGCCGGAGGGGATGGTAAATGTCACTTTCTCTTGCATGCACGTCGTTAACGAGAGGTAAACGAGAGACATCGCCGACGATTTCAGGCGATCACCGTACCGCCACGTGATGAACGAATGGAACGCCGTCTCGCAGCCGCGAGTACGTTCGTTTTTTGTTGTAACGCGCTTGGTCGATTTTTCAGCATCGCGTGACGCGAAGGTTGTGTCTCGTCCTTTTCATTATTACGGAATTGAAAAGTGGCGAAGCTTAATTGATCACTTTTTACCTTACGATTTTGTTTCCAACTTTTGGAGGCGTGTAAACCTTGCTTGTCGAAGTTGCAACGTTATGTATGAGAAGTGTATCGTGACGTTATTGATAATTTTTACTCGTTGATGGCCAGTTTGAAGAAATCAGACTTCAATTTCAAATTAAGGAAACCAAATTCACCTTTATTGAAATTGTAACGTTATGCATCAAATGTAATCTTGAGATGTCACATGTAATTGTTACTTGTTGATGATCAATTTAAAGAAGTCAAATTTGTTGAAATTGTAATATTATGTACCAGATACGTGAAGCGTCGGGGCATTGTATATAATTTTTACTTATTGATGGTCAATTGAGATAAATCAAATTTACCATTATGCATCAGATGCGTGATTGAGACATCAGAGGTGGCTAACTGGCGGCCCTTGCCCCCACCTTCCTGCTTGCTACCCTCTCCACTGCATCTCTCCACTTGCTTGTTAAAGAAATCAACCTTATCGACGTGACCAATTGAAAGAAACCAGATTTAAAATTCAGATCGTTGACTGAAATTTCACAGAATGGTTTACTTCTGCTTTCTACAATCGAAATTTTTATTAAACCACGAGCGTGGTTTGATGTTTCGAGACTAAGAGAAGGGCTTCGAGAAATCGATTGCGATAATCCAGATAACCAAGCAACGATTCGCGGATATTTCTATCTCAGTTTCTTCGAAAATCCAACTGGAAGACTCGACGCTCTTCGTACTTCTCACAATTGTTTACCAGCGTTGAAAATCACCGATCCATGGTAACAAGTGGATTCACGAGGTCGTGTACAAAATGGGAGAAGAGGGAGGACACGGTAGCCGGCGTGTGTAGCTGGCGCGCGAGCGAATTTATTTACGATCGGCAAGTTTATTGTCTACAAGGGTAGCGGGCCATTAATTGCGGCTTTTAGTTCGATTATTTCCACGGCGCGCCGACACGGGCCTGGCCGGCGGGGAAAGAAGTCGATAAACGACCTGTTAATTTGTTGTAACTTAACCGATTCCGCGAGCGTATGCAGCGCACGAGCGCCCGGCCGTAGCCTGCTAAATGCCATCCCAGTTTGGGAACCGGTTTTCCAACCGTGTGCACGACTTAGGACGCGCGCGCGAGCCTTGTTGAATTTATGTACGTTCCCCTGTCGACACGCTCCGCTACAAACGGTGACTCGCGTTAATTGCGTTAATCATTCTTCGAACGATTGCCCGAACAAAAGATGTCGTCTTTTGGGAAAAAAGGATCGAATCCGGTCTTTGCGCAGGTGGAATATATATATATATATATATATATATATATATATATATATACACATATATACACAAGGAAATCTTTGTACATCGTCCGATAAAGAAACGAAGTTACTTTTGGCCAACTAATCTTATATACACGATGGGCCAAAAATCCCACCTAAAATAAATCCGCAATTTTCAATTTAATTTAAAATTAATAAAATTAGTTTTTTTTATATTTTATAATAAAATATCTATATAGTTTCTTATATTTTTATAAATATATAGTTTTTTATACTTTTGTTAAAAAAAAAATAGGTGGGAAGAAACTTTTGGCCCACTCTGTATATATACATACATACACACACACACACACACACACACACACACACACACACACACACACACACACACACACAAGGAAATCCTTGTACATCGTCCGATAAAGAAACGAAGTTACTTTTGGCCAACTAATCTTATATACACGATGGGCCAAAAATCCCACCTAAAATAAATCCGCAATTTTCAATTTAATTTAAAATTAATAAAATTAGTTTTTTTTATATTTTATAATAAAATATCTATATAGTTCGTTATATTTTTAGTTTTCTATACTTTTGTTAAAAAAAAATAGGTGGGAAGAAACTTTTGGCCCACTCTGTATATATACATACATATATATATATATTTATTTATTTATTTATTTATATAATAATTTATATTATACATATATTTTTAATGATTTTTTAATAAATATTTAAATTGAAAATAAATTTTTTTTAATAAAAATGTAAGAAAGAACTAATTTTATTAATTTTAAATTAAATTGGAAATTCCGGATTCATTTTAGCAGGAAGTGATTTTTGGCCCACCCTATATATATAAGGTTAGTTGACCGAAAAGTAGCTTCGTTTCTTTGTGTGCGGAACGAAAGACGAGAAACAAGAGCTTTATCGGACGATATACAGGGTGTCCCTGTATGAAGCTAATTTGGCCCTTTAAATAAAAAGCGCAATTTCTTTCGAATGATATATTTAATATTAATGATATAGAACGTTGCAAAATTGGAGTTACGTGTACCTAAGGATTAATAGACTCCTTTTTAACACTGGAACCACCACGATGGTATGACTAATTTGTCATTTTCATTAAATTTCATTTCTCAGTATATCTTTAGAGACTTGAACGACTTTTCGTAAAATGTGTAAGTTTGTGTACTCTATTGTATTACAAACGTCGTTTTTACTTTAATGTCTCCGATGGGAATTGTAGGCTTTTAAAAACTTCTACATTTCCGAAATCAATGTAACTTCCAACACTCGCAAATGTGCACTTCCGTGTCCGTTTCCAAAAAAGAAACAGCCAGTCGTTCATCGATAACACGAGTCTCGATGTGTTCGCCGCCAATAACAAACGACATGCCGCTAAACAACAAATTGAATTGTCTCGTTGGACCGCGTGCCAATCACAGCGATTAATTCGCTTGCGAGCGTTGCGTAATGCAAATTGAAAGGTAAAGTAACGGTCAGTTATCACGGATACGAGGGGGGGGACGAATTGCGTCTCGTGTGTCGTTCCGCTCCCTCCATTCGTAAGTTCGCGCGCACGCGACGCGTGGTCACGTGGGCATGCGCGCATGCGCGCTACGAGGTCCCGTACGGAACCGAGAGACGCTCGCCGTGTATCTGCACGGTAGATCTTCTCTCAGTGTCTCACGTCTGTTTTACGTGACTCGATGCGCGCGTGCACGTATTCGCAACTGTGGATCTCCCTCGGCGATTGCAAGGAAAGTTGTGCGTACGCCACTTCCTGGTTAGCAGCTGACCGTGCTGAGACTAATTAAAGAAACTGTTTCCACGGTGAGGCATGTCGCGGATGAATGAAACTGGGGTTTTGATCGAAAATCAACGATAATAGAGAAAGAGAGAAAGATATATATATGTTGTTGCGTAAAGTTTAACCTTTTGCACTCTAAATTATTTTTCAATTTTTTTTTTTTTTTTTTTTTAGCAATTTAAAAATATCGAGTGTGATGAAAAACCGATGTCGAGTCACACAGAGGAGTGCAAAGGGTTAAATTACAGAAATAGGTAATGGGAAAATTTAACGTCTTAACTTCAATCTATATGGTCAATGGAGACTCAGTTATTTACTACAATATTAAAATAAAAAATATTATTAAAATTACATTTATATTAAAATAAAAAATATTGAATTTATATTAAAATTATATTAGAGGAAAATATGTACACCAAGTCTACATTTCATAGCTCTGAGGCCGAAATATAGCCTATTTCTACTATTAAAAATTATATTTATATTAAAATAAAAAATATTATTAAATTTATATTAAAATGAAATTTTCACTAAACTATATTTATTTTATTAAAATAAAAATTTATTACCAAAATTGTAATTGATATACTGTATTCGATAGAATTCGTAATTCTGTGTATCTTTGCATCTTTCAATATAATGAATAAAATTCGAAGTATGCGTAGAAAGAAGATTGACTAAAGCGATTGGTCTTGCTTTGCAAAGGTAACTGAATATATTTAATTACGAAAAAAATAACAGACTAGCGAGGAAAAAGGAAAATTTATAATATCAGATGTAAAGATACATCGGCGATTTTGTGACGTGGGTGCAAAAATATTTTTGAACGAGAAGAATTTCGAACGTGAAAAATTCAGAAAGTACTCGAACTTTTGCGAGAAAATCCGTGAGAATTCCACGTAACAAACTTGCCACTGTATAATTTATTCCAGCAGGCAATCGGGGAAAAATTGTACAACGATCGTAATATAAGTTATCCAGGTTGAAAAAGAAGAAGAAGAGGAAAAAACAAAATGGACCGAGTGTCACCGGCTGAATTTCCTCGACAGTCCACACAAACGAGTCATAATTTCGCGTTCACATCTAAATTCTAAAAGGCTCGACTGGTTTCTCGCGGCGGCTTACACGAGCGTATCGATAATGCTAATTTAGTATCGATTTATCGGTCAATCGTGTGTCGCCGGACACGTACTTGGGCAGTGCGTGTGTATGTGTATGATGAAACGCGCGCATAGTGCAAAATGCCTGCGCGCAGGTGTCACTTTCACGCCTTCTTTGGCAGTGGGTGCATCCGACGTGCAATAGAAGGAACGCGTGCATGAAAAGACGATGCACACGCGGGGATCGCGTTACCGAGGATGCAGGAATCCGCAACGCGACCGCAATTTCCATCCTATTGGCGAATTTTTTACCGCGCCGAAAAGAAGACGAGAACGAAGAAAGCAGTGTGTATCAAATTTAATTTGTTGGATCGAATTTAATTCCGTCTCAAACAACGTTTTCTTTTTTTTTCTCATTTACGAAAGATTATTCTTTTTTAACCTGAAGATGCGTTTTTGTTAATCTTCTAACTTTAAAATCACATAACTATTACAAATGTATTGCATTGCGTTCAAGTATGTGCACCATGAAAAAAAAAGAACGATTATCGAATTTAATTTCGTCTCAGTCAACGTTTTCTTTTTTTTTCTCATTTACGAAAGATTATTCTTTTTTAACCTGAAGATGCGTTTTTGTTAATCTTCTGACTTTAAAATCACATAACTATTACAAATATATTGCATTGCGTTCAAGTATGTGCACCATGAAAAAAAAAGAACGATTATCGAATTTAATTTGTTGGGTCGAATTTAATTTCGTCTCAAACAACGTTTTCTTTTTTTTTCTCATTTACGAAAGATTATTCTTTTTTAACCTGAAGATGCGTTTTTGTTAATCTTCTGACTTTAAAATCACATAACTATCACAAATGTATTGCATTGCTTGCAAATATGTGCACCATGAAAAAAAAGAACGATTATCGAATTTAATTTCGTCTCAGTCAACGTTTTCTTTTTTTTTCTTTTTTTTTCATTTACGAAAGATTATTCTTTTTTTAACCTGAAGATGCGTTTTTGTTAATCTTCTAACTTTAAAATCACATAACTATTACAAATGTATTGCATTGCGTGCAAGTATGTGCACCATGAAAAAAAAAGAACGATTATCGAATTTAATTTGTTGGGTCGAATTTAATTTCGTCTCAAACAACGTTTTCTTTTTTTTTCTCATTTACGAAAGATTATTCTTTTTTAACCTGAAGATGCGTTTTTGTTAATCTTCTGACTTTAAAATCACATAACTATCACAAATGTATTGCATTGCTTGCAAATATGTGCACCATGAAAAAAAAGAACGATTATCGAATTTAATTTCGTCTCAGTCAACGTTTTCTTTTTTTTTCTTTTTTTTTCATTTACGAAAGATTATTCTTTTTTTAACCTGAAGATGCGTTTTTGTTAATCTTCTAACTTTAAAATCACATAACTATTACAAATGTATTGCATTGCGTGCAAGTATGTGCACCATGAAAAAAAAAAGAACGATTATCGAATTTAATTTGTTGGGTCGAATTTAATTTCGTCTCAATCAACGTTTTCTTTTTTTTTTTCTTTCATTTACGAAAGATTATTCTTTTTTTAACCTGAAGATGCGTTTTCGTTAATTTTCTGACTTTAAAGTCACGACACATAACTATACAAATGTATTGCATTGCATGGAAATACGTGCACCATGAAAAAAAAGAAAAGAAGGACGAAAAAGGAGTATCGAATTTAATTTGGTAGATCGAATTTAATTTCGTCTCGATCAATGTTTTCTTCTTTTCCTTTTTTCACTTGTGAAACGTCGATTTCTTTTAATACGAATATTGGAAGACATATCGAATTTAATTTCGCCTCAGTCGATGTTTTTTCTTCATTTATGATACGCTGATTCTTTTCAATACGAAGATTGGAAAAGAAAGTACATCTTTGTCAGTTTTTTTAACTTTAAGACTACAATGTTTAATATATTGCATCGTATTATATTGCATACAAATATACGTTCAATATACCAATGTTTAAATTTAATACTTATGATGGCGTAATGGTGGTTTTCATCAGAGGCTAGCTAACTCTAATAACAATTTACAAAGTCTTATTTTTTGCTACGTGTAAGGAAACAGAAATAAGAAGTGAAATTGGAAGTATTTATCAAAATTTGTAAATTTAATAATTCATTTCTTGTCAGTTGCTGACCAGTGAACGTCACCAATTATTACAAAATCATCATACTATCATTTTACGATTAGTATGATGATTTTATGCTATCATTTACATCAAGTATACTATATACTTGTATGTTTTATATTATATTTTATTTATATTTCATACTATATTTTTTTATAATTTTATACTATCATTTTATAAATAAGTTCACAGAAGTGAAATGTATGTAAAATTTACAAATAGTCAAAGCAATAAAGTTTTTTTTAATGCAACAGTTGCAAAACAGTATTGGAACGAATGAGAAAAACGAGTGAGTGAGAAAAGAGGAAAATATGTACACCAAGTCCACATTTCATGGCTCTGAGGCCGAAATAAAGTTTATTACTGCTACTATCATTTTATACTATATATTTTTACTTTGTACTATCATTTTATGATAAAACGAGAGAATTTCAATTAAGGATCAAAGAGTGGAATGTTTATTGAACACGAGTACTTATTTGCTTGAAATTAATCGATTCCGGCATTACCAATCGCCAGTTACCTTCGTGTCAGTCAACTTGTTAAGTGTGCTATCGCAGACTGAGGCTAGTCGAGCCTCGAGTCTGTTGCAAACGAGAGTGCAATAACATGCAAATTGAACGAAATAATTTCAAGAAAATCTGACTATCCAAGTATAAACTGTGTTTGCTAGGCGCAACCAGAATTATTAAGAAGCAGTTTCGAAATTTAGCCTCCAACTGAATCGTGACACAATATTCACAGATATTTACAAACTACAAACTAAATCGAATAACGACAAGTCGTTCTCGAAAAACTCGTCAAATTTGTAACGCATGTAACGTTCAAAAATTCTTTGCCTCACCTCTAAACCACGAACGACGACAGTCGATATCGAATCAATTCGTTCTCCAACTGCGAGACAGAAGATATTCGAAGATACTCGATCACGTTTCTAAACCACAAAACCGATATCGAATCAATTCGTTCTCCAAAGTCCATCCAACTGCCAGTCCAAACAATCTTCGAGGATACTCTCTTCCGAACCACAAACCGTCTAAAAATCAGTCTCACGTCGAATCAATCGCTCCCCAAAATCCACCAAGCTGTGAAACGCTCAAAGACGTTCTGTCTACTCTGAACTACGTAACGATCAAATTAATAACGAACCAATTATTCTCTAAAACCTAACCAAAACTTCGACGGACGACGCTCGATCTCCTCTAAATTGCAAACTGCCAAACAGTTGAACCAACAATTAACAACCGATCGCTGTTCGAAACGCTCGTCGAATTTAAATATTCCAAACCACTACCTAACAATTGAATCACCACCTAACAACATCGAGTAAATCTTTCCTCAGCATCCATCACTTGTTCTGACAATGTTCAAAGATCGGTTCGATCGAATTGGACAGTCTGGGAAAAGAAATTGGAAATCCGCCGGGAGTTTCTTATTATACAATTTTTATTAGGTGCGTTTCTTGTTGTGCAATGGATATTATGTTGAAACATTATCTGCCACGGATAAATTGAAGCATATATACATGTTTTATATAAAGTTTTATATAAATTATATGCTATACAAAGTTTTATGTAAATTTTATTTTATATAATTTAAATTTATTTAAAAAAAACTAGATATTAATAAATACGACAAACATTTAATTTCTAAATATATATAATTGATTATTATTATATTATATATATATATATTATTATTATATATTGATAATTAATTAACCCTGATACAAAGGGTACGAAATAAATTTTACTCATTTATTTTTAAAACGTTCATTTTCATTACTTTAAATTATGAATGATATTATTAATTTTTTATTTATTGCTAAAAATATAATTAAATATAATTAAATTTAATATAATCAAATATATATGTACATAAATTTATATATTATTATTATATATTATATTAATTCATATATTTGTATATTTTAATTTGCATATAAATGTATATTAATTTACATGTGTATATAAATAAATTTATACTTTAAAGTCGTATCATCCCAAGGAAAATACTCAAAAGGCTGAAAGCTACCTGTAGAAGTTCTACAAAGAGAATTCGCTCGTTTCGTTCGGAACACAACATGTCGAACTCTCGCCCCTCCGCTCTGCAGACCACCCTCTCGCGTTCTAATCGCGAATCGGGTCAGAGAGAGCGGACAAACAACCTAAATAGGCTTGTTTATCAGACGTAAATTAACTGTCCACAGATGAGGCCAAGTGAAAAACGTTAACTCACTGTATCAGATAATAACGAAATTATGGTTTTAGTTGTTAGAGATTCAAAGGAGGGTAACGTGTATATCGAATACGATCCAAATCGAGTAAAGTTTGACAAGTAAGATAAACGAGTGATGCCGGCGAAAAGGATTCCGAATTGACGTCGTCGTCCCTGTGCTACGCACGCGTGTGTACACGCGTGTACGTTCAAAGCCGAGCGAGCAACCCGCCGAGACAATTTCCATCGCCTTTTCCTTCCGTAATCAAACCGTCCGCGGCTTCTGTGCAATTACGTGGCGAAATTGATTTAAAATCGGATGCCTCCTCCTCTTATGGGGAACGAAAGAAGAGAGAGAGAGAGGGATAGAGTGGATTGCGCTTCACCCTTCTCGTACTCGTTCTTCCGTGTCTGTTAATGCGCCCCCGACGTGGGGTGGATAATAAATTCGTCGATATTGTCTGCACGCAGCTTGCCTCGAGCACTTTCACCTTTTTTTGCGTTGCGTTCGGGCACAGCATTTTTCGAACGATCATTAGACACGGATGTTAATAATCACGTTACATATTAACGAAGAAAATATCGATGATTAATTAGAGGACGTTTTAGTAGCGGTGTACTTACGGAGGGTTCGAGTAATTTTTGTAAAATGCACGAGTATTGGCTCGAGTCGGAGGATCGGTTCTCTGAAGATAATAAAGAAAATAGAAAAGAGAATAAGTGGATTTAATTGATAGTAATTTCATACTATGGATGGTAATTTGTAAATTGCGCGTCGCTTTACAAACGAGGAAATGAAAATCGACTATATTGGAGCAGTTTTTTTTTTTTTTTTTTATAAATTTAACCTCTTGCGCTGGAATGACGTGCCACACACGTCGAGAACTTTTTGTCCCCAAAATTGCAATATTTCCTCAGTTTTAAGTATATTTAAGTATAACCTAGGTAAAACAAATAATAAATTTGTTAAATTACTTTTCAATAATTTCTATCTAATAATAATAAAGAAAGCGACGAATTATTGTACGGTTTGGTCACTCGTTATGGTCCGCAATCAGTCGCCAGCGCAAGTGGTTAAAGATATCTATAACTAATGCCGTTTTCTGACACTGTAGAAAATTTTATTTCATTTAAAAGTTAATGCAGCTTTAATCTGTAATATAATTCAACAATAAACACACTAAATGTCAATGTATTTAACTAGAATGTAGGTTATATTAGGTATAACATAGGTTATGTTATAACATATTATATATCACAACGTAACATATTCTAACAAGTAAAATTATATATTTCAGTGAAAGAAAATAGGCAAAATAGATAATAAATTTGTTACTTCTCAATAATTTCTATCCAGTGACGTGTCATGCCGACGAGTTGAAAAAGAAAGCGACGAATTATTGTGTACGGTTTGGTCACTCGTTATGGTCCGCAATCAGTCGCCAGCGCAAAATTGGTCAAAGAGGAAAGATGAGAAAGTGCGAAATGTTCGACGCCTGGCGTTTTGAATTTTAAACAATACGAGATCACTGATTCCACGTAAAAATGATTCGCAAATCATTCACCCGAAGCGGGTAGTTTCGCTTTGTTCGAACTTTCGAGAAGATGAAATGGCAGACAAATCACAGGATTGCAAGTAGTCGTCATCGTGCCACTCCCATTGCGCGAACGTGCGCTTGAAATATCGAAAATCTCCAACAAGCTCATTCACGCGCGTATGATGAAAGTTTGTCGAACACTGGCGTGTTTGTCGAAAATCCAGATGAACTTCGCAATCGTGCACGTAGATTGTCGCGTTCACTTGGAAAAGGAGCAGCCCGGCGAAAGATTCGAGGCAGTGAGATGTGGCGCGTTGTGAAACAACAAAAGGTAGAAAAGAGATGAAATTGGACGGGGCGAAAAGTTCGAAGCGAGATTTCTGTCAACGAAATCAACGACAAAGCTGATGATGTCGCCCAGTTGCCGGGGAAACACTGTCTAATTAATGAAGTTGTCGAAGCACAGAGGCGGAGAGGGAGGAGCGGAGGGGCGGTTAGGGGTGAGCGTGTAATTACACAAAGCGTTCGCTGGAAATTGTGCGAAAAGTGATACAACCTCCCTTTGCACGGTAAACTTCAATTTCGTCGGCGATAAACGCAGCTGCCGCGCTGCTGCATTCAGAAAATTCGAAACAAAGGGGCGAACGAAAGCTGGAAAGGGGGGCGGGGGAGGGGTGAAGCGCGCTCGCCCTTGGCGAGTCTCGTGGTAGCACGCGATTATCTCGTTTTTGAAACTTCGTTCGGGTTCAAGTGACGTTTCAGTTGGAATAATATTCTAAGAACCTTGGAGAGACATCAGAATAAAACGTGACATCTGCCGTTTCTGCGATTGTTGAGAATGGGATTCAATATTGATATATTTCAACATTCTTCAACGAAAATTGATTGTTATACGTTTTAGCTATTTTAAATAAGATTGAACGTTAATACTTTTTATTGTTCTTTAACGAAAGTCGATTGTTAAAAATTTTAACTTTAGCATTGTGTGTTTTATATGACGAGAACACGCGGGAAATTGAACATCAATACTTTTTGGTGTTCAATTGATAAAATGAAATTGAATATTAATACTTTTTAATATTCAATTAACAAAATGAAATTGAATATTAATACTTTTTAATATTCAGTTAATAAAATGAAATCGAATATTAATATTTTTTAAAATACTTTTAAATGAAAGAAAATTGAATGTTAATACTTCTTAATGTTCAGTTAATAAGATGAAATTGAATATTAATACTTTTCGATATTCTTTAACGAAAATTGATTGTTAAAAATTTTAATTTAGCATTATGTGTTTTATATGAAGACACAAGAACCCACGGGAAATTGTAATTTTCCACATGGTTATCTCTTGTTATTTAAACCTTGTTAGCAACTAGTTAAAATGACGAACAGTCGACGTTTTAATTAGAACAATGTTTCAAGTCGGTTAGAAGTATCAAAACGTGCAATTTTCTGTTTCTGTGATTTACACGATTCTTGATAATAAGATTAAATATTAATGCTAACAGTTTTTTATATTTTTTTAATGAAAATTGATTGTTGAACATTTTACACGATAAGAGCAATTTTTTCACGTAATTATCTCTGAGGAACTTTGTTAATAACAAGTTCAAGTGATAGACAGTCGACGTTTTAATGAAAGAGATATATTCCAAGTAGATTAAGAGCATCAAGATAAAATATTCTACCTTTAAGATTTACGCGACTCTTGAAAATGGAGTTAAATATTAATTAACGATATTCTTTAATGATAGAGAATTGATTATTAAATATTTTAGTTTGCATTCTGTATTTTAGTTCGCGACCGTCTCGTTTCCAAACTTTGTGAAGAACGAGTCAAAATAATGAACAGTAGACGGTTTTTTTAAATGAGAGTGATATTTCGAATTAGTTTCAAAATAGGAGGTAAAATTTTCTATTCGTGTAATTTTCGGTATCATCTTGCGCGTGAAAACAATTTTTGAAAGTAGAATTAATTCGCAACTGAAAATGTCATCGCAGGGGTTGACGTCGCATTGTCCAAAATTATTAAATATTATAATCTGTGCACTCTCTGTTCCGCGCGACCAAGGGAATGAAATTGAAGAGAAAATAGAAATTAAAATTAAATTACTGGAAAATGAAGTTGAATCTTTAATTCGAAGTGTTGTGGGCCAGCGATAGAACAACCCCAGAAATAGAATGGATCTAAACGAAGATTTATTTCAGTCATTATAACGGAGACAAGATAGACTCTAGAATAGAATCTGAACGGACATTCAAGTGAGATTACACGAGAAATTTTCAAACACGATTTTCTCGAAAACTCGAACGCTCTGACAAACGAATTTTCATTCTTCTTTCTATCGAAAAGAAAATTGAAAATGAACGAAAAGGGAAGAAATTTTTATCAGAGACGTTAAAATGAAGGAAACAAAAAAACCTTATGATACAACAGGGTACACAAGCTTTTATTTTACAGAGAATCATTCGAATCTCCAAAGACACACTGTGTCTCCATCTAACAAAAATATTCAAATGGTTATTTTGGTAGTTGGAGTGTTGATACAAATATACAATTACGATTATTGGTCAACTGTTAACCTCTTGCTGCGCACGTCGAGAATATTTTGTCCCAAATTGCTACATTTTCTCTGTTTTAACTATATTTAACTGTAACCCAGACAAAACAAACGATAAGTTCATTACTTCTTAATCATTTCTATCCAGTGATATGGTACCGGCGAGTTTTCAAAAGGAAAAGAAAGCGACGAACTGTTGTGTACGGTTCGGTCACTCGTTATGGTCCGCAAAACCAATTGCCAGCGCAAGGGATTAATTTCTTGCGCTGGAATGACGAGAATATTTTGTCCCAAATTGCTACATTTTCTCAGTTTCAAGTATATTTAACTGTAACCCAAACAAAACAAACGATAAGTTCATTACTTCTTAATCATTTCTATCCAGTGATATGGTACCGGCGAGTTTTCAGAAGGAAAAGAAAGCGACGAATTGTTGTGTACGGTTCGGTCACTCGTTATGGTCCGCAAAACCAATTGCCCGCGCAAGAGGTTAATCTCTTAACTGTTTCAAGTATATTTAACTGTAAGCCAGGCAAAGCAAACGACAAGTTTATTACTTCTTAATCATTTCTATCCAGTGACATATGACCGATGAATTCAAAAAGAAGAATTGTCGTGTACGGTTCGGTCGCTCGTTATGGTCCGCAGACCAATTGCCAGCGCAATGGGTTAAAAATTTTCCCCACGCGGCTCATTTATTCGTGCAACGCGTAAATCTCTCCGGTTGCTCACTTTTTGCAAGGCAACGTCCGACAGAATTGCCTGCAGCTGGAGGGTTAATAGGTTAACTTCTCCGCGAGGAATGATCGCGCTTTGCAAACGGGCCGAAGGAGCACAGTTACGAGGTGATGAAGAGGTTTCTACGCCTTTGCTCAAACACGTATCGACAATGTGGTGCACGACGGGTATCCATCGTCTGGTGGGCCCACGTGAACGACACAGTTGCCATAAGTTTGCCAGCGTTTGCATATCTCTCTCTCTCTCCCTCATTTTCTGTCGCCGTATCGCCGCTGCAAGATTTATCGACACCGGTGAAAATATGTTTTCTCGCGGATAAATTCGTCGTTGCGTTAAACGACTTGGCTCGTTCGTCATTGGAAATTCATCGACGTAACGGTGAACGACCGGTGAACGCGTGGAAGATAGTCGCGGGCTTTCGGTCTGAGCAAATTTACCAAAAAAACTCGTTGATAACGCGGATAATTGAATTGGAAATACCGAGCTAATGTGCACGATGATTAATGGAATCGATTTACATTAAATTTCACATGGAACAAGTCAGTGTGACAGGTCATTAAATCTTTTTACCTGCGAGGCTAGGTGCTGGAAGCAAATGAGCCTAGTTCTACGAATACTTACGTTCATTTTTATCAGTCTATATTTATTTATAATATTTATATTATGATAAAATAATAATGTTAATAATATTTATAATATTAATATTAATATTAATAATACTATATCTTTATATATGTCTATATTTATTATATTTATTTGTACTATGATAAAATTAATATTTATAATATTAATATTATTAATATCAATAATAATAATAATAAATTATATTAAAACAAAATTTGTTAAATATATTGATATTATATATTTGGGCACGTACAAAAGAAAATTTTGACATTTGTAACAAAAAGTATTTGGTTGTAATAGAAGTACCATAAGATGAAGAAATTCCTATTACCACCTTTCTTTCATTTATGCATTGCCACTTTTGTCCAATGAAGAGAAAGGATTTTACGAAAAAGAAAAGGTCTCTCTTTTTCCCTCGTTCCGTATCCGGAGAAGCCAAAGAAAAAGGAAAAAAAGAAAGCTCCGTCTTCAAACCCAGAAGACTGCTCTCTCGCCAACTTCCAACCCAACAACCACGCCAAATTCCTAACCTCATTGGCGTAACTAAATAACAGCTAACTCAAGCGAGCAACCAACCATCTCCACCTCGGGATAAAGGCGTTGGTCGACCGCGAGAAAAAAAGGAAAAAAGTGTATTACGCACCGCGTGACCAACCAGCAAAGTTCACTTCTTCCCTTCGTCTAAACCATCGTCCTTCTTAATCCCTCCATCCGCCGTGAAGCAAATTGCATCAGTGTTGCATCAGTATTTTGTTCGGCGTGCAATAAAACTGCCAGAGGCATGAGAATGAAATTACCAGAGTGGACAGTTTCGTAATTTTTTTCGAAAAGGCTTCACCGATTTACGAGGGGGGATCTCAAGTTTTTGAGAAAACTTAAATTTATTTTTCAATATATATATATATATATATATAAAATATGTAACAGTATGCATATTTATATAAAAAAAAGTTTTTACTTTTCAATATATATATATATATATGTATATATATTGCTATATATTGAAATATATATATATTTATATAGTTTTCAATGTATTTTCGTTATATATATACATTTATATACATAATTATATAATTATAGTATAATATATAAATATATTAATTATAGTTTATAAATAAATATATATAATTATAGTATAATATATAATATAGTTACAGTATATATTATTATGTATTTTTCAATGTATTTTTGTTATATATATATTATTATTTATTTTAATGTAGTTTTTTTATATATATTAAAAAATATACATATTATTATATATTTTTCAATATAGGTTTATTATACATATATGTATATTGAAAAATATATATATTATTTATATTGTTCAATATAGTTTTGTTATATATATATATATATATATATATATATATATATATATGAATATTGAATATTTTCAATGTATTTTTGCTATATATATTATATATTGAAAAATGTATATATTGTTATACATGTTATATTGATATATATTGAAAAATACATAACAATATTTAAATAATACATAAATATATATATATGTTGTCTCATGTATCAAGATAAATAAAAACTCGGAAGATTTTAATTCGAAGCGTGACACGACGAAAGAGCGCACGCGGCAGCGCGCGAAAAATGTTTTAAAAATCGACGTCTCACCGAAGGGTGGACAATTCGAACGCGATAAAACGCGATTTGACCAAATGCAGAATGTGTTTGCTCGCCACCCCCGGTGTGTCGTCTCGAGCCAGCATCGATCGACGTGGTAACGAAATTTTTTTCCATCTCCCGCGCGGCTGCAAGCGGTTCTCCCACGTGTCTAGGTTCTACACGTCGTACCGGTTCTCTAATTGGAAGACAAGGGAACCGTGGTTTCTATCCGTGTTCGAGCACGGACATCGCCTCTCTACGACCCGATCTGCTCCTCCCCGGTTACGTTTGTATCCTGCTACGGACAAAGGTAGGCGTTGCGTGTGCTCCTCACGGTTCAAAGACTCTCTCTCTCTCTCCTCTCTCTTTATTCTCTTTATTGCTCCTTATATTTGACGAACAACCCTAAACACGTTCTACAATGTAGACAAAGGCAGACGTGCGACGTTGAACGTTGTTCTACGCACTGCGGAGTAAAGTTCGTAAATATGTTTGCATTGTGGTTGATGAAACCCTTTCGCGACAGGAAATGGGACTTTCTCGACTGTCTTGTTTCTGCCAGAGTGATTTCTGCCTGAAATTTTGCTTAAATTTTTGCCTCTTGGTTCTTGATCTTGATTTTCTCGTCGTTCGCACGTACGTTTTCATTACGACTTACAACTTGATAAATGAAATTTGTGCCATTTTGATAACGTCAAATTTCGTGGCACTTATGTACACGTGCATGGTAGAATAGTTTTCAGTGAAAGTACAACGAAAAGATTTCTGATCATGTAAATGGTACAGTTGCATGTACGTAAAAATGTGAAAGAGTAATTTAAGAGTAAGAATTTTCATGATGCACATTTATGGCCTTGGTCCTCGAAATCTGACAAAATACCACTTTTTAATTGCTTCAATAAACATTTTCTATTGGATGATATATTTAGATGAGGACATTGCATGAGAATGATGATCTATGAAGTTCTTTTGTAATATTAAAACACCATTATTGTAATCATCATCGAAATATTTTTAAAAATTGCACTTTCGACTCTCAAGTGGATAATCCCTCCTAATTTTAAATTGACGTCGATAATTATATAATAATTATTATTGATATTGTTGTTATTATTATTAATGACGTTATTAATATTATTACTAATTGATGTCATTATTATTATATGGAGATTTATATAACTCCTTACGTTTCAAACGATGCACGGAAAATTTTATCAATAATAATTATTGATATTATTATTATCAGTGACGTTATAAATATCATTACTAACTAATGTCATTATTATTATTTGGAATTTGTATAATTCTCGAATGACTCCCTACGTTTCAAACGGTGCATGGAAAATTTTATCAATAATAATTATTGATATTATTATTATCACTGACGTTATTAATGTCATTATTATTATTTGGAGATTTATATAATTCTCGAATGACTCCTTACGTTTCAAACGGTGCATGGAAAATTTTATCAATAATAATTATTGATATTATTATTATCACTGACGTTATTAATATCATTATTAATTGACGTCATTATTATTACTTGGAGATTTATATAATTCTCGAATGACTCCCTACGTTTCAAACGGTGCATGGAAAATTTTATCAATAATAATTATTGATATTATTATTATCACTGACGTTATTAATGTCATTATTATTATTTGGAGATTTATATAATTCTCGAATAACTCGTTACGTTTCAAACGGTGCATGGAAAATTTTATCAATAATAATTATTGATATTATTATCAATAACGTTATTAATATCGTTATTATTATTTGGGAATTTGTATAATTCTCGAATAACTCCTTACGTCCCAAACGATGCACGGAAAATTTTATCGCCATTTGCCAATTTCGTTTGCAAGTCAAACCTAAACTCCAACGTTGAACAACGATTAATCGACGATACAGCGCAGTCCGAGAAATTTCGTATTTTTCCAATAAAGCGGTAGTAGCACGAAACGAGGAGCCACAAGAGAGGTAACGCGAAGTAAGATTAATTAATGGCAAGATTAACGACACGGCGCAGCAACAACAGTTAATACCGCAATCGAGGTCCTCCTCGTTGTTCTCGAGCGAAACAAAGTGAGGGATTACAAAAGTAGCGGCGCGAAAGAATAAGATTAATTAACGGCAAGATTAACGACACGGCGCACGATAAACCCGCAATCGTGTCTGAATGTGTTGCACAGAAAACGCGAAACCTTCCCACAAAGCTCCATTCGAAGATCCGTCGAGTCTCGTCCGGTGTAAAAACGTACGATGGTTAATCACGTCGTCTTAACATCGCGAGACTTTCTAACCCGTGTATATGTGTGTGTGTGTGTGTGTGTGTGTGTGTGTGTGTGTGTGTGTGTGTGTGTGTGTGTGTGTGTTGGCTGGCATTAAGCGATTTCTTTTTTCACTTCGCGAGAACACCGAAAGGTCAGCCACGCGTACGTACTCGGTTGATAATTCAGTCGATCCCCTTGGGAACTCGGGTTCGCGTTGCAATCCACAGTTAACCCTTTGACCGCTGTTGGCGCCTAAAAATTGCTCTTACTGTAGGCGTCTGTAGGCGCTTAAAAAATTAAGCTTACTGAAGGCGCCTGTAGGCGCTTAAAAAATTACTCTTACTTTATAGGCGCCTGCAGGCGCTTATAAAATTGCTCTTACTGTAAATGCCTGTAGGCGCTTAAAAAATTGCTCTTACTATAGACGCCTGCAGGCGCTTATGAAATTGCTTTTACTGTAGGCGCCTACAGGCGCTTATAAAATTGCCGTCACTGTAGGCGCCTGCAGGCGCTTAAAAAATTAAGCTTACTGCAGGCGCCTGCAGGCGTTTAAAAAATTAAGCTTACTATAGGCGCCTAAAATATTACTCTTTCTGTAGGCGCTTATAAAATTGCTCTTACTGTAGACGCCTGTAGGCGCTTATAAAATTGCTTTCACTGTAGGCGCCTGCAGGCGCTTATAAAATTGCTTTCACTGTAGGCGCCTGCAGGCGCTTATAAAATTACTCTCACTGTAGGCGGCTGCAGGCGTTTAAAAAATTAAACTTACTGCAGGCGCTTAAAAAATTACTCTTACTGTAGGCGCTTATAAAATTGCTCTTACTGTAGGCGCCTGTAGGCGCTTAAAAAATTACTGTCACTGTAGCCGCTTAAAAAATTACTCTTACTGTAGACGCTTGTAAAATTGCTCTTACCGTAGACGCCTGCAGGCGCTAATAAAATTACCCTTACTATAGGGCGCCTATAGGCGCTCAACCTACTTCGATCCACCGACGCGAGAAGCGCCGACAGGCGTCTGGAAAATTTTTAATCGACCATAATTCCAACAGATCTCATTTGAACCAGACGTGTAAGTGAATGCTGAATCCAACAGTTACATATTAGTCAGTATATCATTTAAACATCGCTCGCTTTACAGTCATCTTTTGCTTGATATTTTTATTTTACAGTATTATATTTTATTTATTTCAAAGTCTTCGGCGGTCAAAGGGTTAACACTGCCACGTGTTGCACGTGTCCAATCGTCCGGAGGCAGCGACTCTCTGGTACGTACATACGTGAATTTTTTTCCACCGTGGATGAAATCGGACAGTGGAAAAACGTGACTTCGGTTCGAAATGGTTACGTCAGCTGTCAGCCGGCTGATCGTATCGATCATTACCACGTCAAAGGGACGCTTCCGTCGCCCGGTGGAATTCGCTGACCCCGTTTCGAGTGACTGACTTATCTAGCCCCTGAATCTGTTACATCGGCGAGAGCAACTGGAAACGATCGAACGCCGAGGATGCTCGAGATTCCGGTTTTGACGATGACACGGCAACGATGCGCCGACGTTGAGTGAAAGTTCGAATCGACTCGTTCGCTGTTATGTATCTTGATCGCGGATCCTCGTGCAATGTTATACTTCTGCGAAAACTACGGGAGAGATTTTCTTCTGCTAATGCGTTGATATATACATAAGCAATAATACAATACGAGAAATATAGTATAAAAATATATAGAATATAAAAAAAAAGTAGAGTAATAGAAATATAACATGAAAGTACATGAAATATAAAAAAGAAGAGTAGCTGTTTGCAATACAGTACCTGTAACTATGTATATTTTATGTATTTTTATTATTACTATATTTCTATTATTCTCCTTTTTTTATTTTTATATTTCATATTTTATGTATATTTATACTATATTACGTATTTTTATACTATATTTCTATTATTCTCTATTTTTATATTTTATATATATATATATATATATATATATATATACATAAAGAAGGATAATATAAATAATAGAAATAGAAATTTTTATAATATAATACAAATTATTACAAACATTCGTGAGTCTGTAATATTATTTGGTCAAAGTTAAATATTTGATTTTCTCATTTGCTTGATTTCGAAATTTTTAGTTTAATTGAATTTAATTAACCGACTCTCATCTCAGAGAGTACAAGGTACAAAACAGAATCAAGTTTTATAAATTATCTTAATCAATCGTGACTGTACGAACGCTATTTGAGGATTAAGATTGAAAAAATGTTACACTGCAGATTTTTATTAACATTTGTAAAGTTATGAGAACGCACGCAGTACAAAAATATATAAAATATCTAGAATATTATAACACGTAACAGATGAAACAAATGTGTATTTAAATTTTATCTAAATTGTAGCTTATAAAAATTAAAAAAAAAAAAAAAGAAAACAAGATCGATAGAAAATCGAATGACTCTTATTACTTTCTTTTACTGTTTAGTGAAAAAAAAACAAGATCGACAAATGACAACGATTGTCAAAGAAAATCGAATGACTCTTATTACCTTCTTTCACTGTTTAGTGAAAAAAAAAACAAGATCGACAGATGACAACGATTGTCAAAGAAAATCGAATGACTCTTGTTACTTTCTTTCACTGTTTAATAAAAAGAAAAAAACAAGATCGACAGATGACAACGATTGTCAAAGAAAATCGAATGACTCTTGTTACTTTCTTTCACTGTTCAATAAAAAGAAAAAAAACAAGATCGACAGATGACAACGATTGTCAAAGAAAATCGAATGACTCTTGTTACTTTCTTTCACTGTTCAATAAAAAGAAAAAAAACAAGATCGACAGATGACAACGATTGTCAAAGAAAATCGAATGACTCTTGTTAATTTCTTTCACTGTTCAATAAAAAGAAAAAAAACAAGATCGACAGATGACAACGATTGTCAAAGAAAATCGAATGACTCTTGTTACTTTCTTTCACTGTTCAATAAAAAGAAAAAAAACAAGATCGACAGATGACAACGATTGTCAAAGAAAATCGAATGACTCTTGTTACTTTCTTTCACTGTTCAATAAAAAGAAAAAAAACAAGATCGACAGATGACAACGATTGTCAAAGAAAATCGAATGACTCTTGTTAATTTCTTTCACTGTTTAGTAAAAAGAAAAAAACAAGATCGACAGATGACAACGATTGTCAAAGAAAATCGAATGACTCTTGTTACTTTCTTTCACTGTTCAATAAAAAGAAAAAAAGCAAGATCGACAGATGACAACGATTGTCAAAGAAAATCGAATGACTCTTGTTAATTTCTTTCACTGTTTAATAAAAAGAAAAAAACAAGATCGACAGATGACAACGATTGTCAAAGAAAATCGAATGACTCTTGTTACTTTCTTTCACTGTTCAATAAAAAGAAAAAAAGCAAGATCGACAGATGACAACGATTGTCAAAGAAAATCGAATGACTCTTGTTAATTTCTTTCACTGTTTAATAAAAAGAAAAAAACAAGATCGACAGATGACAACGATTGTCAAAGAAAATCGAATGACTCTTGTTACTTTCTTTCACTGTTCAATAAAAAGAAAAAAAACAAGATCGACAGATGACAACGATTGTCAAAGAAAATCGAATGACTCTTGTTACTTTCTTTCACTGTTCAATAAAAAGAAAAAAAACAAGATCGACAGATGACAACGATTGTCAAAGAAAATCGAATGACTCTTGTTAATTTCTTTCACTGTTTAGTAAAAAGAAAAAAACAAGATCGACAGATGACAACGATTGTCAAAGAAAATCGAATGACTCTTGTTACTTTCTTTCACTGTTCAATAAAAAGAAAAAAAGCAAGATCGACAGATGACAACGATTGTCAAAGAAAATCGAATGACTCTTGTTAATTTCTTTCACTGTTTAATAAAAAGAAAAAAACAAGATCGACAGATGACAACGATTGTCAAAGAAAATCGAATGACTCTTATTACTTTCTTTCACTGTTTAATGGAAAAAAAAGGAAACCCTCCCGGTGCTTCTACGTCGTTCAATGCCCCCGAAAGGAGAACCAATCGGCGACGTCTCTGTTCGAGGCGGCGAGGAACGCCGAAAAATAGCTGTTTAACGGTGGGAGCCTTCTCGCAAATTACCCCGTACCACGGCGCAATCTTCCGCCGTAAGGAAAGGAGGCGTCTTTTCTACTCGTTGCGCGATCCAGTCTAGACGAACTTTTGTAATATCGAGACAGTCGCGTTCACTTCGTGCATCCAGCGATAGAACAAGCCGAAGGATCGTGTCTCTTCTGTCTTCTTCGACCGGAAGCACGTCCGCGCTCTCTCGCACCCATTCATCCGGCTCGATGAAAAATAAACGTGCAACTTCTTATAATAATCCGTTCTTGAACACTCGAAAGTAGAGTGCGTCTAGACTTGCTATTCTTTTCTTTTTTTTTTTTAATTTTCGACAGATTTTTGAGAGATTTTCAAAAGTTGTTAGTTTGAAGAATTTTTGAGAGATTTCCAAAAGTTTATCTGAAAATGTATAAATTTCTACACAGAAATCCTGACAGGATAAAAATTCTGAAAGGGTTTTGCCAATTCTGACAATTTGATCGTTTGTTTAGTGTTACTGAAAATTCACAATTTTTTTATTTAAACGTGAGTGTTTCTTTTTTTTTTTTTTTGTCGCTACCATCTTGCAAAATTCGCCCCTGCAAAAGGACGAGAGGAAAGAACGGTACGCAGATCTGAAAATCCTTTGATTTGTACAAAGAAATTTCTGCCGTGTCTGTGGTTCCGCGCGGATGCACGGGTGAAATTAAAAAGCGGACGACAGCGAGGGTAAAAATAAACCAGCCTTGAAGAATCGTGTCCTCGGCCGCGTGTCTCTTACTTTCGTGCCTCTTTCCCACATCTTTCGCGTCCAATGTGTTTAACACTTGTGAGACACCGAGAGTGTAATAAAAGGTAAAAATTAACTGACTTTTTTGTTGAGAGAAAAAGAAAAGGAGAGGAAACCCAAAATACCAAAATTCTTGGTTCCTTTTTAATTCTGTCGCTGTTGGTCTCTAATTGGTGACTGAAATTAGCTAAATCCGCTAACAATAAATTAAAATATAAAATACAAACGTAAAATAATTAAAATATAGAATATAAATGTAGAATAAATAAAATATAAATATATAAATTATAAATTATAATTTATATAAAATATATTATAAATAATTATATATAATATCATTTATAATTTAATATTTACAAAATATATTGTAAATAATTATTAATCACATATTTTACAATTTACACAAACACTTTGATTTATTTAAATTTCGCAAAATGAATTTTGGATGCTCTCACGATGAAAAATATATATCGCTCATTGGACCTACGATTTTCTTCTCAGTTTTCAGTAAATATCAATTTCCGCAACGTGTTAGAATTCAAAGACAAAAAATTCAAGAGATCCTAAAATTTCTCCACTCAGTCCTATTATTCAAAGTTCGATAAAATGGCAAAAAAAAATCGTACCAGTATTAAAGAGTCGAACGTAAAGAGGAGAATTCGATCTTGAAGACAATGGTAGATTTAGTTTGCGAAGAAAATTTCTCGTTCGAATTTTTACAGCTGTATTTTAGAGGATGTCTCCTCCCCTTGTCTCTTCGAAATCCTTCCTTGAAACTCGCTGCGCGACTCTTTTTTTTTTATTTTTTTATTTTTTACCGAACTTTGACGTCGATCGATCGAACTCCTCCGCGAGGTCCATAAATTTTCGCGCCACCGTGGAAAATCAATCGAAATGGGAACGCGTGACGTGGCAGAAGGGAGCACCGACAGCTTCCCCATGGGCTCGATCAGGCCTCCGTATTTTTCATTCATGAATCCCTGCCCGATTTTTCTGTCGGTGCCCCCCTCGTGAAGAAATACGTGTGTTTGTCGATTGAGAGACAAACTGCGCTGAAATTCGTGTTTCCCTTCTTCCCTCAGTTTCCTCTTTTTCGACGTTTTGTTCCTTTTTTTTTTTTTTTTTTTTTTTTTTTTTTGAGAAAGGACTTTTATTCGAAATTTTGTTCGTTGGAACGAAGTTGTGAACAGTTGAACGGATTTGTGAACAGTTGGCCTGTACGTTCGTTGGAGCGAACTAACGGCAGTTATGCGACAAAAGTTTTGTACAACTTATATTAGGGATTTTACGCAATTTTTACAATCTTTCTAACCTCGACTTACAGAGAAGACATTTGTATCCAGGATACGAAATAAATTATGCAGTGAATTTAACGAATCCATTTATAATACATTTAAAATATCGAAAGTGTGTAATAATGCATTAATTGATATAATAATTAGAAGAAAACATTTCTCTGTCTAGGTGATCTTTTCTAAATTTTGTTTATGAAAATACGATGCATGCTATTTATATATTTTGTATTACATTTTTTATGTTTACATAGTGTACGAATACATTAATAATAAATACAAATCACATAGTAATAAATATTCGAGTATTAGAAACATTCGTGTAATTCAAAATGATACAACTGCGTCACGCAGGTATAAATTGTAAAAAATGAAAAGATCAATTCAACTCTGAAAATATCTCGTCGCGAAATCCATTAGAGCGACGAAATGATGTTCAATGAATCGTCGACGTCGTTACGAAATATTCTGAAATCGTAAAATCGTGAAAGCACTCTGGGAACGCGAAAGAACGCGACCGACGATTACTGTTTTGACGAAGCGAAAAAAAGCGCCCATCGCTCGACGCGCTCGTATCTCGCTCGAACGATATCATCATCCGTTGCTTCCTGAAAACACGCGAACGCTCGTCAGGAAGAAAATAAAAAGAACGAAGAAGAAGAAAAACAGTCGACGTCTAAGCGCTGCGGAATAAAAACGAAGCTTCGTTTAAGCGTCTGAAATTCGACGCTTTCAGATTCGCAGTTTCATATTCCCGGAGTAGTGGGTATATTGTTGAAAATTCACATGCAGCTCTTCTCCGCTTCTTCGCAGATATTCGCCGCGAATTCCGTGGATAGCTGCCAGAGAACGATGTAACAACACCCCATTCCCATGTAAAATAATCGTATTCCGATACAGTGGCAGCTTCTTGCGCCGCTTCTATGCAAAACGGTTCGCCTGGAAATGAAAAGACTCGGCCACCGCGGGTCGAGGTTGCTCATCTCGGTGAGATCGTTCTCGAGCGCTCGTCGCGGGGCAATTTCGTTCTGAAGAGATCTCGCGCGAACTGATTTGAAAAAAAAAGAAAGAGCAGATTTTTGTATCTGAAACACACACGCGAGGGTGCGTTCTCGATTCCGATGTTTTCGACTAGGACTTTAATTTCAGGATTTTAATTTCTAAGTTGATAATGATACATACGTACGTAAAAGAAAAGTGAAGGAGAAAGGGAAAAAACAAGGTATAGGTATTCGATTTATATTTAAAAAAATTATATTTATGTTATATTATAAATAACTACAAAGTTAATTTCAGGATTTTAATTTCCAAGTTGATAATTTTGCATAATGTAACGATCTCAGACATACATATATAAAATATAATATATATAATACAACGTATATAAAATATATATATATATGTATATAAAAAAAAAGTGAAGGAAAAAGGGAAAAAAACAAGGTATAGATATTCAATTTATATTAAAAAAATTATATTTATGTTATATTATAAGTTAATTTTCGGATTTTAATTTCGAAGTTGATAATTTTGAATAAAGTAACGATCTCAGACATACATATATAAAATATAATATATATAATATAACATATATAAAATATATATATATGTATATAAAAGAAAAGTGAAGGAAAAAGGAAAAAACAAGGTATTCAATTTAAAGATATTAAAAAAATTATATTTATGTTATAAGTAACTACAAAGTTAATTTTAGGATTTTAATTTCCAAGTTGATAATTTTGCATAAAGTAACGATCTCAGACATATATATATATATATATATATATATATATATATATATATATATATATATATATATATGTATAGAAAAGAAAAGTGAAGAAAAAAGGAAAAAAACAAGGTATAGATATTCAATTTATATTAAAAGAATTGTATAGATATTCAATTTATATTAAAAGAATTATATTATTTATAAATTTATATATATTTATTTATACATTATTTTATTTATTTATAATATATTTACATGCGATTTATAAATTTGTATATTTACAAAATTATATTTATATTGTATTATAAGTAACTACAAAGTTTACAAATTCTTCTTCTATTAACGATAAACGGTAACATTAAATTTCTATTCTTCAATTGTGTAACCTAACTTAACTCCAATCTAACCCTTCAAATATTCACTCTTGATTGAATAATCATTTATTTTCAGGTACAGTTATTCAATTATATGTTGTGATCGTGCACATTCGACAAGAGGGTAGAGACGATTGAAGATTTAACCACTTGCGCTGGCAAACCGATTGCGGACCATAACGAGCGACCAAAAACCGTATACAATAATTCGTCGCTTTCTTTTTCCTTCAAACTCGTCGATACGATATCACTGGATAGAAATTATTAAGTAGCAATAAATTTATTATTTGGCTTGCCTTTGGGTTATACTTGACTATACATTAAAACCGAGGAAATGTTGCAATTTTGTATACAAAAACATTCTCGGCGTGAGCGCCAAAAGGTTGAAATACAAAAGTCAAAGTCTCCTTCCATTAATGAAATATATCAGGCTGGGAGTAAATTCCCAACTGCGAGATACTGAAAGATATTTTCAGAAGAAGAAAGGGAGAGAGAGAGAGAGAGAAAGGCACGAGCAAAAAGGGAAATCTATCTCGTTGATGTTCGAGAATGGAGTGAATCCATTTTGTCCATAATTAGTCGATTCCATATTGTAGCGTGTAGTCAGTTTCCAAGCTGAAGTTTGCAGCTTATTGTTAGTCGGACAAGGGCGGTGGTTCTCCCAGAGATGTGTCATAAATAACGTTTCCCACATTCTGAACATTTGGCAAGTTAACGGGGGTGGGCCTCCTGCGAACTAACTAACTTAATTAGCCTGCCACCGACCGGCCACTTAACTTCATCAAGCTACACCCGTTGATCCGCGCATTTCTCCATATAACCCTAAACGCGCGACTGCCTCGTTGTTTGCCCGGCCATACTTGCCGGCTTATTTCACTTAATTACAGCCGGTCGCGACGATCGTCAATGGAACTCGAACATCCTGGTTGAATACCAGAGCAACCACGGTATCATTAACGCACGTAACCTGATTATAAAACGTAATCCGATTGGCGATCCACCTTATCGCCGCGCGTAATTGAGTGTGATTAGATCGTAATCTGTTCAGCTATAAATATCGTTTCGTACGAGTGAAGTTAAATTTCGGTTAAATTGCATATTTATTACGGACACGACAAGACAAAGATTGGTGATTCTGGAAAACTGGAACGTTTTCGAAACGATTCATTCTGTGAAATGGTCAAATACTATACGCTGGAAATGATACGAATTTGGTATAAAAATATACTCGTGCGTCACGTATTTGGTATAAAAATCGTTTTAGAAATTTTATATATATGTATATTTCTAAGTTGATAATTCGAAAGTTGATAATTTTGCGTAAAGTGATGATCTCAGACATACAATGTTTATATATATAAACTTGTAACAAATATATATAATTTAATAGATCACCAATATGGATATTTAATAATATACGACTATACTTGTAACAAAGTAATATTTTTATTTTTTTTTTGTTATTTTAAAAATAAAAATTCTACTTTATTTTGTACTTTATATATACAAACTTGTAACAAATATGTAATTTAATAGATCACCAATATGGATATTTAATAATATACAACTATACTTGTAACAAAGTAATATTTTTATTTTTTTTTGTTATTTTAAAAATAAAAATTCTACTTTATTTTGTACTTTATATATACAAACTTGTAGCAAATATGTATAATTTAATAGATCACCAATATGGATATTTAATAATATACGACTATACTTGTAACAAAGTAATATTTTTATTTTTTTTGTTATTTTAAAAATAAAAATTCTACTTTATTTTGTACTTTATATATACAAACTTGTAACAAATATGTATAATTTAATAGATCACCAATATGGATATTTAATAATATACGACTATACTTGTAACAAAGTAGTATTTTTATTTTTTTTTTTGTTATTTTAAAAATAAAAGTTCTACTTTATTTTGTACTTTATATATATAAACTTGTAACAAATATATACAATTTAATAGATCACCAATATAGATATTTAATAATATACAACTATACTTGTAACAAAGTAGTATTTTTATTTTTTTGTTATCTTAAAAATAAAAATTCTACTCTATTTTGTATTTTATATATATAAACTTGTAACAAATATATATAATTTAATAGATCACCAATATGGATATTTAATAATAATATACAACTATCCTTGTAACAAAGCAATATTTTTATTTTTTTTTGTTTAATTAAAATAAAATAAAATAAAATAGAAATACTACTTTATTTTGAATAAGTATAGTTGTATATTTATAATATTATGATAAATAAAATATGTTTTACAATATTACAATAAAAAAGTATTTATTCAAAATAAAGTAGTGTTTTTATTCTTAAAATAACAAAAAAAAAAATATTACTTTGTTACAAGTAAGTATAGTTGTACGTTGTGTGTTAAATATTTATATCAGTGATGCATTAAATTACGATATTTCGATTGAACAACGATGCATTTCGAATTTGTTGAACCTGCGAAAACTTTTGTGCTATCCCAAATTTTTACCACGTCGAGTTTTCGATTTCCAAAAAGATTCTGTCACAGATCGGATTTCTTCAAAGGCTAACACTAAAAAAAAAAAAAAAAAAAGGAGAAAAGATCGAGAACGTACAAATCACATCCTACCAACTGTATCACAGTGACTTACACCATGAAATTACTAGATGAAAAGGAACGCCGATTTTATCGCAAGTCAGGAAGAAAGCAAATGATCGAGCGATTCGAGTCGAGCTGTAAACTGCAGGCACGAGTAATTCCGCGATCGTGGAGAAAATTAGCGCTGTTCGGCTTTCACCACTTGAAACGATCGTTCAATCGGCCGGATAAGCAGTCGGATAAATAGATGTCCTGTATCAGATTCTGTGTCACGGAAGCATGACACGCAAACACGTTTCGAATTAACACGCCGCAAACTCAATAAACCGAGCGAGTGGCATTGATCGAAAGCTTGGATTCGCGAAATGATAAGCGAAATACACGGAAATGTATATGGCGCAGGCCAACTCTTACTTATTTGCGAAAAGTTGAGGACAAGTGGAAATTTCAACGCTGAAAACTGGTCAAATTGGCCAAAAATTGTTGCTGAAAATTTTATGGATATAAAATTACGTACTTTAGAGATTTTTGAATGATAAATGATTGATGTATAAATTAGTAATAAATAAATAATAAATTATATAATAAATAATAATAAAATAATAAATTAATATATGAAATAATGAATAATAATAAATAAATATATGAAATAATAAATAATAATAAATTAGTGATTTTTAAATAATAAATGATTAATGTATAAATTAGTAATAAATAAATAATAAATTATGTAATAAATAATATAAAATAATAAATTAATATATAAAATAATAAAAAATAATAATTGAATACTAAATAATAATAAGATAATAATAAATTAGTAATTTATATAATAAATTAATGATTTTTAAATAACAAGTAACAAATAATAAATAAATTAGTGATATGTAAATAAAAGCTCGTGTAATTTATTACAAAGCTTTTCTATTTTTCTTCACTTTAATCCCTCTGATGGAAATTTTACGTTGGTGTTGATAAAGTGAATAAAATTGATTGTGATTAGCCTGTTGTCGTGACTCTGTTATCATACTTGATACAGGTTTTATTTAAACTACTAAATAAGCAAGTGCTTCGTTAATTCTATGTGTAATTCTTCGGTAATTTGCGTTTTTACGCATTAAATATTTTTGCAAGTTATGCTATTTTTACTTTTCAACGGTGGAAAGGAACATGGGAGAAAATATTTTGATTTACGGTGATATATTTTTAGCTAACGCGTAAAAATAAAACGAAACCGCGTATGTTGTATAATGCTTGAAAGGCGTGAAAGGCCGCTGCAGATTTGTAAGTACGAAAATTCAAAAGTTGCAGAACTCGAGACGCGACGAAAATTTGGAAATTTGGATAGCAGTTGGGGCATTTGAGAATTTAGAAATTCAAGAATTAGAATGTTCCAAAATCTGGAAACGTGAAAATCAAATTAAATTCAAGAGATCGGACGACTTGGCAGTCCGAAAATTTGGAAACTTTGTAAATTCGGGTACTTGAAAATTTAGAAATTCAAGAATTTGGATCTTGAACGTTCCAAGATCTAGGAATTTGAAAATTAAAAATTCTCACGATTTAGGAATTTGAAAATTCGGGAATTTTGCAATTCGAGCGTTCGAAAATTGAAAAATTCGAGAGAAATTTGGAAATTTTTGATAGTTCGAGCATTTGAAAATTTAGAAATTCAAAAATTTGGATTTTGGACGGTTCAAGATCTAGGAATTTGAAAATTAAAAATTCTCACGATTTGAAAATTCAAAAATTCGGGAATTTTGCAATTTGAGCGTTTGAAAATTGAAAAATTCGAGAGAAATTTGGTAGTTCGACCATTTGAAGATTTACAAGTTCAATTCAACATTCCAAAAAAATTCGAGAATTGGAAAAATTCGGAACTTTCAAAAATTCAGAAAATTCCAAGATTCGATCGCTCGGACGCAGAATTTGTTGCAGCCGAAAATTCATTTGTCTTGGCATTTAGAAATTCGAGAAAAAAGAAAAAGAAAAAGAAAGTTGAAGATTCGTTAAAAAAAAAGAAAAAAGGTTTGCAAATGTGAAAAGTGAAACGAGTTGCAGTGAATCATTTTACGGTCCTCGAGCACGTTGTTCCATTTATTCGGCTGGATAAGACCCCGTGATAAGTAAACGGAAAGTATCAAGGGTGGTAGCAGCCTAATACATCACTTCACGCAACGATCCATCAACCGGGTGAGAAAAAAAGAACGAAACAGAGAGAGAAAGAGAGAGAGAGAGAGAGAGAGAGAGAGAGAGAGACGGTCTCTTATTGTCACGCGACTTGCAGACGCGTTAAACCTGCTGTTCGTGTCGAGCCTGATGACCGCTTTTATGAATGAACACATACGTCTTCGTCCATTTTTCATCCTTAATACACCTGTCCTTATCGCATTTAGAAACGATTCGTTCCTCCTGTCGCAAAAATTGATCCCTAGCCCCCAACCTCTGCTGCTATTAAATTCTACTGTAATAATTTCTACTGTAAACTTCTGTAGAAAAGACATTTCTAAAAAGACAGAATATACAAATTATATATAATTATATAGTAATATATTATTACTTATATATAATTATATAGCAATATATTGTTATTTATATATAATTATAGTAATATATTATTAATTATTTATATAATAATATATCACCATATAATTATATCTAATTTATATATTTTTTCTTTATATTATTATTTATATAATAATATTTGGATTATATATTAATATATATTATTTGTTTACTATTATTAATTTACGCATTATATATTTTTATTTATATATTTATATTATTTATATATTACTATTTATATAATAATATTTAAAGAATACATTTTTCTCTATATTATTATTATATAATAATATACTATGTATAAATATATAAATATGTATGAAAAAAATTATAAGCGTTGAACATTTGAACGTCGAGACGGAGATTGTTGCAACAATTTGTGAAATTTTTAGGCAGAAATAAAATGTCTTTGTCCGAGTTGAGTGAAACATTGTAAATGAAATTGTAGAGTTGGCGAGCAAAGAAATTGAGAAAAAAAGAAAAGCTACGGGCGTAGAATGTTGGAAACAAAGGAAACAATGCTACAAAGGAGTAAAAATTGGAATTTAATGTAAAATAGTCTGCAGATCGAATAAAAGAAAGTAAGCGTGCGTTAATGTGTGCCGTCACATTCGAGAGATCAATTAACTCGCGCGATTCGAAGTGGTTGTACCATTTGCCAACGTTGAAACGAGCAGGATATTTCTGTTTCTCGATTTGAAATACAAAAATATTTGGTGAACCATGTAACTTGAGAAAATTAGGTGTCTTTTGTTCGAAATGTCTACCCAATTGTGCGTTTCGTGACATTGGAGTGAAGAAAATAATCAAGTAAGCAAGTAAACTTGGAAATGTGGGATATTTTCGAAAGTTGAAAAATTTGGAAATCCAATCGCGTTTCGGGATCGAGAAGTTTGGAGATTGGAGAACTTAAAAATTCAATAGCTTGTGTATTGGAAAATTAATGGAAATTTAACAGTTTGATAGTTGGAAAATTTAGAAGCTTGGAAATTAGAAAATTTAGAAAATTTAATAATCTGCTACGCGGAAAGTGTAGAATTGGAAAATCCAACTATTTCCAAATTGTAAAGTTTAGAGATTGGAATGATTAAAAATCCGATTGTTTCAAAATTAGAAAGATTAGAAATTGGAATGTTTAGAAATGCAATTATTTGAAATTGGAAAGTTTACAAATTGGAATGTTTAAAAATCCATTTATTTCAAAATTGGAAAATTTAGAAATTGGAATGCTCAAAAATCCAATAATTTCAAAATAAAGAAGTTTAGAAATTGGAATGTTCAAAAATTATTTTAAAATTGAGAAGTTTAGAAATTGGAATGTTTAGAAATGCAATTATTTCAAAATTGGAAAGTTTAGAAATTGGAATGTTTAAAAATCCGTTTATTTCAAAACTGGAAAATTTAGAAATTGGAATGCTTAAAAATCCAATAATTTCAAAATAAAGAAGTTTAGAAATTGGAATGTTAAAAAATTATTTTAAAATTGAGAAGTGTAGAAACTGGAATGTTTAGAAATGCAATTATTTCAAAATTGAGAAGTTTAGAAATTGGAATGTTTAAAAATTCAAAATTGAAAAGTATACAGATCAAGAATATTGGAATTCTGAAAATTCGAGAATTTGAAAATCTTCGATCATATGTCGAAGATTTTAGAAACTGAACAATTTCAAAAATTGAGAAATTTTTGCGAAATGAAGAGTTTAAGAAATTACGAAACCGAGTGATTTGTAACTATCTACAGCTCACGAAAAGTTCCCTAACTGTGCGAGATCTAGGCACCTCGCGCTGACTTTCGCGATCATTTCGACAGGTACGTAGACGTCACGATTTATCGAGAAACGTATTCATTAAAGAAGGAAAACAGGCGGCCGAGTCGTCGACTCGACCTCGTTACGGGCCGCGCAATTACGTTACGGGCCCTCCTCGCATTCTTGAAAATGTAGGAAATTGAAGGAACGAAGTGGAGGGTGGTTGGAGGAAGCTCCATTAAATTCATCTTCGTTCCCGCGGTGAAAAAAAAAAAAAACGAAAGAAAAAGGAAAAAAGAAGAAAAAGGGAGAAAAAAAGGTCTCTTGTCTGTCCCTCGATACAATTTCCGTCGAAGCGTGGCGCGCGAGCCGTTCGCAGCCACGGCCCACCGGGTTTTCAAGTGTCAGTTTTCCGAAAGAAAAGCCAAGTGACCCATTTTTTCTGCCGTTTGGGATACACGTGGCGGCGGCGCCCACTTAATTAATAATCCGCGAAAATCTAGCCGGGGCATGTTCGAGCGTACAGTCGCCACGGACGTATTAATACGCGCGCGAGCACGCGTGATTATCGCGACGAGTGGATGGCTACAAAAGGAAATGGAACGTCTGCCGTCTTTTGTCCCTCGCTTTTCGAAGAGTGAGTGCACGAATTTTATTCTGGCACAGTGGAATTTTTTTAATGAGAAACTTCCATTAATATTTCTTCTTTCGCTTCTTTTTTTCTCTTTTTCTTCTTTTTTTTTTTTTTTTGCTTTTTATCTGAGGGATTTGTTTTCTCTTTTCTTGGAATACGTACGTATGTATGATGTCCGTTTAATTGATCGAAAAATTTTCTTGTTCGAGAAGATGTGGATAAAGAGTAACGTGTATTGATCGATTCTGTGCATTGTGGAAATAGAGAAAGGGTTAATATTTGATAACACGTTTATCCTGGGATTTATAATGCTTTTTAAATGCTGCATTTCGGGATTTATAATGTTTCATAAATGCTATACTTTGGGATTTATAATGTTTTATAAACGATGTATCTTGGGATTTATAATGCTTTTTAAATGCTGCATTTCGGGATTTATAATGTTTCATAAATGCTATATTTTGGTATTTATAATGTTTTATAAATGCTGTATCTTGGGATTTATAATGTTTTTTAAATGCTGTATCTTGGCATTTATAATGTTTTTTAAATGCTGCATTTCGGGATTTATAATGTTTTATAAATGCTATATTTTGGGATTTATAATGTTTTATAAATGTTTTAAAATGTTATATAATCTGCAAACTTTACAATGAATTTACAATGTTAATAAAATTACGTAAAACATCGAGAGTGAGTTCTATATCGCAACGAAACAAATTTCCATCGAACTTGCTTATGTTTTTTTGATACGAATTTGCACTATACCACGGTCTATCAATACCACGTATTTTCGTCGACCAACGCTGCTTCTGTCAGCTTAAATAATAATAAATAATAATAATAATAAATTAAAAAAGAAACTGTACTTAAATGATAATAAATTTTAGAAAAAACTGTACTTAAAACTTAAATAATAATAAATTTTAGAAAAAACTGTAGTTAAAACTTAAATAACAATAAATTTTTTAAAAAACTGTACTTAAAACTTAAATAATAATAAATTTTAGAAAAAACTGTACTTAAAACTTAAATAATAATAAATTTTAGAAAAAACTTTACTTAAAACTTAAATAATAATAAATTTTAGAAAAAACTGTACTTAAAACTTAAATAACAATAAATTTTTTAAAAAACTGTACTTAAAACTTATAAATTAAATATATTAAATTAATATATTAAAAATAATAATAAATTAAAAAAGAAACTGTGCTTAAAACTTAAATAATAATAAATTTTAGAGAAAACTGTGCTTGAAACTTAAATAATAACAAATTAAAAACAAAATTCTACCTCGCGTGCTAAGAACCATGAAGCAAAGAATATCAATAGTATCAAATTCAGTGCAGAGTTGTGAAATAGTCGAGAGAAAGGGGGCTCCATCTTGAAGAACAAGACGCAGTAAGACGTAAAAGATTTTCGCGAGGACACTCGATGGCCGTGTCCTGGCGGAAGAATAATAGCGTGGGGAGGTCGTGGAGAGGCGCGAAAGGAGAAAACGAGGGCAGATGATAGACCTCTCTCTCTCTCTCTCTCTCTCTCTCTCTCTCTCTCCCCTTCTTTCTCTCTCGAGTTGAGTAGTTAGCAACGGAGAAGCGATTTCGATTAGCCAGCTCGTTGAACCCGTGCCTCGACCAGGCGACGATCCACGTCGCCAACGAAAGGCCCTGCGAGAATTCCATCCGAGGATCCTGTCTCTCCCCCCTCTCTCTCCTTTTCTTCGCAACCCTCTGCAACCACAGACACTCAATATTGCGTTTGTCTGCCGGTGATCTATGACGATGCGAATCGTTCGACGCTGAAATTGGAGGCAATTGTTTCGTCGAGAGGGACACGCGGTTTCCTTCGTTGAAATTGACTTTACCCCCTTTTTCGTCCCTCCCCCCCCCCATCGAATAATCTCTCTCTCTCTCTCTTATTCTTATCTTTCCTTAAATTCCTTTCAATCTTCTGTTTTTGTTTTTCTTTTGGTCTATTTCGTTGAAATATGGAAATGATTATTTCTCTGATCTAAATAATAAATAGTTTCGTCTTCCGACGATCTCGAGTTTGAACTGACTCGAGAACGATTCTCAGTCGAGAGATCGAAATTGAAATGCCACTTTCGTAAATGTGACGCAATATTGTTTCCTTCACGTTTACGTTCATTGTTGCTGTTTTGCTTTATTTATTGTCATGATTTTCAAAGTGAAACGAGTCCTTTTCACGTAGCTTCTCTTTTAACGGGTTCTTTAATGGGTTAAATAAATAAATATTTGGTTGGAGGGAAATTATTTTCATCGGTGGTTGCGTAGTGTATTAATTACGTCTAGTGTCGTATAGTTGATCTTCTGATTTTTGATACAAAGAATTTAAGTACAACGTAATCGGGA
The DNA here is from genome assembly GCA_036937485.2 of Tetragonisca angustula. Classification (NCBI taxonomy): domain Eukaryota; kingdom Metazoa; phylum Arthropoda; class Insecta; order Hymenoptera; family Apidae; genus Tetragonisca; species Tetragonisca angustula. The sequence continues at coordinate 1,029,965 of JAWNGG020000008.1, read as the reverse complement.
AACGAAGATGTAAGCTATTTTTAACTATTTGCGGTGGCAATTGATTGCGGACCATAACGAGTGACCGAACTGTCGCACAATAATTCGTCGCTTTCTTTTCGAACTCGTCGCTACGATATCACTGGATAGAAATTCATTGAGAATTAATAAATTTGTTATTTGTTTCGCCTATTTTGTTTCACTTTAAATATACTTAAAACTGAGTGAATATTGCAATTCTGGAACGTAAAACTCTCGACACGTGACGCGTGACACCTCATGCCAACGCAGGAGGTTAGTAGTACGTGAATTATTTTGGAGATTTTTACGTAAAACAGCAATTTACTCTGCGAAAGATGAAAATCAGAATTTACCGAATGACACACAAGTCTATTTCAAGATCCTCCAAAAAAGTGCAAGTTTGTTGAGGGACTGAAATTTACACAGAAGCAAATTCGAAAGTAACGAAACTATGAAGAAATCTAAAACAAGTGCTATACTTCCACAACTTCTTCTTTCTTTTTTCATTCGTTAAAATTTCGAGAATCAGAGAGCATTAGAGAATTTGAAGAAAATCTAGCTAAATTCGAAGCTGCCACAACTGTGATTTCTCATCAAATTCGAGAACAAATTTAAATTTGCACGAATTCGAAGTCGACAAGTCCACAAGATCTGTACTCCTACAATTTCTTCGAAGTCCACGAGATCTGTGACTTCGAACTGTTGCACGTGTTTTCACGTTTTCACTTTTGACCGCGGGTGTCGTTTGCTTTTCAGAAGCGAAAAGAGAGGGAGAAAGTGAAGGGCAGAGAAAGAGGGCGAAGAAGTTGGAGAAGACGACGCGTAGAACAGGTGCAACGGCGTGAGTCAGAGGGTGAGTATGGCGTATTTAAGGAATTTCTCAAACAGTAGCTTCCCTCTAGCCTCCTTTCTCTTTCCTTTTCTCTGTTATCCTCTGATTTACTGGTATCCGTCGAGGAAAGACAGGTTGGTTCTAACAAACTCAAACGGAATTTCGCTTATGACATACTTTTTCGCTGAACCTACGTGTTTGCAGACGGCTTATTCCACCCCTACGAGGTCGTCCGTCTTTTGCAAACACGTCTTCCCCGAATCCACTGACATGGTTGCCGCCACCCTACTCTCCTTTATCGCGCGACTTCACCCCTTGGTGAATCGTGCGTGCAACAACCCTTGGGTCTTCTTGGACCGTCGAGCTGAAAGTATCGTGGCTCATTTTTACGAATACAATCGTTGAAATAAATTTATTTATATAGATTTCATTTTTAATTTATATGAGTATGCAGACTGTTTCGTAACTTGCGGCACCCATCTCGGGAGCTGATTGTACGCCTAAAAATAATGAAAAAACGTCATATAAATATACGTCCTGTCCGTTTATGAGATATAATGAACTTTATAAACAGAGCAAACGAAGACAGGTAGGGCATATATTCGTATGACTTTTTTTCATTAATTTTAGGCGTACAATCAGCTCCCGAAGTGGGTCCCACAAGTTACGAAACACTCTGTATAACATTAATTTTACTTTATATTATTATTATATTATTATTATATATGGGGGTTAAATAAATTTTCTTACTCGGCATATCGAGTATTGTTGTTTTGTCTACAAACACAGGAAAGCGGTTATCTTCCTTATCATCTAAACAATGTGATTTTTCACAGTTGTGATAAAACGAATTTAAAGTGAGAAAAGCAATCCCACACAATTACTAAATTTTGCGCAAACTGAATTGCACGTCGCGGAGTCGTTTGATTTTCCTCCATTTTCTGCGTTCAAAACAGTACTCACTCAGAGATACCATGTTTGTCGTAGATTACTTTCGACAATCTCTCCTAAAGCATTATCGCAGATGGAATTTTCCAACCGTCTTACACCGATACGAAAACTCGTCAGTCTGGAATTCTACGATTCCGACGTTCGGCTATCCTAACATTTGCACAAGCGTTCCTCGTATTTCCAGCAGCGTTTTACATTACGCTTTCACGCACGAGGTATTCCAACGATCGATGGACAGTTCTGCTACAAAATCACCAATTCGTAATTTTGTAGCAGAAGATTTTATAAATTCAGAGCAACGTGTGTCAATTACGTATTTATATCTAAAGTATTCAGGAACGAATAATCAGTCGAATGAAGTCAATGGTTAAATCTACAAAACGTATTGATAGTTTTGGAGAATTTAATGGAATTGGATGTTTTAAAAAATTAATTAACATAAGATATGAAACAAATCTTAATCACTATGACAAGTGTGAGAGAAAAGGTCTAAAAAGAAATTTATAAGTGTGATAGAAGTTATCAATTTTTTCTAGTTATTGATTTTATATTTATTCGTGTTGAAAATTCTTTATACAAACGTATAATCATATTTAATTAACGTGACAATTTTCAATTTCCATTGGAACAGTTTCTTCACATTTCCTACACTTGATTCTCGTATGACCAATTACAATTCAATTCCTTAAAAATTACAACATCGTATTTCACTTTTCAAGCTTCCCATCGTTCCGTCAGATTTGATAATGTCCAAAATCCACAATTGTTCATACAACAGCTTAATAACTAAATGTTAATAACAATTGTTAGCATTCAAAAGGCCAACATAACTAAATTTATTTGCAAAAAAAACTAGATATTAATAAATACGACAAACATTTAATTTCTAAACATACAAAAAATTTATTTTACAAAAAAAATAATATATTTATATATATATATATATTTAGATCATTTACTTTCGAGATAATTAAAATTATTAAAATAAATTAATTAACCCTGATACAAACGGTACAAAATAAATTTTCCTTGTTCATTTTTTAAAAAAAATTCATTTTCATCGCTTTAAACTATTAACAATATTATTAATTTTTAATTGTTACTAAAATATATTTTAATTGAGAAACTTTATTTAATTATATTAATTTAAATGTAATTAAATGTGCATGTATATAAATTTATATATTATTATTATATATCACATTAATTTACACATTTATATATTTCAATTTGTATATAAATGCATATAAATAAATTATTTACTTTATTAAAATATATTTTCTATTATGAAACTTTATTTAATCACATTATTATTACATACAATTGAATATTCACGTATATAAATTTATATATTACCATTATATATCATATTAATTTACGTATTTATATATTTCAATTTCTACATAAATGCATGTAAATCTACATGTATGTGTATATGGATTGCGTATAAATTTTCATGCGTGTGTAAATTTATATTTTAATGCAAGGAAAGTGTCAAAACGCCGATATCTGCCCGTACAAGTTCTTAGACAAAGAGAATTCGATCGTTTCGTTCGATAGACGAGAGATCGAAACTCTCGCCCCTTCCGCCCCTCCCTCTCTAATCGCGAATCGGATCAAAGAGAGCGAGCAAACCGCCTAAATAGGCGCGTAGCGGCTGGTTATTCATGCGACACGCGGGGAACGAGAACGGGTTTCTCGAGTCATTGAAATCGGCACGAATATATATACACGATCGGTTTTGCCGACCGATGCACATACACGACGCGAGCTGTGTCAGCGCGAGCGCTCCTGTCGTCTTTATTCGCGCTGTCTATCTGAGTCTCCGCATCTAATAATAAACGGGTCGAGCATTGTTGGAAAATGGGTCGTACGCGACGGCATCTATCGATGTATCGAACGTACAAACACCTACTTCATGATGCATTCCTGTTTGTGTGTGTGTGTGTATGGAGAGCCACTTGCATAATATGCTACCAATCTCTCTCTCTCTCTCTCTTTCTCTTTCTCTTTCTCTTCCCTCCCATCGTCGAGCTGTCCGAAGCGTGACACGTGCCGAGGCGAATGAATGCTTTCAGGAATCGGCACAGTTTCGAACTTCGAGGGAACGAGACGAACTCGGTGAATTCGACGGTGAATCACAAGAGAACTGCTTGCTGCACTTAACAGGTGGAACAGGCGTCGATTACTCTCTCCGTTTGGCGAGCTCGTTTCAAGTTTTCCAATTGGATGTTTGGAATTGCGACGATTTTTTTTTTTTTTTCTTTCAGAGAGACTTCGAGCCGAGTCTTCGAGATCGAGAGGTCGAGCTGAATTAAATTAAGAGGGGGAATTAAATTCTTTCGCGGAAATTTTTCTCGTTGGAATGTTTTTATTTCAAGGCTCGGTTGAATTAAACTGAACTGAAAGACTGGATGTTCGCGACGATTCGAAGAAAATTTTTAAAGGAACTTTGCCTCGAGTGTTCGAATTAGAATTGTTGAATTAAATAATTAATCGAATCGAGAGGAAGCTATTTAGAGGATTATTTTTGACAAATTTCTGTGCTTGAATTTATTTTAAATATTTTTTTCTTTTTTTTAAGTAGAAGGTCGAATTAAATTAAATTAAATCCGTCATAGAAACTTTGTTCTGAATTGAGTCAAAAGATTGGACACTTGGAGAAATTCTTGTTTGTTTTTGGATCAGAAAATTGAATTAAATTGAATTAAAAGATTAAATATTTGAAATTACCACGCTTCAAAGAAATTTCTCTGTTTATTTTGAGTTTATTTCGTATTAAATTGGACTAAGAAGAGGTTAGAAAATTGAATTTTGAAAAAACTTTTGAATCAGTAAGTTCAATTAAAACTCTCGATAATTAATTTTAGGTATTTACGATCGACAATTCCCACTGAAATAGAAACAAAGACCCTGTGATTAATGTTAATATTAAATCCTGTGACTAATATTTAAAATTCCCAATGAAATTATTAGATCGAGCAATAGAACGTTTCCTTTTATTAAGATTCAATTAAACCTCGTCCTTCTAGAGTTCCCTTAGAGTCCTCGACTGCCAGTACACAGAGTACTACACTACACGTTTCACACAACTTGCAACTACTGTGGAATACTTAGTTCACCAAACTTCAGTTTCCTCAACAGCTAAACTTGTCAAATTCTGATACAAATACCGTGGCGTTGTTCGATTAATTAAAGTCGTATAGCGTCATGTACATTCGTTCAACTCGTCGTTGCTCTAAATCCCTGGCAAACGTGGAAATTTCAATTTCCAATTTTCTCAGGGTAAACTTCTCAAACTCTAACGCACGTACTGTCGCTCAGCCCGGATTAATTAAAATCACGCGAGTAGTATTGCTACTTCCTCTAGTCCCCTACCACTTTTAATTACTCTCGTGCAATTTCTATTTTGTTCGAAAAATCGCGACGCCTGTTTTTCACGCGAGGAAACAATTTTTTAAAAATCAGTCGCTGAAAGAAATTACGATGTGAACTGACTCAGAATGGTCAGAATGGCCAGTTTATAATTTTGCAGATTTACAGTATATTAAGTAATAGTAAAAAAATACTATTGGTAAAAAGTTTACTATACTATATTATACTATACTATATAATATACCACTAAATAGTATATATACTATATTATAATACAGTATATAATATTATTGTTATATGATATAATAAGAATATTATAATATAGTATATGTACTATATTATAATATGCTATACTATATTATATAATATTACTGTAGTATAATATGATACAATATACTATTATATAGTACAATATAATATACTTACTATATATATAGTATATTATACTATACTATATAATACCGCTATATAGTATATATACTATATTATAATATAGTATATAATATTATAATACAATATATGTACTATATTATAATTGCTATACTATACTATATAATACTACTATAGTATAATATAATATAATATACTACTATATAGTATACAATATAATATACTTACTATATATATAGTATATATACTATATTATAACATAGTATATAATATAATACAGTATATGTACTATAATATTATTATAGTGTATATATTATTATATTATATAATAATATAATAATAATATTATAATATAGTATACTACTATATAGTATACAATATAATATACTATACTATATTATGGTAATAATAATTAATATACTATACTATATTATACTATATTATGGTATATCATATTAAGCATACCATATTACATTTATATTTTAAAGAAATCAAAGATATCGCCAAGAAACTAGCTGCGCCAATACTTTTTTCGACCCGCTGTATATTCCTGCAATCCTTGCTCGAATTATTATTATTTTTTTTTTTTTCATCACTAGCCCCGTGCATACTTCCCCCTCGCCTCTCGATGATGCAACCCATCGCGACAAAATCACCTCGACCATAACGATTCCCGATAGAGAAAAGGGTAGCAGCGAACAGGGTGGAGGAGCATTGGGGGTAAACCGTTTCGTTGAAAGCCACAAATCCAAGTGTCGCGCGTGGGCGACGCGATAAATTTCGGGCGCGAGGAGGAGGGGGCGGGGGGGGAGGGAGGGGGCGCTGGCTAAAGATCGACCAGCCAGCGTTCCCGATAATATAGGTGGGAGAGCCACCGCAAATCCGGCTGCACGGCGAAACTGCCGCGATAAATCCACGTTTATCTGTCCCTATAAGGGACAATCAGTCGGGACGGACAGTGAAATAGGACCGCCCGGCAAGATTTCTCGCCCTTGAACACCACCGCCGCTTTAATAACTTCGTTTCCCTATACTCGATCGAGATCGGGGGAGAACGAACCGATGATCCGTGAGAAACGTACATGTGGGTGCAACGGGAGGAAGATGTTCAGAGTGAAGACAGAGTCCGACGTGAATGGTGCAACTCGTAGCATCTCGCTCGGGGTGATGAAAGTTTGAAAAATTCCAGAGTGTATTTTTTTTTGAATTTAGAATTTAAATTGACTTGTACAAATTACAATGGATAATAATTTTAATTTCGAATTATTAATGTTAACAGCTGCGATGTTAATAGTTGCTGTTTTTAACTTTGCTTGAACGAAAAATTTCAAGTGTACAGTACTGTATTATTACAATTTAATTTATAATTTTGTTATAATGATATTCATTTAGTTTATTATGTAGTAAAAATTTATTATTACTTGAACGAAAAATTCTAAGTTATACACACTATTATTACAATTTAATTATTATACTGTGATTTTTATACTGCAAAATTTTCACAATTACAATTTAATTATTGTACTACAATTATTATACTTTAATTTTTTTATTATTTTACTTTAATTATTTTACTTTATTATTGTACTACTATTATTACAATTTAATTTATAATTTATTATAATAATATTTATTTATTTTATTAGATAATAAAAATTTATTATACTTTATTATAATATTTATGTAATAATATATAAATTTTATATGTATATATGTGTGTGTTTGTGTTAATAAATCTTCAAACATAAGTTTCATACGACATGTACGGCAAATATTTGTACTTTTAGCTTCCTGAAGCCCCACTGTATCCTAACGCGATCTCGAGGAAGCTCGAGGAAGATCCTGAAATTTCCTAACGACGTTCACGCGGGTGCTCGCTCGGACTGTACGAGTTAGGTTAACATCCGTTACAACTCTCGGGTCTTGGCTTAAATTTTCAGGCCAAGAAACGGTGGCAAGAATTTGAAACTGCGCCCGGTCTCCCATGGACTCTGGCCTCGTTCGTCACTGTATAAAATACGCGAAACACAGTTGCTCAGATATCCTCTCTCTCTCTTCTCTCTCTACTTTGTTTCTGTAGCCCATTCCCACGTGAACCTCGGCTCTCTCTCTCTCGAGCAAGAAAATTGCTTTTTAGTAAGTTTGGTAGCTGCAGCGACGATATAATTCTAGAGGACGCAATCTGCGCCGTTCGGTGGAGCGGGTAGCTGGGAAACACTCGCCACGTACCGGCTACGTGACCATCGTTCCACCGTTAATGGAAGAAAAGGAAAAGCCGCGTTATTTATTTCTCGTTTATTTGCTGAAAAATCGTCGAACGTTTTTCTTCTTTTTTTTTTCGTGATCGACCAACGGAGAAACACGTGTCACGCGTTATTTTCTTCTTTTTCTTCTTTTTTTTTTTTTTTTTTTTTGTTTTATTAGATTTTATGGGAACGTGACGAACTGCCTGTGGATCGAAAGTCTTTTAATTCCCCATTCACTGTCTTTGCGGCATTTTATTTATACGAGTTGATACAAGAAAGTCAGTTTCTTGAAGCTACACGTCGATTCTAAACTCAAAAGATGCATCCACAGACTTAATGTTGAATGAATTTTCGTCGTCTCTGAGATATTGTGCAATTTTCTATAATAAATTATTATAAACGGGGATAAAATATTTAAGAATTTTGTAGAAACGTATTTCGAACAAACGTTACAGACGAGAATCTGTTATCTCTAGCAAAAATGTTTCCGAAAGTATTCAAGAAGACATTAAAATCTCTCGTGTCCCCGAATGTAATAAAAATTGTTGATTGTTCTCTTGTGTATTTCAAAACAGATATCTCGAACGTTCCGTTGCCTCTTAATATTTTTCGAATACTTGCGTTTGATTAAAAATCTTCTCTTCTTATCATACGTAAATCGAAAGCCAATTTGCAATCGCTGCTTCTGCGATACTTCGTTTATATGTAAATATATTACAATAATATATTACATGATATTATATTAATCATAATTAAATAATTACTATGTAACGAATATCAATTAATTATTATTAATTGATACAAAATAATCAATTTAACAGAAAATTTTCTAAAGAGTGCCGCAACGCGCCCTCAAACAGAATTTTCTGCCAACTCTGAAGATATCACGGAATTTTCCAAAATTCTTTACCAAACATACCTCGTATATACCGCCCCCTAGACTCAAATTAATTTTCTATCCGCCAGACAGCTTACATTCACCTATGTACAAAGAAAAACGAGTCGCTTAATCCCTTGCGCTGGCAACTGGTCGCGCGGACCATAACGAGTGACCAAACACAATAATTCGTCGCTTTCTTTGTCTTTTGGAACTCGTCGGTACAATAACACTGGACAGAGATTATTAAAAAGTAATAAATTTTATCATTTGTCTGGGTTACGTTTAAACATACTTAAAACTGAGAAAATGCTGCAATTTGGGACAAAAGAAGTTCTCGACGAGAGGTTAACCCCTTGCGCTGGCAACTGATTGCGCGGACCGTAACGAGTGACCGAACTGTACACAATAATTCGTCGCTTTCTTTGTCTTTTGGAACTCGTCGGTACAATAACACTGGACAGAGATTATTAAAAAGTAATAAATTTTATCATTTGCCTGGGTTACGTTTAAACATACTTAAAACTGAGAAAATGTTGCAATTTGGGGCAAAAGAAGTTCTCGACGAGAGGTTAACCCCTTGCGCTGGCAACTGATTGCGCGGACCGTAACGAGTGACCGAACTGTACACAATAATTCGTCGCTTTCTTTTTCTTTTGAACTCGTCGACACAATATCGCTGGATAGAAATTATTAAGAAGTAATAAGCTTATCGTTTGTTTCGCCTGAATTACAGTTAAATATACTTGAAACTGAGAAAATGTTGCAATTTTGAACACGTTGAACGCGACGCCCGGTAATACCGGACGCGCACTCTCTGCAGAGGTACGTACACACAACCGCCGGCTGCTCCAGGGCGGTTGATTTAATTCCTCGCTGACCCGAAATTATCCCTGGATATCGCACGGTGAATAGGAAACGCGTGGCCCATCCATCAGGAGCCAAGTGTATCCCATATCCGTGGGGCCACTTTGTAGGCGAACACTCTAGACTCCGCGATGAAACACGAGTCGCAGTGAATTACAAACTGCTGTCCCGGCATGGAAGCCAACCTCGTGATACATATTGGCCCGGTGAGAGACCGGAGTGCGGAGAGAGAGAGAGAGAGAGAGAGAGAGTTCTCCTCCTTTCTACCGTGGCGAGGCTCAACGGCCAAGAGTTACGAGGGACATGCAGCGAAACCCTTTCCAGGCGAAACAGGGGCCACGATGTTCCTTTATATTTATTAAGTGGACTTCAAAGTACCGGAAGTATGACGAGAAATGGCGTGAGAGAGAGAGAGAGAGAGAGAGAGAGAGAGAGAGCGACCAAGAATTTCTCAACAGAGGATGGTATTGTCTTGAGACTTCCTGTTGCTACAAAAAGGGTTCAACAAAATGTATTTTCTGTCGTTGCTGGTTCTATCTGTTGTACTGGCGTATGTAATATATTAATTGTTATGTTAATAATAATAATTAATCTAATATTATCATTATTATTATTATTATTATTATATTATCATATGATATGTTAATACATCATTTAGAATATAACAAGCAGAGCACAGAGAAAGAAAGATATTGATAAATTTTTAGAAACGTGATTAAATAATGGTACCTAAATAAACACTTTCTCTTACTAAGATATTAGGATGAATATTCTATTTTTTTTTTCTCTGAATTTCTCGCGAATGCATAAAAATCCGCAGTGAAAATAAGTCGCAAGGAGTCCAAATATACATGACGATTAAAAATACCCAAAGAGAGAATTAAAAATACTGAGAGAATTAAAAATGCTGAAAACAGAATGAGAATTGAGGTTGTACAAATAAAGAGGAGAATGCAAATAAGAGAAAGAGAAAGTGAGGTCACGTCAATTGAGTAATTTTGTAACAGAGAAATTCCAAAGCTATCTGACGAACCGGAAAACATAATTCAGCTATTAGGTTCTCGTCAGATCGCTTCTCGAAATTATCACTCAAATGACAATTTCCTCATTTTCATTGAATGAAATCACTTAGAAAGCTGTTCAAATTAAAATCGTTCAATGTATCATCAATATAACATAATATATAATCTTATTATATTATATACTATTACTATTATTATTATTATATTATATTATATACTATTACTTATATATGATTACTATTATTATTATTATTTATTTATTTATTATTATTATCTATTACTATTATTATTTTTTATTTATTTATTTATTTCTCGCAACGTCGTTAAAACCAACCACTTTCCGCGTCCACGGCACAGGACAGTGTTAAATAATTACCAGAACGTGGCGAATTTTTTCAAATAGATCCCTCAGCGTCAGAGGGGCTGAAATTTTCCACCCCTTTCGCGTCGCAGCACGGCGCTTCGAAACAGGGGCGACGAGAGAAAGGGAGGAAATATGTACGGTGTTGGAAAGTTTCCAAAGTTAGACCGGCGGAATTTATTTTCTCGTTTCGCGTATCGAGAGGGCTACTACCGGTTCTATACTCGGTTTATCCACGCTCGGGACACGACCACCGAAGTAATTTCATCTCGGGTAACGCAAACTGATATAGAGGAAGCTTTGTGTCCCCCCTCCCCCCCTTCTGTGTTACTTCCTCCTGTCGCCCGTGAAAACCCTTTCCTGCCACCCCGTTGTCTCTTACAACCAACCACCCACCCACCTCTTCTCTTGCAACCCTGGTTGGAGATTAACAGCGACGCGACCGCTAATGAAACAGCCCGTGGTCAGATTAAAGACGCTCTTAGCACGGTTAACGACACACACCTTCTCCTTCTCCTTTCAACTTCTTCGTCTTCTTCCTCCTCCCCCTCCTTTTCTTTCTCTTTTACTCGCTTTCCGGTCCAACGCGTCGTTTTGCTCGTTTTCTTAGTTTGTTGGTTGTATATATTGGCTCGTTGCACGATTTTCGTTCGTCGTTCGTGTTGTCACAGCTTTAAAATCGTTTTAAAAGTGTTCGAAATTACGTTGTTAATTAATTAACGTTCGTATAGTGACACGTCAATGCTAAACTCTTATCGAAAGTATCGTCTAGTAATTAAAATTGGATAAACATTTTATAGTAAATAGTATAAAAACTATTCTATATATTATATTATATTTATATTATTATAAGTTATTATAAATTATTATAAAAATTAACCATAATATTGATGATACGAAAAATGTAAATATAGGTCTGTAATAAAATATTTAATATTATAATAATAATATATTCAATCTCAGATAAAATATTTCTTTAAATATTAATTTTGATATATCACTAAAAAGGTTGAAATAAACCTTCAAGTGATAATTTATTTGATTCTTTACGACATTGTCTATAAATTATAATTTTTCGTTCGAATAAAGTTAAAAAAGCAACTCTTAATCTTACTATTAACATTAATATAATGTAGAATTAAAATTATTATTTATTATAATTTATACAATTTAAATTCTAAATTTAAAACACTAATATGTTAAAATAATAAATATTTATTTATTAATCCCACGTCAATGCCAAATGTCGAAACTGTTGCGACTTTTTTCGTGAAAGAAAATCGATATGAACACGTCATTTTAAAAGCTTGAGGAAATGCGTCCTCTTATTTTGTTCTAAAGTAATTTTACATGTAGCAGGGCAGTTTTCTTCTGGACAAATGGCATTTTCCAGAGGAGTTTCAACAAGTGCAAAATTTGCAAAATTTGCGATTCAGAAATGTTTATTTCAACATTGATGGCGATTGATTTCTTCTCTACTCCCTTACACTGCGAGTATAACAATTTATCGACAATTAATGTCACATTTTTTCCAAAAAGAAAAAGAAAAACAATTGCAGCACTTTTTGTCTCAATATCCTACACTTGTGTCACAACTCTGCAAAATTCGTCTTTGCGAAAACTCGAGTTTGCCAAAAATTGTTTGAAAGAAATCTCGAAAGAAACTTGCCAAGTCGTGGTGCTATAACTCTGAATAAAAATCACCAAGCAGAGAATAGAAGCTTCGTACGTTCTCCTCTCGTATTCGGTTATGTTTAAAAAGGGGCGGGAGGGGGGGCGAGGGATAATAAAACGGCCAGTACGAGAAAAAATTCAATTACACGGAGGAGATCAAAGGAGGAAGTGGTGCTGCTCTACCGCCTTTGCGCGTCTATAGCGCTTTTAATTAACAGAATGACGACGATGAGCAAGGAACGCGTGAAAGAGTGAACATATGGAGATGGGAAGAAAGATGTGAAAGAACGAAAGAGCTCGTTAATCCAGTAACTTTAGAACTGCGTAGAACTATGAAATTTTCTCGTAACTATGAAACTATGAAATTTTCAATTCTTACACAGACATGTGAGATGGAAAAAGTCTTGTTTCTTTTTTTTTTTTTTTTTTTTTTTTATAAATCTTGTCGTGATTTCTTTGTTTTTCATAAACTGTAGTTATTACGCTTTACAGTAATTTCATAACTGCGTAGAACTATGAAATTTTCTCGTAACTATAAAATTATGAAATTTTAGTTTCTTATACTTACTTTTAATAATAAATGTAATAATTTATAAATGAATAATAATATTATAATAGAATAATAGAAAATAATAATATTAGTATAATCGTAGAAAAACAATAATATAAATAAATAAGTTTTTAAATAATAATACAGATTAATTAATTAATTAATTGACTCTTGAATTTCGCAAAAAGAAAAAAAAATACGTGAAAAACTGTGACTTTATCAATCTTCTCTATATATTTTATTGTGCATGAAAAAGAAATTTTTTGCATCATCGATGAAACGAAATTCCACGCTGTTCCACAAATAGTTTCGTAACCTTTTTCATAAGTTCACCACCTTCCCCCGGTTAGATACGTATAATACAGGGAAATAATTCCACATTTGTGTCAAGAAGCGATCGATAGTCGCGCGCTACGTTCGTGCCACGTTCGTCGAATAACAAGAGAAAATAACAAGAATGCTCGACGCCGCCTTTTAATATATTCGCCTGTAAACCGCGCACGATTCAAAGAGGATACAACACAAGAGATGGGAATTCAAAGCTGGATAATTGTTATAAAATTATACGAAATGATCTTCGAGCTTGCTCGAGTGCTTTACGATCGAACATTTAAGCATCGTTTACGATCGACACCTTTTCGAGGATTAGGATTTTACTGATTTATTTATGGTCTTGGCTGGGTCTGTTTGCTCTTTACGATCGATAAAGTCTTCCATCTCAATCGAACATGAACATATCTTGCGTTGAGGTTGAGGTAAAGTGATTTACTAGCTATGTTGCAATGTTGAGTTTGTTACTAAGAAATAGAAGTTGTTACAAGATTGAAACGAATGAATATTTGAAGAAAATGAAAATGCAAATTTGTAAAATGATACATTTGTTGAATTTTTTGGACTTGTTGTTGAAAGTGATTGACTATTTAAAAAAGACATAGTTCAGTCGAAATTATTAATTTTTGTCAACTAAACATCGGACTTTTGTTACATACGTAACATAATTCATCTCGCTGAAACGATCAAACCTCAATAGACCTTCCACACACAGTTTCTTTTTAAACGTATCTACACAGTGTCTTCGAATCCTTTCACTAACAAAACCAACCCACACATCCCTTTTTCTAAGAGCATGCAACGAGCCATAACGTGCCTGTACATAAGTACATATTTCATAGGAACAATCCTGAAAACCCGTTGCGATTCCTCACAATTCTTCACAATCCTTCCTCCAGAGAAAGCTCAGACAATCACCTTGCATCCATTCCAACCTCTCAATCTTCGATTCTCTGCAGTAGAGTGGCCGGCGCATAATAACCGAGGAACTGTCGTCTGGAACTCGGTAATTAGTGGCCATTTTCGCCATTGAAACTCTTGGACGATGAATCGTCGTGTAATTCGGAAGGCGTACGCCTCCAACGTCAATTCACGACACTCTGCCCTTCGCTCTTCCTCTTCACAGGGTGTCTCAGATAAATGGGATCATCAGACTATCTATATTATTTCAAATGCTCTAAAGAAGATTATTACCGCGTTGGAAAAGTAATTTGGACATGAAAATAGAAACGGGGATTTTATAAAAAAGAAGAAAAAATTTCCTACTTTGTTGGGAATAATTAACTTTGTAAAATTCGAAATTCAATATTTCTAAATTCGTGAAATTCTATAAATCAAGATAAGGTTGTTTAGTAAATTGATATGTCAAAAATTTCGGTAAATTAAAATGTCCAAAATTTATCATAAATTCAGTGAATTGAAGTATTCAAAATTCAGTAAATTAAAATATCAAAAATCTAGTACATTGAGATATCTGAAATTTAATAAATTGATATATCAAGAATTCAGTAAATTAAAATAAATTTAGTAAATTGAAATATTAAAAATTCAGTAAATTAAAATATCTAAAATTTATTATAAATTTAGTGAATTAAAATATCAAAACTGTAGTATATTGAGATATCTAAAATTTAGTAAATTGATATATCAAGAATTCAATGAATTAAAATATTGAGAATTTAGTAAATCGAAATATGTAAAATTCAGTAAATGAAAATACCTAAAATTGATCGTAAATTCAGTGAATTAAAGTATTTAGTAAATTGAAACATCAAAACTCTAGTAAATGAATATATCAAGAATTCAATAAATCAAAATATTCAAAGTTCGACGAATCAGAGTATCCGAAATTTAATAAATCAACGTGCCAAGAATTCAACCAATTACAATACTCAAAGCTCAGTGAATTAAAAACACCCGGCACCGCCACCAAAATTCGCGACGACTCACGAATAAATCCTGAATACATTCTACCTCGAAGAAGATCAAACCAAAACTCCACGTCTCTTTATTCGCCAATTGTCGCAATTACGTCTTACTTCTAAACGAAAAATAAGCCAGACGTTTCAGTTTCAGACACACACTCTCCTCGAGAAAGACAGAGACAGAAAGAGATATGTATTCGAGATATTTATAATGTACAACCCAGCGACTCGTAACCGAGGAAAGGGGTGGAAGAAGCAAAGGGATGAAAGGGGATGGAGGCCTGTTTAATCTGTGCGAATGCGGCAGGACCGTTTCTCTTCGAGCGGCGCAGAATGGGATACTAATTCGAGCGGGCAGGTCGAGGGGGGTGAAGCGGAGAAGCGGCGGCGTGAAAAGGGCCACGGACGCGACTTTTTCGCGAAAAAATCACACGGTCGCGCGAGGCTTTGCAAAAGAGGGTTGCGAGGTTCCATTGGTTTCGTCCGCTTCGAGAGCATTCACAAGGTTTTTCGCGAGCGTTCTCGAGGGGTAATTTGTTGCTTCTGCGCAGAACTCGAGAAGTTTTTCTTCTTTTTCTTCTTTTATTTTCCGAACCTCTTGGTGCGGCAGATTTTAATACCAAAGCCAAAAGGGGGAGGGGGGGAGAGTGTGGGACGAACAAACGACAAACGAGAAATGCTTCGAACAAGAAAACGTTCGAGTGAAAAGATTGAATGGATGTTTGAAACGTTCGAGAGGATGTTTGGATATTTGGATCGAATAATTTGTATCCTAGGGCAAATTTGCCATGTCATTTGCATCGATGTATGGTAATTTATGGTAAACTTGATGAAACGTAGGGATATTCTCTGATACGGAGGAGAATTACCCTAAATACAAGGGTTGGAGATTACGCGAAGCATTGCTTAGGAAATACCAAGGAAATTTGCATCGTTTCAAGGATGTTACTGTTAACGCGTTCAAACTAATTGTAAGATCCAGAGTAGTATACAACAGAAATGTACTATGTACGATTAAAAAAAAAAAAATGTAGATAAAAATGAAAAATCTGAAAAAGGAAATAATCTGAATAAAAATTAATATATATATATATATATATATATATATATCACTGAAACAAAGCAGTAGCTATGAAAACGTTACCGACGACAAACTTCCAAAAAAAAGATCGTCCAATTAAAGAGCAAATAAATCGTTCGCCTCCAACAAGTGTCAGAGAAACGAACAACAGGATAAGTAACGATGAATAACAACAACAAATAGCAGGGAAAAGGGACGATTTGAAAAAAGAAACGAAGAAGAAAAGAACGAAGAAACCAAGTTAATCAGAATGAAAATGAGTGTTCGATCGAAATTCGAAAAACCTCGCGAGGTTTAAAATAATGGCAAGATAGTACGCGCCTCGAAACCGTAGATGGTACCGATTTCTCTCAGGCGACGATCGAAACGACCGCAAACGCGTCCACGACGCGAAGCACGACGACGACAACGCGTTCTACGCGAATATAACGTTACACACAGGTGGAAAGCTCGCGAGGTTGTCTATCTGTCGCGTAGAGGCGCCTCGTTTCAGAGGAGCAGACTGTCCTAAAACGGGCACAGCTCTCGCGGACAGGCTGCATATGGCCACGTTCACGGACCAATTAATTCACAGGGAGCCTGCCTGCTGGAAGTCCGTTCACTTCGTCGAGTAATGGAGCGAGGAAGCTATATGTACGCGTATACACATACGTACGTACATACGAAACATATGCGCGTTTTACATGCTCCACACCGATCAGATTCTACCGAGTGAAGTTCGTGTGTCAGTTGAGAAAATGCATCGTTCTTCGTTTCACTTGATTTTTGATTTCACTGGCTTGTTCGCAAGATTTTTCTCTGTAAAAAAATTACTTTTCAAGTTTAGTCTTTCTGTGACGCGTGCATTGGTTGAGAAAATGCGCGAACTTTTCGTTTGACTCGTTTATTCTGTAAAATATAATTTTTCGAGTTTAACTTGCCTGTAGAATATCATACTCGAGTTTCATCACCCTGTGAAATATGATTCCGGACTTTTGACTCGTCTGCGAAGCGTAATCCTCGAGTCGAGCTTTTCAATTCGAAGCTGACAATTTACATTTTCACGTTTTCAATTTCACTCTCGGTTTGGCAAACGAAAAGGATTTTAAAAGGACGACGTAAAAATTTAAATGTTGCATGTTACAATTCAACGAAATCCTCGATTTCGACCCTTTTATTCTCAATAACCAATATTCATCAATATTAAACATATGAAAAATGAAATTTTTTTTTCAAACTGCACATAATTGTTACAGAATATTTTTTTTTCTTTTTTTTTCTTAATTTATGTTTAACGTCGCATCTTCTGGTCATTAGCGACGGCTAGGTGTTGGATTCAACAAGTGTAGTGGAATCAACACGCTTATAATTTTGAAGAGTATATTCCTTGGTCGTGTATGATGTAGGATGATATAGAATGATATAGAATGTTTGGTGCTAGGCTCAGCTATACTATGCTATTCTGTGATACTCTGTAATATTCTAGTCTGTCTCTCTCTATATATATATATATTTGGTTATTATCCTCAAGTGGAAGGGGAAGGAGCATAGGTGACCAAGTATCTGGATCTTGCCCTTATGACTAAGTATTCACAGTCCACTTTTATGTGGACTGTTGCTAGCTCGTTGTCATTATTTGCATAGATCCAATATTGTCTGGGTTGGTCGTCCAACATAGGTACTGTTTCCTTCTTTTCAAGACGATTATATTTTAGATGTTAATTTCCTTTAGATAATTCACAACATTTCCTACGTGTTTCTTGCTGCCGGTGAAGTTATTATTACTTTTGCCTTTGAGAGTGGTACTTGCATTCGAATAGAAGATGATTCGTTGCATTGGTTACACATTGGTTCTGTTTTTTTTCATAGATACTCACTGGTGAGTTTTTGCAGTGTCCTGTTCGAAGTCTTGTCACGATTACAATATTCTACAATGTATTGTATTTATTTCTCCAACGTTGAAACGAACATTGCTCCAAATCTCGACGAGATTCAACGTCGATCGTAGTACTAAAAGTTTCTCCCTCTCCCAAACATAAAATTATTTCGAGTGTTTCCAAAGCCAAGTTCAGTGTACTCGCAAAGTTGTCAGTAGACTTCTCCCATCTCCGTATACTCCACACGTTACACGTGTAAAGCGTAATTCGCTGGCAACACAAATGCATATACGCGCACGGTTATCGCTGGAGAGAAATTACTATGGAAATAGACTCGTGGCTACCGGCGATTATTACCAGCCAGACGGAAAGTTACCGGCGTCTGTCGGCCAGATCGACTCCGCTGATACGTCCTACATGGCCGAGAAGGTGGTTCGAACACAGTGTCTGTCTAAATCAATTTGAACGATTGTTGCGGGCAAATTGAACCGGATTTTCGTTTTGCCTTCGTGTGAAAGGCACGCGTTACGTTGTCGCTGTAAATCCGCTATCGGTGAACGTTGATGTCGATGATTAGACGTTTATGATTGCGGCAAGTGTTGTGCAACGTCACTTTGCCAGATTAGATAATTCTCGAGGATCAGTCTCTCATTGATTTGTTGTTTTATTTCATTAATTCATCATTATTTCTTTTATGTTTAATCGATCGGTCCAAACTCGCGAGGATCTCTTCTTCTCGTATTTAAACAGAATTGTCAATTTCGTAGATAAACTACTGCAGGACAACAATAATTATAATAATTATAGTTGGAAAAAGAATTAAATGATACCTCGTTGATCGAATTTTTCTATTTATTTTGAAACTGTGCGCGACAGATTACACGCGAGAGATGAGGTGAAATCGATAGTGAAATTTCCAGTGTCCAATCTTCAATCGAGTTTCTCTCTCGTTTTTCAATAGAGGATCGCGCGATACGCACGGAGGAATTTTCATCGCGAATTTGGTGTATAGAGGAATTTCATATTAGGGTAAACGCAAAGGGGAAAGTTTTACGCGACATACAAAGGAATTCCCATTTGTTGTGCATTCTGTATAGAGAAATTTTTCTCTCGTGTAAGACGGCTTCCCCGACAGCCAAACTCCTTTCACCGCTCTCCTCGAAGTTTCTCAATTTTATTGTACAAAAGAAACGAACAACTTACTTTTGTGGGATTGGTTGGATAAATCAGTTAATTTGCTGTTTATTTATCACGATGGGATACTATGATTGTTATCATTATTGTTGCTGATGAATTAATTCAACGAGAAGTGCTGACATTCGTGAACATTTTCAAACGCTTGGAATTTAACGAGATTAACCAAGTAAATTTTCTTCTGAATTGTCAGGAAATTCTCTCGAAGCTGACGTCAAATTAATACAAACATAAAATATCTGCATCCTCTAATGATACCAGAGTTGTATCGATATTTGTGTAATGTTAATATATAACATGTAGTATTATAACATCAAAATGTGTAATATTAATATATAATATATAACATGTAATATTATAATCTATAAAATAAAATAAACGTTTTATTTTACATATTTCTGGAGTATTTTGATACAATATTACATATTAGTATATTACGTACATATATATATATGTGTGTGTGTGTGTGTGTGTGTGTGTGTGTGTGTGTGTATTGATAATTTTAATTAATTAAATATATACATTGTACAAAATATACTTAATATAATAAAATACGTAGTGTAATAAAATAATAATACAAAATATGCAACAACGTGTCGAAATACTCGAGTAACACGTGTATAAAAAAAAAACGTGTGTGAGGAACACGAAATGTTCACGTCACGAAATTCAATTCGTCGCGTTTGCGTTTTGAAACGCCAAACCTATGAATTTCGTAGTTTTCGCGGTGAAGGCGAAGAAAAAGCTGCGGGTGCTGACAGACGAGAGGAGTTGAACGTACTTTCTGCGAGCTCTCGCAGGTAGTGGCTGCGCAAGTTCCATAGACAGTTTTAATTCAAGCACGTGTGTGGGCGTCGAGATCTCGTGACACGTTACGTGACACGTTCGCCGGTCGACCCACACATTTACCATTTACCATTTGCCATTTCCTCGCTTTCTTATGAAAATTTGCTATGAAGACTCGGCCATTCGACGTAACACTCGTTGTCGCGTACGCTCTTGTTTTCATCGAGAGTCGATTTTTATTTGCACACACGGCGCACACGTTTACACAAATATTTTCCCTGATCTGTCTCAACCACCAATTTCATTTTATCTCGATCTTTGGTCAGTTTTTGGTAAAATTTCGCGACCTTTTTATGTTTGTACCATTTAGCGTTTGCGTTTCGATAATTTAATTAATTTCGTAATCATTTCTTAAGCAAATAACATTCTTTTAAATGGTGAATTTCGTTTCAACCCGTTGAGGATCGACCATTTAGCAACAGTCTCACTTGCAAGTTCTTTTCAATTTGCATTATTGCAAATTTTTGTCTTTAAAAAGTTCCAAGGGTTTGCTTTTTCCTGTTTTCCCATCGTAAATCCTGCGATTTCGATGAAATGCAAATTAAATTGAGCATTTCGATGTTCAATCTTTCTCGTTGATTCGCAATTTGCTTGGTAAATTTTTTCTTCTTTTGTGCTAAAATGTGGACTTCAATTGAGGAGACTTTCGCATCAACGTTCATTGGAACGTACAATTTTCAAGATTAGATATATAGATACACGCGATACCAAAAAAAAAAAAAAAAAGAGAAAGAAAAAAGAAAAAAGGAAACAATCAGACTCGATATCTTGATGTAAAGTGAACAACATTTCAAGAACTGACGAACCGATGAGTAATTGATATGAATTTTTTCAATTCAATTCAGATTAACATTTTTCATTAACGAAAGAGTTATACCGTTCATGAGTCATGTCTAGACCGCGGATTTCTTCGTATATTTATGAGAAAATTAAATATTGCAGAAATATGTAAAATGTCCATGGTTGCAACACGATATTTGATACATGAAACAATTTTTCGTCTGTCAATTCCACTTTTCAAAATATACTTACGAAATATAGCCATAGTTATTCATCGTTCGTGGATCGTATACATACATTGCTGATTTTTATGCATTTGTGAGAAAATTGAATGTTGCGGAAATACGTAAAATACCCAAAATATTTGATACACGAAACAATGTTTCATCTGAATTTTACTATTATTTACTATTATATATTGTTACTATTATTTACTATTATTTGCTATTATTTACTATTATTTACTATTATTTATTATTATTTTAATATAAAATTATAAAATATAAAATATAACAATTCCTATAAAAATTTTTATTTTAATAAAAAGAAGTTGATTCTAGAATGTTTCTGAAAGTATTCTCCCATCTTGTCTTTCACATTCGGTTCACATATCCCGACAATACTTCAGTGGTGACGAGAAAATTATATAATCGTTTGTTCTTCTTCAGTATTACACTTTGAATAATGTTATAAAATTTTCTGAAAAATTGGTACAAGAAAAGAATAAGTTGCTCATCGATAGATTCTGCATGAAAACAACAATATTCAGTAACAGTATTCTTTCTTGAGAATACACGTATAAATGAACTTACTATTCATTCTACACGTGCAAGAAAAAATTTTATTTATCACATGCTTGGAAGCTTGTGTTTCCACAGAAAATCTCGAAAGTATTGCAACAATTGACAGACTGATACAATTCTTCTAAAATTGAATAACTCTTCGTTTTCCTCTAAAAATAGTTACTCGATCTACTAGAATCACCAACCAGTTTGTAAAAGCATGTGTCGAGAAATAGCTCCGCGAATGAAATGCGATCTCCACGGCTACGATTAATCAAATCAAAGAAAAAATCAATGTTGCGACGTGTCCAGCCGCCTCGATCCCTCGATCCCTGCTCGCCAGACACGCAGGTAATTAATCGAACGATCAATTAGACAGACAGTCGAAACAAGAAATCTCGATCCTTACGTGGCTATCGTTGGGCAGATCGTCGCGCGTCGTGCTATTCGAAACGAGCTACCAAGTCGAGCCAAATGATCAATTACGTTCGACAGGGGCGATCCACACGACTGATCAATCGTGTATCAACGTACGAAGACGTACGCGTCTTGTTTTGTCACTTCGCTCGTGCCCTTGAATCGGCGCGATAATTTATTCGGTGCCATTAGCTTCGCCCCTTGGCGGCGGCGCGTTCGCAAATGAGCTTTCACGTTGAAACAGCTCTCAGTCTTTTGCCAACGATTTTCCCTTTTACACGCCGCGTTGGCCCCTTTCACCGGGCGAATCCTTTTTGCCGGCTCTTTGAGCAAAATGGCAGTTTATTAGTCCCCGCGGGGGGAGGTGGAGGGGGGGGAGGGACGTTATTAGTTTTCACGAAGATGGAGGGAACAGTGACCGAGTGAACTGAAAATTATGCCAATGACATGTATATGATATTTGACGAGCGATCGACGAGTTGAAATCGACAGATCGGAGGTTATATCTCGGCTGTTCGTTTTGACTAAAATTTATTCCAGTCAGTCTAGCGACAGCTAATTTAGCCATCATTCTGAAATCATTTTCGCTGCCACACCTTCTGTCGAAAGCGAGGAATGGTTACCGCTTTTAATGCTTTTCGATGCTCTCGAAGAGTGGTTATAATTATAATTACAGCTATTAACCCTTCTTCGCGGTGGCAACTGGCTTCGCGGACCATAACGAGTGACCGGAACCGTACACAACAATTCGTCGTTTTCTTTGTCTTTTGGAACTCGTCGGTACAATAACACTGGACAGAGATTATTAACAAGTAATAAATTTTATCATTTGCCTGGGTTACGTTTAAATATACTTAAAACTGAGAAAATTGCAATTTGGGGCAAGAAATTCTCGTCATTCCAGCGCAAGAGACTAAAAAAGCGTATTTTTCTTCTTGTAAACCTGGAAAGCAAACTGACTGATTTGATAATTAAATTACAATTTCCTATTGTAAGTATCGTTTCTTTCATTCTCTGAAATAAAAGTTTGTGTATGTTAATGTTATTTTTACAAAGAAGCACACAGACATTCATTTGTATAAGAAGCATACAGACATTTCAGTGTATAACTAACGAACAAATCAAAAGAAAAGTACGTACAAAACGACGTGCAAACATATCGCAGACATTTGTGGATATTTCAATTTAAACAGACAACAGTCGCGTCAGAATGGATGAAATTAGATGAACAATCTCGAGAAATTCGTGTTGTACCTCTCCATGCACAACAGCTTCCCGTGTGACTGGCAAACGCGGGTGGAAAAACGCGGTGGCACAGCAATATCGCGAAGAGGCAGGTTGTAGGAAGGCTTCTTAAAATTAATCTAATCAGACGTAGCAGGGCGCGCCTAAGTGGATTCGTACATTAACAGCAAGGGCGTTTAGCGAACGTACGCCGGAGGTAGCTTCGAGGCGTGTTTCAGCCTCTAGATTTACCTAGCCCTTCCACTACCGCCGTTCATTGACTTACCGAATAATTGGTAATTAGTATCCGCGCGCCAAGAACTTGGTCTCAGCCCCCCTTCGAGTGTGCAATTCTTCCATCGCTCGTGGAAATTTTTTAAATTTTTCGCTTCGTAAAGTTTCCCTTCTTTCCGACAAATATTTTATTTGTCAAATTCTTCCGTACATGCTCTGACACGTTGATTTTATGCGCTTTTTTTTTTTGTTTGAGAAAAATTGGGAATGATTTTCATTTTTCAATTAAATTTACCGTGCGATGCAATTGTATTTTGTAAATATATTACTTTATAAGTAAAATTTTATATTTTGTAGTTTTGCAATTTTTTAATTATATAATTTTATGTTTTATCGCGTTAATTATCACGTCAACAGCTCACAATGAGAAAAACATCAACAATACAAACAATCTTCCAATACCTCGAACAAAATGGAAACCTCCTGCTCGTTTAGAAGCTTCGCGACTCTTGAAATACTTTAGAAAAAAATATTTAGAAATATTTGAATAATTAATATCCAGATTAATAATTAATTGGTATTTAGAAATACCTTAGAATATTTTAGACCTAACTCCTTGTTATAATAAAAATTCAATTGAATATAATAGAAACAAATGTTAATAGTATAAAATTATTACACGATCGTATTGTCCCGTCAAGAGTGAAATTTACAACGCAAAACAAACACGAAGCACCTGTCATAATCTCCAACAAAATAGAATCTTCCTCCCTTAAAAGTTTTTCGCAAGTCTCGACAAAAGTATCGCGAGTCTAACTTCTAGTATCTAACGTCCTCCATCAACCCCCTTAACCGCTAACGTCGTTCACCACCGTTCCTCGCCTGTACATCCGTTACCTCACCAATTATACCCCGAAGAACGTTACGACCACCTGCAACCCTCTTGGAGAAGAACTCTTAGCCCTTCCCCTCTTTCTCTCTCTCTCTCTCGACTGCTTAATATACACCCCGAGTAAGACTTGCAACGGTGTGAGAAAGGAATAAATTACAAATTACGTGGAAGACCCTGGACCATCTCGGTCCGCGGCTGGCTAATAAACGGCGGTGAATTCAGGCGACGCGGCGCGCGAGAATATTAATTACCGAAATTGTGGACGGGCGCGCGTTAATCCGCCGCCTGGATGTTTCGCCACGGCGAAACGGAAGTCCGTCGTCTTAAGTTAATATCGCGAGGCGAGTAAGAGGGCCTCGGGGCCGCGTCGGAAATTGCGGCTGAAGTTGGCCAGCAGGAAGAGAGGGATGATTAAAGTCGAGGCGACGCCACCCCTCCCGTGGGCGGCCGACGTCTTCGACGTCGAGGTTTACCGGCAGACGAATCAATTAGTCTGACCGACAAGCTGACCGGCTAATTGCACGGTCAGGTAGCTGAAAAAAGTAGCGGAGGAAAGACTGGCGGTCCGAGGAGCTGGAGGAGACCAGGACTTTACCGACAATCGGGGAAATTTTCATATCGGTCCCGGTTGAGACTGTGGTCTACGCTGGAGACTAGATTGCCGATCATTTCGCGAGCGCCGGTTTTCTTAACGCTACGACCAAAATGGTCAGAATTTATAATTTCCTATGGGAAATTTTTTTATATTTATAACAGTGTATTTTTAGATACTCGAGTGATTTTTAATGAACTACATTAATAAAACTGCCAAAATGGTCGAAATTTATAATTTTCTATGGAAATTTTTTTATATTTGTAACAGTATTTTTTTTTTATAACAGTGTATTTTTAGATACTCGAGTGATTTTTAATAAACTATATTAATAAAACTACCAAAATGGTCGAAATTTATAATTTTCTGTGGAATTTTTTTTTTATGTACTCGTAACAGTGTATTTTTAGATAATCGAATAACTTTTAGTAAAATTAATAGAACTATGAAAATGGTCAGAATTTATAATTTTCTATGGAAATTTTTTTTATATTTGTAACAGTGTATTTTTAGATACTCGAGTGATTTTTAATAAACTATATTAATAAAACTACCAAAATGGTCGAAATTTATAATTTTCTGTGGAATTTTTTTTTTTATATATTTGTAACAGTGTATTTTTAGATACTCGAGTGATTTTTAATAAAATATATTAATAGTACTACCAAAATAGTCAAAATTTACAATTTTCCATGGAAATTTTTTTTATATATTCGTAACAGTGTATTTTTAGATACCCGAGTGATTTTTAATAAACTGTATTAATAGAACCACCAAAATGGACGAAATTTATAATTTAAAGTATTATATATAGTATCATACACAGTGATTATAATTATTATAATATTTACTACATAATTATTATAATTATTAGTAAGTAAGTTCTTTCACATTATTTTCCTTGTGGCAATAATGTTTACTGTTCTTCGTTCTTTGTTTTCAACCATTACACGAACGTTCGAGTTTCGCGACATTG
The DNA here is from genome assembly GCA_036937485.2 of Tetragonisca angustula. Taxonomy (NCBI): domain Eukaryota; kingdom Metazoa; phylum Arthropoda; class Insecta; order Hymenoptera; family Apidae; genus Tetragonisca; species Tetragonisca angustula. The sequence goes on along the minus strand of JAWNGG020000008.1, from coordinate 1,003,692 downwards.
ATAAAAGAGACTTAATCGTGAACTTTGCCAATTGTAAAACTTTGGATTTCGAATTATTTTATTTTGAAATGTTGTCTCCGAATCGAATTTCTCCGTCTCGTTGAAAATAAACTAGAAAGTAAAATTGGACATTGGAAATTTACTGCAGTCATCTGTTATAATACTCTGTACGAGTATTATTCTAGATAATTATATCAGCGAATAATTTACTCAATTTTTCGTTTCACGTCAAAGGTAATTGATGTATGTGTATCTCACCGACACCGTTACCCAGCATGGGTCACAACCCCCTAAGGTTAATATACAGTTCACAAAGAATTTAATGCACGGAAACCAGACGTACGTAAATTCCGATCCATATAACAGCATTATTAAAAAGCAATTCTCGATCCTGTTTATTCATCTATCCAGTCTTCATTACCATTGCTATTGTTTCGATCGGTGTTTCTCGGAATCGATTATCATAGAATGAAGGAAACGTCACTCACAGGCTCATTAACGCCAGTGAGGAATAATTTCCATAATATTGGAATATTACTTTGAGAACATTTTTTTCGGGGGGTAAATTATAAAAATTATTTTATACTTTAATCATATTGACTTGAAAGCAACAAAGAAAATAAAATTTCTGATAAGACTGATTGATTCGTTATTTAAAAAAGAAAGAAAAAGTTTTTTTAAAAAAAGAAAGAAAAAAGGAAAACACTTGATACAACAGAAGATTAACAAGAGATAGAACGCACACTAGATTAAAAAGGTATTGCAGTTTTACGTGACGAATGGAAACGATAACGTAATAGAAACTCCTATTCGTTTCAGCCTCTCGTAACCTGAACCTCCATTTCAAGAAAAGTCAGAAGATCTAAAAGGAAATCCAAACTCTCCGCAATATAAATTTACAGTGTAATAATAAAAAATATAATCCAAAAAATATTATGTAAATTCTTATTAAAGATACTACAAATCTAAAAATTAATATTGTTATTAATTTAATAATGATAATTCAAAATAAATTCTATATTTCATTAATTTAATAATAATTTAAAGTAAATCCTATGTTTTTGAAATCAGGGTTCAATATTTCTTTTTTTAGCTATTCAAATAGAATATAACTCAATTTAAATAAAATGAAATTTAAGTAAATTTAAACTTAAATTTAAATGAAATAAAATGGTATTAACTTAACTTAATACTATTCAAATAAAATACGACTCAATTTAAATAAAATGAAATTTAAGTAAATTTAAACTTAAATTTAAATAAAATAAAATGGTATTAACTTAACTTAATACTATTCAAATAAAATACGACTCAATTTAAATAAAATAAAATTTAAGTAAATTTAAACTTAAATTCAAATAAAATAAAATGGAATTAACTTAACTTAATACTATTCAAATAAAATACGACTCAATTTAAATAAAATGAAATTTAAGTAAATTTAAATCTAAATTTAATAAAATAGTATTAACTTAACTCAATATTATTTATTTATAAAATAAAATAGTATTAACTTAACTTAATATTATTCAAGTAAAATATAACTCAATTTAAAAAAAATTTAAGTAAATTTAAACTTAAATTCAAATCAAATAAAATGGTATTAACTTAACTTAATACTATTCAAATAAAATACGACTCAATTTAAATAAAATGAAATTTAAGTAAATTTAAATCTAAATTTAATAAAATAGTATTAACTTAACTCAATATTATTTATTTATAAAATAAAATAGTACTAACTTAACTTAATATTATTCAAGTAAAATATAACTCAATTTAAAAAAAATTTAAGTAAATTTAAACTTAAATTCAAATAAAATAAAATGGTATTAACTTAACTTAATACTATTCAAGTAAAATATAAATTTCTCTCTCGTTTCAAGGTGCGAGGAGGTTATACTAGGTTTAAAAACTGATAACTTTCAGCGACAGAAGGGCAGAGTTATTCGCGTTGAATTCGCAGGGATCGTCGCCCACACAGCGATTCGGGAAAATCGGCTTTTGAACAGACGTTAGGCCCGTAACGAACGATCGTGTTTTCCCGCGATCGCCCTCAAAACATTCTTCGACGGTTTCCAAGCCGTCGCTGAAAGTCCAATGGCCGTACGTGCCCCGAAATAATCGCGTAAGCGAGCGCCGACCAACTCCATCCGCGGAATTCCCGATTCGGTCACGTGCAGCCTCGCTCAAATGCCTAACGATTGTCGTCGCTGCTGCTACACCGCACGCGAGCCGCGCATTCTCAATGCAATGGCCCTCTCTCCCTCGTCTTGCAACCCTTTTTCGGTCTAATTTTGCTAATGATCTAGATTTTGAAGTTTCTTTTTTCCTCTCCCAATTTTCTTGGCTTTTTTTCTTTCGGTAGAGTATGACGGTATTTGGAATATTTTCTTTCGAGGGTAGGGGAAAGAATATGAATTTCACGCAGTTTCTAATTAATTTAAAATGTGCATTTTTCTTATGGCTTCGAACGTCAATTTTTGTCGTCATACTTGGAAAAGTGGGAAAGACAAGCGATCAAAATTCCTGGTGTAACAGTTTCTTATGTAGATAAAAAAGTAGGAGAGCGACACACTGTGCTCGATTATTTTCAACGTTACGCTAGTGTTATCTAGAGTACTACATTTATAAATTGTTATGATATATATATATATATATATATATATATATAAAGCACTACATTTGAACATAATAATTAATTAAGAGCACTACATTCATAAATAAATTATATATATATATAATATAATAATAAATTATATATATATAATATAATAATTTATTTATGAATGTAGTGCTCTTAATTAATTATTACGTTCAAAGTGTGAGAGAGAGAGAGATAAAATTAAATGCACTTGGAATAAAACTTCATTTTTCATTGAAAATTAATAAATCTCTCGAACTGGAATGAAACGAACAGTTTTCTCAAAGTTTTTTCGCACTTGACTAGAAAAAAATATCAGTCACGATTTGTGAAAAATGATTTCAATTCGTGTAACACTAGTGTTGCAGTATTATACCAAAGGCTAGTTATAATTCTGATATAAAATTGAACATTTATACCTGAGACTAAACGAATACAGATTTAGTCCATTCACATTTATTTTTTACAATTTATTAATTAAACTGGAATTAAATTAGAGAAACTAGAGTTAAGACTGTCAGAAAGATGTCAAAATTAAACAAAACTATGGAATAGATCAGTCGTTCTAGAAATATCAGAATTAACAACAGAAGAAACGATCGGCGATAATAAGTGGAATCTCAAAGATCGGCGAACTCAATTTCGATTTTTAAAACTCGCGTATTCCGAAGAGAGAGAGAGATTAGAAAAAGTGCAGCTTATATCTAACCGTATCGCAGTTCCCATCTATTCGGTATCAGTTGAAAATCCTTCCATTCGAGGCATTCGTTCCTCGAATACAAAGTGAAAAATCTGCTTATCTGAAAACTCTCGGAAACCATCGTGGAGAAGGAAGATAAAACTCGCTAATCCGACAGTCACGGTTACGCAACGCCGTTAGAAACGAACTTTTCGTTTTCCCAATGCGCCGACCGACTGGCTGGCAATTTGAATCGGTCACGGATCGATTTATTCCACAATTTCGCCCAGGCACCAGTCGCGTTCCGCTATTAATGCGAGCCGCGGCGTATGAAATAATGCGTATTAAATAACCGCGGACAAATCGAACGCCGGTGGACAGATCGTTACACACCCGCGGCGCGATCGAATAATTTTCGTCGCCTCTTACATTAACCTCGTGCGCCTGGAAATGACGTGCCACGCACGTCGACAATTTTTTTATCTCAGAATTGCAATATTATCTGAGTTCTAATCATATTTAAGTATAACCCAGGCGAAACAAATAATAAATTTATTGCTACAAGATAAGTCATACCGGCGAATTCAGAAGGAAAGCGACGAATTATTGTGTACGGTTCGGTCACTCGTTACGGTCCGCAATCAGTCAAGTGGTGACAATCGCCGGGACATCGCTCGTCGAACGTTCTAACGCTAGAACTATCGATGAGATTAAGAGAAAGCATCAGATTTCCTTTAGAAACATTAAAATAAAGTAAAAAAGTTGAGAAACTTTCATTTATATTATATTATATTATATTATATTGTATTATATTGTATTATATTATATTATATTATATTGTATTATATTGTATACCATTATTATATTATATTATATTGTATTATATTGTATTATATTATATTATATTATATTGTATTATATTGTATTATACTATATTATATTATATTGTACACACAAATATCTTTCATATTTTAAAAATTATTCAGATCGTTAAAAATACACTGTTGTTGTATCTATAAAATATTTGTAAGAAAAATTATGAATTGGTCATTTTGACCACTTTGATAGTTCTGGCGCTTTATTTTAACTCGACGAGTTCCCCCCCCCCCGCCCCACCTCACCCCCTGCAGGTGAATTAATAATTAATAGATAATCACCGGTCAACGTCGATTATATGCTGCAAACACCGGACCGGTTCGACCTGCTAATGTCGATATAATTTAATCGCCCCGCCGCGAGAAATTATCGTCCAAATTCTTCCTTTTACCCTTTTATATATGTGTATGTATATATATATATATATATGTATATATATAGTATGTACGCTGATGAGCGTTCGCGGTTTGAACTTACTGTTCCGGTCGACTTAGCGTGAGATCGGAAGACACGGAAGAGAGTGAAGAAAAATGTCTTGTTTGGAGCACAGGTTGTCGAGAAAGTTGCGGAATAGGTTTTAAATGAGGTCTTGGAACTGTTTCGAGAAATGTTACTTTCTCACTTTGTTGCAAGAATTCATCGACGAGAGCAGATAGAATGAAGCTTGTAAAATATAAGAACGAAAATTTTTCCAGAAGAACGGATAATTTGTTCGCTAGTGTTGAAACAATTCTCAATATTTGTAGTAAATATACCATTCGACGAATAGTATGTAAAATATAGAAATGAATTTAAAATCAAATGCTATAAAATAACTTGTTTCCACTTTAATGTTGAAGGTTTAAGGCTGAAATAGTCTGTTCCACGAGAACGCTATTCAAAAGTGCTCCTAAATGTGACAATTCTTTCTATAAAAGTCAGATGTTTTTCTATATATCTAGAATCAGATATTATTCTACAAAAACAGATAGTTTTTTACAGAACAGAATTACGAGTTCGAGAAGTTTTTTAAAACCAAAAAAAAAAAGAACAAGCCGTTAATTTCGATTTTTGGTTTAGAGTAGAGTGCTCTCGAATTCTAAGTGCTTTTCGAATTGAAATAAATTTGGATCAAGTACTTCGGAATTCTAGAAACCGAAGTGAGCAACGGTGTTTCATTTTTATCGCGCGAAATATAATTAAAAATAGAAAGGAAACTCAGGGTTGTGTAACACTTTATTAAAACGTCATAACCAGAATGTCAAAACTTAATTAAATTTATTTAATTAACTTGTCAGTACAGTATCGCAGTATACAATAAAACATACATTCTGACACAGTTAAATATTATTAACATTTCCATGCAGAATCAAATAAGAAATCAGTCATTTATAATTTTGACACTTTAATTTATAACAACGTCATTTTTATGTAACATTTTTCTTTTTCTTTTCCGTAGAACCATTGACAGAATAAAAATGAAACACCCTGTAGACATTGATGCATACTGAAAGTATATAGTAGATATATATTATATACTCTGACCAAAACTTTTAATAAATTCGTAATTTTACACTACATAAAGCAAGGCTTCTTAAAGGAAACAATGTTTATAACATTTTACGTTGCAAGATTAATTTTGCATTCAATTTAGATTCAGGCTGAATGAAGTTTAGTTTAAAGATATCCTACGATTTTTCAAACGACGACGTAAAATATTTCTGGCGTTGCCCTAATGAATGATACAAATTGATTTCAAGCAATTCGAGTGATTTTACTTATTTCAACTACGTACGTACATACTTGACATGATTCATCTGTGTAACAAGTGTGTCTTAATAACCAGTCGACATTTCATTACGAGTGGCATTAATAATTAAATGCACGTCGTGTAATTGTCAACCACTTCAGCAAGCGTAAAATATCAATTTTTATCTAGCGCAATCGGGACCGTTCGAGCGAGAAAGAAAGAAAGAAAGAAAGAAAAGGAAACAGAATGCCAATTAATCGGCGACCGGATGACGAAGCATTGGAACATTCGAATGAAAATGAGACGCTTAATTTCCGATAATGATGCCGAACGAAAACGACCATGCTGCTGCATATTTGCATTCCACATAAGTTATTTGCATCGCCGCCGGCTTGTTCCGCTCGCCAACACACTATTTTAGCGCGCGTTGGGCCACGAGAACGTTTAATCGATAAATGCTTATAGATTATCGTGCCCCAATAAAGGCGCCCACCTCACCAATCGCGATAAGGCGAACCGACGACGTATAATCTGCCCGCGAAATCTGAAAATCTCCTTAGGAATTTAATTGACTCAAACCCACCTGGTACTACGAGTCTGGGGGAATTTGTCGAGTGGCTTTACCATCGGTTGGTAACGCGAATCCTTCGAAAACAGCGCAAGTTCGAAACACAGAGATGCTGAGATCTTCTTTCGTTTGACGAATGAAACTGCACCGAACTTTTGCGAAGAAAAGAATATGATTTGAATTCCTGGAGAAGTAACTAGCAACCGGACGTTGACGATCAGACTCCTCGTAATGTATAATTTCGAAGAAAATGAGAAAATTACCAGGATGAGAAATTCCCAGAATTACATTAAAATTTGAACTTTTCAAAAGATAACTAATGACCGGAGATCGAAGATCAAAGTCCTTTTATTTGGAAGAAAATAAGAGAAACAAAATAATTTATCTAGTATTGAAGTATCTGTGTCACAAGTGATCGTGAACTTTTAGAAAAATCACTAGCAAATCAGAAGTTGAAGATCAGACTCCTCGTAATGTATAATTTCGAAGAAAATGAGAAAATTACCAGGATGAGAAATTCCCAGAATTACATTAAAATTTGAACTTTTCAAAAAATAATTAATGACCGAAGATCGGAGATCAGAGTCCTTTTATTTGGAAGAAAATAAGAGAAACAAAATAATTTATCTAGTATTGAAGTATCTGTGTCACAAGTGATCGTGAACTTTTAGAAAAATCACTAGCAAACCGGAAGTTGAAGATCGTGCTCCTCGTAATGTATAATTTCGAAGAAAATGAGAAAATTACCAGGATGAGAAATTCCCAGAATTACATTAAAATTTGAACTTTTCAAAAAATAATTAATGACCGAAGATCGGAGATCAGAGTCCTTTTATTTGGAAGAAAATAAGAGAAACAAAATAATTTATCTAGTATTGAAGTATCTGTGTCACAAGTGATCGTGAACTTTTAGAAAAATCACTAGCAAACCGGAAGTTGAAGATCGTGCTCCTCACAACGATTAATTCCGCTCATACGAGAAACATCTTCTGCTGGTTATAATTAAGATTCGATGGTTCTGCAAGAATAACTAACGACCGGAAGTTGAAGATCAACGTCCTCGTTGCGTCTAATTTCGTGGAGAAGACGAGAGTTATCCTCGATTCCGCGTTATGCAAGCGCATTGCCAGCAATTTCGTTGAACGATTGCGTACGATAATCAAGGATCGATACGTGAACTAGCGGAGGATTAACTAGGCAAAGGTAAGCGCGATAAGACTAACGGTGGGATTAATCTGACCGCAAAATCTCGGGGTGGCTCGTTTCGTTTTAATAGAATTTCATTGAGGGGAGAGGCTGGCGTAAACACGCCCTGCGATGCAACTCGAGCGTCGTGTACCCATTAACGCAACGCGAATTTATATCCGGCTCTAATAACGCGGTAATTACGAACAGGCTTTGTTGTCGAGTTCGATTAAAACATCGTCGCCTGGAAGAGTTGATCATTCTCGAGAGCAATCTGCGTGCCAAAATCTCATTTCAAAACAATTTTCTTGGCTGCAGAATTTCAAAGCTCAGAACTGCAACCTGTTAGCTAGGTTGTTTTCCTGATCAAAAGTTCCTCTTTTGCTGATGAAAAATTGTCGACGTTCTGAACTGTTCTGAAACTTCTTTTTATTGAAAAAGAATCGTGTAAGAAACCACGTTGAGATCATTTAAAAAAAAAAGAAGCGTAAAACGTCTGTTTCAACAGGATCACGAGTTCGTTCCTTTCGAACACAGTTTTTAAATCACAGTAAGGATACTTTCGTTTTCAAAAACTCTACGAATTCAAGCACCTCTAGAAACATTGAGAACTATTATCTTGAAGATTAAAGTTTCTCCTCCGCAACAAACTTGCAATATATGATTTTCTTTACCATTTTATTGAAACGTTGAGCATTAGGGGGTTAAATATTTGGACCTTGATATTCAACGTTCAATAAAATGACGAAGAAATTATACAGTCCTTGTGAAGGCTTCAGTCTTCAAGATCATGATAAATTTAGTCAGGACAGAAATTTTCGAATGTTTTCAGAGACATTTGAAGTTTGACAATTTTCGAGAGTGAAAGTGTCACTCACTTTCCTTCAGTCTTTGAAAGAAATGAACTATTAACCACTTGCGCTGGCAACTGACTGCGGACCATAACGAGCGACCAAAACCAATATACAATAATTCGTCGCTTTCTGTTTGAACTCGCCGGTACGATATCACTGAATAGAAATTATCGAGAAGTAATAAATTTATTATTCGTTTTGCCTATATCGCTTTACTTAAATATACTAAGAACTGAGAAAATATTGCGTTAATATGTGCAATGATTATATTAATTTCGAGACAAAAAGTTTTCGGTCTCATCATTGTTGGCGAGTTCGAAGGTTGACGATTCGTTATAAATTATGACAAAATAACGGGGTTGAATGGTAAATTACGAAATTCAAGAGATCGACCCACCGGATGCCACAAATTCAACTTGTTCTCCTCAGTTAACAGGTTAAACGCTTTAAATATGTGAATTAATTGGCCCCGTTGTGTATACTGTCCTCCAGCAACAGAGCAAAATGTTAAAAGGTTGAAATTTCGTAAAACTCGTAGTACGTCGAGCGTATGAACTGCCGATAATAATTCGTCTCGCTCGTGGACTAAATCATTCGTTTTATATTCAATAACATATTAATCCTCGTCGTTGCGAGGAAAGAACTCGATACGATAATGTTTCCGCCGTTCCGTAGAAGTTTTCGCGTTGCGAAGCGAAATACACTTTATTTTCCCCGATATTTGCATACAACCGTCGAGATCGTTATTTCTCAATTGCAGTTACTATGGCGTGCGAACGAGAGGAACAGGAGAAGCGGCGAGAAAACAGGTTGAAAAATCCGCCGACTTTTGCCGCGCGTAACGCGCATGCGCGCCAACTCCTAAGCCACCGCGGGAGAAATCGATCGAAATTCGAAAGAGGAACGTGCCACGCACGTCGAGAATTTTTTTGTCCCAAAATTGCAAAATTTCCTCAGTTTCAAGTGCATTTAAGTAAAACAAAATAGGCGAAACAAACAATAGATTTATTACTTCTCAATAATTTCTATCCGCTGATATCGTGCCGACGAGTTTAAAAAGAAAGCGACGAATTATTTTGCACGGTTTTGGTCACTCGTTATGGTCCGCAATCAGTTGCCAGCGCAAGCGGTTAAGTATACCTATAAGTAATGTCGTTTTCTGACACTGTAGAAAAGTTTATTTTATTTAAAAGTCAATACAGCTTAATTTAAGTAATATAATTTAACAATAAACACGCTAAATGTCAATGTATTTAACTAGAATATAGGTTATTTACTAAAATATAGGTTATATTAGGCATAACATAGGTTATGTTATAACATATTATATATTATATATTATAGCCTAACATATTGCAACAAGTAAAATTATATATTTAAGTAAAACAAAATAGGTGAAGCAGATAATAAATTTATTGCTTTTCAATAATTTCTACCCAGTGATGTCATACCGACGGAGTTGCAAAAAAAAAAGCGACTGTATACGGTTTGGTCACTCGTTATGGTCCGCAATCAAACGAGAAATATTATAACGTAGTCCCGTTGGAACGAGACGGAAGGTGTTTCCCTTTGGAAGAGCACGATCTGAAAGTTATTTCTGCGGCAAATCTAAACCTAAATTCAACTCGGACGTGTGACTCCGCTTGCAATCGTTAAAAGACCAGATCGTTTCGGCAGGCATCGTGGAAAAATTTCAAAGGAAAATTTTCTTCAACCACACCATGGTTGCTCGACTTCTAATTAATAGAAACGATCTATCGGTTAGAAATTAGAGCAGTGAAGTAATCTGGATGGTTAAGCGGCGTGATGTGAAGCGAATGAATTCACGGTTGTTCACGTCGAATTACTGTCATTTTTACACTCACACGAAAACGCGAATGTATTTATAATAAATATATATATATATATATATATATATATATATATATATATATATATACACACACGATTGCAACCTCGATACGCTTACGCGCGCACGTGACCGACGTCGTGCAAACACGCCGCGATGGACACATGGAAACGGGAGCGATTTCTAAAGTTCGATCGCGTATTTATGCGTGACGGCGAAGGCAAAGTTTACTCGTTCGGTGACAGTCAACACAGGTGTACCGATGCACCGCTAATTACTGTTGGTAATCAGATGTCTGACCGACGTAGCAAATTGGCTAGTTACCAGTTGCGCCAATAGTCAATACAGCGCTCATCGATCACCAGCCACGGACCGGGCTACAATTGGTCCGCTGATATGTTCAAACAATTTACGTTGATTTCGGCTTGCACGCCGCCCTCTGTACAATTGCATCGTGTTTTACCAGTCCTAGGGAATTTGCATTCCATCCTTCTGTCAATCCCCTAATGTGTCTTCTGGTATTTACCCCTTTACACGTAGAGAAGCAATTTATTCGTTTTTTTTTTTTTATCACAGAATGTTTATCTAGTGCGAATATGTTGCTTTTTAGTTGACAAGAGATAAATACAGTTCAAGATTTAATTAATACGATAAAATATGGTATTAGCGGAATAATTTCACGCTACAACGACTACAAAGTAATAACCACAATAACGTGCAACGCACATGTGCTTCCCACGAAAATCATTTTCTTCAAGTACCCTCGAACGTTCATTTGCCGGGATTAATTTTCTTCGCTAATTACAGCATGTTTCTCCCACGTCTTTCATGCCGAGAAACACCGCTCTCACACATACACACCGACGTTTCTATCATGTCTATTAAAGTCTCCAATCCATCAAGGCACGAAACCAAGGAAGTTTTTCCCCAACCGAGAAAGAGATCCGTCCGAAAAGTTGTTCTATTACCGACGAAAGTTTATTCCAACTTTTCCCCACTCTCTTTTAACAACCGGAACATCCATCGGCCGAACATCCGCATCGGCGGATCAATTTACCAAACTTCCGTGAAACTTCCGGAAACTCCTAATAACGGAACCGATGTTTACGGAGCTATGTTGCACGTCAGCGCGAAGGGCACGCTCGGCACGCTCCTCGCGATGACGAGACGAATAACCCATTAGCTTTGTGTAACGTGGCGGCGGACGCGCGGCCCCGTATCGCACTGAATTATACGGCGAATTACATTAATACCGGATGACAGAGATTCCCGGCGCGCGACCGATCACCAGCGTGCGCATATCTGCCAGAGGTATCTGTGTTTCACGTGCTATAAATAAATTAGCTTGTACTAAAAATTACGTGGACTCGCGTGTCCGTGTATTTAAATATATACAATATTTAATATTAATTTAAATATAATTAATATTAATATTAATATTTAAACATATTTAAATATTTAGTATACTTTAGTATATTTGTATTATTGTATTTTATATATTAGTGTATTGTAAATGTTATGATACGTATATATATTTTATACACACGTCTGCCTTTTAATAAGTAGCTAGTAAGCTTCATATGTACATTAAAATATCTGAATATTTGCCACATTGAAACATAAATATATTCTAGCAGCATGAGGCGCATGAATTTGAAAATGCTTCGTCAAATCAACTAGCTTCTAGCGAATATGAAAATTGTTCACCTGTGACGAAGATCGTTCAGTTAAAGAATGTTTTGTCAGCATCGTCTTCTTTATCTAATTATCAAATTAGCCGCCTCAGGCGTACCTGCGTCGGCGCATGCGCGTTGGTCACGTGCTCGTCAGACGCATGCGCGCACGCTTGATGCAACCGCGCATTTCATTTAAAGATCTCAATTTGTGTAGAAAAACGCAGAATATGTCTCGTTCAATTGTAAAAATCCCCAAAGTTGTCCATCGTTTCACGTTTCATGGGAATTTGCTAATTAAAGAAAATAAATGAACGTCTAATGTACATACATCCATTTTGTTGCCTACTGCTCGACGTTTAAGGATTTGCTAATTAAAGAACACGTATAGAACATATAAAATATACAAATAATATAAATTTATATGTAATATATGTAATATATATTACATATAAATTTATATTATTTGTATATTTGTAATATATATAATTTGTATGATATAATATATATATAATTAGAGAACACCTATAAAATATATAAAATATACAAATAATATAAATTTATATGTAGTATATGTAATATATATTATATATAAATTTATATTATTTGTATATTTATAATATATATAATTTGTATAATATAATATATATAATTAAAGAACACATGTAAAATATATAAAATACACAAATAATATAAATTCATATATAATATACAAAAGAACATCTATAATATGCATATACGTATATATTTACGTTTAATTAGAAAATATATTTAATATTATAAAGATACACAAACGTGTATTAAGAACACGAATCTTCGAATTCCTTAATGCATGTACCACGTGTACACTTGGGTTTTAGTAGACGTTCAAGAGATCTCCAGTATCCGCATCTGCCAGGGTCAGGCCCTGGCCTGCCACCAAGTTTTCGCATAATTTTCAAATAAAGTCGAATATTTCCCCCGGCTGAAACTAACGCGGTAATACTCTCTCGCAGTGAGAGAGAGAGAGAGAGAGAGAGAGGTTGCGTCCGCAGTGTGCAAGTTGTAAATCTCTGAAGTGGCTTTCGCGTTGTGTGTAAAGATTTCCAACCTAGGGTCGCTAAGTCAGACAGAGATGAAGCTTTCCTTCTTTCTCGCGCGCTTCTTGCAACGGGATGGTTGGTTCTTCCACTTATTTCTGGCTCGACGACCAAGAGGAAGAAGATAAAAGAGCCAACTTTAATATTAAGGCAATAAACCGGCGCAGCCTTGAATTCTTCCGGGCAATATATCTTCGGCTATGACGTCGCGGTTCCTTCGTAGTAAACGTTGCTCCTAGAATCCACTGCTTTCCTCAGTCGCGCTGTTTCGTGGCTAAACGCCGCGCCGAGTGGCGAGAAATGGCACAAGTATTGTCCCCTGTTGTCTTGCATCTTGTTAAATCGTTACGCTCCCGCGTAGGAGGAAATTTCGTATTTTTCATTTCGTTTGTTCGAACGAGGAGATAATTGTTCAAGATCCAGGCTCAAAGTGCATTAAATTTCAAGTACCATTTAATATCGTGAGAACGAAACGTGGAATCTGTGATTCTTTTCAAAAAAGAAGAAAGGAAAGAGAGACGTCCGTTTCCTTTGGGAATGTAAATTAATCAATCAAAGGTCTATTATTTTCTCGTTCAACCGCGTACTCAACGCCAGTTTACTTGTTTCGCGGATATTTGCAGGATTTGGTACACGAGGCGCGCGTCATTTTCGCAGCGGTAGCGTGCAGATTGCTAGCCTGACGTGATTCACGCCTTCCAGAGAAACCAGCTACTCTCAATCTTCGACCTACATTTTTCGAGACGTAATCCTTTATGCAAACTCGTAAATCTCGTGTTCAGACCCGGTGCAGCTCGGAGGAACCCCCCGCGAACAAGCGGATGAATTTCAAACAACGAGGAAATTGCAGAATTTTCCTTTGCCAAATTCTTCTCCCTTTTTCTTGCTTCCTGTCTGGTTTGCGGTTTCGAAGTCTCACTCAGTTCGTTCAGACGGTCGAGTAACGAGATAAGAGCCGGCTCTACGAATTCCACGGACCGCCTCTTAATTCGCAATTGCACAAGCCTTTCATTGACCGAGTCAAGTGAATGACTCACCGCGATCTTCGAGACATTAATTAATCGTGCTACTTCTCGCCCAGCCGAGATGCTCTTTTACTTTCTTGCCGGGGGGGCAGACTTATGCCAGTGACTTTGCCAAGCTTATATTTGTGAATTGACTCCAATTGACGAAAAAAAAAATCGAAGATGTTGAAAGGTAATTGTACGAAGATGTAATAGCTAATTAACAAGATTATAATAATAAATTAATAAATATCTAATGATATATTAATAACAAATTGATAATTAAATAATAATAATAAAATAATAATAAATTAACAATTTAAATGAAAATTCTGATCTGTAATACTTGGTTTCATTTGAACGATTACGGAAGATCGACGGTGGATAAAACAGCGCCGAAAGAGAAACAGAGGAAAGTCGATACAACAGAGAAAGCGGGAATTCAATTTTGACGAGGTTAGAAGATATTACGTTACGTCCAATTTGACGAGAGTTTTTTCTAATTATTTGAAAAAAGAAAGAGCAGAGGAAGCTCGAATTTAATTCCTAAAGGGTTAATGAATATTACGTTACGTCCAATTTGTCTAGACTTTTTAATTGTCTGAATGATTAAACAACATCAGAGAGGAAACGCATAGACAAAAGGTCGACGTAGTAGGAAACTTGAATTTAATCTCTAAGAAGATAAAGAATATTGCGTTGCATCCAATTTGCCAAGATTTTTTTTTAATTATTTGAATAATTAAACGAGATCGAGAGGAAGTGTGTCTATGAGTGTCGCGACAGAGGAAAGTTGGAGTTTAATTTCCTGAGAAGATGAAGGATATTACGTTTTATCCAATTTATCGAGACTTTACTTTTAATCATTCGAATGATCAAAAAAGCTCGGAAAGAAAATGAACGAACGAAAGAGTAATAGAAGAAACTTGATTTTTGTTCACATCTGAACATTCAGATGTTTCGATTCATTTGTGTAAAACTCATGCAACTCCAGTCTCAATCATCGATATTTCAATATAAATCTTCGTTTTAAAAACACGAAAGATTTGATTTTCAAGTTTCGAGAACCAGTTTGAATGTTGAAAATGCTTTTTTACAAGACGGGCGTAATTATGAAAGATCGGAAAGAAAATGTATGAAAAAGGAAAAAAAAAGAAGAAAAAAGAAGATCGACGTAGCGTAAGTCGAATGTAGGATACTCGAATATAGTTTTCACAAGGATGGAGAAAATAACGTTATAACCAGCGGGATGAATTACATTTGGACAACTTTCTTTGCCAGGGATCAGAAGATTTCCCTCGTATCGTTCCCAGATCGATTACAGAGAGACGTTCCCAGCGTGGAAACGTTGATTTCTCTCGGTTGTGAGGGGGAAGGGGGGAAATACCCGCTCGACCAATTTCCTTCCTCGATATCTCGGCATCCGTCCAATAATTATCGTTTTTTTCTTCTCGCGAGACAGGCATCAGGGAACGGGAGAAAGGAATAGAAAGCTGAATAAGAGTACAGAGAGGGAAAGAGAGAGAGGGAACGTTTGGTCAGACGGGGTTCGACTGTTGCCAAACTCTGCAGGCCGCATTGCAGATGCACGTGCCACCCCTGTACGGATTTTCGATTTCATTTACTTTGTTTTCGCCGAGTTTCTGCGGTCTGGAGGCCAGCGAAGAAAGTCGAGCCTAGTTAGCCAGGCTAAAATCTGGCGTGTGCCGAATTTATTTGCACGGTGAAGTAGGGAACGAATTTCAAATGTAAAATCGAGGCAACGTTTTTCGTCGAGTTTCTTTCTGTTTCACGTTGACGCGTGTATAATAAATTCAACTTCGTCCGAATTTGATTTATTCGTAATCCATTTGATCCTTCACGACGTTCCAAAGATTTCCTCGTAGTCCAGTCACAAGTTCGCGATCAATTCTTTTTGTTTATTCGTCAATTTGCTGACTCTGATTATCAACCACTTGCGCTGGCAGCTGAGTGCGGACCAAACCGTATAGAATAATTCGTCGCTTTCTTTTTGAACTCGCCGGTATCGCTGGATAGAAATTATAGATTTATTATTCGTTTTGCCTGTGTATTTGGCTATAACTTAAATATATTTAATATATTTTAATTTTATATTTTAATATATTTTAATATTTTTAATTATATTTAATATATTTTATAATATAGTTGAATATTTATGATACAGTTAAAATAAATATACATATACAATATAGTTAAAATCTATTTAAATATATTTAAAACTGAGAAAATATTGTAATTTCGGGGACCAAAAATTTTCCTGGCGCGAGAGGTTAATCTCGATCGTTTCGTATCAATTCTAAAATTGAAGAATTTTATCCATCTTCTGTGTATCCAAGGACCCGATGAATTGATACATTAATACAAGGATCAACGAGTCAATACAATAATGCATCGAGTGGATGATCCACGTATCGCGAAACCACCGGACGAGGATGAAATCCACAAGGGAGGGAAGATCGCGATCCGGGGATGCGCGGCTCGCAGGGAAACCTGAGCCAAGCGAAATCTCGGCAACACCCGGAAGACGTTTCTCCGCCTCCTCCGACGCGGTTCATCGACCACGAAGATCAAGGCACGGTTGTGTCTCGCCCGTCCTCGAGAATTCCGGACCGAGGCCGAAGGGTCCTCGATCTCTCCCTCTCTCTCTCTTTCTCTCTCTCTCTCTCTCTCCTCGTTTCCCCCGCGGCCGTGGGGCGCCGCTACTCGTGAAATTAATTAACAACGCGTCCGTGGGTAGCGGCGCGTCGTGACACCCGGAGTCAGCGTCGGCCGGAAGCCGATAGGTCATGCACGTGTCGCCGAGCTGAATCGTTAATCCGCCGGCACACATGCACACAGACGCGTATCGGAAATAGTTAGATGGTTGCTTCGAGGGTGCTTCCGTGTCGCGAGGCTGGCAAGTAGAAAGAGCCATCCCGAAAAGAGTGTAACCCACCACCCCCTCCTGCCCGTTGCTTCTCCGCTTTTAAGGGACGAAGAGGGAGCGTTTGAATGGCGGGTACCGATGGTCGATCACCCGTGCCTCCCTTTTCTTCCCTCCTCCCACACCCCCTCCCGTCTCCCTTCTCTTTTCATCCCCGCCGCTTTTTACCTGAAATCGCACGAAAGCGTGAATGGAAATCTGGAACACACCGGGTTCCGCGGATGCATCGATTTTTCTTTTTTCTTTTCTTTCTTTGTGCCGCCAGTGGGGGGTTGAAACAGTGTTGTTTTGGATTTGATGGAAATACGCGGTATATACTGTATTTGGGATTGATCTTGAGTATCGTAATTGGGGGATTGTTATTTTGAACGATTCTGTTGCAATGAGTGAGCAAGTGGCAATTTTATAGGCTCGGCAAGGTTCGTACGTTCATGTCCCTATGATGTGTACATGTCAGTTGGGAAAAATATGACTTAACGTCGAAAAAGCAATAATTTTTGTAAAATCTATTTCAAAATTAGCTATTAATCCTGAAATAAGTATAGTTAAACTAGAAATAAATAAAATAAAATTTTTATATTTTAAATTAAATAAATTTTCACATCAAATTATTAAATAAATTCCTGCAGTAACTAATGTAGAAGAATGAACTAATGATGAAACTGGAGTAGGAGCTATTATTGCTATTGGTAATCAGACAAAAAATGGAAATTGTGCTCTTTTTGTAAAAATTATAATTATTAATATAAATATTAATAAATTATTTATTTTATAAATAATTAAATTTCATCTTCCAAATATACTCAAGAAAGAAATAATTATTAATAAACTTGTATCACCTAAACGATTCAAAATAATAGTTATTATTCCTGAATTAAATGAATTTAATTTATTATAATAAATAATTAAACAATATGAAATTAATTCTAATCCATCTCATCCTAATATAACTGTTAATGTATTAGGACTTAAAATTAATATAATTATTGATAATAAAAATAATAATATGTAACGAGAGGTTATAAAAATTGTAAAAATGCAGAAAGAAAGAAAGGCAGAGAGAAGGGGAAGAAGAGATAACACGGGCCCAGAAAGAAGAGAGCGACAAATTGAACGTAGAGACACCGAAGTGAGGTGAAAGAATTGGGTTAAGATATTTAAGTGGGCAAAAGAATAACATAGTTAAGATAAATATAGGTGTAGGGTGAAGCGAAGTAGGTTATAAAATGTACCAAAGACAATAGAAATAGAAATTTAGGGATAAATGCAATGAGAAAATGTGCAATAGTGTTTAAGAGAAACCAAATGCAAAAGCCAAAAAAGCCAATTTCAAGGCCAATGAGGCTGAAATAAAAATATATACATACGCACTAACAATTTCCATTACTATTAATAATTATTAATAATTATATAACTATTAATAACTAATTAATAAATATAAACAGAAATGTAAACCAAGTCCACTTTCATGGCTGTGAAGCCGAAAAATAAAATTATCTGTCTATCTATCTAATTAATAAATATAATAACTATTAATAATTATACATTGATACATTAATTATCGTTGTATTTGCTAATGATTTCTTTAGAATTTTACTAGAACAGTCAACGTTCATCGATTTCGACATTTGACGACTTTTGAACCTGAACCTAGTCAGCTGAAAATTTTCATATTCCCGGCCAGAGAGACAGCTGCGCGAATGAAAATTATCTGGTGCGATAAACAAAGGATAGAAAGTGCTTGGATAAGTTGGAAAACGTTTACAGATCGGTGTTGACCAGTGATATTTGCCGGCAATCTGGCTTATTATTCCGGACGGTCTTTCTCCGGGAATTATTTCTGCCTCGCCCGTGCGCTGTATTCACTTCATGAAAGCTTTTATACCGGCTAACAGAGATTTTCTCCTACCACACCTTCGTCGATTTCTTTTCTTTAAAAGCTGGCACGGCTCGCTTGGCTTACTGCAGGTCGAACGAACGGTGTATCGATCAAGTACACTTAGATTTCTGTTAAATAAAATTAACTGCAGCTATTTGCATCGACCTTGCATCGATTCTGCTCTCTGTAGACCGAGATTGTCGTGGTACACTTCGTTCTTCGAGGAAGAAATTTTTAATAAAGAAACAGAGGAAATTTAGTACATATAAGTTTTGTTGATATAGTAACAGAAAACTTCGTAATAATTGACAGATAGCGAAACCTCGGAAATAAATCATAAATAAATGAATAAATTTAAGATAAATTTCGGCGTGTGGATAAATATACTTAAGAAGTTTATATTTTGTAATTGGCAGACGTGTGAATATGCATTTAAATGCGATAACGTAGACAAAGTGTCGTTGTTCCATAATTTGTTCTTTGGTGTCAATTGATTTTTGTGACATAATACACATCAATTAATTCATTGGTTATACGAATGTACGAATGAGAAATATAAGCCTCTAAATCTATATTCCATCAAATCAGATTGATAAAAGTAACAAAGTGTGAATCAAATTTAGACCTAATGAACTACTCCGTTTTTATACTGAATCCCCTTTCAATTTCTTATTAATTGTATCGATCAATTCTTCAAGTGTCACTCTACAATTTTATTACTAATCTCTACCAGAAAAAAATGTAAAATTTAATAACTTAAATTACAAACACAATTAAGAATTGACCAACTCATTAAATCTGAATCTAAAGTAAGATAACATAAATCAAACTAACATTCAGACTAAAGAACCAACGAATTTGCCTCCTTTCAATTTTATTGTATCAATCAGTTCTACGAGTACCTCGCCGCATGGAATAAAATGTAAATTGACAATTTTTATTACTAATCTCTACCAAGAAAAATGTAAGATTTTTCTAATCTAATATTCACAGACTAACCAATTCACTGAATTCAAATACAAGCAAATTGAAATGTGAATTAACGACAGAAACTTCATTGTAAAATCTATGTTTCGCCAAGTGTAAGAAAACACCGAGCCAAAGGATTCAGAGCAAAGAACTAATCCGTTTCTGTACTATCGTTAATTGTATCGATCAATTCTACAAGCGTCGCGCCGCGTAAACGGCGAATCGTTCAAACACGTGATAACGTTAAGAAAGACGTACGATGCTCGAAGCGGTTAAAGCAGCGTTCCCAATTAACTCGAGCTTCCACGACGCTTTATACGAAATAGGAGAGAACAGCATTCGAGACCAGATCGGGAGGATCCGGCGCAATTAGAGAAATAATTGGCGATTAATCAGGCGACGCTGTGGAAAAATTCCAACCCCATAGTTTCTAAATTCCTAGCGAATTTCGTTCGGTTACCACGCAACTTTGATGATTGCGCGACTGATGTCTCATTAAGTCACGTTACTGCTCGAGAAACGGGTTAATTAACTGACGTAATCGTCCTCCTCTCCCTCCCTCCTTTTTCGCCTCTCGTTGACGTAACGAGATCATCGGGGAAAAAGAAAGTGGAACATTCGTTTCCTCTCTCTCGTCCTTTTGTTTCATCCATCGAGCAATGACAGTTGATTTAAGATTGTTTTGACATTTTAGATAATTGTAGGTAATCCTTAGTTTACAATATTTGACAAAGCTGGCGATGAACTGAAGTTTATTTGTCAGAAATGTGTGCTTATTGTTTATTGTATGTTTAATCATTCTATGGATGGAGGGAGATTTTATTCGTGAATTTTTCTTTTCTTTCTGAAGCAAATTTTTATGTTAAACTCGACTTTGAAAATTAATTTTATAGTAGAAAATTTTAGAAAATTTAATTTTATGTTGTAATGTAAAATTTTAGAAAACTTAATTTTGTATTATAATGTAAAATTTTAGAAAACTTAATTTTACATTATAATGTAAAATTTTAGAAAACTTAATTTTATATTGTAATGTAAAATTTTAGAAACTTAATTTTATATTGTAGTGTAAAATTTTAGAAAATTAATTTTACATTATAATGTAAAATTTTAGAAAATTTAATGTTACATTGTAATGTAAAATTTTAGAAAATTTAATGTTACATTGTAATGTAAAATTTTAGAAAACTTAATTTTACATTGTAATGTAAAATTTTAGAAAATTAATTTTACATTGTAATGTAAAATTTTTGAAAACTTAATTTTATATTATAATGTAAAATTTTAGAAAATTTAATGTTACATTGTAATGTAAAATTTTAGAAAACTTAATTTTACAATGCTTCATTAAGTAAAATGAAAAATTTTCTTTCACATTTGCCCAGAGCTAGAAACAATTTAGTCGTGAACGAAAATTTGCCCACAAACGTTCAAAGTTCATGCATATAATAAAAACACTCACTGGAGAAACTCAGAAAACGAATAAACAATAAAGCGAATCGGTTCTTCTGTCTCATTTCCCTTTTTGTCTTCGTCGCAGCCGCGGCTTCCCTCTCCGAGGAAATTTCAATAAGCGATTTCCAGCTGGCCGAGAGAGGTCACGGAGAGAGGGCGAAGATTGCTTTAATAAAGAAGCAAACCGGCGAGTTTCGGAGCTTTAACGCGAGTCAACTGCCGCTGAATAAAGCGCGTCTCGGGACTTCTGGGCTGCTCTTTTTCCACCATTGGAACTGAGGCCGTTACAGGCGACAGAATTTTCCAATAATAAATGATAAAGCGACGCGAAATCCGATTCGAACGTGATAAATCTATCTAGCTAGGATGGGGGAAGGGTTCGCCCTGTCTGGCCGTTGAATTTATTGCTTTCACGGAGTGTATCTGTTGTGATATTGTTCCGGTCCCCGGGATTCTTTATCAATTGACTTTCCCCTCCTCCCCGATGTTTCTTCCATTCAGCTGCAGAAACGGCCCGATTGCTGTTTAAGTCCGGGGAAGTTTGTCCTCGTGCTGAAAGTTCCGAAGAAGCATCATCGTCGAATTTTTATTTCGCTCGAGATAAACTTGAACCTCGTTGAAGCTTTTGCGATGAGCGTAATTTGCAGAGTTGAAAGTTTATATTATATTCCTCAGAATTAATGGGAGTAACTTTTTAGAACGAATGAAAATGTACGTTTCTTTTCCAACGATGCAGCGAACTTCTCGAACCACGTTTCCGGCATGAATTTATGTGAATTTGTCGAGTCATAGTTTATCTAATTGAAGTTCGCATGATTGATTTTCCTCTCTACTTTTTCCGTTCGTATACATAACACGTGTTATGTGAATTTGTTGTGGACATTTCCTGTAGAAGTCTGTCATAAATT
This sequence comes from Tetragonisca angustula, assembly GCA_036937485.2. Lineage (NCBI taxonomy): Eukaryota > Metazoa > Arthropoda > Insecta > Hymenoptera > Apidae > Tetragonisca > Tetragonisca angustula. The sequence continues at coordinate 981,397 of JAWNGG020000008.1, read as the reverse complement.
ATATGTGCTTACAGGGCTTCTTTCCATGTAATATTATTCTTTCTTTTAAAGAAACTTTCATTTTATATTTTTCAACATTAACCATATCTCGAAAAAATCGTGCGACACAATTTCAAATTGCAATATTCCTGTTCGGTTCAACGATTGAATCTTCGATTCGAACAATTAATATTAGTATTAAAAATTATCAATTTGATATTCAAAAATATTTAATATTCAAAATTTTAAATTAAAATTTTCCCAGGACTCTAAAAACTTGAATTCAGAGATCAAAGATATTTGCTGTGGAAGTCTGTCGAAAATGATACATGTATAGGGCTTCTTGGATACATCTTAACCTTTCGAAGAAACTTTCATTTCACGTATGCTGACATTACTAAACTCCGAAACAGCGACTTTAAGATATACGTACGTGTCGTACAAGGCTCGAAAGTTTCGTTACGTAACGTTTTGCATGTTCTTGCGCGCGAACAAACGGAAGAAGAACGGTAAAAAGTTGCTCGAGGTGCATCCACATTCGACAGGAAAGGCGGAGAGAACGACGCGCATTGGACACAGTTCTGCACTCTGCGCGAAAATTGAAAAAGTTGAACAAACGAAAAAAATACTTGAAAACTTCTGCCTTGTCGATACTCCCGTCTACGACCGATTTCTACGAATTTCATTAACCTCGCCTTATCGTCTGACCTTCTTTCTACAACTATCGTTGCATTAAACCTCACGCGCTGCGGAAATAACGTGCCACGTCGAGAATTTTTCGTCCCAAAATCGCAACATTTCTCTCAGTTTCAAGTATATTGAAATGCAACAGGCAAAACAAGTGATAATATTTATATAATATAAAAAATATTTATACATTCTATATTTACTATATAAAATTATACAATATCGTATTCTGTAAATTATATATTAATAATGAAATATTATATAAATTATATATAAATAATGTAAGTTATAATTTATTATACACAATATATATGTATATAAGTAAAAAAAATATTTACATATATATATACTATATTCATTTTATATAATTATTCAATATAATATTCTGTAAATCATATAAAAATAATAAAATATTGCATTGATACTATATAAATAATATTACTATTATAAATAATTTATTATATATATATATTAATATATACATAATATAAAAAATATTTATATATCCTATATTTACTATATAAAATTATACAATATCGTACTCTGTAAATTATATATTAATAATAAAATATTATATAAATTATATATAAATAATGTAAGTTATAATTTATCATATACAAAAAAAATATTTATATATATATATACTATATTCATTTTATATAATTATTCAATATAATATTCTGTAAATCATATAAAAATAATAAAATATTGCATTGATACTATATAAATAATACTACTACTATAAACAATTTATTATATATATACATAACGAGTTCATTACTTCTTCGTAATTTCTATCCGAGTTCAAAAGAGAAAAGAGACTATATTATATATATATATATATATTTAACTATATTATAAAATATATATTTTAAATATATTAAATATATTTAAGTATAGCCGAACACACGGGCAGAACAAATAATAAATTTATTCTCTAATAATTTCTATCCAACGATACCGTACCGGCGAGTTCAAAATGAAAGCGACGAATTATTGTATACGGCTCGGCCACTCGTTATGGTCCGCAGTCAGCGCTCTCGCGTGAATGTTTAAGAACTCGTGGGAAGTTCAGAAATTTGCGATTTAGAATTTTGCACAGACCGTGTGCGTTTTCTACAAAATATCGCGAGGAAAAGTGTTTGTATACTTGCAATTTCAGGTTTCATCGAATTTCTTTGCTCTTTGCTGCCGTTCGAAAACTTTTCCCCGACTCTCCTTGAATTTTAATTCCCTTTATGAACTTTGTACGTTTGCAGTTGCGAATATTTACGAAAGCTTGTACTTCTCGACGAATCATTCCGTTCGACGGACATTTCCTCTGTTAATAAAACATAACTCGAGCGGCGTCGTGCGTTTTCCCAGCGATAAGTTCACTCGTTCACTGGCAACGGGCCTCGTTTGTTTTTGCAGCTCGGCCGATTAACGGCGTTATTACCCGGCGACGATTACAATTACGCCATTGGACTCGTTTGACCGGAAATTTATGCTCCTTGGCGCCGCGTTCCCGGAAACTTGCAGTTATCTTCTCCTGACCCTGGCCGCCGAGAAAATGCCGAGAAACTGGAAGATTATTGTCCAGGTGTCGCACAAGTCCCACTTGAACTTGAAGCTTTGCGAAAATTTCCATACGAAAAACAGTGTCCCATAAGTATTGAAAGTAGAAAGATGGGTTACTCGAAACGTCGAAACTTAAAACTTCGAAATCCAAGCGAACGTTTCGAGAAAGCCAATTTCATATTCCCGTGGAACGTGAATTCGAATTTCAAATTTCAATTCTTCGAGCGGAAGATGAATAAATTAATTCTAGCTGTGTGTGACGACACGATTTGATAAATTGCAATGATCGAATAATCACCTAAGAGGAGAGGATAAGCTTCGTTTTCGTGGAATTATGAAAATTTACATTTGGCTAATTCTGAACTTAGGTTAGGAGAAAGCCTTAGAATAGCGAAAGTATCACTGAGTCGATTCTTCTTCTATCAAAATATTTTTGAACGTTCTTTCTTCGAAAGCAAAGCGTTAAATGAAAAGAATTTTATTCTTCATTTTCGGCTCATTTTTTCATACAGAATCAACCAGATTCGTCAGTCAATGAAACAATATTGTATACAGTTGTTTCAAAAAATTTTTCGCATAAACTCGATGAATTCTTGACGCTTCAAACTCTTGTAACTTCGTGAAAAAAAAATCGTACAACAAATTTGAAAGGATCGTTGTAAAAGGAAGACTTTAGTTTTTGAAACCAAATTTGAATTTAATTACAAAGAAAAATTATTTTCCCATTCACGAAAGCGTTTAAATTTGCAAAATTTTGTTATTAACTTGGATTTTTTTTTTTAAGTATCTTTACTTACTCGTCTGTCAAAGTGACATCAAAATTTTCTTTGAGAGAAACGAACTTCGAAAGTACTGTGAAAGTGAAAGCTTCAAACTTTAGATTGAGCCTGGTTGGACTGTTCTACGATCTTTTCTCACAAAATGATCAACAATTTGAAACTCGTCGAGAATCATCTTTTCATCAAACGCGAGAATATTGTGCCAACTATCCTATAAATAAGAAGAAAACTTTTAAAAAGAAAAAAAGTTCCTCTGTTAAAAATTATTGACTTCAACCAACTAAATATTATTGAAAATATAATCGCTTCCAAGTACGCTGATTTATATTGATAATCGATTAATTTAATGGAGACGCAGGGACTCAACTAATGTGAAAACTATTGTGAGAAAGATTTCGATGAGACGATCGTACACGTTGCTAGGTGCGATTACTCGTGAGAACTCGTAACTATTAAAATTTACAACCGCGAGGGGGGAGGGACAGTGTGGAACAATGCTGAGAAAGAAAGTCTCGAGCTCGTTGTCTGTGAGAAAACGCCGCTCTATTTACGAAATGTTGTTCATCGAATGGCGAGTGGCAACTTCTTCTTGTTACTTTGATGATTTCGAAAAAAAGATGCGTAGCAAAACATTTTGTAGAGTTACTTTATAATTACATAATAATTTTAGAGAAAATAAACGCGAACCAATTGTTCCTTTTCTTTTTTTAACGATGCTTTAAATTTCAAAATGATCGCTATCGTGTACAATATAAGTAGTCTATTCTCCTCGCGTTGTCAGTGGAAGATAATTTCTGAGTGAGCTCATGCTTATATATTTATTGCGTTCTCGTTCGAGCACAAGATAACACGCGATTGAGATACAAAGAACGACAAGGAATCTTTTGATTCGAAGTGAATTATCGAGGTGGTCCTAATCGAACCGATGATTGGCTGTCGAACAGAATCCCAGTCCTGGCCAATGGGATTAATAAGCTTTTGATTCTGCTCGATCGTGCACCGGTGTACGGTTGCTGAATCGAAGGATCAGGTCTCTCCCTTGATATTCCGTGCTTTGCTTCGTTTCGTATCAGAATCACCAAATGCAAATGCTGTATTCCAAGTTCTGATTGGCGATGCACTCTAAGCTCGATGTCACCGTGAATAGTTGGCTGGACGATTTGAAATTGGCAGAGATTTCGCAATACAAGCGCAGATTGTACCAATGTCGAATCTATTAGGCGAATTCTCATAAATTGAGAATTTCTCATCTTTAAGGAAAGTTTAAAATTTGCAGTTAAATTTAGCAAACACAATTAAATTATAATAGCATTTTCATCTTCCCTTATGTGAATTTTTTTATTGGACCATTCAATCAAAATTTTATCCTTTTTTTCCCCCCATTGCTGTTACTCAAGTTAGTTTAACTTTAATTTTACGTGTTTAATTTGTACAGATATTCTTGTCATTAATAATGAAATAATTGGTTTACATGTTAAAGAGTATAATACAATAATATATTCAATAAATATACCAAAAGATATATATTTTAAAAAATTAATATATAATAGATTTAAAGATGCATTTTTAATTGTATATTTATACAAGTATAAGAATTCTGAATCATATATAGTATATTGTATATGTCCCTCATTAGACTTATGTTCAAAGAATTAAAAACTTGAAAGTTCATATCCCTGCAAATACTATTCCAATTCAAAAACTTATATTCACTAAATACATCAAAAGGAATATATTTAAAAATAAATGCATTACTAATTATATAACAAGAATACATTCTTAATCATATTATATACTATATTGTACATGTCCCACATTCAGTACAAAACTTATTAGACTTGTGTCAAGCGTTCAAAGAATTAAAAACCTGTTAAAAGTTCATATCCCTCCAAATACTATTCCAATTCAAAAACTTATATTCAATAAATATATCAAAAGAAATACATTTAAAAATAAATGCATTACCAATTATATACTGCTTACATAACAAGAATACATTCTTAATCATACTATATACTATATTGTACATATCCTACATTCAGTATAAAACTTATTTGACTTGTGTCAAGCGTTCAAAGAATTAAAAACTTGTTAAAAGTTCATATCCCTCCAAATATCGTTCCAAATCAAAAAGTCTTTAAATTTATCCCAGTTATTCTCTGACTGAACCACCAGATATGATATTCTTCCAAAACTTATCCTCTGAAAGCCATCGAGGTTACCATTCCAAAACCCAGCCGAAATTATCGAATTATTCACACATGAGGATTGGAAAGGGAAGAAATACCCCTGCGGAGCGAGCCACATGAAATTTCACGAAGCTCGACACAAGAGAAAGATATCTCGATTCACATCCCACCGACTGAAACCTATCTGGGTCTCAGTTAACTTCACGCATTCCGTTCGCTTGACCTCTAGCCACGAAGATGAAATACTGCACGTGCTCTGCGAGACAAATGTGGACGTGTCGAGCGACTGGCATAAATCCTGATCAATTTTCTTTTCTTTTCTCTTTCCTCGTCTCACGGCCAAGATGAAACCGTGAAACGAACGTTGGCCGATGAAGTGATCGTGGTACGAGCATCGAATATGGCAATTTGTCAGTCGCGTATCAATTTCTATTAAGCTGGCGTCTACTACACTCTCGAGTAATAGAAATGTCGAGAACCAGAACGTCTCTGGACTTTATTCCACCACCCTGAAGACGTGTCTCTAATATTCTCTACCTGTTGTCCTAATTAAGCCAGAGACACGAGGGATTTTGGGTCACGTTGCGATTTCAGGGCAGCTAATCACGGAGGGTAGAATGTTTTATTATTGATCTGTCGGAGCTGATTTTCTGTGATTGGTTGATATACTTGGTATTTCGCATAGATTAATGTTATTAATAATAAACGACCAAGTAATTTTCGTATTGATCCATGGTTTTAAGTTATTCACATTGATTTTTGGACTAGGTGGTAACTCAATTTCTAATATTTGGGGCCAAAGTTGCGAGTAATTTTGTAACTTTAGGGAAAGCAAAAATATAAAATATTTTATTATCTGAAAATTAATCTTCTATGACTGACTGTGTAGCAATTCCAACTAGATACACTACCATGCTAACATACTTGGTGTAAATTATGTTCTGAGTAATTTTTATTAGTCGTATTGATCCATGGTCTTAAATTGTTCACGTTGATTTTTGGATTAGGTGGCAACTCAATTTCTAATATTTGGGGCCAAAGTTGCGAGTAATTTTGTAACTTTAGGGAAAGCAAAAATATAAAATATTAATCTGGAAAATTAATTTTCTATGATTGACTGTGTAGTAATTCCAACTAGATACACTACCGTGCTAATACACTTAGTGTAAATTATGAGTAATTTTTATTAGTCGTATTGATCCATGGTCTTAATATATTCACCTTGATTCTTGGATTAGGTAGTAGCTTTTTTTTCTATATTTATATATTTATATATTTGTGAAATTTAAATTTATCGACTCTCAAAACATCATTATCATATAAATCTATTACATTACTTATTTATCGACGTTTAAAAAGATCATTGATAGAAAGTAATTCGCAACCTCGTTTCGAGATTCGAAACTAACGCGCTAAATATTTGATGGCTTTGATTTACAAACGAGAACCGTGAATGTACAATTGATTGGATCCTCGACGTGTCGCTGTCGTTTATCGAACAACCGGTCGACGAAATGGCGAAACAGTCTAATGAATACGTACGTCGAATATAAAATCGAATCCTCAACAGGTACGCGGTAAATATTTGACGTGACGCCGGAAATCGGGACTGATGAAAAATTTATATCGAACGCGTATCTATAACCCGCACGTTGTCGAGATTGCAACGAGAGCTGACACTGCGATCGATTTCAAATTTGCCAATTATTTCTTCTACGATTCGTCAGCAACATTTTGCAAATATCTTCTGGAAATATTTTCCGACGTTTCTGTGTCCACTTTCGTTGAATCATTAGAGAACAACAATTAGAGAAATATACAACCTGTGCATTAATTTTCATTCAGTCTCATCCAAGCGTAATTTTTTTATTTTTTACGAATCTGTAGTTTTTGAAATAATTGTAATCACTGAAATTGGGATCTGTCCAATTGGGATCCATATGGGATACGATCAAGAGTGATCAACCTGATTCTTTTCATTTTTTTCTTTTTTCTTTCTTTCTGTCGACTTTCAATTCGATTTAAAATTCCATCAGAAGCCAGAATTCCATATACGGCGCTTCCCATTAAATTCTATCGCAACGTTGAATTGTTAATAGATTCTTGGGTGAATTGAAAGCCAAAGTGTATTGTTAAAGTTACTCCGTCTAACGTGTATCGTCTGCGCAGCAGCGTCAATTCTCAGAGATTTCAGAAGGGGGAGTCGCGTCCTTTTGGAAAACGACCTCACTGTCTCATTAAAACTTCAAGCAGTCCCGCCGGAAGCCTGAGGACACTGCAGCACCGCTTTCCAAAAGGATATTACTTAGCCCCCCCTAGAACAAGTCGGCAATCTCTCACTTCACCTCGGGTCTCTGGTATGCGGGCACTTTCGTACCGTGTTTCTGCGAATTCTGTGCGAATTTATTTCATTGAGATTAACGTCAATATAAATCGTCGGGATTGTACAGTTTTTAATACGGGGAGAAAAGTAACTTGAATGGATTTATTCGAATCCAAGTTTTCATGACATTGAGTTTTGGATACCATTTAAAAGAAATAATATACTGTTGCAATTGTAGTAAAAATGTTTAAAACTGTTACGTAATTTTGTAAAAAGAAATCTTATGAGTTCATTTTAATGCTTCTGTTTTTTTCCTTTCATTTTATTCTGAATTATTTTCACACCACGTAGCTAATAAAGTGAAGATACGTTTTTTTGTTGAGAATCCTGTGAATCGTCATAGTATGTAAAAACACATGGTATTGAAACATTTTTTTTTTTTTCGTGGTTGAATCTAGAATGGATCAACTTTGCAACGATTCCCGAAAAGTGGACGTATGATTTTTGTTTCTCGACATTTCATTAAATTTGGAAACGTTAGGCTCAGATGCTTAGTATGTATGTAAATTTTTCTCCATTTATTGTGCGATTCTTTTTGGGCTATACAATTAAACTTTTTGGTTTCAAATGTCACGCGATTTTACGTGATATTCGTATGAAAACACGTGCAAAATTTAAAACAAAAGTAACAATTATTCGCACTATTGTTCGAAAAATTCTGCGACCGTTGTTTGAATAAACAGAGAGAATAAGCTGTTACGAATAACAAATAATTATTATCCGGGGAAAATATTCGACTAGAGAAAATATATTTCCGAATAATTCTCATTTTTTCCATAAATATCTGTTCGAAATTGTTCAAATAATTCCTGACTCTGACGAAATATATAAAATATAAAACGTGCAAATTTGTAAAGTTACCATTAAATCTAAATTTATGATTTATATCTTGAAAGAAATTGAATACGTTTAAAGATTGCATGATAAAGAATTGTGTGAAGGAATTATTGAATGAAATTAATGAAATGTAAAGGGTCGTCAAATGAATTTTACGTTACGCTATGTAACTTTACAAAATCTTATCTTTCCTTTTTATCGCTTTGTTCCACTATACGATCTTTCTCTCTTTCTCTCTCTCTCTCTCTCATCGGACAAAACAACTGGTAGCCCCTAATTTCGTTTCGACGAACGAGAATGAAACCCGATTCGCATGGGTTGAAATCAATCGAAGAACAACGAACTATAATTAATCACGAAAAAACCGAAAAAAGAGAAAGGGAAAGAGAAGAATCCTTCATTAAAAAAAAAAAAAATAGGCGAGAAGGAACAAAAAGCGAAAAAAAAAACGAATGAGCTTCGAAGCTCGCAATCAGTTTACCTCGCCATGAAACTTCATCCGGTAGCCGAACTTCGATTTCCGGCAAATACGATTGGCCAAACTGTATCAAGCCCGTCGCAATTAAGAGCCCGTTCGAAAAAAAAAAGAAAGAAAGAAAATTCTACCGCTGTCATAACTCCGTTGCCGCTTCTTTTGTCCCCACTTTTTATTTCCCCGAATAAACGGAAAACGAAAAAGATGAGAAAGAGAGAAAAAATGAAAGTAACTGGCCAATCTAGTTAGAACGTAAAACAAAGGTTTTGTATTCAATTTCCAGGATCACTCTCTCTCTCTCTCTCTCTCTCTCTCTTTCTCTCTGTTCTCTCTCGAGAGCCACGATCAGTCTAATATTACGAATATCGCGTTAATTAAGTCGTCTTTTCCTCTGACGTTCTCCAATCCTCGAGAGTCCTGACGTTTGTTTGACCACGATTGGACGTCAGCCGAGGATTTAACAGTAGAACTATCGCACCAGTCAAAATGACTGGTTTGACAATTTTATCATAAAATTCCTGCTTCGTGTTATATTCTTTTACCCGCAATGATGTATCGACTTTTGCAGCAATAACTAAAGGAATAATGTAATGAATTTTATTTTTTTATTTCTATTTATTCAGAATAACTTTGTATCATGGCTACATATACCAATAGCAATCGAAATGACTGGCAATTGTCGAAGTGCAAAAGGATAAAGATGAATTAATAATACAAAATTAATTCATTCCAAAAATGTACTACATAACATGGAATTCCTTTGCACGAGAGTAATAAATCAATAAATATGAAAATATTCTATTATTACGTATTTTTTAAAGACCAGTCATTTTGATCCTGGTAGAGAAACAGGTCAAAACGTCGGTAATTCCACTTGCGCTGGCAACTGATTGCGGACCTTAACGAGTGACCAAATCGTACACAATAAATCGTCGCTTACTTTTTGCAACTCCGTCGGTATGACATCACTGGATAAAAATTATTGAGAAGCAATAAATTTATTATCTGCTTTGCCTATTTTGTTTTACTTAAATGTATAATTTTACTTGTTATAATATGTTGCGCTATAATATATAATATGTTATAACATAACCTATATTCTAGTTAAATAACCTATATTCTAGTTAAATAACCTATATTCTAGTTAAATAACCTATATTCTAGTTAAATAACTTATATTCTAGTTAAATACATTGACATTTAGTGTGTTTATTGTAAAATTATATTACAGATTGAAGTTGTATTAATTTTCTACAGTGTCAAAAAACAACATTACTTATAGGTATCCTTAACCACCGGCAACTGATTGCGGACCATAACGAGTGGCCAAACCCGTACACTGCATAGAAATTATTGAGAAGCAATAAATTTATTATCTGCTTTGCCTATTCTGTTTCACTTGAATATACATAGAACTGAGGAAATATTGCAATTTATTCCAGCGCAAGAGGTTAATAGCCTCGTAGAAACGTAAATCTCGAGCAACGACACGCATTATGGAAATTTTCTTTTTTTTTTTTTTTTTTTTTTTTTTTTTTTTAATAACCCGTCCCTCTCGTCCAGGTTCACGAGCAACCCCGTCTGATGAATTCGCTCGCGGCCTCGAGCTCACCTTCCCCTCCTGCCCGGTTCGTACACGTTTGAAGCTCTTCCTTTCTTTTTCAAGCTTGCATCTGTCACGTGTTTTTAATTAAACGAGTAGTACCAATAGAGTTGGACGGACGAGTTGCTCATTGGCGAGTGAAATCGAGCAACCGCAGCGTATTTCATTCTACCGCGGAGAATCCGAGCGGCACTTTGTTAGGTAGACCTCTTGAATTAAACGTCGCAACGGAGAGAACGGGATTGCTTGTCATTTTTTTTTCTTTTTTTCTTTTTTGACTTGTCCCGCGCGAGCAAATTGCTGTTCGCCCGTTGTGCGTGTTTTACTGTCCGCGACAGCAACCGATAGAAAATAACATTTTAAATGGAAATGTATGTTGTTTGAAACGGCAAGAGGAAAATCTTAAGAAGGGAATCTTAACGAGGAGACTTCTTTTCTTTGAAAAAACCGTCTTTTTTTAGATATTGATTCGATATTCTTGCGACGATTTTTCATCAATTGGTTCAACGATTCAAAAATAATAAATATCAAAAGTAATGAATCTTTTTTATCTAAGATATAAAAATATCTGAGATGCAAGAGACATCTAAGGTGTAAAAACAGGGATTAACTTTTCTGATTAATGGTCAGAGACAAGGATTAACTCGGTCAAAAACACTTGGATCCTGATTATTATACCTTGTAATAACAAGGTATAATCTTTTGCCTGCCGAAATATCTAAGATATCTAAAATCTTGTATCTGAGAAATAAAAATATTTGAGATGCAAGAGACACCTAAGATATAAAAACAAGGATTAATTTTTCTGATTAATGGCCAGAAACAAGGATTAATTCGAACAAGAAACACTTGGACCGTAACTATAGTAATATATATATATATATATATATATATATATCTTCTTCTTAGACATCATTTTGCACAATCCCACGAAACATTTCTCAAGAGAGAAGACTGCTATTTCGAATGTCCCCCCTAAAAAAGAAAGCAAGAGAGGATGCTTCATACCCCTGCTTATATATATATAATAAACTTGGAAACTGGGTCGAAAGAGTGCTTTTTTACTCGCAACTTTTTACATTCTCTTAAAGTCACAACGCAGATTACTCCACGAAACGAAGTAGTGAACGAGAAGAAGAAAAAAGTGGAAACAGAAAGGAAGGTAGGGAGGAGAGTTTCAATAAGATTCTAATCACGCTTTTGGTTAGCGGCCACTCGCCTCTGTCCTTCGTGTTCCCTGTCCATGAAAAATTAAACTGCCGAACATGATATCCGCGGAAAGCCTCCCATCGAAATCCGCCGTAATTTACGGGTGTGTACAGCTTATAAATATTTCAGGGCCAGCTCTTTCAACGCCACCGAACGATAGAGATCGTTTCCAAACGTGCCGCGACTCTGACTTCGTTCCGAAGGATTCTGCCGACTGCTACCAAACCCATTTCCGTTCCGTGGCTCGCCATCGTTCTTCCTGTCGTGCCTTCCTCCACCAGTTCCAGCAGTTCGTTCTCCCAATTCTGTGAGTTGATTTTTATTTATTTTACTTTTCCAAGATAGAGAGCTTGATTTGGCTCGAGATCGGTATCAATCGGCACTTTTGCACTAAATTTTCTTTTTTCTTTAATATTTCTGGTATCGACGTGTCCGGTAATAATTTTCATTAATTTTCATTGCAAATTCCAGGGACACATTTGGTCGCAAGTTGGAAATATTGACGACTAGATAAGTAACTATAAGATTATAACGTAAAATTTCGACCAATGTCAGAGACATTAAAGCAAAAAGATAGAAAAACTTTGTCTGCATATTTTACGAAACGTTTTTAAAGAATTTTTATATTCTTTAAAAACACATTTGTTGTCTGCGAAATTTCCAACAGAAACTGTAAATTGGTCATTACTACAATGTTACATACATTGAAATATTTCGAAATAATATTACATTTCCAAATAATAATAATATTAAAATAATTTTATATTTTTAATATATTTTATTATTAATATATAATATAATATATTTATTAATATATCTTAATTAACATAATGTTAAAATAATAATATATATTTATTATTTTTATATTTCTATTTATTTTATTACATTTCCAAATAATAATAATATATATTTATTATTTTTATATTTTTATTTATTTTATTACATTTCCAAATAATATTACATTTATTAAATTTTGAATAATAAGCATTGTTTTTTTTTAAAAAAATTCATTGCATTTCTCTGTATATTCTCTCATGCTAGTATTTTAGAACAACTCTTACTACAAAAATGCTGCTACAAAATTTTCACTTGTAGCTTTTTTGTTAGAAAATGTCTGAAAGATATTCGTATGATACATCTGCTTTTTCCATAAACTTGGAAATAAGCGCGACCATAAAAATGAAGACCAAATACCTCTTAACTCACGATAGGGAGGAAACCTTGTCGTGTTACCTTTTTAAACAAGCACTAGGAATAGTTTTCTTTTTATTACATTAAGTCGTGTTCATATTTGTTTGAAAGCTAGCGATGTAATATTCATCTCATTGTTAAATGAACGTACATCTTCCACTTCGACATGATTTTCAACGCTGACAACCGATGACCGATTGTAGCGTCGTGTAATTTTCATTCTTGAGGAGGAAAATATCAATGTATGACGACATATAAGGTTCGAATTTAACGAAATAAGGTTGCAAATTAATATTCGGATTATTCGAATTATTTTATCTTACGAAGGAAACTGCTTTCTAACGTCATGTAATTTCCGTTTCCCCGCCGATTTTCATGCCTTCGTGGGAAATTTTAAAATTCTCGAGAACACAAACTCCTTGGAAACATGAAAGAATATATTTTCCAAAGTTCTATTCTCTTTTTCTAAATTATATTTTCAGAAATATACGTTTGCAGTCCAGAAACAACCGAAAATGAAACACTTGTCTCGCACGTGATAAAATGTGAAGCTGGCGTTACAAATGCGAGACGAATTTCCAAAACTGGCAAGCTTCTACACGCGAATGAATCTAGGCTTCTGTTCTTTCGAGCTCCGATGATTCTCTCCTCCCGTTTGTCAAGTCGTTTCAATGTCCAGCGCCGTAATTAAATTCGATCGATACGAACGTAACCGACCGATTAAGGGAACGCGTCGATAGAGAAGCACGTGTAGAGGCAGCAAGACAAGATCGTTGTGTGTCCCGACCTCTCTGAAACCAGGCCGTTGCTCAATCAACCAAATACGGCTAACCACGAACGCATTAACGATCTCGTATACATCTAATTGTAAGATCTAACAAGATATATATAAGAAGCCCAGCCTTTCCTTATTCTATCGGAATTTTGACATTCCGACTTGTTTCATCGATCTGTTCGCTCCTTTTACATTCCTCGTCGTCTTTTCAACTCTCTTTTAACTATGAAATACGTATATGTTCAGATAAAAGAAACTCTAACCTGACATTGGTCCTTAATGGATTAAGACTATTTTTGCCTTCGTAAAAAGTCGGCATCGCGACTCGATACCGAAGGAAATCGATTTGAATCGAAACAGAAAGCGATGAAACGTTAATGGACAAAAACGTATTCTGGTAATCCGGTTCAACAGTAAAAATCAGTTTTCATTGTTCAACATTTTCTCAATGTATATGCTTTTGAAAATGTCTATGTGATAGGATTTGTTTGGATTCGTAAAATTAGCAAAGTTACAGATGTTTAAAGGAAATGGGTTTACAGCTTGCAACGTAAGTGTATGAATATAACAAAAGCTTCAAATGTGGTTTTTCTCAAGAAATATTTTGTTTCACAATATTATTATTTATTCTCATACTATTGTTATTTTATGATATTCTGTTTTTTGTACTGCTCGATTGACTGTCAGTATGAATATTACAAGAACTTCAAACGCGTTTCTCTCAAATTCTTTAAACTGGCTGACGAAATATTTCACGTTCTAGTTGACCGATTCACTTGAAATTTAGAGGAGATCTTCGCCGGATGTACTTTTATCGCATGAACCACGGATTTCAAAATCTGATGTTTTTTTCTATATTTTTTTTCTTTTTTTTTTATCACCGAAAAGACGAAAAGCACAAGGAAAATCGATATCTAAACTTCGAAATGCATTTTTTTTAATTTTTCGAAATTTCGCTGTTCCCGCGGTTCATGCGATAGCCATATTCATACTAATTAAGATACATTTCGGTTTTCTAGTTTCAAGTAAACCAGATGGACCGGAATATCGCGTCAGCCGTTCGAATCCCTTTTTTAAAAACATAAGGCTATATAATTTCCACAACTTTCATTAATTTCATTAAAAAAAAGAAAATTGTAAGTATGAATATATCTGTGCGCGAGAAACTGCATACCAAAATGTGTCATGGTTTTCTGGAGAAAAAAATCCATTTTGACATCGGAAAATCGATTTTTACAAGCTGGATTACCAACGTGTCAAAGAGACGAGAGGTTTGTGCAGTCCCATCGCTTAATGAGAGAAGTTCCCCGTTGATAAATCTCATTAAAATCGAGTAAAAATCCGACCAGTAGCAAAAACATCGCGTTACACGTTCTTGGCGAAGCTAGGATAAACGACGACATAAAAAAGAGATCGTGCAAGACGCATACAAGATCGTCCAATTAGGGGGGAGGGGGGGGGGACAATTACACCTTTCGCGGCGATCCTGTTGATCGATCCATCGAAACTAATTAACCCTTTAGCCATCGGAGCGAAAAGGAATTTGCAAACTACACCAGGGACTCTGTGCTTCTCTGGTATTGTCGCGTACGTTCGAAGAGAAGTCGAAAACAATCGAGCAGATTTGGAAATTTGGACGCTCGACGGTGTGAAATTTCATGGATTTGAATGGTTTTTTTTTTTTTTTTTTTGAGAATTCGAATGTTTTCGCAATGTTGGAATTCAAAATTCAGAGATTTTTTTTTAAAATTCGACAACTGGGTAACTCGAACGTTTTGAGATTTCTACGTTTCAAAATTCCGTGATCCGAAAACTCAGTTGGAAGCTGTCTCAAAGTTTCGAAAATTCGAAACTTCCTACGCTTGGACAATTTTTTAATTCGGAAACTTCCGTACCTGGGAAAATAAACGGAAGAAATCCGTGTACTTTACACCTGAAGAGAATTTCAAAATCTCACCGCTCCGAAAATTTCGAAACTTTTAAAATCTCCCGCTCCGAGAAATTGGAAAGCTTGATGATGTTCGAACGTCTCGATATCTTCCATTCTTCACGTGTACGAAAATATCTTTCGACACGATCCATTTTAGATAGAAAATACCGAAACAAATTATTTACAGTTTGCACTCATTAACATCCAGTCCAAAGAAATCAAGTGGAAAATTCGAATTGAAATTTTATACGATCGCAATCTGCTTTCTGTTTCAAATCGAAACTGCAACTCGTTCCACGGATACGACTCGATGATACGATTAAAAAAGATTAAAATATTTATAACATCTCAATGGTTAACAATGATTATTCTCACGACGCGATGATCCAAGGAAAGATTAACCAACATCGTATAGAAAACTGCCACGCACGACGAAAGGAGAAACTAAAAGAAAATTCAACACTTGCAACCAACAAATCACCACCCAACACCTGCTACGTGAATGCAGAAAATACCGAAACCTAAGAAGCAAATACGGACTAAACCGAAACACCGCTCTAACCTGCCAGAAACAACAAAAAAACATTATCAACTACTAGACTAGATATAAAGAGAAAATTCCAGAACGTCGCCAAAGACCTCTTGGTCGATGCGACTCTAAACCCCCATATAAAAGAAAAAAAAGAAAAAAAGAAAATTGTAACCAAGTTATTCTATATAGTGCTATAATTATGAAAGAGATTTGTGAAAATTGTCGTAGCTTCGCTACGTTCATAGAAGGATACCCCCTTAGAGAGATTATTAACTTGAACACGTTTCCAAAGTAACGAGACTCCTTATAACAATTCCTAAACATACTCTAGGCGCGTCAGCGCGGAAGGCGAGCCTCTGTGAAATCGAATTCCTGTCAGTCCACTGTAAAATTGAACCATCACCCCTCTTTTCCATCCCCCGTTCCGCGATAATAGCGTCGAGGCTCCTCCGAGAGTCAGCCAGGCTCTCCCCGTGGCTCCTCCCTCCCCTACCCACCCACCCCAATTCAGGTGAGACGTCTCAATTCGCGTGTTCCTCTCGCCTAGGTGAATGCACCGCTTTATTAAGCAGCGAATTTGCGGACGGAGAACTGGAACGAGCATTGTCATTCGAGCAACGAGCCAACTTCGGGCTCGATTCTCCTTACCTCTCCCACGTGGATGTTTGATCCCCATTGTTCGAGACGCTATCACGCCGCAGTACGAATTTAGGTCTGCCACGACGTCGTACACCATTAAGCGTACTTCCTCTGTTTTCTTCCACCGTTTACAATACGATTCCAAACGTATCGGTAGTTATGTGGTCGTAAGAGACCACGCAGAGTAGATTACGTTTTCAGAAAACGAGAATGTTACTCTTGGAGTGTCTGGTGGTTCGTGGATGCTGAGCTTCGAATTTCATTTGTCGCTGGTTGTGGTTTTCTTTTCTTTTTTTTTTTTTCTTTCTTCTTTTTATCGAGACTTGATTCACAATGAATGGAGAATCCCTCTTTTTCTGGGGATCTAGGATCCATAAATTTGTGTCGAGAATATTGTTTGTGTATGAAATATACAAAATAGTAGAAAATAGTTTCGTGAAATGCTGAATTCATTTCATCACTGGATTTTTCTTTTATCGCGATTTCAAAGAATGAGAGTCTCTCTTTCAGGAAGTCTAGGGTTTTTAAATTTGTATCGAGAGTGTATCACTTCTGCTTTCGAATTTCATTTCATCACTGGGCCTTCTTCTTATCCCGACTTATGGTCGACGAAATGTTAAAAGCGTAACTGTTAAACATTTTCTTCGCGAACTTCTTTTTCAGATACATTACACTCTCGGAGATTAAAGTCTTTCCTTTACAAAAGTCTGACCTTTTGGAACTTGTTACACGATTTTTATCGAACTTTGAAAAATTCAAGAAATCCTAACATTTCACAAAATGACGACGAAAAATCACACAGCAAGTATCAAGGTAAAAGCTGAACTTTGATCTTCAAAATCGAATGATGGATCTAGTTGTGAAAAAAATTTTTCAGTGTTTTCACTCATACTTGAATTCACCATGAACGTTTTCAAATATATGTTTCTGAGAATTTTTTCAGAAAAATTTTCCTCAAAATGTTCTCAGAGATATTTGAAATTCACTCTTCTTCGCATGATCAATTGGAAATATGAAATTGATTCGAAATTTCTCCCCATGTTCCTTTTTGACATAACGAATCTATACTGAAAATGCAAGATAATCAAAAATACGAGGAAATTTCTCCACGTATCTGCCAATTTTACGCAACTTTTATGCAACTTTTATGCATCTCTGAATCGTAAATTGCAAGAGTATCCCATATTATGTTACGTGAAATCAGTTTTTTAAAGCTGTCGTAAATTATCATGCGTATAATTTGCATTCGCCGAGTACAACGCGCAAAGTTATGTAATACAGCAAGTTTTTCCTCTCAATCGAAGTGTTGAACGCGTTGGTATCTTTCGTTGCACCGTGAAAATCTCGCGACAGACACGGGCCATTAATCCCCATCAACGTCCCATCGATACCATTCACCATTGTTCCCGGAGAACCTCGTATCGCTCGGCGTCGCGAACGTCGAAAAATCGCTTAAGTACCCTATTGTTTATTGAAATTATCAGCCCGTATGGTAACAGTTCATCGCAGATCGATCAACCATTGATTAGATATCGTTGTTTTTATTGTCGTGGGAGTTAAGAGAGTTAAAACATGGAATTTCACGTTTCATCCAATTTACCGTTTTTGTTTTTCGATGACTGAACAGAGATGAAAGAAAATTCGATTGAAATAAACTTTTATTTACTCGTTATGTCGCACAAAGAGTAGAAAAAATATGTTCATTGCAAAATTTTTGTTGCAAATAATCACGACGATCGTGAATAAACTTTGATTTACGCATACGAAATCCGAATGTTTATAAAATTATTTTCCTTATTATTGAAACATTTAGAATAGAGAAAATAAAAGAAAATAACTCTGATAACGAACAATCATTATTATTGACTCCGATAAGAATAAATTGAATACTAACTCATATTTCAAAATAAGCTAATATTCTACAAGGTACTATCGTTTCAATTATTTTGCAAAAGAAGAGCTTCAAATTTTCATTGTAAATATTTAAATATTTAATTGTTGCAATACTTTTCACACTTTATTTTGTACGACGTATGAAGTCAACTATACTTTCATACATATAAAATTTCTAAAAAATTTATATAATAAAATTTAACTAAATTAAACTAAATTTAACTAAATAATAAATTATAAAGTTATAGCTAATAAAAAATATGTATGTTTTAGCAATAGTTTTAATAAATGCAGTGGCAAGGAGTGCTGAAAATGAAAAGCAAAAAGCTAACAGTAACCAGACTGGCTACTGACAGAAGAAAATTTAAAACAATAGAAGGGCCACTGAAAGAACTACTCAATTTTCCTACTCCAATGCAATAACCAGAAGGGCTATTGTCAAATCTGCATTCGACATAAATCCGAGCAACAAAACTGTCTCCTGTTCCGCAACACTAATTCACTAGCATTAACTGTGAAACAGGAAATTTTCAAAATCAAACGCGAAGAGTGCTTCGTCATATTTAAAACTCCCGAAAGTAAGTACGCAACGCTATTAATCTACGCACTCATATTTGGAAATACGTAACACTAATTGCGATGCGTCCAGTGCAACCATACTGGAGGTTGCTGATGAATGACCAGTCTACAGCTCTTGTAGCTGCATATATGCAATACTGGCAAGTAAAATGTATATATTATAACTGTTAAAATCGCGATGTGCAAGAAGCATAAGCTACCCTGATCTAATACATAAAAAATCCCCAAAAGATGTTACTATGATTTATTGATGAGCGGTCGCTATGCTCATCGAAAATTCTACGTATACAACCAGTCACCCGTGTCGATTCGGACTTTTCATCCTACGACATGACTGAGTGACCAGAGGAACAAAAATGCATGCGACTCACCGCGATGAACAATACCATCTGCACTTAATCAGAGAAAGTCGTCGTGAAGATCTTCATCAAGCAGACGTTATTGAGAATTCCATGGTGGAAGTGAATGGCGTAAAGAATTTCTTGAAAAGCACAAAGACACAGTGTTATTTGTGAAAATTTAAATTTTAATAACGATAAAAATAATTTCAAACGTTTTTATTTTGTAGTTTATAATTTTACATTAGGCTTCAATAGAAAGAGAACTATAGAGAATAGAATTGATTCACAATGTGCTAAAATACTTACATTCTTAGCTTCTGAAGCATCGTAAGACTTATAGAGAATAAGGGAAATTGAAAATTGTAGAGAATCTGTAACAAAATATAAAACATTAGAATTTGTACTTAAAAACAAAACAGACTCCTAAGTTCGAGATAATGAAAGATTCTTACATTCCTGGCTTTGGAGCCAACGTTGAATTTTTCCCAAAATATATCAAAAAGTTGATGCTGTGAAGTGTCTGTAACATCAAACATTATACTTTATTGTCAAATTGGAAAAATTGAATAAATTGAAGTACAATATATAAAATTACTTACGATCTTGATCTCCTGAAGAGACCTCATCCTCTTGAGCACTGACTCTAATACACCAAAAACGAATGTTGACTAAGAAGAAATATGAAAAAAAATAAAAATAAAAGACTATCAACGCGCACGTTTAAGTAACAACCGGCAAACTCACTGATTCTAACTTGGCGAATTATAATGTAAATGAATTGATAATTCAATTTAATAGGAGCCATTTTGCTCAGAAAGATATTAAAATATTATGCAACAAACACTGACTCTACCAACCGCATTGCGCACGGTCACAAAAATTTTCTGAAAATAAAACTGATTAGAAGGATTTTTACCAAAAATGTGTTGGATAATACATATCTGACAACAATTGATTTAAATTTTTACCTGAGAACTTCTGAATGACACTTCTTTCTCAATGACTTTTCTAGATAACGCTTCTTTGCAGAGGTGTGCTTCGTTCCGTCATTAAAGGACTGCTCTACCGGTTAAAAATCAATCGTAAGAAATATCGATTATCGTTCGAGAATCGTAGAAAGTGTATATTTCACCATGTAGTGGCGCTGCAATCTTCAACTAACTTAAACCCAATGCGCGCGCATCTCACACAAAACGTTAACTGGGAATAAAAAAATAAAGAACTCTGGTCTAAATAAAATACACAAAATTCGTAAGAAATTCTTAAAAGAGAACGTAGAAGTATTCACACACTTGATAAAAAATTGTTAATAATTTAAACTGAGAAATGACAAATTTTATTATATTACGCAGTAGAATTATTATTTTAGCCATTAAATACGTACGCCCTTAATAAATTATTGTTAATTTTAGTATTGGAATTGTTAAGAATTACGCAGTATGAGGTTAAAGAATCAACAAATGAGTAGATAATGTTACAACAGAAGTAAATATATATATATACATAAAGTCATATTAAGTCAATATTTGTATTGATTAGAATTGAAATTATATTTTGGTATAAAATTTTGATTAACTTTTAGCATGGTATGTTCTGTTTCAATGTTTATATGCCATTATTTCTTCAATTGTTGAAAATTATGTGTAATAATTGTTTGGTTAAATCTTACCTTGAGTTGAAGCCAAAAATGCACGTTTTATTTTGAAAATTCACAATACATACACAAATCTAACAATTACTGATTCAAATTTTTACCTGAGAACTTCTGGATAACGCTTCTTTCTCGATGACTTTACTAGATAACGCTTCTTTACAAATGAAGTGTGCGTCCTTCCGCCATTAAAGATCTGCTCTGCCAAATCGATCATTCGAGAAATATCGATTACGTTCAAGAATCGTAGGAAGTGTATTGCATATTTCACCGTGTAGTGGCGCTGCAATCTTCAACTAATTTAAACCCAATGCGCGCGCATTTCACACGAAATGTTAATTGAAAATAAAAAATAAAAAACTCTGGTCCAGATATACGAAATTCGTAAGAAATTCTTAAAAAAGAAAATATTCACACACTTAATGAAAAATTGTCAATACTTCAAAATGTTATAATTTCGTGATATAAAATGTATAATGATTATTTCAAATATATAATGAATTTTTTATCAGTCGCTGTTTTATGAAGTACATATCACTGATAACAAGACGCACGCATCCCACGATGTCCCTGTCGATCTCTTGTCGTCCCAGATATTGACTATCTTATAATTAACTAAAACTAAACGCACGCATCCCACGATGTCCATGCGAGATCCCTCGTCGTCCATCGGTGGCCCGCTGGGGGCCCAATAGTTTACTTATCAACTAATTGTATCTACAGTTCAGTTTAGATCGTAAAATAAAGAATGAACAGAAATTTTCACAATCTAAACTGAACGGTAGGTTGCGTAGTTCTTAGCTTGATATCGTTTCACAAACATTAAAGTTTATCGTTTTACAGTTTAGCTTGGTAACGTTTTACCAAGCTAAACTGTAATGTTTGTGAAACGATATCAATTACGAGGTCTCACCACGAGGAGGTGACTACGCACGAGACCCACCCGGGCCCTAATCCCAACCACCCTCCATTACATTCAAATAACTCGGCATTCAACTTAATGAATACCGAGTGTTTTATACTACTTGGCCCGAGGTAACGTAAAAAGGAGACAGACGTTCCATAGTTCAGTCTCGAGCTTAAATCTAAATCTTAACTGTAAATCGCAAGTATTGAACTATGGAACTCTGTTTCCCAAACAATATCGCGTTAACAATAAGTACATCTCCCGTACAATCATACAATACATAAAATAATACATTACATACAACTCATTCAATTCATACAATTCATACAATTCGTACAATTCGTACAATTCATACAATTCATTCAACTCATACAACTCATACAATACGAGTGAAAGTCATACAATATTTCGCATTCACACGCAGCGTTTCTTACTAACATACATACTTATCTAATTTTCACGCTACACAATAATTGTACAATAATTCGCGGCCCTACCAGCGCAATTTGTATCAAAGACACGTTTATTAAACTTTGAACGAAATTAGGGAAACGAAACTATTGACACGCTTCAATATCGTGCCTTGTAAGAGATATAACGCGAAATGAAAAATAAATACCGCGATTTGTCAGTGTACCAAATCGGGATTCGAGCACTTAGAGGCATGTAACCTAGCGCTACCCTCAACGACACAGTGGGGTTCCGAAGAACCGCTGAGCCGGATTACAAAGGACGCTAGACTATAAGAACCTACCTCGTCCTTTCGAACGAGGCTGCAGTCCCCCGAATTGAGACACTGACAGCGAAAGGTGGAAACTCTGCTTTAGTGCAATGACAGTAACAAAAGTAACTCCACTCCAGTGTAATGACAGTAACAAAAGTAACTCTACTCTTTTGCAATGACAGTAACAAATTTAACTCTACTTTAGTGCAATGACAGTGACAATAGTAACAGTAACAACGAACGAAAAAAGAAAATCGGGGAGGTGTCCCTAATTTCGTCTCAAGTTAAATAAACGTGTCTTTGTACAGAATGCGTTCACAGTGAATTTACAAATATTAACTGTCTTATAATTAACTAAAACTAAACGCACGCAACTTAAAGCTAAGACGTACGCATCCCACGATGTCCCTGAGAGGTCCCTCGTCGTCCATCGGTGGCCCGCTGGGGCCCAATAGTTTACTTATCAACTAATTGTACCTACAGTTCAGTTTAGATCGTGAAATAAAGAATGAACAGAAATTTTCACAATCTAAACTGAACGGTAGGTTGCGTAGTTCTTAGCTTGATATCGTTTCACAAACATTAAAGTTTATCGTTTTACAATTTAGCTTGATAACGTTTTACAAATTTTAATGTTTGTGAAACGATATCAATTACCAAGACCCACCACGTGGAGGTGACTACGCGCGGGTCTCATTATAGTGTATTGTAAATCAGTACTGTTTCATATACTTCTGACACAGGTCTCAACTTGTATTGAATTTACGTAATTTGTTAGAAAGGGAAATGGTATTCGTAAAATAAAGCATAATTATTTGATCGATCTAATGATTACTAATTTAAGATATTGAAGAAATATTCTTGTTTGACTAATTAATAGTAAAGGACTAAATTATTTTCCAAATTACAGATTCAAAGAGAAATTCTGAAAGTATCTAATAATATTTAAATAGCAATGGCATTGTTAGACTAATATTATCTATGTATATGCAGAAATATAACGTATATCACGGTAATTGTTAAAGAATGGTAATTAATAAAGTATATCTTGTACGACTACGATACAATTCATGGAAATTGTACTCGTGTTCAGATTCGAATAGTCACGATCAAATATTAACCCAACACCAAAGAAACCAAACCATGTAACTTATCAATCGTTGAAGTCAGAATTGTAGATTAAGGTTTGGTTGCAGACATATTATTTAAAATTTTTCTGCTAAATTTTGTTCGATGTGGACACGACAGAAGTTTAATTGGTAATGAGTCTCCGTACCGCTGAAGGTTAATCTTATGTTCCGATCGTCAGTGACTCGAAACTGTTGATAATTTTTTTTTAGTATTTCTTAACAGTTTTTCTTTTATACTAATAAATAGTTTTTAGATTCCTATCGCACGGTTACACTTTCATAAATATGTTACAATGTCAAATGTAATGGCTTATTAATTTCTTTATCTATAACTGGCTAAAACTAAATTTACTCTTTCATGATATGAATTTTTAATTTATAATTGCATTGATGTATATTAAATAGGAATTTATATAGAATTATGTAGTAAAAAATCGAGTTAAGCAGTGATTGTCTCTTTAGAATAACATATAAGCGCAATATATAAAAATTTTCGCTCGTTTATTGTTTCAGACAGCAGGAAATATATGTATTATGTAACTATCTTTTCCGTTATTGTAAATAAAATAATTTAATTATCATAAATGAATTATTGAAACTATGAAATAATGCTTGGGAATTCAATCACTGATTCAATTGTTGTAAGTAAATAGTTAAAATTGTTAATATACAAAAATATTATCGGAATGCATTATTTTACAGTTTGAATAATTCATTTGAAACAATTAAATTATTTGTACAATATGTCTAGACATTATTTAATAATTTTCATATCAAACAACTTTTATATCAACGAAACAATTAAATTAATTATTTTATTCGATAATTCAAAGTCATTTCTCTTAAGTACATTGTTCAAGATTGTTATAAATTATTAGTTAAAAATTTTAAATAGCACTTAGAAACATTACAGAAGAGAATTTATTGTTTAATTGTTGCAAGTAAATCATTAGAAATATTAGATAATGTTTAAACAATTATGAAAGAGAATTTATTGTTTAATTGTTACAAATAAATTATTTGAAATATTAGGTAATGTTTAAACAAGTGGAATATTCAAAAATATTATTTAGAAACTCACTCCTAAATTTTCGTCGATGTGCACACGACGGAAGTTCAATTGGTAATGAATTCTCCGTACCGCTGAAGGTTAATTTATTGTTCCGATCGTCAGTGACCCGGAACTGTTGATAATTTTTCTCTAGTATTTCGAAACAGTTTTTCTATCATACTAATCAATAATTTTTAGATTCCTATCGCAAGGTTACACTTTCATAAATATGTTAAACAATTAGAATATTCAGAAATATTATTTAAAAATTCACTTCGAAAGTTTAATCGATGTGCACACGATGAAGGTTCAACTTATAATGATCTTTTTTCTGTTCAACCTTCAGATAAAGTCAGTGATGCACAGTAGGTGGTGATCTTTGTAAATACTTCCAAAAACACTTTTTCTATTCAGCAACCACCAATTTTACAGTTTTATTGTTTCATAGCCTCTATTAATTTAAGGCAACAATAAATACTGTTATTTCTATATTTTTTACAAGGTGTTACAACTACGTTTGCACGGTTAGTTTTTAACTTATAACTTATAATTATTGTTGAGATACACTAAATGCCAATAAGTATGTGACATGTAATACTAATTTATGTAGAAAATAATTATATTACAGTCAAAAATTAAACTGATCGTTTTCTTAAGTATAGCTATGCAAATAAGAAATCGTTCACATTTAAATAAACGTGTCTTTGTACAAAATGCGTTCACAGTGAATTTACAGATATTGACTATCTTGTAATTAACTAAAACTAAACACACGCAACTTAAAGCTAACTCGCTAAATAACTCTCAAAGCAGATATGACAACACTGTCCATATTTTTTTACTTTAATTCTCATCACTAGTAGTGTTGCAGCGCAAAACCTTCTTAAATCGATACGACAGGATGTGACGAAAATGATAAGAGGGTCCTAAGATCCCGAAATCATGGGACAAAAGAATACATTGCGAAGTCTATTCGTATCACCTCAGTCATGTGACAGAACTGTAATCAGATCGAGATGTAACACAAAGCAGAGCAAAACACGCTCAACATTTGAACGTGTTAATCAAGGTTTAATAAAAAAAAAAAAAAAAATCAAACTCACTAAATTATATATATATTTGCATTTACTTTAACTGACGACGAATAATTCACTACACAAATCGCTGTAATCAAATCGAAATATGATATAAAACGTAGACGACCACGCTCAAATATTTGAACAACGAACGTGTTAATCGAAGTTTAATAAAAGAAAGAAAAGAGAAACCAAACTCACCCCGCTGTCCATCTCCTTTCCACCACCAAAATCATTTACAAGCACTTCAACCGAGCTGTAATCAGATCGAACCGACGCGAAAAACCACGCGACGTAATTAACCGGATGCATTATACTAACTAGGAACGCGTGAAATACAGTAGGGTGGCGTCGAACGTTCGGATTCGTTCGATGGAAAGTAATTAGGTGACCCCCCCCCCCGACTCTCAAACGTCGATGTCATTATCCGTGCAAATCGCACGCGGGCGAATAAAGGAAAAATAGGGGGGCTGAGGATACGTTCCCTCGCACGTGATTTATAATTATCACGCTGCCTCGTTGGTTTTTTTTTTCTTCGTCCAACATGCGTCTCTTTCTCTTCCTCTCTTTGCGCCCTTCCCCCCTTTCTTCCCATGTTTGGCGCCGCGACTCGTGAATCGAGTCGGCGAATTAACTAGACTGGCGCGTAATTAAAGCAATTTGTCGGGCAACGGCGACGCGGCGATGCGATTTAACCCGGGCGACAGCTTCGAGATGCCTGTTATCACGGTCGGTTTTGTTGTCGGCGTGAAAAAAAAAAAGGAGAGAAAGGGGAATGGGGCCCTTTGTTACGATCGAAGGTGTACTCGGACACGGATACGCGGGTTCCTTCACTTCTGAATCCTTTGCACATTGAGGGCGTGATTTAAACCGGACAGATAGCGTGAGCGAGAGGTATTATACGCCTTTCTCGCTGGATCGACCAGTGATGAGCGTAATTGCGACAATGAGAAACTGGTTATTACCTTTGCGTTATCAAATTGAAAAAAAAAAACAAGCAACGAAATTATGTCTAAGCAGACATTAGTTAAATGGTTACGATGAGGAGCATGGAAATGAGAATTTATACGAGTTTGAATTATCGATAATCTTTCATCGTCATTGATGCAATTGTACTCTTTACTATATTTCTTTCTCATTGTCGAAGAATTCGAGGAAAAGAAATCCACGATTATTATTCGGTGTAAAAATAGATTTCTCAGTTTGTGCGAAAATTAACGAATAATGAAATAAAGTGAAGATAGTTTCACCTGTTCCCACTACGGTATAGCAAATTGTCCTATCCGTAAAGTTGAAACTAAAGTAATCCTACAACAATGAGTTACAACGGAGGCCGAGATGAGTCGTAATAACATGATTTACATCTCTTTCTAAGTAGATTATTCTAATCTCGACTAACGACAGATCCAATTTGCCACGCTAAGTCCGTAATACTGAAAAATTATCCTCGCACGTTGTACAACCTTGAGTTCAACCTGCGAGTAGGTTAAAGCCACATCATTTTCTATCATTTCTTTTTTTTTTTCTTTTTTTTCATATCATTTCCTCTTTCATTATCTTGCAGTAAGTGATACTTTTTCAATACTTCGAAAAATTTTGAGCTAAACATTATGGACGTCATTAGATCATTATAAAAATCACCGACCTAACTGATACTTCGAAAAATTTTATCTCTGTCCACGTTCACTGTGGACTATGGAATTTTATAATCATTATAAAACATAAATTGTCTAATAAAGATCACTTTGAAAAATTCATTCGATCATTAGATCATTGTATCATTATAAGTATCATCGATCCAAGTGATACTTCGAAAAATTTGATCTCTGTCCACGTTCATTATGGGCTAATTTTATAATTATTATAGAAATCATTGAAACATGAGTTGTAAGGTTGCTTAAAAAGTAATGATCTTTATTACTAGGTTATTATGAAGATCATCAACATTATCAAACACGACCGTACAACATTCTTTTAACGAAATACTTCTAACAGAGCTACTCCAATTAAAATATTAGCAATATTAGACAGACCATTGTTAAAAAAAGGAAAAAAAACTAGCTTGATTCGCAATTCCAATTCCAATCAGTCTGAAACAGGCTCTCGAACGAAATACACAATATATTGCTGATCATTGTATCGTTATAAGTATCATCGATCCAAGTGATACTTGGAAAAATTTGATCTCTGTCCACGTTCATTATGAGCGAATTTTATAATTATTATAGAAATCATTGAAACATGAGTTGTAAGGTTGCTTAAAAAGTAATGATCTTTATAACTAGGTTATTATCAACATTATCAAACACGAACGTACAACATTCTTTTAACGAAATACTTCTAACAGAGCTACTCCAATTAAAATATTAGCAATATTAGACAGACCATTGTTAAAAAAAGGAAAAAAAACTAGCTTGATTCGCAATTCCAATTCCAATCAGTCTGAAACAGGCTCTCGAACGAAATACACAATATATTGCTGATCATTGTATCGTTATAAGTATCATCGATCCAAGTGATACTTGGAAAAATTTGATCTCTGTCCACGTTCATTATGGGCTAATTTTATAATTATTATAGAAATCATTGAAACATGAGTTGTAAGGTTGCTTAAAAAGTAATGATCTTTATAACTAGGTTATTATCAACATTATCAAACACGAACGTACAACATTCTTTTAACGAAATACTTCTAACCGAGCTACTCCAATTAAAATATTAGCAATATTAGACAGATCATTGTTAAAAAAAGGAAAAAAAACTAGCTTGATTCGCAATTCCAATTCCAATCAGTCTGAACAGGCTCTCTCGAACGAAATACACAATATATTGCTGATTTCTCATTATTCTGACGAAGCATCCGGCGATCACATCCGTGAGCGAGCGCGAATGTCGGAGTTCCTCTGGATTCGCACGTTTTAATTACTGTAAATCTGTCCCACGTCGGCCGTGAGAGCTCCGTGAAAACGCGAAAGCGCGTTTCACCCGACGACGATCGATTGTTCCTCCTCTCCGTGGAGCTACCTTCGAACAAGACGCCCGAGAAACGTAATTAAAACGCACCGATCGAATGCAATAAGGTCCCGCTGTCTATTAATTAAATGTCAAGAGACAATTTTTCGAATCAGATTTATACGTGGCTCTTAAATGACAGAATTAATTTTCAATTAGCGAGGTTGCAACCGGTGTTCGTGGCAATTTTGTAAACACTAATGATCAATTGGTAAACAGTATTAGTATTATTGTTATATTATTAGAATTATCAGTAAACAATAAATAAATAATAATAACTTAAACAAACTCCTCGTGAATTCTCGAACTGAATTAGACAAACTTCTCTGTAGTAAGTAACTCTGTGCTAATTAAATATTTCTAAAAATATCGAAAGACGTGTAATTGTACATCAGCTGGCGATAAGCTACATTTTCACAATTTGTAATTTTAACCAAAACATTCACGAGTTCTCGAACTTCAGACTTTGAACTAAATAAGAACTCCTTGAACTCCTTTTTAAAAATTCAAAACTCTACATTAATCAAACGCCAAAATATATTCGTAATGTTTGCGTATTGGATATTGGTCAAAAGAATAATTAAATTTCTGTGCGTGCAAATGAAAGACGAATTTCTCGCGACAAAAAGAAATTTTGTTAAACAATGTATTAACCATTTTCGTTCAATTACCTTTTGCCATGTTTCAGGCAACTTGGTGATTCCGCGTTTCAAAATGTTCTTGCAAACGCTCAAGAACGATCTGGTATTATCTCCTCGTCAATAGTGAAATTTAGGAAAGCAAATTCCAGACACTGCCGTAGTCTGAAGATTTCTTCCTCGTACGCGTTAACTAATTTTTTTTATCACCTTGTGCAGTGTTCTTTACAGCAAAATACGACGTAAATGTTCCTTCTTGAAAGACCATGCATTTTCCTTTTCTAAAACAATCAGACATCGTATCACAAAATGAATTGTTAGAAAATTAACTTAAAATGCTACCAAAGTACACACGTGTCTTCGTTAGAATGCTGTCTCGTGGAAAGGAGTGTTCTCTGACTAGGGAAAGCCACGACAAATATCAAGAACCTTGGTAAATCCTCGAGTGGGATCGATCTGGGAAACGCGATCGACGTATCGGAAAATCGAATCTGGGGGAGTAACAAGCGGAGTTATTCGTGTCAGATGATAAGCCACGATACGCGAACGACGGGACAACGAGCGAGATGTTGTCCCCGAGGTGCTCGGTCGTTGTCTGCCCGTCGTGAATTTAATGAACATCGTCGGATCTAGACTCTGGCCAAATACGGAGGGTGGCGGGTGTTCAACGATCTTTAAGTGGGTCAAGCTTGCCTTCGCTGCGCTTTGTATGAATTTTAAAGCAACGTGCACGCTGAATTTACCACCGTCACGATCGCCGGCGAGCTGCAGCATTTCGTATAATCCTCGGCCGTCGAACAGCTGCTTTAATGCTGCTTCTGTTCTAGGATCGAGCATCGAGATAACGTCAGGTGACACGAGTTTATGTGCCCTCGTTTAGACGCTTCATTTTCAAGTTGAAACGGACGAGTTGAATGTTAACTTGGACCCCATCGTGTCTCGGTGTTGCTCTTTTTTACTTTCGTTCGGACAAAGTGTTGTTTGTGCGAATGTTGGTAAGAAAATCGTGAAATTTTTCCATCGCTTTGAAAAGAAAAGAAGTTTTCTTTTTACGACAACTGTCCTAAATCTTGATGTACGATTTTTTTGTTATTGAGCTGAAAATAATCGTAACATTCGCAGTCGTCGTGTTCAATAAATTAGCGAAAAAAGGAATCGAGGGGTCGTTCCATCGTAGATAGCCACGAGAAAAAAAAATGTTCAACGTTTTTGCACACCACGACAATTTATGGCACCTTCGAGAAGAAAAGTGTCTCTATTCTCCTACATACACGCAATGTGTGCAGCGTTTCATTTTTGCTGCATACACGCAAAAATGAAACGCTGTGCATTTTGAAAGCAGTGGCTCCGAGCTTTAAAAATAAGATCAAAATAAGACCACGACGATCTCGATGGTATCTGTAATATAAAGTGAGACCCACTTTGAGAGCTGATTGTATGCCTGAAAATAATGAAAAAAAGTCAGCTCCCAATGTGGATTCCACAAGTTACGAAACGCCCTGTATAGAGGATAAAGATCAGAAATCAAAGTAGACATCAAAATTTCTATTATATAAAATAGCTATGGACCGACTTACTACCATCGCCAATTTACCACCCTCTATATTCTCGCGCGTCATCGCAAACGAAGATAGGTCACAAAGCGTCAAATAGATCGAATCGGCTCGATCGTCCTGGAAGTTTGTTCGCGTCAATTTGTCGCGCGCGATATCCTCGAGACATTGTTCGGTGATAAAAACAGGGAGGTGAGGTTTAAAAACGTTCGACAATAGCTCGTTCGTGTCAAGGTTTATCGGCGCAGTTGATAGTTGAGGCGGGTCCTGGTCGTGCGAGGGAATTTCGAAAATTCGCTATCGGTGACGCGACAAACGCGATAAGCTCGGAACCACCAGCATAGTCTGAACGATCAGACAGTAAATTTTCAATGTGCGCTGTGCGTGCAACGAGACGTATTCGACTCGTTCGCGTCGATACGGGCGACGATTCTCTTGGAAACGGAAGCTGTTACGAGGGATCTTCGAAGATTAATTATCATAATATTATTGATTTTTAAAATTATTATTATAAATTTGAATTTTATTATATTGAAAAATTGTTGTTTATTAATAAATTTATTATTAATATTTATAACATATATAATTTTTTTTTCTATAAATTTAATATTATTTTATTTTATATTTGAATCAAGTTTATTATTAATTTTTTATATAATTATAAAATGAGGATATGGGGAATTTCGATTTAATTCTTCTTTTTATTTAATATTTTATACTTTAATCTTTTCTTTACCATTATTATATTTATTATTTAATTTGTTATGTTTATTTAATACTTTAAATTTTTATATTTCAGAAATGTTAAATACTTTATATATTAATAATTTTAAATTTATTTATATAATTTTATCTTTTTTAGTTAAAATTCCAATATATATAATTCATGGTTGATTATTAAAAGCTCATGTTGAAGCTTCTTTTTTTAGTTCAATAGTTTTAGCTTCAGTAATACTTAAATTAGGTAGATATAGATTATTACGAATTATATATATAATAAATTTTATATTAATTTAATAATAATTAATTTATGTGCTATGTCAATTTTAAGAATTATATGTTTATGTCAGTTAGATATAAAATTAATTGTTGCTATTTCTTCAGTTGTACATATAGGGATTATATTAATAAGAATCTTCGTGTTTTAAGGGGGCAGGACAGTGTGACGAGCCTAAAAATTACGTACACTTTGAAGGGCTGGTAAAAAAAAAGGTACATATTTGATTGACACGAGCTTTTGTTTATTTCATTTTAACACGTCATGAACTATAAAAAGCAACATTAAAAAAGAAAAAAAGAGGGCTCTTATTTAACTTTTTAACGGCACCCTTTTGCATAACTTCTTTTTACATTGCCTATCGGTGTGCATGATTAGTTGCAACGAAAAAGCAAGAAAAGTACAAAAGTGAACAATATTCTCTAGGAATTGACGATCCAACATTTTCATTCTTCTGAAAATTATGAAAACAACAGCCTACTTGTTTTTGATGTATCGAATTTATGTCAGAAATTTCTGCGTTTTTTGTTTATATTTTTCGAAATTGTTAAAAATTAAAGAATGTTCGATCGTCAATCCCTAGTAAATGTTACACTAAAGATACTTACCAAGTTTCACAGTAATCGGTTAGTTAGACCCCGAGATATCTTGCACACCGTTTCTAAAAACCGAGTTTCGAGAGAAACGCGTTTAAAGTTTCAGAACGTCATTTTTCATATGTATCCTTTGCTTACTTTCTTTACTTATATATCGCTGTCCACAGTTCTTACAATTCACAACTAAATTGAATCCAAGTCCCCTAATATTCGATCCAGCGAAAAGTAATATTTGAATCGCACGATTTACGCTTTATAGTGCTGCTGAAAGTTGTAAACAGTGATACAAATTCAATTATTCTGTATCCGCGGATTTATCATTACACCCCAAAGTAAGTCGTTTTAAAGGCCTTTTGTATCTTATTTCTGAGACTTCAAACTGCTATTTGAAAAACAAACAAAAAATTGATCTTTTGAAAATTTCACACTGTCCTGACCCCTTGAAAAAGAATCCTGCGGATCAAAGTAACTCGAAGATATTCCTCCATTTTCTCGTTTACTCTTCGTAAAATTCATCATTCACATGAGGAATACCTGTTGTTCCTTCTAAAACTTGATTTATAACTGGGGACAGTGTTGAAAAGACTTCGCGACGAAAATTTCCAGGTTCAAACTCGTGAAAAAGTTGCAGCGACGTTTATATTAAACAATTCTAAGCTCAGGTTCGAAATATTCAGGGATCATTGACGAACAAGATTCTCCAAATCGTTCGCCTTGAGTTGTCCGTCATTACGTGCATTAAATTTAACAATTACGAGAGTAATTTTAAATTTCCGATTTTAATTCGCGAGATAATTGTATCCGCTTGAGAAAGAACGAGAATTACCGGTTTGAGTGAATCGCGGCTAATCAACTGCCAACAGAGTTATTCCTCTGGAATAAATCCCGCATGGCGCAGCGAGGAGAGATACACAACCACCTTTTCCCACTGAACGAATAGGCATCTCTGTTGCGTTGAACGTATACGCAGATGCTTTGAAATGCTAGCAATAACCAGTCACGTCGGCTCGAATCCACGAAAGATACGACCTCATTTCGCCGGAAGTCCGTTGCAGGAACGTTTCGAAGAATCGCGGCGGTAGCATGCAACAATGAGAATTCCTATCGATCACGTTCTCCCGGGTTCTAATATTAAATTTTCCGGAAGCTCGCTTATAAACGACCGTTCGATGATATTAAAACCGCCACGCGAGAAATCCATCACGACGCGTCACAACCCTATTTCCGTCTCGGTGAATTCCAAATAACCATTCGTTCGCGAGTAACTATGTTTTTAATTTATGTGAAATTCAGTTCGGGCGAATTCGTCACGTCTCACGTTGCTTATCCTTTATCACAGGAAATGATAAAGCTCCATCAGGATCAAAAGATCTTTGTTAATCCTTACGAAATTTTCTTTGTCGTCAATTTGAATTTAAAATCTTGAATTCATTGCTCGAGGAACATTGTTCAAGTTGTAAAGAACATTGTAAAAGTAAAATTTTCGTTTCGAGGAAT
Source organism: Tetragonisca angustula (assembly GCA_036937485.2). Taxonomy (NCBI): domain Eukaryota; kingdom Metazoa; phylum Arthropoda; class Insecta; order Hymenoptera; family Apidae; genus Tetragonisca; species Tetragonisca angustula. Next base: position 946,984 of record JAWNGG020000008.1, on the reverse strand, counting down.
GATAACTTCGCGTTGGATTTTATTTTCGTTGCAATCGCTCAAGAATTGTTTTTTTTTTTTTTTACGAATCTGTAGAAAAAACCATGACTCTCGAAAGGACGAAATTTTTGACCTGCAAAAGGGTTAATTTCGAGTGCAGAACTTTATTTCCATTTCATTCTAAACTTCGTTGTCCAGAACGAATGTGATCGTTTCTGCTATCTCCTCATCACCTATCAACATTCAAAAAAAAAAAAAAAAGAAAAAAGGATATATATATATCACCTACGAAGAAGCAAACTCGAAAGCAATTCCAGCGTGTTATTGTACGCCGTTAAAACTCCGCGAATAGCGTAACAAACGACCGTGCTTCTGGCTGTAACAGTTGATCGAATGAAACGCGGCGGGCGAGAGAGATGCTCTGCTCGCTGCCGGTGAAAAGCCTCGCATTATTCGTTGCACGGTGAACGAATCTGCAGATTCGTATTAAACGACCGTGATAATTGTCTGTTGGCGGGAGACAGCCGGGTGGAAATTACGGGAACACGAGCTCGAGACGAGCGAAAACCCGCGGAGGGCCAATGACAAACTAGTCTCACTAATGAGAAGGAGATACCTACCACGGCGTCTGACTTTTCTAATTATTACACGCCGCGTATTTCTGCGCTCGTTCAGGCTGAGACGTGTGTGAAAGACCGGATGCACCCGCAATGAAAACGAAAACACGCTTAATTCACGGTGTCGCGAACACTTCGATATGTATCCCGGGTATCGAACAATGCAAGCCCACGAGTTGGAATTGGAGGAGAGACTTTCTCCTCTGCTTTGCCTTTCCGTGTACCATCACTGCGACTTCTCGCCGTTTCGTTTTTCCCTTTTCCTCCCCCTTGGCGCGGCGATCCGCTTATCGCAGGTGAAATTTTACGAAAGAGTCATTTTGCAAACGAGCATTCATAATGTTGAGATTACGCGGATTAAATTGGCCATCTCCCGTATTTATTTCGAGAGAAAAAGTTCTCAATAAAGGATTGAAAGTCATTTAAATAAACGCGAATAATGCAAAACGTGAATGCGTAAAATAAATGCGAAACGATATTTTAACGAGCTTAATTGAATCGTCGTTGAGAAAGAGACAGTGACGATGTGGCGTGCGTATACGGCTATAATTATATATCGAATAATTATATCGATTATACGCAGAATGGTGGAATAATCGTTTTACACGGTAGCATTAAGCCTTTCAATTTTGTACGCCGTTAATGTAATATCCGGCGATTAAGCTGCCAAAGAGGAATAATATATTCCCTCTTTTCGTGGCAATTCGCGAAATACCCTAATACCTCAATGACATTTCCCCGATATAATTTAATTAACACGAAATCGGCACGAATGAATTTCAATGAGATCGTCGAAACGCCGACGAAAAATCATGGGACTCTACCGATCTGATTAAAGTTTCAAAATCACTGAACGAACTACGTGCGTACCTACCACCTATCGTGTACGACTGTCACGCGTATAAAATGTCGACAAAATCAATAATATACGATCTGTGTATGATAAACGACGTGTCTGCGTTGCTTGTTTCAGGCGCTGTAGAATGCAGCGATACGAAGCGCGGTGCTCGTCCGCGACGAGGCGATGAAAAGGCTGAATGGAGGCCGAGGAAGCCTCAGAGCCCCCTGGGGCTCCGACCAATGTTCCCTCGTCAAAGTACAGCGAGATGAATCGTAGTCGCGCGCCGCAGCCAATCTAAACTGTCACCTGTTTCCAATTACTCTTACCGATCCCCCGCCGGAACTTCAACTGGGAAGATACAAAAAGAAGAAAACAAACAGAGACACCATCGTCAAACCAACGAAACGCGAGCGAAACTGTAATACTTGTTGAAGAACGATCTTGAAGAATTTACATACCTGATCAATATATATAAACTATACATACATACGTATATCCAATTAGCCTAGAAAATTCGAAAGATAAGGTTCTTCGAATTTCACACGGCCTCTCTTTACTTTCTCATTCAGACGCACAAGTTGCTTCAAATCGACCGACACTCGTTGCTTCGTACGGAAACGTTAGACCTCGCGACTAAGCTCCTCGTTGAAAGAATCCTGAGCAACGAAAGAAAACAGAAAGAAAAAGTAATTACAATCGTTCGATTTCATTCGACTGAGCGTAAAAGGAGAGAATCACCGCTGAAGGATGGCTGCACCGGTGATAGAGAAGAAACGGTTCTTCTGCCGCGAATGGGCGTTCACAAAGCTATCCCATTGCTTGGAACAGAGGCCAGCGTCGAAGACGTGCGGCGTTTTGGTCGTCGGCGGTCCAGGAAGTGGGAAGACCGCGTTCAGCGCGGAACTGGCCTGGCCGTCGGCCGGTGCCAACGCTAGACATCAGAGATCGTTGAACAGGAGATTGTTGGCCAGGCATTTCTGTCAGGCTAGGAGCGAGGCTTCCTTGTCACCGGCTCAATTTGTCAGGTCTCTGGTCGCTCAGCTTCTGCAACCTGGTTCAGATGGGATTCACAGGTTAGTGGTATCCCGTGATTACGTGAAGATTTTCAAACTTGCTCGACCTTGTCACGTTAACCCAATCCCATTGGCATTCATTCAAAATGAAATGAATGAAGTTACTTCAAGCACGAGTAAAAGTAGAGTTCAAATGATATAATTTACATTGACGCAACGCCACCGCTGAACTTGATTAAAATTATTTTTCACAAATGATCCTTCTTGTTCGTTCCACAGAGTGGCCTCGAGCTCCCCAATACCAGGCAGCACGACGGCCGCCAACGCCACGACAGTGCCGTTAACATCGAGGGAAATGGTGGCAGAAGCCTACGCTGAGAAACTTCGAACCGATCCAGAGATACAAGCCGCTCTGCAGCCGGACGTCCTCGATAGAGACCCCGACGACGCTTTGAAGAAAGCGCTGCTGTTCCCTCTGTTGGAGCTAGAGCCACCGAAATGCTGTCTGTTCCTGTTAGTCGACTCGATCGACGAGGGACAGACGCTGGATCTCCCTCAAACTGGCACCAGAGACTCGAGAAGGGAAAACGATAACGTCAGCAGGACCATCGCTGAATTATTGGCCAATCATCATCATCTGTTCCCTCAGTGGTTGCTTCTGGTTTGTACCGCTCGACGCCAAAGCAAACCGATCTCGCGAATGTTCAGCGGCTTCCGGAAGATCCCCTTGGACGATCTAAGGAAATCTCTGGTTGTGAGAGACATTCAGCAATACATCCTTGCACGATTGGATCAAGAAGATGCTCTCAGGTATTGGCATTGAATTTATTGGAACCTCTTTCATCAAGAGTTGTATCCACCCTAGCTTTGACAATATTAAGAAAGATTTATATAATTACGAATGATTTATTTAGCACTCTTGAAACCTTTGAGAATTTGAATTAAAGATTTTTACACTTCCATTTTTCTTTTTCTTTTTTTTTTTTTTTTTTTTTATACTTTTTGAACATTTAAATGTTTCAGACATTTTAGATATTTTTACCGTTTATCATTAGATGAAATTGATTTTTAACTTTCATTTATCCAGGCAGCACATCTCGCGCGACACAGCCGAGATGCTAAACCAGCTGCACATCAAGAGCAACGGCTGTTTCCTCTACCTAGAGAAAGTTCTCGACGGAGTGGCCGAGAACTTCATCGTTCTACGGGAGGTTCGCGAGATACCGGGCACCCTGAACGGTCTCTACCTGTGGCTGTGTCAAAGGCTCTTCAGCCGAAAGCAATTTGCCAAAGTTCAACCACTGCTGAACGTGATCCTAGCCGCGAAGCTACCAATCACCCAGGAGATACTCTACAAATGCGTGAAAACCGCGTGCGCCAGCATCACGATAGAAGACTTCAATCGACGTTTGCACCTTCTACGCAGGGTCATCTCCGTTTCTCGTGCAGGTGCACTGATGCTGTTCCATCACAGTTTCGCTGAATGGTTGCTGGATGTGAAACACTGTACGCAGAAGTATCTCTGCTCCGCTGTAGAGGGTCACGCGATGCTGGCCGCGTATTATACCCTTCGTGGCCCGGAATTGAACGCCGATGAAATCTGCGTGCTCGGCCAACACCTACAACGGGCGATAACCAGCGTCGCCACCACAAATTGCAACCTGGACGTGCACACGCTTCAAGTGCTCTGGATGATAAGCAGCGGAGCACCGATAGAGGATTGCTACCTGGATAGCTCGGAGTGTATACTATGGCCCAGGCAGGAAGTGAAGTTGCTGAAATTGTTGATCGACGCCGGCGCCAAACCCTCCGAGAAGGTCGTCGAAGACGACGCCAGCAAGGATGCTGTCTCTTCTAGTCAAGTAATTAATTTATGAAGCGTTGCGAGTTTTAAGAGTAACTGAGAAACTGGGAAGGCTGTTTCAGAGTGATGCCTGTTGCTTTTCTCTCTCTCTCTCTCTCTGTAACTGATTTGTCAAATCCTAGATTCTGGGAAAACGAAAGAGCCTAGCTCCTAGATAGAGAATTAAAATGAATGAACGTTTCGTAATTTTTATTGGTGATAAATGAAAGTTTTGGATGCTCGTAACGAGTACCTACTTTCAATTCTGAAAACAGAATTCGTGTAACTTGGTCTGCGTCCTCCATAGGTCTCGCAAGATGTAAGCCCTATGGATGAATCTCCCAGCGAACCATTAACGGAACTGCTCGGCGAAAGCGGGGACATCAATCAAGCTGATTCTTGCGGACGAACAGTGCTGCACACGCTTGCTGCAGACGGTAATGCATCTCTGCTGGAGCTGGCTCTGGCGACATGTCCTCAGGCAAGGATCATCCTCATCCACTTTTTAAAACACATTTTCATTTGCATCGACACCGGTCGTCAATGCATCTTTCAGACGCTGGACGAAAATTATAAAATTACCAAGAAAGATTTGGAGAAAAATGATTTGACATGTAAAACTTCTTTCAGAGTATTGGATTATCAGTTCTGTTAACACCTTTCCATAGCTAGATTATATTACCGATTTGACAATAAAAGAGAAAATTTCCTCAATGTTTAATAATTTCCTACTTACTGGAATTTACGTGATGGTTGTAAAGGGATCTCATAAAGAGCGGTTTTTAAGAGAGTTTGCAATCTAATAGGGAAGAAGCCTAAAACGAATCATGAAGTATTAACCGCAACTATGCAGGTTTATGACCTTCCTTTATTAGTCAATTATCATAAATATCAGCGCTTGTCAAAAGTTTCTGACTGCGGTGCAATCTCGTTAGATTGTTGAAATAATGACTTCCTTAAAACAAAGGTCCAGCCTATGACCACAGTGCCTACCGAGACTCGTAAAATACAATTTCTATTAACGTGTAACTTGAACCGAAATGGGAAACAGTCTGGAAAGTTTTGGCAACCTTTTGGCAAAGTAGATTCACATAAATTGAGATCCTTTGTGCCGGCGCTGTCCAATCTTCTTTTATCATAACAAATTATATCGGCCTCTTCCCATGTAAAAAAAAAGAAAAAGAAAATATTAAATAAGGGAAATAGAGCCTGTGTCTCATGTACATATTTTCTAATTATACAGGCAAAATTGGAAGCCACCGATCGCCACGGTCAAACACCCTTAAACCTGGCAGCGAGACACGGCTATGGAGACGTGGTGCGAGTTCTGTTGGCTGCAGGGGCTTGCGCGGATCACGCTGACTGCGATGGATGGACAGCCCTCAGGGCTGCTGCCTGGGGTGGACATACCCAGGTAAATCGTTACAGTAAAACAACAAAACCTTCGGACATCAAATCATTCACCCTTAACAGAATCATTATCGTTCTTGTTAAGAGAATAATCATAGACGTTAATAACAGACGAATAATACGAATTCAATGGCAACGCAATTCAAATAGTCAAAATAGTCAAACAGAGTAACAATCGAATTGTGTCACGTGTATGATGTTAACGAGGGTTGCAAGTATTGAAGTATGATAGTAAAGGGGGAAGTAAGTGGAGGAATATAAACGGTGAAATAAAAATATAGGTAGTCGAAATGCTGCTGGAGCACGGGGCAATGGTGGATTGCGCCGATTGGGATCAACGAACAGCGCTCAGGGCAGCCGCATGGGGTGGCCACGAGGACATCGTTAAAGCGCTTCTGCAACACGGCGCCGACGTCAACAGAACCGATGACGAGGGTAGAACCGCCTTAATTGCCGCTGCCTACATGGGTCACAGCGAGATCGTCGAACACCTTCTAGACTTTGGCGCGGAGATCGATCACGCTGATAACGACGGGAGGACTGCCCTCAGCGTAGCTGCCCTCTGTGTACCCTCCAATCATGGCTATGCAAAAGTTAGTTTTCTAACGTTCCCCCCTCGTTCCCGTGGCTGTGAAACAAGCAAAGAAGAGTAAAGATTGTCATACGACGAGCAAGAACGAGATACTTGCAAGCTCTGTTGTCGCACAAAACACTGCAGCAACATGAATATCATCTTTCTTTCTTTTTCTTTGTCTCATACGTACTGACAACGAAGTTTTTAGTTTGTCTAATATCATTCCATTGTCGTGTCACGCTGATTTTCATAGTATATTGCGGTACAAGGTAGCTCGAGGCAAATAGGAAAAATTGATTTTCCTAGATTGAATTTGATAGACTGACCTCGCTCAGACTGTATTAGCTGACAGTATTAGAAACCCTTGATCATTTTAGTGCTCGATCCGTTCTTGATCCGATTGCGCTCGAATTTTTGCCATTGTTCCGAGTTTTCTCTTCAAACTTAAACAATTTTTCAGCGGTGCGAAATTCGGTCATCGTTAGAAAAGAAATTCGAAAGTGAGAAGCATGAGATACCTCCCTGTATGGTAATTGTAAATTTCATAAGTAGTCTTCGTTCGATTTCATTGGAATTTTCATGGTGATATCAACAGCGATTTGACAGCACTGAAATGCACAAAAGTAATAGTCAGTCGAAGCATGAAAATTTTTAATTTCATATTGATACCCTGCTGATTGGTTGATTCTTGTTTAATGAACGAATATACGATCTTCTGTCACAGGTGGTCACGATCCTCTTGGAGAGAGGAGCTGCAGTCGATCATCAGGATAAGGATGGTATGACACCGTTGTTAGTGGCCGCGTTCGAGGGGCACAGAGACGTTTGCGAGTTGCTGCTGGAATACGAGGCCGATGTGGATCATTGCGACGCTACCGGGCGTACACCTTTGTGGGCAGCTGCCAGCATGGGTCATGGATCAGTGGTCGCTCTTCTCTTATTCTGGGGATGTTACGTTGACAGCATTGATAACGAGGGCAGGACCGTTTTGAGCGTGGCTGCTGCCCAAGGTGGCACCGACGTGGTGAAACAATTGTTGGACAGAGGTATCAAATACCATCCTCCTTTTTTTCTTTCTGAATTATTTTTGCTCCCACTTCTCTCCAATCTCTCTTAATTGGTCATTAATTGTTTAGGCTTGGACGAACAACACAGGGACAATTCAGGATGGACGCCGTTACATTACGCGGCATTCGAAGGTCACATCGATGTTTGCGAAGCACTGTTGGAAGCCGGAGCGAAAATTGACGAGACTGACAACGATGGAAAAGGTGCTCTGATGCTAGCCGCGCAAGAAGGACACGCCGCGTTGGTTGAAAGGCTCCTGGAACAGCATAGAGCGCCGATCGATCAACATGCCCACGATGGAAAGACTGCTCTTAGGTAATCCAATGACAACATACATCTTCTGTCTGTTCTAAATTTTGCAAAATATCTCACAAGTGGTGTAACAATTGTAGACTCGCAGCTCTGGAGGGGCATTACGACACCGTCAGAGTACTATTGACTCACAATGCAGACGTGAATGCAAAAGACGCTGATGGAAGAAGCACTCTTTATATTCTTGCCCTAGAGAATAGACTGGCGATGGCCCGATTCTTATTGGAGCATGCTCGCGCTGATGTGGAAAGTAGAGATTCAGAAGTAAGTGAAATTTTGCACGCTTTAGTCGTTTCTTGTTTCAAGTACATCCATTTGAGAATTTAATTTTACAGGGTCGAACGCCGCTGCATGTGAGTGCTTGGCAAGGACACGTCGAAATGGTAGCCCTGTTGCTAACAGAAGGCAGTGCCAGCGTGAACGCCTGCGACAACGAGAACAGAACTCCTTTACACTCTGCTGCCTGGCAAGGTCACGCAGCCATTGTTAGATTGCTCTTAGAACACGGAGCAACCCCCGATCATACTTGCAATCAAGGTGCAACAGCTCTGGGTAATGATAGTGATCAGATTGATCAGTGACACGACTTTTTTCTTATTATTACATCTCCTAGCATACAGTGTCTTCATTCATCAATATTCTTCAGGTATCGCTGCACAGGAGGGTCATGAACATTGTGTTCGAGCACTCTTAAACCACGGTGCTGATCCCAGTCATTCTGATCACTGTGGTCGAAACGCTATCAAAGTAGCTGCCAAAAGTGGCCACGATACTGTGGTTAGACTACTCGAGGAACATTCGGCTAATCAACGAAGTCTAAGGCCTGGTATCAACGGAGGTTCGTCTACTCCTCATAATTCTCTTCAATGATCCTCGTTTTTCATTTATCTTTTGATCTATGATTATGTATTCGTATTCATTATGTGATTCGCATATGACACAGGTGGAAGTAGTACTGCTACGTCAGTAACATCAAACTCCACAGCTGAAACGAAACCATCGTCTGCAATTTTGAACCCTCTGTCGACACAGTACAGTCCAGCAGAGTCGCCAGACTCGACGAAAAGAAGAAGCTGCGTGTCCCTGGGCAATAACTCTAGCAACAGCAAGTCCAGCAGTAATTTGACCGGCAGCACGAAGAGCGATCAGGGGAAATTCAATCAGAGTTCGATGGTGAATCAGGTAATAAAAGTAGGTAACAATTGTTGTTTCTAATGCTTTCCCCGATTAACTCTCTTCTGTAACTTGAGGAGCCAGTTCGAGCTCTCCGATACCACTTCCAATCGGCTCTCATCCGTCATGTTCCATTCATCTCTTTCTGGCTGCATGTTTTGTTCATTCTGTTTTCATGCACTCGTGTACAGATCGTTTCTTTTTGACAATGCCACTCTTCCATACGAAGATTTTGTTCAAACGCAATCTGCTAACTCTCGAAACAACCTGATGCACATTTAACATGTACTCAGTTGATTTTCATGCGAACGTTAGAGGCCAACTCGATCTATACACGCCACGAATTTGACTCCGATGCGGAGAACCACGCATTATCTGACTGCTATAATTTTAGACACCATTATCTTTCACGCAACAACTGCAACAATGCACGAGGGGAGCGAAGAGTCGACCACTCAGCAAACTTTTGTCGCCTCTGAAAAGCGAACCGCAGAGTCCCATCTACGCTTCGCCGCCTCACTCGCCGTTAAGCGACAGCCTGATACCTTATTCACCGACGAATACGAGTCCACCTAGTGCCCAGACCGCGGCGAACGTGATACAAAGTCAGCTCGGTGTGTCGTTGTTGACCGGAAACCAGAATATGTCATACAAAACGCAAATCGGAGAATACAATCACACATCGGCCATTTACGAACCGATCAACATAAAGACCGAGATTATCGACAAAAATGACATTAGCAAGCCGTTCGAATTAACTAACGAGATGTTAGGTTTAAGCGTGACGAAGGACAAGAAAAATGGGCTCGATGAGAAAAGAAACTCGGCCGATACTCATTTCACTAGGGACACTCATATGAGGATAATATTGGGGAACAGTGGTGCTGGTGTTGGCAGAAGCGTGAAACATACCTCTGACCACACACCTGCCAGGTAAGATTTTTCATAATAAAATTTTGGAAAGTTTAAAGAGAACTCCATTGCACTCGTTTAAATGTGAATCATTGACAGTTTGGTTGTAAATCTGGTTTTATGAATATACTTGTGGAGAGACTGTTCTAATAGATTGCAGGAGATTAAGCGGGAGAAACACTTTTTGAAAGGAATAATTTTTTAATTACAGTGCAAGCAATGCAAAACCAAAGCGCAATGGCTTGGTCTCCAACCCAGCCATGAGATTAGTAGCAGGTGTTAGAAATGGAATTGAAAATGCAACTAATAGAAATAAGCCTATCACAACGCGAGTTAATGGATTTCAGTGGAAGGCCGAGGCACGAAAGGAAACACCTTTGTAGGGACAGGTATTAACACAGTTTCACTTTTGAGGGTCTACAATATAAATGTCTGCAATATAAATGCGACGTATTTCGAATGACTGTAAAGAAACAATAAATCACCAAATATTTAACGAAACGTTTGATTCTTGTGAGATTGTACAAATATTTACTGCAATGTACTTAATTGTATTTTTCTTTACAATGCACTGCATAATTCCATTATGCTTTATAAATATACATAATTACAACTTCCATTCAATCGTACACTTTAGTATTAGAATTTAAATATTTCCATCCCTTGAAGTTTTCATTTGATTCAGTTTTAATTTGAAGATTATTGAATGATAAATTTTTAAATTTCTTTCGTCTGTTTCTTCTTTTTCTTTTGAATATTACAGTACTCGAATGATATACAAGTACATACATATACTTGATTTATAAGAAGATAGAAGTAGCTGATCCTTATGCACTGTAATTACAGTGTTCAGTTTTGGAAGTGGTATCAGTAGATTTTTGTATTCCTTTTCTACTAAATCGTAACTTATAAATATTTTGCATGATCGAAAATAACTATACATACATAACATTAGATTTTACAATAAAACTAGAAATTTAGCGAAACGTGAATTTTACGAGATTTCATAATGTTTTAATCTTTTCAGAATAACCATCTCGCTACGTTTAAGTGTGTTGTGTCAAATTTATTATTTATATGATAAAGCGATGAGAAGCAAAAATAAAGACTAATCAAAATCTTAATTCTTTTGTCATGTAGGTTGTGTTGTCAGAAACACCTCAGCAGGACACCGGAATCCGTTATTGCGGCTGGCGAATTGTAATCACCAAAAAGCGGAAGTCAATAAACAAATTCTTCTCTTTTTATTTGAGCAAAATCAAATTACCTCACATGAAAAAATAAACGAAGAAAAATACGATATATAAGGATCGCAGTTGAATAAAAAAGAAGAAAGATGAAAATTGCGTAACATACAAAAAAAAAACCAAATATTAAACAGTATAGAGAAATATGTAGATCTAGATATGTAAACTTTACGAAACATGACTTTGTATAAATGTAACGTTAATAAAATTCTTTACTGATCTCACTAATACTTCATATAAAGAAAAAAATAAACTAATTATTGAAATCTTTAAAGATTAATAATCATGATTTTGATGGACATAGATGATGTATTATGAGAGTTTTTTTTCTTCAGAAGACTGGATACAAATGAAATACATAATGTGATGTGAATTATGCAGAACTGTAAAGATATGTATAAATTATATTGAACGATTTAAGAAAAAAATGTAGCATTATAATGCGAACTCAGTTACAAATACGTAAAATTATGGCCTGAAAATTAATAAAAACGTGTGTAAATACACATTCTTCATGTATTGTGCACGATCATATTTATTATATTGTAATAGATGCAAAATAAATAAAAAATAAAATATCAATATTAGTCATTTATTTATTTATACAATAAGGATATTTCTTCAATAAACTAATTTGAGATTAAATTCACCGAATCAGTTTTATTTAAAAAGAAAATAGTTGTAAGATAAAGATACGATCTCTTACGTTGTATCATGATTGTAAAAGGATCATAAATATACCCACTGTCATAAGATATCTTTCTCAAGGTAATGTCACCTATTTTTAAGTAATGTTCCAGCCATATTTCCAACACTTTAGATAAAACAGTAGAGTTTATAGTCATCATTTTCTAAAAATTCTATAACAAAGAAAAGTTTCCTTTTATCACAAAAGATAAGAATTCTTATCTTTTATTTACACAAAGTCTTATGAAATATTCTATTATTAATATTCATGTAATATTCATAAATATTCATATTCAAAAAAGAATTTAACAATTTTAAATACAAATAACAGTGATCAATTTAGTGACAAATATTGCTAAATTGATAAAATGAATATATTAAAAAGAGTATTGAGACAAAAATTAATATTAGGTACAATTATTGGTGTATGCATTGGAATTTTATTAGGACTTATTCTTAAAACTGTTACTCTTCAACCATGGACCAAACGAAATATAATGTATTTAAGATTTCCTGGAGAACTATTCATGAGGATGGTAAATTGTTTAATATTACCTCTTATAACATCTACTATAGTAAGTGCTTCTTGCGACTTGAGAAAATCAGGTACGTACAAACTGATTTCAAATTTTACAAAGCTTTTTCTAATGTAGTGTAAAATTCTCTTAATCCACAGGTAAGATTGGAAAAATGGCATTATATTATTATACGACAACAACATTACTTGGAATAGTATTAAGTGTTACACTAGTTCAAACGATAAGACCTGGTGATTCACTCAAAAATAAAAATATTTTGACACCAAATGCAACCAGATATTCAATGACAATGGATACAATTTTAGATTTATTTCGGTATTTTACTTATGATGTTAATCCATTCCTTGTTTTTTTATTCATTTCTTGTTCTTTATTTATTTCCTTTCTTTTTGTTCATATTGTAGAAATCTTATGCCAGATAACATAATGAGTGCAACCTTATTTCAGGTAACAAAATTTTATGAATTTCAATGTTTCATCTTTAGCTATTATTACAATCAACTCAATTTAAACAACAGACATAAATATTGTTTCAGTATCAAACTGTGTTAGAAAAAGCAAAGAATGAATCAGGTACATCATATGGAATATACATCATACCTGAGGAAGGAATAAATTAAAAGTTAAATTAAAATTTGATTTTTATCTTTTAGTACCGATTGACGAATGGAAAATAAACCACACAAATATAGCAGGAACAAATGTGTTAGGATTAGTATCCTTCAGTTTAATTTTAGGATTAGCAATTGAAAATATAGGTGCAAAAGGAGAACCTTTAATCAAATTTTTTAGATCTTTATCAGATGCAATGATGAAGATCATGAGTTGGACAATAACGTAAGATTACTAAGTGTGAAGTATGACAAAGAAAACGATCGTTCAACTTTCATTTGTATGCAAATACATTTTACACAGGTTGATACCAGTAAGTGCATTATTTCTTATTTGTGCAAAAATTCTCGAAGTGGAAGATTTTGACAGTGTAATAAAAAGGCTTGGGATTTATATTTTAACTGTATTCAGTGGTTTACTTATACAAGGTTTCATATTACTTCCTCTAGTATATTTCATATGCACTCGTCAATCTCCATACAATATTATAGCTAAACTTGGACCAGCTTTTGTTACAGCATTTGGTACATCATCAAGGTAATTAATTAAGATAAATATATCGTCAATTTATTATTAAATTGAGAATATTTAACAATCATTCAGTACAGCTACAGTTCCAGTAACAATATCATGCTTAGAAAGTATTGGAATACCTTCTAAAATATCTAGATTTATTGTACCAATTGGTGCTACTATAAATATGGATGGTATAGCTTTGTATGAAAGTATCGGTGCAATCTTTATAATTCAATTACACGGGTTACAATTTTCATTGTTCAAAATCATAATAATCTGGTATGTATTCTTTCCATTCTTACCTTCATAGAGATGACACAAAATCATAATGTAATAATATTGGGAAATTTAGTATAACCTGTACTATATCGTGTATTGGTGCTGCCAGCTTACCCAGCGGTGGTTATGTAATGTTAATAATGGTATTAAATTCCGTGGGAGTTCCAGTAGAAGATGTTTCATTAATTATCGCTATTGATTGGTTTGTGTAAGCATCCAACGGTATATTTACATAATTTTACATATTTATTGAAAATGCTGATAATTACAACTTGACTTCTAGAGATCGTTTTAGAACCACCTTAAACATCATAGCAGATGCATTAGGAGCTGGCATAATAAGTCATTATTATAAAAAAGATAAACAAACTTCTGTGCCAGAGGAAATGGAACTATACACTTTCGCGTAATAGGTTGAAATTACAATGTGACTTTTAGTAAATCAAAAAATTATTGGCACATTTAGAAAATAAAAGAATAACAGGTATAGTTGAGAAAATATACTCATTTATAAACAAAATAATGTTTATTGCACTCTGATTGTAAATTTTGAATATCATTTATATTTTTCTAGAAGTGTTATAAACACATTCGACATTTCAAGTCACTTTAACGTATTTAGTATATTAAGCAACGTCGAAAGAAATTCAAATTGTACAAACAGTATTGTAACTTTTTAAGAATTTCACTATTTTAGTAACTTTGACAAGAATAAATTATTTATAATGGACGATACGAGCTTAAATGCAAAAACCTTTCCACTTTTTAATATTTAATTTAGTTTTAAGAACTTTAATCTGATATTTAGTTTAATCTTAATTTTAAGAATCCCTTCGTTCAAAAATTACATATTGAATTCAATCGTATTCTTTTCAGCAATCCAAGAGAAATAAATAAAATCACGTGATCAAAATCTAGGGAAGAAAGCGGGAAAAATTTAATATAACATAAGAAACTACTTTTCGAACATGAACCTCATTAACTTCAAATTAAACAAATATACCTGTTATTACTAAATGAATTACGCGTTCAGGTTTAGTAGCTCAGTTTAAACATTTTCCACAATAACCATTTCTTACAAAGCCACCGTTTGAAAATTATAATTCACTAGCGACCGTAAGCCTGTAATTTAAGACTAGTGTTCACATTTCCTAACTCAATTCAACATCAAACAAAGCACACGTATTCCAAAACACATCAAAATTTGAAACGGAGATGTTTGAAGATGTATCTTACATTGTAATGCAATCACATATAACTATACACAATGTATATTCATAAATGTCTATGTTCATAAACTAGCGAGCAAACCTAACCTATTTGACATGCTGCTGCAGCGACTCGCGTGATATTTTCTAGAAACGAAAAGTCTATCTATGTGAATGCTGCGTGTATAGGAGAAAGATTTCAGAATGGCGACTGTCTTTACTTAGGAGAGTACTTATTCCCGCCCAGAAATTGTGTAATTAACGTGTGTCTTTGAGAAGTTCCATGTGTTTTTCGTCGCATATTCACTGAAAATGATAATAGAGAATCCGGATCAATTCAAGGCGTGGCTCACTGCCGTCTTGGAGCCACTGTAAGTAGGCCAGCTTGTCCGAGAACAGTTTTAGGTGTATGTGTATGCATTTAATGTTGTAAATGGCCGTACATGTGCTATGCTTTACACCCTATGCAGAATTATATTTACATGTACATTACCCTCCTTGCTTCTGAATGTTCGTCGATAGATCATTTCGATTAGCATTCACCCACCAAATTATCATGTTTTTAATAACGATCGGACGATGGTACGTCCAATTTCCAGACTGTTTCTCATCCGTGTTTTACAGCGAACGCATTTCAAATAATTGAACGTAGGATATTCGTCCCGGTTGTATTTTAGCCCACAACACGAACTTCATGCGTATTTTGTTCAAACATCGCGATAAGAATACACTTTTAATGTGTTAATTTTCCTACATAAACAACTTAAGCAGCGAGCCATTCCCTAAGAATTTGTTGACAGTGATGCTTATTTAAAATTTCATTTATGGTCTGGAAAGAGACCATTGTTCGAAATAGCTTCCCCTTTGGTACGTAATTTTTGTTAGAAACATTTCAGTAATTGTTAATATACCCATGACAAAAGACGCTTCAGTCAGGAAAAGATGTATTTATAAATTGGTTAAAATTTAAATATGTTCATTTGTATATATGTATATATATATATATATATATATATATATATTTACTTATATTTATTATATTATAGAAGATAATTTTGTTACTAATTTATAATTAATTAAATGGAAATACGTAACTAATTTCATTTATTCATTTATGGTTTATTGATCTAACAAAGTTTAACCTTTTATTCTGTATTTTATAACCTATAAATGTGATTTGTTTCCATATTATAAATAGTAAAGTAAAATTTTTTGCTCCGTTATTCATTGTGTATACAGAATTTTCAATGAAAACTTAATGTGTGTGATTGTTGTATGATTTTCATATAGTTATATATATCTATATATACGTATGTCAATTCATGCTTTATGAATTTATTATTTGAATATTACATAATTACGTTACAATTATTGTTTCAAAACAATATCAATATGATTTTACAGTTGTGATGCAGATCCTGCTGCATTAGCAAAATATGTATATGCTCTTGTTAAAAAGGACAAAACATTGGAAGAGTTGCGAGGTGGAATGGTTGAACAGCTTGATGTATTTTTACAGCAAGGTACATTTTTCTTTTTAAGTACGAACAATATTAAGAAATTGACTATATTTCATGATATTGTTTTTTTTTTACAGAAACAAAAAATTTTGTGGAATTATTATTTAAAACATTAGAAACTCAAGAGTATGTACTTCCACCTCCAAAAAATGATCCAGATGGTGGTGGGACACCACCAGGTGTAAATCCACCACCACCAACATTAGCTGCAGAAAAAGTAACTGAAAGTACAATTGCAATTACTTCTATGAATACAAATCCCCCTGCTCCACTTCAAATGAATGGATCTGCACCTATGGCAATTGGTAAACGTGAAACTAGAAAATCAGACTCTGAAAAAATTGACAAAGAGAAGGAGAAACGATCTAGGAGTCGGTGAGTCAAATTTTTTGTGATTTATTTAAAAAATTACAAAATTTTTGTAATACAATTTTTGGAAGATAATCTACACATATTTCAGAAGCGGTCGAATGAGGTCTCGAACAAGATCACGTTCACGCTCATGGGAGAGAGATAGGCGTAGATCAAGAAGCAGGGAGCATATTCGTCGCGATCGAGAACGCGACAGGAGTCGACCATGGAGAAACGAATCGCCACCAAATACACGACGGCATGATAGAAGGTTTATACAAAGTTTATTCCAACCAATAAGATATTCGAATTCATATTCTTTCTTTCCTTTTTTGCAATATTTAGTCTATTTTACAGACGGAGTAGAAGTCGTAGTACATCACCAATACGCCCAAGAATACGAGACGGCCCTGACAATCGTGATCATAGAGCCCGATTTAGAAACAGGTCCCCGACACCACTTCGATCTCGGTCACGATCAAGATCATTAGATCGTAAAAAGATAGATCGTACTGAAAGGATGGACGTAGACAGAACAGAAAGAATTGACGGGAGTCCTGGCGGAGGAACTCCAACGCAGGATAGTAATCACGGAGATGTAGACATGAGGTTGTCTACTACTAGTCAATCAATTCAAAGCGTTGTTGCTGTTGCTTCTAGTGTTCCAAATAGCCAACCAGGTTTTCAAGCAAAGAGGAGATGCAGAGATTTTGATGGTCTGTATTTACCAAAGAATTTCAAAGATGAATATAATGGATTTTGTGAAGCAAGTAATTAATATTTACAGAGAAAGGCTACTGCATGCGAGGCGATCTCTGTCCCTATGATCATGGTACAGATCCAGTTGTATTAGAAGATGTAGCTCTAAGTCGTGTTCTGACCTTTGGTCCACATAGTGCTCAAGCACCAGGAACAGTACCTGTAACGGCAGTACCCGAACCACCTCCAGGACCTAATGGAAATGCTCCTCCACAGCACCTTCCTCTCGCAAGTTTACCTCCTCCACATTTAAGAAATCAGCATCATTCTAATATGGGTAAGCACTTTTTATACATAAAATTTTAGATATTGTTCTGAAAAGTATCAGTTCCTAATTGATGTAAAATATTGATAAATTGGAAGGTAGAGGGGAGGATTCTAAATACAAAATTTTAATTTCAGACATTTAATAGTTCTTAAGATATTAACAATATATTAAAATAAAACTTTTGATACAATACATTGAATTCTACCTATACCGACATTACTACAATGGTATTCGTTGTAGTAGTCGTCACTAATTCTAAATCGGACAGCAGATGATTATGATATCTGTAGGTTATGATTCACGTAAATTCTGTTATCTATAACATTATGAACAAGTGTTACCGGTTGCTTTTTTTTTTAAAAAAGATATATAACTTCAACCCTTATTTTTTAATCGAACAATGAAAAAAAAAATTAAGAAAAAAATGGTGTCCTAGCTATTTTAATTGTAGATGGGATATCCTGTAGATATTAAGATCGATATTACTATTACGTTATCGGTTACTTGATAGTCGACGATGACAACGGAAACAGATTAGTAACGTCTATATAGGCAGGATCGAAAAGAAAGATTTTTATTGATATCTTGGATACCAATAAATGTCCGAAGCCAAATTTATATTTAGGCGCCTCCCTGCTTTCATTCTCCCAAAATTTCGTATCGATCGAAAACTAGTGCTTTTCGAAACTGCAACCAGAATTTTAATGTACAATTAATGACAATATTCTAATATAAATTTCGATAGATGCTTTTGCGGAATATAATCCAGATGCACCGAGTATGGAACCTCGAATGCCGTGGGGTAGGCATCCTCAACCTGGACCTGGAATTTATGGGAGAGGTCAACGGGAACTAATTAGTGTGCCAGTAATTCCACATACAAACTCGTCTGAGATAACACATACTCAAACAAATCCGTTAAAACGTAAACAAGCATTCGACTTTAATCGTCTTGGACCAAAACAACGAGTGGTACACAATCCAGCTAATTGTTCCCTGGAATTAAAAAAAGTTCCACGTAGTCTGAACAACATAACTCAATTGAATAATCATTTTTCAAAATTTGGTAAAATTGTAAATATCCAAGTTAATTTCGGCGGAGATCCTGAAGGAGCGTTGGTTACGTTCCAGCTACCAGCTGAAGCAAAAGCTGCATACAGAAGTACAGAGGCTGTGTTAAATAATAGATTTATCAAAGTTTTTTGGCATAACACTGTTAACAACAATACAGTTGGCGGTGCCATTGAAAATGTACCTCCAGGTATATACCATTTATATATATATATATATATATATATTTTTTTTTTTATGTATATTGATTTACTTATTAGTGAGTGAGTAGTTTTATTAAACATTGAAAAAAAAATTCAATGTTTAATATAATGCTTTGTTCTCTTAGGATGTCGCCCTTCTGTCAAAGAACGATTGGGTGCTGCTGTAACTACGCCAGCGAAGACCGAAGAAAATGAATATATTCCCACTCGTCGTTCAACCGAAGAACAAGTCTCACAACCTTTGGTTCCAACATCGCCAAAGACTACCACTGTTCCTACACGAGAAGACAAAGTTCTTGCAATAAAAAAGACACAAGAGATATTAGCTGCTAAAGAAACGTTAAAGAAAAAACAAGAAGAGAAACGTAAGGAGGCATTAAAATTAACTGCCGATTTGCGTAAGAGGAAACAGGAATTATTAGATAAGCATTTGATAGAAATTCGAGCTCTGATTGACAAAGCCGAGAAAAATCCAGAACAAAAGGATGCAATTATGGCAACGATCAAAACTATGCAGCAATCTATTGATAATTTACGTAAAGACTTGGCTGCGAATGGTCAAATTGCTGGTAACAAGTCACAAATCAAATCTAGAGAACAAACGCAGAAAGAGATTTTAGACGCAGAATTAGATTTAATGACAGCCCAACAGGAAGGGCAAGACGCTGGAGAATTGCAAAAGAGATTAAATGAATTACGAGCACAAGCTGCTGCGTTAGGTTTAAATGCAGGTTCAGCTGTTGGGCGAGGTACAAGATCCAGTAGAGTTATACGAGGTAGTCATGCATTGTCATATAGAGGTCGTGGCAGAGGGAGTTTTACCCATGTTTCAGTAGATCATAGACCTACAAGTCTTCTAGTCTCTGGTTACGAAACCGAAGAAAAGGCTGAAGTTTTAGCGCATTTTCAAGTAAGATTCTATTCCTTTATATTACGTGTATTTTCGCTTTTGTATAATCATGTAAATTAATATCTGTATTATTTATTTCAGCAATTTGGAGAAATAGTAAATCAAATAGTAGATGACGCAACGCCTTCGATCGTAATCAATTTTAAGTCAAGAAAAGAAGCTGAGATAGCTTTAGTAAAAGGACGCACATTTCAGGATAGATTGTTGTCTATAACTTGGGTTTCTGGACATCATCTACATCGTGGCGGCGGTGGTAGCAATACAAACGCGTCTGTACAACTTTCTTCGCGTTCTGAACAAGCACCACCTACCATCGATGAAGATATTGATTTAGAAGTGAGTTCTTAAAAATTTTAGATTGTAATTTTTAAAAGGATAATTGTATATTATTTTATTTTTATTAAAATCTGCTCTTTTTCTGATACATGAATAAATGAAAAAAAATATAAGATATTTTGTCCGTTTTTTATGTGATTTGAAACCTGTATTTGTATAACAGGGCAACGCTGAAGCATTGCTTCTTGAAGAAAACGAAGAAGAAGAAGATGAAGACGGTGAATCGCGAAGCTGGCGGCGATAGCAGCGTCAGCGTTATTTGTGACAAAAACTTGGTATCAGTTACAATGACTGTGTGATGATTTGGGCAAATCAATATTTGCTCAGCTCTTGCGCCATTGTTGCATTGTCGTTTAATGCATCAAATGCCATGATTTTCACAAAAAAATCAGGTTATGAGCTCATACACGTTATTATGAGTGTTACACTATTTGTTAATATTATTAAATATATACGCATGCGCATTATAACGGTATAATAAAAAAATATACCGTGTCAAATTGCGCATCGTGAAATAGAAAACAGATAAAGTTTCCAACAATAACAAAAAAACTAACCAAATTTATCCCATTATTTGTAGAATAAAATCGCTATGTTTTGTATGGGAAACATCTTATTCTGAATTCAGTCCTTTTTCTTTGTGTGTAGAATTGTGAATTGTCTCTTGTTATTTCTTTCAAGATATATCTATAATAAACAAGTAGCCAGACTTTTAGATATAGGTAGATACTTATAATTTTCAGAAATTTTACAATCGAAAGTGAGGAAACTATATTTATAACTTGTAAGATACAAATACAATTTATTATATAATTATCATATAAGATATAGCGTATAACGCTTCTAAGTAGCGTAATTGGTTTTTCTTTTTTACTTTCACTTAATGTACTATTTAAAATTGTTCCTGTAATGATGTACAGTGTAATGTATAATTGTCATGATTTCCTTTTATCAAATGTCAATGAAACTAAGTTGATTAGAATTGAAAAAAACTTATTCGTGCATAATTTTACACTAGTTGTTTCAATATATACTGAAAAAAATAATATATAATTGTTATATACAAATTCTTAAGATTAGTTTCCAAGGTAAGTATTAAATTCCGCAATAAGTAAAACTCGTATACACTGCGTGAAATTTAGAGGAAAAAAAAAAAGAAAAAAGAATCATAGACTATGTTTCAAAGCCTTTGGCATTTCGTTATACATATGAATAAACTTATTTGATACATTTTGAAAACAATTTTGAGTCGAATCCTACCCAATGTTTTGTTAAACACTTCACTTTTTCAAATTACATTATGTAAATAATTTTCATACGATTTTTTACATATTAAAATTTGAAACCTGAATCTATGTAAGACTTTTTATTCCTTAATTCCACGTTTGAACGCTATTCATTAAGGCATTTTTTCTATAATGAATATGATGAATAAGTAAACTAATTACCTTATTTTTTATCTAATTACTTACTATAAAAAGATAATATAGCTATTTTTTAATTTTTCATTATTCTGTAAATACACACAAAATACATATATTCAAAAAAAGTTTACTTAAAAAGATAGTATATGCATGCAATTTTAAAAAATGAAATATAAAAGAAATT
This sequence comes from Tetragonisca angustula, assembly GCA_036937485.2. Lineage (NCBI taxonomy): Eukaryota > Metazoa > Arthropoda > Insecta > Hymenoptera > Apidae > Tetragonisca > Tetragonisca angustula. The sequence goes on along the minus strand of JAWNGG020000008.1, from coordinate 925,128 downwards.
ATTCAAATTGATCACAATATATTTTACATTATGGAGATAACCAACCAGCTAATAAACTACCTAATAGTAATTGTGCAACTGGTAATACAGACAATGGTAAATTCACTGCAGGACCATGAGCTGACCCATGGTAAGCACCACGCAAAACCCAGCTTCCAAGACCAACCGACTTGTGAGTACTTGTAAAAAGTGCAGCTAACAAGATATTCCGAGGTAACCACTGAGAGCACAAAATCCAACACAAGCAGCTAACAAATAGTTGCCCCACGCAAGCTTAAACATAACGAAACAACAAAAAATATACAATATTCTACACTTAAATCAAATTAATAATACATCACACATAAACAATGTCTACATACATGCATTAATATTATACAAATGTTATTGCAATAATTATTGTTCATTTGGTTACATAAATATAAATTTTGATAAAAACTTACCAATTAATATGCATAATAGTACATCAGTAGCTTGTAAAGATGATGCATCCACCAATACAGCATCACAAAACCAATGATATGCTGTAGCTAATAATAGTCCTTGAGAAAACCAAGGTGATTTAATTTTGGCACAAATATCATACTTTAAGAGAACAATTTGAATCATAACACCAATAATTAATGGTATAATTGTACTATAAATGGTTTCTTTTACATTCACCCCAACTAGAGGAGGTGTAGATGCGCCTAACTAAAAGAATTCAAATTCTTATAAAATGAAAAATATGTAGCAACTTAAGCTTCATTAATGAATAAATACCACAAAGTATAATAATATGGGAGATATAAATAATCCTCCAAAATGAGATACTAAAGTAATTACAATGCTTGTTGATAAATCTGCTTGTGCCAATCGACACAAAACAAAACTTGTATTAAATGGAGGTGGCATACAGTAAAGTACCTAAAAATCAAAAAAGATTAAGATTAGATTATTATAAATGTCTATATTATAATTATAGAAAATATTTTAATATTTATTTACTTCCATTCCCTTCAATAACCATACATTGACATTGGCATAAGTCAATAAACATACTCCAAGTCTCATCAGAAAAGGCATTAAAATATATATAAAAGTCATTGTAAATACTAAGAGAGAGCCATTAAATAATGTTAAATAAAGTGTTTTTGGATTACATAATAGACCTGCTTCTAGGTATGTCAAAGGAACAGCAAAATATCGAATAATAATATTGCCATTCAGAACACCTATTACAAATGAAAAATTGTGAGAAATAAATATATAATTTACAAAATTAATTATTTATAAATTAGTACCATTTGTTTTACCAAATTGTGGTTTAATAGAAGCAAGAATCATGCATAAAAGCATTGATAGAAAATATCCATATCTGTATAAAAGTTCATTCTGCCTTTTCTTTGGTTGGACATTTAATTGTGAATATTCTTTTTGCATTTTTGTTTAATTTTGTATATGTCTGTAACAATTTAAACATTTTAATATGTTTATTTCAAAAAGTTTCTTTATTATATATTAATAATAAAAAGAAATGCAATGTGATTTATACAATGAGATAAAAGTGTAGATAATAATGAAGAGGATCCAAACCATTTTTGCAAAAATTAGAGTACATCTGCCTATGAACAAGTTCAGCCAGTGTCGCATTTTTTCTGGATCTTCTTTGAGAAAGTTTCATGCACTCTCTTCCTTAAAAAAATTTGTGCGTGCATATTTCGACAAAATACTATATACTATCATCCTATTTAAACATGCTTAAAATATTATAATTAAATGAAGCAAGCCTTATTACCTACAATACCATGTTAGATCTATTAAATGTAATATCTAAATTCATTCACTTATAATAAATTATTCTACACTATATTTTACCATGAAATATCTCTGTACAAAATGTTTTAATTACTATAATATAGAATCTAAATGTAAATGAAAAGATAAATATGCATTTAAGTTGAAGCAATATTTAAATTAATAAGATGCAATGAGACTTTCTTTTAACAATAAAATTTCAATGTCATATTATGATAAAGATTGACATTCATTTTTTGACATTTTTTATGATTTTTAGGCTGCATGAAATAATAACATCTTGTGCTTATTAAATTCGTAATAAAATATGATTGTACAATTTATGTATTTACATGTTATCGCGTTGACAGTTGTTTGAACTCAAAAATCGTACACAAAAAAACGAAAAATTATTACGACCATTTTACAAATAAATTTGAAGTTTCAATTCATTACGATCCATCAACATTTTTCTAGAATACTTTAAAAACATCAGTAACGAACAGTTTTGTATAATATTTGATCATTAATATTTTAAATATTTATTATTCTTAATGCTTAACTCTTAACAAGCAATATGACACCCCTTACTGCATTGTATTAAAATACTAGTGTAGTATCAAAATGCAATGAGAAAATCTGTTTTCATTTTCTTACGCATGCGTAATTAAGAACAAATTTACGCTAGTTGCAGTATTAATCAACTTAGTGCCAACAAAACATATTTTCAAAGACAGGAGAATAATTCAGTTCCACTAAAAGGGTAGTTTCTTATATCTATAGTTAATTAAAGAAAGAAAAACCAATAGTAATAATTTATTAAAATTATTGTGCTTAGAATGGTATAATAATACAGAATATCTCAATTAAATGAGATCACTTAAATATATATCTACTTTGTTTATTGTGATTCATGAAAAATTTCTCTGTCATGAAATTGCACTATTTCAAAAGTTGTACCGAATGGTGAAAATAAATTTGAATGTAATTCCGAAAAGCACCTATTCTTGATAGAGCAGAGGAAATAAGGATCCTAATTTTAGTTTCGGATTTAGTTTTATTAAAAATATTGATAAAAAAAGAACTTTCAGTATAACACACTGAATTTTACCTACATATATCAACTGTTTTAGTTGCCGGGTGTTACATAGCTGATATCAGCTTCGATGTCTATAGGGTGTCCTATCTAAAATCAGTATAATTAAATTTCATTCCCAGGCAACTTTTCTTTTTTAATTTTTTCGCATTATTCGCTAAAAAATAGGAGTTGTGTTTAGATTTGTATTATGTATTTCCCTGGCTACGGGTTATTTTTATTCACAATGAATCAAGACATCCTATAGATACTAAACTGATATTATGTATAAATAATTTTCCAACATTTACCGAAGATGTCTATCTACACAATTTTGGCCATTGTATTATAGTTATGTCTGTATAAGCAGAATTCAATATATTGTACAGAAAGTTTTTTTTTTTTATTAACATCTCGCTAACTAATAAAAATCCGAAATTGACATTTTATACTTATAATGCTATCTCTGTCCCCTCCACTCTGTCAAAATTTCATGTCGATTAGAAATTAGTGTTTTTTGAAAGAATATCCATAAACTTCTTTTAAAATTAATTTTTCATGAAACCTCAAGGTCATTAATAATTTTTTAAATGGAATCGCATATTTCTTTTCTGTCTTTTTCATCTCAAATCTCGAGATATTTCACATTTGTAAATTCGCAAAAATAATTACAATTAGACGCATACAGATTTAATTACATACTCGATACAGCTTTACAACTTGAATAAAAGAGAAACTGAAGAAAAGCTAACGAATCATTCACTGGATCAGTAATTTCATCTAATGTTTGTTTGGATAATGAATGTAACTTGCTCCGCCGTTAAGTATACATATATTAGCAAATTATAGTTACATTGAGTGAATGAACTGAATTGGTTTTTTTGTGCTCTTTAAAAATATCGAAAATCTTCAGTTCCATCTTAAAAAATTACTGATGACTCTGAAATGTCGCAAAAATGATCTAGAGAAAAATGTGGCCTTCAAGATTGTGCAACTTTGTTGAGATTGTTTTTTCATGCAACAATAAATAAGGTAGATATTTAAGTGATTCCATTTAGCTTAGACACATTATATTGTAATGTAATTCTTTGCGAAATATTATAATTTTTAATAAATATAACTGAATGCGATATTCATTCATTATTTATTATAATAATAATATTAATAATAATACAATATAATAATAATAATAATAATAAGATTAATGAAACAACAGTTCACAGTAAACGTGACATACAGCCACAATACCTCATCACCATAAGTCGGGGTCCACCCACTCTGGCACACAGTTTGAAACTTAAGCAGCTTCTGTATCAATTATTCACATTTTTTTCTTTTTTAACTTTTATACATAACGCGATCTATGATTACGTACATAACATTGGTTTGTAAACGAGGTTACACACTTAGAAAAACTAATATTTGATCGCCCATTACAACATGTCGATGGAATAACAGAAAATTTTGTAATAAATCTTATTTCTAATCGAATTTATAGTGCAAATAAAAGGCGCAAGTAGTTTGTAACGCAAACTACGACAAAAAATATTCATGATATTAAAAACCATAATCCAGACCGTTTTGTAAACAGTAATGCAAAGGATTATACACATGCTATATATATATCCTCTTTTTTTAAATATAAATATCGAAACGCAGATATAGAAAAGATCACATATTAGCATGCTCAGTAACATGAAAATATTAAGTCAAGGTACAAAGGCTTTGATTTATTAGCTAGAAGCCAAATAATTGTACATAAGACATCTATTCGATGTTAGTTTCAGGAACAAAAATATTCATTGAATGCATTTGTCTAATACAGAGCTTTGAATTCACTATACTGTGATAAAACATTAGTTTTTGTCCTTCCTGATCAAAAAACACAGCATATTACAAATCAAAAATTGAAGTAAAAAAAGTCCATTAGTCAACCTATCCAACAATTTGTAGAAACTTCGAATTAAATGCACATTTGATAATGAAATGAATACAATTTTTGTAAATTGGTGTATTAGTAAATAGAACAAGAAATATCTAATCAGTAATACCACCTACACTAAAAATGTGGATCATTATACATCAATATTTATCCAATATGTATATATATTAAAAACTCAAAGGAAACTTGTATAATACGAATTTTAGAGCATGCCAAAGACAATATAACTATGAAAAAATATTACAAAAATAATTTAAACTTAAACCATTTTATGTTCAAAGATTCATTCGTTAATCGTTTATAATTTTAAGAGTTATTCCTTTATATAAAGAATACACAGAGTGAAATTGTAAGTTTTAGGGTTAGGAATTATGCTTAGATGAAGTTTTATGTCAGTCATCAACTCTTATCCAGTTATCTAAAAATCCTTTCTGTACAAACAATATGTAATATCAGTTTGTTTATTATTAATTTAAAAGACACACACACACACACACACACACATATATATATATATATATATATATATATTCCTAAAAAAATATTGAGTGTATGTCGTGCAAAAATATAAAAATTATTCAATATAATATATTTAAAGTAGCAGTCTTTCATCCGAGTATGAAAATTATAATAAAGAAAAAAATTAATTGTTTGAATATCTTTATAATGATGGATAATACAGAGATTAATTAATGACTAAACACTAAACAATACACAACACTGAACTGTTATTATATGTAAATATTTATATATAAAAATATATTTGTAATGAACAATTTGTCACAGTCTATTGTTAGTACTTCCAATTATTTACTAGTCAATCTCGAACAAAAACGGAAGTATAACACAATATGTCAAAACATTAATTAGTAACTGATATTAAAAACATTTTCATTTCATTTTGGTCAATATTACTCTTTCTTTTAAATACTGCTTGATTAGACTACAAAAATAGTAATGTTGTAAAAAAAAAATATATATATATATATATATTGTAATTGTATAGGTAAATAAGAACTTGTTAACAAGAACATTAAGGACACATATGGAAATATTTAATAGAATTATTTTTCATTCTTTATAAAGAAATAGATTTTGTTACATTTTCTATGCTTGTAAGATAAATAGACTAATGATCAGTAGCAATAATTATTATATTTTTCAAACTTTATGTATCTAATTTTTATCTTATATATATATATATTTATGTTTATAAAAAAAAGAAAAAAGGCCAAATAATATGTGTGAATGATATTACATTACTGTATTACCCATCTAAAAATTTGAAATTATGAAATGTAAAATACGAATTAGATTTTTAGAAGTTATAATTAGTGTTTATAATTTTAATGTGTAAAATTCGCAACTTATTTTATTTGTGTAATACTTTCATCACTGCAAGAGTATACCCGTAACTATCGTACAATTTCACTCTGTATACTTATCATATTCTTCTTACTATCAAATATTGATCATAGTTTTATTTATATACTACAGTTAATTCATATCACAATGTCAAGGCACTTAGAAAAAAATTTTTTTCCCTGAAGCACCTTTATCCCTCTACTTTAGTCTGACACAAATATAACACAGAATATTTAAAAATTTGTAGTACTATTGCTTCTGTTGACTTTTTTACCCACTGCTCGAGACAATGTTCTAGTTGGTGTAGGTCTTAATTCATAGCCTCCTGCATTCATTGTATTATTGATTGCTGCTACGTTTGGAGCAATAGTTTTTAAACATTTAGCAGCTTCTTGCAGCTGTTTCGATAGAATTTCATTTTTTAATTTCTCTGCATTCAGTTCTCGTCGAAGTTGTGCTTTTGTTTTATTCCCAAATGGACACAGTACTCTATGTTGTATAAGACATACTGCTGATGGTCTCATTTCAGGATTTGGATGAATCATTAACTGTAGAAAAAATTGCATTAAATTTTGTATTCTAATCTAAATTAAAATAAAAAAAAATTGATATTGAATTTATTTACTTTAAGTAATTCGTTAAGATCACGACTGTAATGTGGTAATTCCTTTAATTTTCCATTTCTAATGTCATGCCATTCTGATCCGTTTTTAGGTAATGGGCCTCCACCACCAGCTTCATAAATAGTTAATCCAAAAGCAAAAATATCAGCTTTTGGTAAATGAGAAAAGTCCTCGCGCAAAATCTCCGTTGGAAGATATCTACAATCTCCTTCTTCAACTTGAGGGTTATTAACTGATGTAACATGACCTAAATCTCCTATTTTGTAAGTAATTTCCTCTTCTATAGTCTCCTCTTCATCGAAACCATCATCGGCTGAATCGTAATTAACTGCGAGTAACCTTTTTTCTTTGGAAATGAAGATATTTCCAGGTTTAATATCCATATGTACTAATTGCATACTGTGAATATATCTTAAACCTTCAGCAACATGTAACAATAATTGTCGTATTTCTATTTCAGTAAAATGTTTTTTTTCTTTTTCTAAATTGAGAATCGTGTCAGCCAGACTACCACCATTACAATATTCATTCTGAATTATCATATGATTATCCTCTGCCCATGCAGAATAGTATCTCACCACGTGTTGATGTTTACCAAGTACAGCATGCGCATACACTTCATTTAAGGCATTCTTTTCATTAATACTTCCAGCCACAGGTTTAATACTTTTCTTAACAGCATAAGTGCATCCGTCTAACCGGTTAATGCATTTGTAAACGGAGCCAAATTCACCCGTTCCAATTAAACCAAGTTCATGGAACTCTTGATGATATCGTGAAATATTAGAATCTTGCAATGCCACACGTTTTGTAGCTTGTTCTATTTCGTTGTCAGAATCTTCTTCAGAATCGCCAAGATCAAATTTTGGAATTTGGATATCTGGAGAACTAATGTCAAAAGAAAAGAAGCAATATTTAATAAGCAGTATTTTATTTTGAATTAATAATGTATCATATTTCTTAATTACATTAATAATGTATCAAATTTCTTATATCACATCAAATACTCACCCATTCAGACTGCGCTTAGATCTAGTGCGTTTTCTTGCAGTTAACATTACTCCATTTGGCATAAAAGGATTTACATTGGCAGCAGGTTTGTCAGATTTATTTTGATAATTACAAGTTCTAGATTTGTCTAGCGAAAATAATCTAGAACATTTAGTCGGAAACGGAGTATGCATTGCACTCTTTTCCATTAACGTTTTTGGAGTAGCGGGAGAATCAAAAAGACGTAATGCTCTAACTCGTTTGTAAGGTGGGCTACATGCCATTGACATTTTTTGAGAACACATATTTTCACGAGGGATTCTAATTCTTGATGCACCTGTAAATCATATTTATGGTTTTTAAGGATCTAATTTCCTCATGCATCAAAATTAAAAAAACAAAAGCAGGGTTGTGTTGATTACTTCATAATTTATGTACAGCAGTGTTGTATTGATTATTTTGTAATTGACATATATTTACATGATAATTATTTCTTTCATGCTTCTCATGTTATTCATATTTTAAGTATAAATTACATGATTTCCATATTCTTTTATTTTTTTTTTTAAATTTTTTTGATATTAATTTTTAACAAAAATAATCTTTTGTTTCAAGGAAAGAACTAATATAATACAAGATTTAATATAATAACAACAATAAAAGGCAATATACACACAATATATCTCACACAATTACATTTTTATACAAAAATAAAACAAGGAAATCTTATTTGTTTTCTAGTTGTATATTATATATTTTTCTTAATAAATATACATACATGAAATATTTATTTGTAATAGTAAAAAGAACGTATAAAAACAGAGAGAAATGTTGTAGACTTTATTACTTATTAATATCATTTGTTTTAACATCATACATATTTTTATACAATATACACATCTGAGGTAACAGCAGTACACAGTAATATTGTATCTACTGATTACTTCTAGATCTTTTTAAATTATAAACAAATTTGCATGATGCAAAACGATTGTCCAATGAAAATATCAACTTTTCTACATCATGCATGAAACATTGTCATATCATTAAAAAATTGACACTATTTTTCACAAGAAGAAATAATTAAAAATAAAGAGGACTCTAAAAATCGTGTTTGATAAGCGTGAAATAAAAAAAAACAAAGTAGATTATCAAATAAATAATGCATACACAATAACACAATGAAACAAACAAACAAGTTTATTTCTTTTTAAAATAAAGCACAAAAACGAAAAAAAAAGAGAAAAAATATACAAATTAAATGAGAAAATACAACGCCATGCAGGAAATATATATTCCTAAAGTTATTTGGGAAAGAAATATATAGAACAATAAGTGAAATACCTTTAAATATGTTGCAGTCAGGATACCAAACAAAAACATTTCGTAAATATACGAAAACATTGGAACAGTGTAATTACACTAACCTGTCACGTTACTAATCAGAGTTTTATTGCTATTGTGTTTTCGGATAATATAAATTTAGCAAGTAAGAAAAAAAGAGAAGAAGCAACGTGATCGAGTTGTTTACTATAACCGAGCGCGTCGCTAGTGGATAAAGCAATGCGCATGTGCAGAAAAGATGGAGTGACGCCGTTACCTCGTGGTCAAAGCGTCACGTTATTATGCATTTTTAACACTTCTATTTATTAATAATTTCATTTAAATAAATATCACAATCCTACATTTCATGTTTGAGTACATTTTATTTGATACTGTCGCGATGCGTATCTTAGTGCAAGAATCGCTAATAAAAGAACATTGTATAGTATAGTATTACAATCCAGTTACTAGTTATTATACTTGAAGTTGTCTCTTTACTATCTATCTAGACATTGATGTTAATATCCAAAATTAAAGATTTTAGTTGCCCTTCTAAAATGAAAGTAAATATATTGTATGTGTTGCTACTCTGTATCGATTATTATTTACATCAATTTCCATTTAAATAATATTTTTAGTCAATCGATTTTGGGTTGCTGAGATTTGGAAATTTCTCAGTCATTCTAATTTGCCGCTTAATAGGGGGTCACTAATTTAATCATCCTTGTATTGATTTATTAACATTAAATGGTCAGAACGAATTTAATTTTAAGAATTCGTTGCTTATTTTTGAAGCAAATGAGATTTTATACATGACTATTAACAAACGTTTAACTTCAACTTTTTCGTTCTTTTTTTCAATGCAAAATTTTGATTAATTCTTCAAAATTAACGAAAGGAATATCATTATATTGTATTATGAAATTATAAAGAGACGAAGGTAATAGAACACATTTCTCACACTTGTCACTGAAGAAATATATCAAAACACACCAAATATACCAATACACCAAAAACACAACTTTTAGAAGTAGTTATTTGAAAATCTTTCCTCGCAATATATATATTTAAGATACGAATGTGTTGGGTAACCTCACTGACGAATCTCCGATTCAACTGCCGAACATATCAATTAAAACGGATTGATTACTTACTTTCATTGTCACTACAATTCATCGTATTACTAAATAATTTTCTCGGTTGAAGCGGGGGCGAACATCCAAGATCTTCCGTAGATGAGTCCAATATATCTTCGACATCACAGCCAGAGCTGTTCGTATGACAGCTGATATTTAGTTCTTCATCCTGTATATCGCATGCTCCGGAATGCAACTTTTGTGCAACCTCCATCTTTTTCAAATTGTCACCATAAGTTTCTTCGCGTGCAATCAATCCCGTATGTATCAACAATATCAAACTGAAATAAAATAATCACTGATTTGTAAACGTTGTTAATTACGCTTCGGAGATGTTAATTCAAACCACGCACGTACCACGCTACGTTCGTTATGGCGGGTGGCCCTATTTGGAAAATTAAAGCTGACCAATCAGGGATCTCTTTGAGGACCGGTGTGTTGAATTCAATAAAATGCGTTCTTCTATTGGTTCTCGCTACTCCAAATGGTAGTGTATAGTAGCGTCATCTGCACATATTTTCGACGGTGAAATCATTCTTTAGTGAAAATTCTAAAAAACCTTTGTCACAATCTGTTCTTTGAGCTTTTGATGAAATCGAACGACGTTTAAAACAGCTGACGATCATTTGTCGAACAAAGAATGAAAACAAATTTTTAGCTTTGTACCGATGGACAATATATGGCATTTAAAAATCTCATGCTTCTGTAACAAACAAAATCTCGTGCTACGATTGTACAAATTAAATTATTTATGTACACGATTCAACAACGTGCAAATTACGAATTCTTTTATATAAATTTATGTTTTTTTATAAACGCAAAAAGAAATGAATTTTGATACGTTTCAGTCACAAAATGTTACGAGTATTTTATTTTAATTATTTTATATGTTTTTGCATATTTTGTATATATCTTTGAACCTTTGATTTCCCATAGATCCCCATGGTTTAGTTGAAATATCGTAGAAGATTTTAACTAATCACGAAGGAATTTGTTCGTTTGGTGTTAGTGTTAGTGTTAGTTTAAATAAACGTGATCACCTTTATATTTTCGATCACTGTTCATAAAGTTTTATAGATTTCAGGAAATCTAGACAAAATGCTGTATAATCCGATTTCCCAGAGCAATAAGATGCAAAAACGAAATATTAAAGTTTTAAAAGTAGAATTTAATAAAAAGTGAGCATGCAGTGGCATGTATGGCCATTAATTTTATGTTTGTTAAATGAAAACGTTGAAAACTCACGTAAAAAAATGGAAAATGTTTCACGTCCTCTACTTCAGACAGAGAGCTCTTTCCGTGGAAGAAGCTCCACAGAGGCAGTGAAAGAATTTTTATCGAGCAGCTGCAACCTGTAGCATTTGTATGAGCGAACGCTGGTTGAACGTGTAGTAGTGTCGGTGGTAGGGGTAACATAGTAGTTCGATGTGCGATATGATGGGAGTTTTACTATGTTCGACGGGTTTTTTCTAAAACGAGAGTGCAAACGCCATCGCGGTGGGGATGTGACACTACACGAAACAGTCGAGCAGAGAGAGAGAAAATAAAATACTCGTGAGCTGTTAGTCGTGTCTTTATCGCACGTCCCCATTTTCGAAAGTTTTGACCATTGACAACACTGAGAATGGCAGACGTGGAAATTGAGGTTGGGGGTGACATGCAAATACCTCAACAACAAAAGGAAAAATCTAGCACTGGGTAATCATTGAATGCACGATAAGTGGACATAATGATCGACAATAGAACGTTGAACATTTGTTGTCTATAACCTACAAAGAAATTTTACGATAATGACATTGACATCTTGTTGATAATCGTTGGTTAATTAAAGTTACCATATTTTTGAGTAATACATACTTTCCTTGTAATTATATTTCCAAGAACTAATTTTGCAATTATTTATTTATTGCGAACATTTTAAAAGAAAATAGAAGTCTTGAAATTTTTAATCACCGTTTTCACGTTGATAATTAATAATTCACGCAACGTATACATTTTGTTTTTTAGGCTCGAATTTCTGCAAATACCACAACTTCCACTCACTAACATAGGATATCCCCAAGCTCACGAATGGATCAAACACAGGAAAGCTAATATCAGACCATGGTCTTTATTTCTCAATACAAGCAACATAAGACCTCCTCCCAGTTTACCAAGATTGAGTAAAAGAATTGTAAGAAATATTGAGTATTTCCAGAGCAATTATTTGTTCCTGTTTGTTGGATTAGTTATATATTGCTTGTAAGTTTTATTACAAGTGTATTTATTCTTTCACTTATAGAGAATATCTTCTTACCATAAATAACAAAATAATTGTTTAATTTTAGGATTACATCACCATTGTTATTGTTTGCTGTTGCTGCATCACTTGGAGCTTGTTACAAGGTTTCACAACGTCATGCTAAACAAGAACTTACGATATTGAATTATAAATTAACTCTAGCTCAAGTTTATTCTTTGGTAGGAATCTGTTCACTACCAATTTTTTATTTAGTTGGTGCTGGCGCAGCTCTTTTCTGGGTTCTTGGTAAATAAAACAAATATTCTTTTATTTAGACCAAAATTACAAAATCTGTGCAAAATTATTTATGTACAAATTTTATTTCAGGTGTATCTTGGTTTCTAATAACTTTACATGCAGCATTCTACAATATTGATTCAATATTATGTCCAGGAGAAGATGAACTCAATTCTTTAGTCATGCAAGAAGTATGATCTTTGTTATAACAGATATATATAATAAAATCAAATTTTATGTAGTATGTAGATAATATAAAGTATACATTTATATAAATTCATGTACTATTAAAAGATATATGTAAGATATAATTAGTTTTGTAACATAATATGTCAATCTTAATTTTAATGATTAACAGGAATATTAAATGATATATATATACATATATAAGTCAAATGGAAAATTTTTATATATTATTTACTTTGTTATAGAAAATACCAAAGAATAATTTTGTACTATTACTGCTTAAGAAGAAAAAATATTTGTATTTACAATGAAAAGTTAAATAAAATATTAAAAACATTTGTGTTAATTGTATCTTTCCAGTCCTTGTAATTATAAGAAAATATTTTTATCGATAGTAATAGTATTTTCTTTATGTAAATGTATCACTAAATATTAGAAAATTGTCTAATTATTTATTTAATTTAAGAGTTTATAATTAAACTGGCAGAAATAAATAATATGTGTTAATTTACATGTATGGATCACGTTGATCACGTGATCGTTATTAACATATTATGAACAGTGCTTACCTATACATATATTGATATGATTCATGAATACGTGCATTATTCTGTATTTACTCAGATGATGAACTCAACGTACCAATTCCATCGTTTTTGTACAATTGTAGATAAATGTAAATAAATTAACTAGTTATAACAAATGTGTGTAGTAGTCAAATCAAAGGTTAAAATACGTGTTAAAAATACGTACATGTATATCCACGCAGTTATGTGACAATTTCCTGTACCATATCTGCACAGCATCCGGAGTGAAAGATTTCTAATGGAAGGATGAGAATGTAAGGATACTCTGTATTTCAGTTAGTGCTTTTTATATAAAAAAAATTAAAAAACGTATTACAGATATTTTATGAAATTAATAATTTATCGTCTTTTGTTCTGATATAATACATATAGTCATTTATAGATAATATAGTTATAAACAATATTTATTTGCAAATAATTATTTTAAATTTTTATCTATTTTAATTGCCTATGTTAATAGTAATTCATGTTTTATTCATGTCATATTTTGTAACATGTATTTCACTCTTCAATTGATTACAAAATTATAATATTAAATTGAATAAAATATATTTGTAATGTACACGTTGTAGTATTTTTTTATGAATATATAAATTTTCTTTATTTGGCTTGCATGTAGTATACATTGTTAGATTGAAATAAGTAGAATTTGAATACTGATCAATTCAATTAAAAATGGAAGAGGATGAAGAAATTTCTGTACCATGGATACAGAAGAGTAGGAATGATACGTCTGAAGTAAGTCTTTATCGATCAATACCAAGTAATTTAAATGCAGGATCTGTGCAAACTTTGTATCAAAGTGTTCGTAATATCTCATCGTTGAATAATGCTGGAAGTATGACTACTTTGGATAGTATGCATAGTGCAATCTCCTTGGAAGATATTCAACAATCAGTTAATGATGATTTATCAGTTCTTAATAATGAGATAACAATTAATGGTAGTTGTACAGATCTGAGAAATAGCAGAAGAAGTTCAAAATCTGTAAGTTTGTAACTATATATATGTATATATGTAATTTAATAACAAAACTGTTAATTATATAATATCTGTTTTCTTTACAGATCTCAAAATGTGGAACAGCTTTTAGTTTATATTTTCGTGATGAAATTCGTACAATTGATTTTGTACTTGTTTGGGATGAATACAATGTGGAAGCTCAAACATATCGTTGTACAGAACATAGACGTGTAAGTAACTATACAGTAAAGGAATACTACTTTTTGTTTAATATCTATAATTTCTAGGTATTTGAAAAAAATTTGGAGAAGGAAAGTTTACAATTGGAATATGAACAAGCAGAACCAAATGGTCTACATTTCATAAAAATTCATGCACCTCGAGAAGTATTGAGACGGTATGCTGAAATATTAAAACTTAGATTGCCAATGAAGGAATTACCTAATATGATAATTCCTGAAAATAGTAGTATTGCATTAATTAAAGAAGTCAATTCGTTATTTAAAAGAATTATGAAAAACTATTATGTAGACCAAACAATATTTCCAACTATGAAACATAATTTTACGGCTGTTTATAGCCGTGATAAAGAATATTTATTCAATTTGGATTCGCCAAATTTTTTTACCGCTGCAACGCGTGCTAGAATCATACAGTTCATTTTAGATAGAACCAGATTTACTGAAACCAAGGATGACGATTTTGCATTTGGAATAGAAAGATTGATTTCGGAAAAAGCATACGTAGCAGCATATCCTCTTCACGATGTAAGCTACATCTTTTTGTTTTTTTCATCGTATTTTTTTAATTTTAAATTTGTCTAAGTTATAGGTATATTTATATTCATTTTCTTCTTATTAGAGTTAAAAAGTAATGTCAACAAACATTATTGTTTTTTTTATTACATTTTATTTTTTTCGTATCTTTGTTTACATTTACTAAACAAAAAATTTTCAAAAGAAGAACTTCGATAATTCATCGACTTCCAAATATAATTATTATATGTATGTAATTTTATGTTAAATATAAAGCGATAGATTTGCGTATGTTGAATATAAAGCGATTGGATTTGCGTATTTCATTGGTTTTATACGCTTACTTAGGTAAACATCATACAATTGTTAAGAATAGGCATGGACACAATTTGGTTATTTTAATTTATTTAAGAACTTAATTTATTGAAAAGGTTGAATTTATCTTGGTTATAAAGTGACCACTATCTTAATGTAAATGATCAATACCTTTTATACCTATACTTATACCCTCACCTATTAAGTATACCCTACCTATTAGTATATTACTACACTCTTACCTATACTTTTTAATATGCTTATAATAATATGTAAAATTACATCTAAAATTATAGTTATATAAATGTACATCCAAAAATTTTTATGATTAAACGAATTTAGGTACAAACATTCATGTAGAGCATTAATATTTTAATTAATATAATTTTTTTCTATTTTTAGGGAGATCTACACGCACCAGATTCCATGAGATATCTTTTATACAAAGAATGGGCAAGTTTAAAAAAATGTCTTCATTATCAACCATTAGACTATATCAAAGAATATTTTGGAGTAAAAATTGGACTTTACTTTGCTTGGCTTGGATTTTATACACATATGCTAATACCTGCTAGTATTGTAGGTCTTTTATGTTTTATATACAGTTGCGCAACTTTGTATTCTAACGAACCAAGCGAAGATATCTGCAATGGTAACGGTACCATTGAAATGTGCCCCCTATGTGATCATATTTGTGCATACTGGGATTTAAAAGAAACATGCTTACACGCAAGAATTACATATTTGTTTGATAACCCATCTACTGTATTTTTTTCTATATTTATGTCATTATGGGGTATGTAATAATATTTTTAATATTTGTGCATCTATACGATATAAATTTCATTATCATTTTTACTATATTTTATTAGCTACATTGTTTTTGGAATTATGGAAGCGATATTCAGCAGAAATAACTCATAGATGGGACTTAACTGGTTTAGATGCTCAAGAGGAACACCCTCGTCCTCAGTACTTAGCACGTTTGGCACACATAAAAAAGAAATCGCTCAATATTATTACAAATACGGAAGAACCGAAAGTTCCTTTTTGGAAAATGAGAGTCCCAGCTACAATTCTCAGCTTTTCCGTTGTTTTGTTGCTGGTTTGTATAATATAGAAAAAATGAATTGAATAATTACGATATAAAATAATAGTAAAATTTGTTTTATTTTGCTTTCAATTACAGATTGCAATAGCAATGGCAGCAGTATTAGCTGTTGTTCTATATAGAATGTCTGTTTTAACTGCCTTAAGTGTTTATGGACACCCTATGGTAACAAGTTATGCAATACTATTTACAACAGCTACTGCAGCTAGTATTAATTTATGTTGTATCATAGTATTTAACTGGGTTTATGTTTGGTTAGCTGAATATTTAACCGAGGTACTTATATATTGTGACAACGGTATATATTTTTCTTGTTTTTAAAAATATATTTTTACTTTTCATTTTTATAGATTGAACTACTTCGAACTCAAACTGAATTTGATGATAGTTTGACACTAAAAATATATCTACTCGAATTTGTTAACTACTATGCTTCCATTTTTTATATAGCATTTTTTAAAGGAAAATTTGTTGGATATCCGGGCAATTATAATCGCTTTTTCCAATACCGGCAAGAAGAATGTGGCCCCGGTGGTTGTCTTATGGAATTATGCATACAGTTAAGCATTATCATGGTTGGCAAACAAACTATGAATACAATATTAGAAATGTTGTTTCCACTATTTTATAAATGGTTAAATACTTTAAAAGTACATGTTGGGATGAAAACAGAAGATGGACATAAAAAGGTTACTACTCGGAAGTATCTCCAGTGGATCAAAGATTATAAATTGGTAGAATGGGGACCAAGAAGTTTATTTCCCGAATATTTAGAAATGGGTAGCGGTATTAGATTTGTTAAAATTACCTATATGTATTTGTATTAGCCGTTTAAATTTTAATGTTTTAAATATTGCAGTACTACAATATGGATTTGTTACTATTTTTGTTGCTGCATTTCCATTAGCACCTTTTTTTGCATTGTTGAATAATATTTTTGAAATGCGATTAGATGCCAAAAAATTATTAGTAATGTACAGAAGACCAGTTGGACAACGTGTTATAGATATAGGCATATGGTATCGCATTCTTGATTCCATTTCTAAGTTATCTGTTATAACCAATGTAAGTAAAAATATTTTACACAAGCAATATAACTTTTGATATATTGATAATTGAATATTTTTAGGCATTCATTATAGCTTTTACTTCAAATTTTATACCAAGATTAGTTTATCGAATAACTGTCTCTGATAATTATTCTCTGGAAGGATTTCTAGATCATTCTCTTTCCAAATTTAATACAAGTGACTTACAAAACGGGACTGAACCATTTTTACCTACTCACAAGCAAGTTGAAATATGTAGATATCCAGATTACAGAGAATCTCCTGATTCACCAAACAAATATCAATATACAATTATGTTTTGGCATGTACTTGCAGCAAGACTAGCTTTTATCGTTGTATTTGAGGTACTGTTATAACGTTAATGTTAAATCCGAAAATCAACTATAATAATTATAACAAAATCTGTTTTCCAGAATATTGTTGCTTTGGTCATGATACTCGTGCGATGGTGTATCCCTGATATGCATCCAAAGTTAAGAGATAAAATACGGCGCGAGGCATATATAACTAATGAAATAATTATTCAACAAGAGGCGCTTCGTGCTTCTGAAAGGTCCGCTGAAGACGGAGACACAAATCAATATATCATTACACTAAATGAAAGCACAAATCGTTGGAATAGGGTCATGAGAAGTAGTTTATCTAATTCTGAATTTGACTTAGAAATTCATGGAAGTCCTGTATCGCCGACTAATACACATTCACGAGTTGGTCCTGCTGCACTATGATCATCATTCACACAGACCAAATCAGTAGAAAATTATAACTGTGATGCTAGTCACATTTATATATATTGCTTTATTAATCTGATTAATTTTATGTTGATAAAAATATTTGAAAAGTATAATCAACATTAGTGACAACAGAAAATAAGAAAGAATAATTTATATATATGTTGAATATTGGTATTAACATTGATATTGATATTGATATTGATAGCAGTCATATATTTTCATGACTAATTATTTAAAAAAGAGGAAGTTATTATTGCATTATAGCAAATTTTAATATTCTATATTTCTGTTAAAAAAAATTTCTAAATTAAAAAAGGAATGAATCTTGCATTATTGTTCCTAACAGATGAAAAGGAAGATTTATAATTATTTAATTGAAAGATACGTAATATGTATATATTACATTATCTTCTATGACAAATTATGTATTTAATTAAAAAGAATTATATTTAAAGAATTATATTTAATTATCGTAATATAAGTAATATATTCAGTTGTTATTGTGTTTTTCATAAATACATTTGTTATTGTATTATTTAAGGGCTTAAATCGATAAATGTAATTGATTAATCTTTCTCTTTATAAAGTTCCTACAAGAAATGGATCTGACTTAGCAATTAATTAATTATTGCTAAACAACAACGAATAATACAGTGAAGATCTACCTCTATTATACATAAATTAATCACAGAATTTTTCCATAACTTTCATAAGCTCTGTAATATTAAAATATACAATTGCATACATTTCGACCAAAATTAAAATACAATGTAGTACATTACATTTTGATATTATTCAGCTGCCATATTTTTATTTTAAATATAAATAAATAATATTTATATAAACATATGTAATTTTTATTTAAATAAAGGGTGTAAAGTGATGTAAAACGCAAATTTTTATTAAAGTAAATAAACAATTTTCAATTTCACAAGTTCACAATTAATTCTGTATTATCGGAATATTGAAAGTGTTGCATTGCAGAGGGCGATATCATAGAATCATTATTGAGAAAATCACATTGTCTTATTCCTAGTCATTCCGAATATTTGATTTAAAAAATTTACATTTATTTTTTACTAAATATTAAAGGAGACCTGACAAATTTATTATATTTAATATATTATTTTAATGTGGATCTTTAGATAAATAACGAAAGTTCATTTCTAAGAAAAATGGGGACTGTTCATGCAAAGGTACACGCTTATTATTAGAAAATTACAGTATAACCTAAAATTAAAACCATTCCTTTGTAATCATGAGTAATTTCTAATAATAATTTTTACCATCGTTATTGTGAATTTAACAATTGTGTTAGATATTCTATTAAGTTTGAATATTTTTTATTTTATTGTACAAATTGTCATCGTACATTTAATACATTTTTTCAAAATATATTTAATTGAATACTTTTTGTTAACATTTTGTGCGTTGTTTACATTTCAGGAATCAAACATGTTCAGAAATATAAACGGATCTTCAAGTAACGAAAAAGAAAATTTTAAAGAGGATAATCCTGTAAGTAACATACATATAGGTATTTTGATTCATCTTGTTTTAAATATTTTTATGATTTTGGAAGTAAAAAATAATTTAAGAATCTTCTCCAGTCCTTACATTTTCATGAGAAGATGAATTTGCTAGAAAGAAAAAAAGGACAAGCCGTTGATCTTCATTTGAAGGTATATTTACTAATAACTAATACAAATACGAAACAACACAATACAATTATTTATATAAATTACTAATTTAAGTTTGATGAACTAGGCAAGAGTTGATAGAATACATGTAGATGGCCTCATAAGAACAAAAGATGACATAATAAAAGCCCAAGTAACAGAACTGTTTAAAGCTCAAGATTTTTATGATATTATTATACATGCCTATAAAGTTAGAGAAAAATTGCAAGATTTAGGATGTTTCGGAAATATTGGAATTTACATTGATACCAGTCATGGTCCTCATGCTACCCCAGAAGGTGTTGAAGTGGGTCTATATAATTACACACTAATTCAACAAAAATAAGTAATTTCTCAGATTTAATTCTTTTCAGTTCACTTATGAATCTTCTGTTTAAAAATCAGCATATATTTATATGAGAGATTTTAAGCTATATTCATTTTTAGGTTACCTTTATGGTAAATGAAATGAGACGCCTAACAGGTGGAATTAGCACCATGGTTGGAAATAATGAAGGTTCAGTTATTGTTCAAGCGAAAGCACCAAATTTATTTGGAAGAGGAGAACGTCTTCAGATGGAATATTCTTATGGTTCAAAAAGTTCAACTAATATAAGCATGTCTGTTGTTAAACCATTTATGGGTAGTTCGCGTCATAAAATGTATATAAATATCCCATTTTAAAAATTAATATCATGAATTAACTACTATTAATATACATTAATATACAATTTAACTTTTTTTATAGATTAACTGGTAGCGTGTTCAATACATCAAATAGGTTTCCATGGTCTGGTTTTAGTCAATGCGACAAAGGTCTTTTAATAGATCTTGCTTTTAATCCAGATGGAACCGGTATATTAAAGCACAATTTACAGTATGAAGCCACGTATAGAGAAATTATTTCTTCTAAGCAAATGTCGTTTCGCGTTCGGGAACAATGCGGTCCAAACTTGAAATCTGCGCTACGGCATATTTGTTCCATCGATAAAAGAGATTCTTTAATATTTCCTACTACTGGAAGTCTCGTACAATTTTCGACAGAAGTGGCTGGTCTCGGCGGAGATATTGGGTTTGTTAAAAATGAACTTACCGTGCAAACTAATTGGACACCTCATGAATACGCAGCAAGTATTTTTTTTTAATTCGAAATATTAAGCTTTTAAATTTATCTTCTATACAATTTGTCTGATTATAGAAATTTTATTAGACCTTCCAGATGGGTTTTCAATCCGGATTGCTTCGAGGAATCAGCAACGACATGAAAATAAATATTGCAGATCAGTTTTTCTTGGGTGGACCATTGAATCTTAGAGGATTCGATATGAGAGGTTGTGGACCTCGTCTCGATGGAAATTCCCTTGGCGGCAATGCATATTGGGCACTTGCGCTTCATTTATACACACCACTGCCATTCAGACCTGGTCGCCATAGTTTTGGTGATTTGTTCAAGTTGCATGGTTTTATCAATGGTGGAAATGTGTCGAATTTTACTTTCAAATTTGGTGCGACATTTTTTAGATATTTTTTGTAACTTAATTTTCTTAATTATTTATGAAGTACACAGAAATAAATAATTTTTTATTATTTGCAGCGAACGATTATAAAGAAAATATGAAAATTTTTAAAGAAGATGTTCGCTGTGCGGTTGGCGGAGGTATTGCAATGAAATTTGGAAATATAGCAAGAGTAGAATTAAACTTAGTTATGCCTTTATTATTTGTCAGGAACGATGTATTGCAACAATTTCAATTTGGCATTGGTTTGCAGTACTTATAAATAGCTTTTCATGATAGTAAATTGTGTACATCCTATATTATTTTTACATGTGCATTTAATGTAAAATAAATTACAATCATAAATTTATTATTCTCATGAGAAATACATTCTATTGTCGTTAGAAATAAGTGTCCAAAGTGTTTCCAATAAAAGCTAATTTTTTTCAGAATTTTTATTATATCATAACTGTTTGCACAAGATGAACACATTTATTTCGTAGTTTGCATCAAATACGTAACAGGCTGTAACTTTCCGGGAAATACCAGATGTTTCATCAGTATGAAAAAACAGGATGAATCAGTCTATTAACATGATGTACATATACTTGTTTTAAAAGTTCGTTTATACAATACGGTTTGACTAAATATGATCGATTATAAATAAAACATAAATAGGATGTATATATATATATATATTATATTTGATTATCAAGTGTTATGAAAAACATATCTCGCAGAATTGTATTTACTGATAGTAAATATTTATTTCCCGTGAATTGATAGCCTTGATGTGAATCGTGATAGCAGCGCCTCTACAAGAAATAAATTACAAACGTTATAAATGATACGCACTTACACTTACAACTAGTTGAAAATGGCCGCTTAAAAGTTCTCGTCAAGATGTTTGCTACAATAATACGTCATTTTACAATGGAATCTATTGGAATTGTTGAAGAATCGAAACGGAATATTGTATCTAAAGTAATAGAGTCTGTTGAAACACCATTGTTAAAGCATAAAAAGTGTGGTACACAAAAGAATCAGTTGTTATATTGTGAGGAAAACATCCTACGTGATTGTGATTCCCACGGTTGTGGAGGCTATCTTTGTTGTACGTATTGGTGAAAAAAAAAAAATATATCGTAAAATTGCTTTATCGAGTTTAATATAAAAATTATAGTGTTTCTGCCATGATCATACGCCTGAATAACAGTTTGAATTTCGATGTGTCGTTATTTAACAATTTTCAATCTTAACACCTGGAGTGCGCGTGAAAAATTCAAGATGTCCGATACATCGTGACTGCAAATGTTATATTGATTTCGTCTTTGAAAATTCAGAAATGAAAATGACACTCTTTGGTCAATTAATTAACTTTGTACCGAAATTATAAAATTATTAAGGAAAGTACGAAATTCTTTTTCATATTGAAATTCAATATGTAAGATAAATTTAAAGATCATGGTTATGGAATGTTTTTTTTGTAAAATTTTAAAGAATATTTGATGATTCCGGAATTCTTAATTTTAACTCTGTAATTGAATTAAAATATATTTGTTAATAAATTAATAGCTTCTAGGTGTTACTAGTTAGTTTGTAAAATGCTAAATTTGACTTTGCAGCCGAACAAAGATTTATGAGAATTGAAAGAAGTTACGGAGGAATACCAGCGTGTTGAATAATGTACGTATAATCAATTTCAAATTAATCAAATTCAAAAATTTAAGTTAGTTTTTTAAATTCAATGTTTTTTTTGCAGTGACTTTGCTTTGTTGTTAAGCATGTGTTCTATGCAGAGCTTACCTGCAAATACAACAATGGAAAAAATGTATTCGATGAACGATACATTAAATGGACAAAGAAATATGCAGGGTGCAAAGAAAGAAAACATGTTCAACAGTGTTTGTAATGTTTTGAATGTACTTTGGGGACAACTCTCTAAAGTTCCTGTTTCATTCATGGGAGGAAATTATCCATTGTCTGTGACAGTTGTAAATAATAGTGTTTCACATGACTTCTTAAAAAATTTGGCAAGTAAAAGAGAATCATTAAATGCAGACAATATGTACATTCACAATGGTGAGATCAAAGAATCTCTAAATATCGTTGAGAATATTCATAATAATATATGTAATGAAAAGAAACTCTGCAAAATTTTTGAAAATACAAAAGATAATTTAAAATTTAATTATGAATACATTGATAATAAGAATAAAGATGCAGAGAAATCGGATGAGAAGAAATTAGATATTAATAAAGATGTTAAATATAACACAACTGATTGTAATTATTTAATATCAATTCAAAATTCTAACATAGAAAGTGATGAGGAATTTGAATACATTTATTCCGATACAAACACAAAGGAAGTGGATGTTAAGGAAAATTGTTATATTTTTGAAGAAACGTATAATAAGAATATGTCAGATACAGAACAGCTTTTTAATTGTAATACTAGTAGGGGTGATAAGACTATGAATATGGAAAATTCTCTTTTAACGCATAGTACAAATACATTAAATACAGAGACAATTCAACAATCCACATTTCCAAATTTGTTCACAAATATGTTTCAAAAAATTATTGATGGCGTAACAGATAAATTTTCTAAAACAGATTTTAATAAATCGAATATACCAGCAAAAGCATCATTTTCATCGAAGCAACGAAGAAAACTTACTACAGTGGCAAAAGGTCGAGGGCGAGGGCGAGCGAAATCGCAGCTTAGGCGCTCTGGAGTCAGTCAAACAAGACACAGAAAGGAACGGATTAAACATGACATTACAATAGACATAGAAAGCGATTTTAAAAGCTGGCAAGAACTTGAAGAGTATGATACAACAGAAAATAAAGAATCGGAAGATGTATGTTTAGGTGAGGATGTAGTAGATGCTGTACAGTATATTATAGAAGAGAGAATGAGTCCTGTAACATATACGTTTGCCGATGTAGAACCCAAAATTCAGAAACCGAAAATACGCAGAAACCTTAATTATGACATATCTAAATTTTCTGCAAAAATACCTGAATGTTTAAAGCAAACAGATATTTCTAATTACGATTTTCGACCACGTTTAATATCAGAAAGTTCCATTGATTCAGAAGATAGTTATTGCATAGTATTTGAAACTGATTCTGAAGTAACTTTCAAAAGTGATGTTGAAGATAGCGAAGAGAGCGATATAAATGAAATAAGCGAAGAGAGTGATACAAATGAAATAAGCGAAGATGAAATAACGTATAAAGACGAAAAACCTGTGACTCTGATCCGAGAAGTAATTAATTATTTGTTAGTTAAACATGTTTATTAAAGTTCTATGATAATAAACAATACAATTTTTATTATAGGTAAAATTCAATTTGAATCCAGTGATTCATTTAATGGTTCAATGGGATTATGCATACCGTGCAGCTCGGAAAGGTCCATGGGAAGAAATAGCTAGAGACAGAGAACGATTTAGAGGTCGAATAAATTGCATAGAGCGTGTTCTTAATCCAATATTAACAGTTCAGCACAGAATTCATATTTGGCAAGAACGATTTGCACTTACTGAATAAAATTCGTATTCACTGTTCCTTTAAGGTAACTGTATCATTCAAAATTGATTTTATACAGTATAGAAGAAGAGATGATGTATTAAGGAAAAAAAGAATATGTATAATAAATGTTCTAGAATGACAAAATAGGCTGTGAATAAATAATATAGGATATCTATCTTCAGACAATGTATTCATTACTAATGGACATAAATTGTTCATTTTCTGATGATTTTCACTGATTGGAGTACCTATTTTCTTTAAAAGTTCATAAATTCATAAGCTGTAAATTTTTGTTTCTAGCTAGTCTATATAAGTCTAGCATTTGTCGATATGTAAGCATGTCAACAAATGCTATATTTTACGAAGTTTTATTGAACATAGAAATATTACATTGGATTTAATTTAATTTAAGAAGAATAAACACTTAAATTCCATAAGTATTTTTCTATTAATATTCCTTATATCTAGAAAAAAGATGAAAGTAGAGCATAGAGAAACATATTATATCTATATATACATAAATAACAAATATATGTATATTTTTAGTTAAATTATTTCATCTTATTTATCTAAGCCGTATAGTATAAACACTAGTCATTAAATATATAAAGTGTCATTTTCATCATACATGTAAAAGAAAAATGAATTATTGGAAAGTACTAATTATTCATGTACTTTTTTTTAAATATACATTATCTCTTCATCTGTGTAACTATTTTGTAATAAAATTGAAACTTCTTCATTGCATTTTCAACAATATAATTATAAAGTATGTAAATTTTTTTAAATATGAGATTAAATCAAATATATGAAATTATATATCCGTGACAATTCTGCTATATATAATACATATTTAATTCCGCATGATATAATTAAATTCTTTTCAAGTGGACATAAAATATTAAATATAAATGTAAAAAGTTTTTAATAATTATTATTTTTTAATAGCTTAAATATATAAAAATTATAATATATAAATAAAAAATGTCCACTTAATTTTGTTTTCAAGCATGCAATTGACACACATTTGCCTTATTTATTAATATTAGAAAGAACTCAAATACTTGTTACGGATAATTATTAACTATTAAATAGTTGTATTACAAATATTGAAATTAGAAGAAAATATTGGAGAAATAAAATCATAATAAGTTAGAAATTGAAATTCAGCAAAATTTATTATTATGATATAAAACAAATCCTAATTTAGTTTTAATCATTATTTAGTATCATATGTATTTATATTTAAAGAAAATATGATTTTATTTTTAGTTTCAATTATATGTATAGAAGATATTAAAGAAAAATTTTAATATATAAATATTAAATTTATGTTTAAATATACGTTTGAATAAATAAGACATGCTATGTTCACTATTATCATAGTGAAATAAACATAAGTTCATGATATTAATTTTTGAAGAATAGTTAATTTATAAATCTAATTTTTGTGAAGTGCAGTGATACAGAGAAAATTGACCTTGCTGAACTTGCCATGTACAATGGATATTTAATAAAATTAGTCAGCAGTTATTCTGCATGTACATAACAAAAATCAGTGATACATGTAACGCTCTAATTAAAATTAAGTTGCACATATGTAATAATTTTTTTCCACTAGTAATTTAAAAATTATTTTAATTATTAAATAATTCTAAAGTAATTTGGAAATTATTTTAATTATTGATGTATAAGAGTAACGAAAGGAAGATTCGATCCTCACGTACATAGACATTTGTATTTTTAACTTTTAACTAAGGAAAATTACAATACTATTTTTACTTTGAAAACCAGAATAGCATTACGTATGTATATATATTCAATTGAATAAACACATTAATCTCTTTTACAATGATTTATGAAGTGCTTAGCCTGAAAAAATTTTCAACACTCGTTTAGTAAAAGTAACTTTCACTGGATACATGATACCCATTAACAGAAGCAAGTCTTCGAGTAACGTTTCACAATTCCAATTAACATTCCAATTTTCTATCAATCATCGCTAAAGAAGACTAGATCTTACTAAAATTAAATCTAATTCATATTATAACAAAACAACGAACGAAAATTATGTATGAAATTTCATCACAGATGAAGAATAGATATTAAGTTTCGTTCAGATACCAAGTACATACGTTTCCTGGTTTGAGTTTGGATGCACATCTTATTCTCACTGACATGGCATCGTTAATTGCATACATCAATGAAAGATTTCATGATGGTTCTGGCACAATCCCTGTCATGAGTATCATGGGAAGTTTCTCAGGGTCTAACAATGAATGTAATAATACAATCTGAATTATGCCAAGGGCAAGTTACATGACTGTAAGTCAGGAGTGCTTGATTGGTGGTCAGAAAACAAAACTTGCAGTTACACATCCCATTTCTTAATTGTCCACGGATTGTCCTACGAATTCACCTTGAAGAGCAACGTTATTTCGACATTGTAGCTTCAGTTTTAACAGAACGATAAATATTTCTAAACATACTAATGTTGCAACCAAAATCGAAATCATTCGTGAAAATATTTTTAATTAGACAAACGTTTAACAGTAGAACTATCGACGATTGAAGCATAAAATTCTAAATGTTAGTGAGTTAACAGACAATAATGCGTGTAATTAAAGGCGCAGCCTTGGCAGCAGAAAAAAATAAGATTGGGATAATTTCATCCTTCAACAATTGTGTTTCTCCTATAGAAGAAACATAGAAATACCATGGAGAGTTTTATCGTCGCCTTATTTCACATTATTTGATCGTAATCTCCAAACTTTTTATCTCTATTTCTTACAATCTATCTTCAATAGATAATTTACGATCGAATAGAAGAACATTGAATTACGCTTAACTACCACAAGTGCGTTAGTTCCAGAAGTTGGCTTCTTCACCAAGATTCCGTTTTGTGCATCTATGGAATTGAGTGATAACCACGATGTTAGAAATTTGGATTTTTCGCTACGCTTTCGTTAAGCATACGGATCTCAAACGATGATTCAAAGCCTGAAGAATGAAAGATGAATGAAAACGAAATGTACGGATGTTCTGTTTGTGCAGGATTTCTTTTTCCTCGAATGCATCTCTTGCGCATTTTCACTAGAATCACGTCTGCGAGAACGTTTCTCGGGTAATTCAAAAGATCAAACAAAATGACGAGAAATGCTCGAACGATTTGCAAAGAACAGAATATCCATCATTGTCCAGGAAACGTGACATCTGTTCAGTGAAAAGTGCGCCGATGAGAAGTCGAACCGGAAGAGGATGGGCCTGATTTGAACTGGATGGCTGATGCAATAGAGAGGGCTGCAGGCACACCATTGCAACACTGCGTTTCTCTGTGCATTGTGTTGTTGACACAATGTTGACAAATCGAAGAATCGTTTGGTTGCTAGCGAGAATGCGAAATTACCCGCTGGTTCGCCTCTTGGTTCGCGTCGTGCCACGGAGTTATCAAATTTCACGGAATTATCGGCAATTGTAATTAATTGCCAACAATTGGCAATGCAATTAACATGTTCAGTGGCAAGTAATGACACTAATGAAAGCTTGCGTCTAAAAATACGGAACGCATCGATGGCATTGCTTGGATCAGACTAGGAATCTTTTCAGCGTTTCCTATCTTAAGGTTTAACCAAAATAACAGAAATTAATGTGTGACTAAACCGGATGTCTGCGTGTCATCTTTTGTTTTGTTCTAACAACGATATATACGCACACTCCTCCTTATCAGAGGATACACATTTACACACGTCAGTTAGAGCCGATTATCGTCGCTTGCGATTTCACATGATGTCTTTGTGTCCACGAACAATGAAACAACGAAAAAGAAAAGAAAATGATCGCGACTGTGTCGGAGGATTGTTCCAATCTACTTTCACCTTTTCGCAATTATTGAAGAACAGAAACGTATATGTTAAGTCCCGTGCTGTATAAGAAAATTTTCAAAGACCTCGCCAGGGCTAGACAGCGTGTAACAATCGTGCTGGTTTTCTAAGCTGACGATAAGAACCTCCATGTACCAAAAACATCGATCTCCAACGAACGAGCTGTGTGCTTTGTATTTTTACATTTCTCGTTCTTTCTTGCGACTGAAAAAAAATAATACAATAAGTACAATACCTTGCGTGCAAAGGTACAAGAGTTTTCAATGTTCCTCTGTCATTGAAAATACTGATTAAAAACATATCCTCGTGTAAATTAGTCGTTCGTCACGTATGAATAATGTCGGGCGTAGTAAATCTGTTGGCACAAAAAATTCGCGATAAATCCGAGAATTATATGTGTTTCGCGCGAAGTTCCCTTTCACCGACATTTAGACAGTATAACATAAGTGCATCGTGCACTTACACGAGTACACGCGAGCGTAACAACGACGAGAGATGGAAAATTTTGTTCGTGCATCTGTGTGCGTGATACGCGTTGGTATAATTTAACTAGATCGGAACGTTATTCGCATATGTTACAATACAACGATATCCGGTTACGGGACTCCTAAAAAAATTGCATCATTCACGTATCCGGCACGAAAGCATTAATTTGCCATGATTTCGGGTCATGCTGTTCTTTTGTAATAAGTTTCTTCTTTTTTTCCTTTCTTTCATTTTCTTTTTTTTTTTTTTTTTTTAAATAGGAATTAAGTATGTAGAGAACGATACTACTTTGAATTCGCCTGAGTTTTCTTCAGCTATTTACAGATCAGTATCTGCGATCTTTTTTGCCGTACACTGGATTGGAGCAATTCAGAGTCGCGAGAGCAAGTGGCGTTTGCTTTCCTCGTGATCTAATGGCAACCGTTTGATAAATAGTAATCAACGATAAATAGCTTGAGCTCGGCCTTCGACGCTTCAGCCACGTTCTCTGGAATACTTGGAAGCCTATTGTCCACGTTACTAAATCCCAGCAGCAGACAACCGGTTGCAACACACGAGTTGAACCTGACATTCCGGATTTCACATCGCACGAACGATCGTAGCGACTCGAACGATCGATATCATTCGTTTCTTCTATTTGAGAAGAAAATCGTCGCACGTCATTGCACGATCGAGCGTATCACGTAACAATTGTTACACGAAAGTGGATTGGAAATTATTGGAAAGTATTGTGTACACGGTCTCTGTGTCAGCGACGAATATGAATAATTCGATGAATATTCGAAGAGGCGAACTTCCACTTCTAGACTGAAAGTGAACGACGTGTAGGCCTATACAAGTGACGCAAGCGCTTCTTTTCTCCCCGGTTTCTGAATATGATGAAAATCACCTCTTGAATTTTCGAAAGTTCCCAGTTGTTCGAAACGTCTCTTGCCACTCGCGGGGGCAAATCGTAATTGACGTCATCGTTGATCGAAATTCGTACTGTTTCCGATCGAGAAATTTATTACGATGTGCAAAGGAAGGGAAAAAAAAGAAGAAGAAGAAGAAGAAGAAGAAGAAGAAGAAAATACAAGTGTGGATGTTAAAAAGAGGCGTGGTAGTGGGGCGAGGGCTGCACACATATTACACACGTTGTTATTACACGGGGCTTTATTTAAGGAAGCGTGAGAGTTCGGAACGGTATATGATAAAACACGTACAGCGTTTCCTCTGCAGAACTCTTCAAGCTACGAAGTGTCCCGCTCAGTCTCGCCGACGCGGGTCAATAAAACCTCTCTGGAGAGGTTCCATCGTTCTTCGAGAACCTTCGTGAAAGAAACTCCCGGCGAAAGGATCGATAATAAATTCTGAAAGCTGACACGAACGTACGAAGATGTGTCTAAAAAATTACGAAAAATAGCAATATCTCGCATCCCCCCCCCCCTTCCACCCCGAGTCCTAGCGGATCCAAATTCTTGACTAAAACCCAAGGTAGTTTTTCTACAAAGAAACTCGACTTCGCTGTGCCAAAGTTGAGAGTTTCTTTTTTTCTTTCCAATCGGCAAAGACACCGCCGATGCGTCATCAAATTCGACAGTTGTTTTCACAACTGTTCACCACGGTATATAATTGACGGGTCGTGAAAACGGCGATCAATGCAGGTCGCTCCATCGAAGCGATGAAGATATTCGTCGCCTGTTTCGTAACCTGGGCGTTGACAAACCGTGGAATCGTACTCGCGAGCGGTCTCGACGCGCAGGATCAGAGAAACGATGGCCAAGTAAAGGACGTGAGACAGGATGGGATACGGTACGGTGATCACGGGGAGACAGGCACGTCGCTCGATACAGAATCGTCCGCGTCGGGTTTCTCCTCGTCGTCGAAACATGCGGCGTCATCGTCGTCGGCCACTGTGACGAGTGAGAAACTCGATAACGGGGAGGAGAAAGCGTCGTCAAAATCGGAAGAGCGATCCGCCAGCGACGTTTCGATCGCGGACGAGTCGCTCTCTAAGGAGAAATCTATCGACGAAACTGAGAGCGGCGCGGGGTCGGTTTCTAAGTGGAAGAAGGCCGCCGAGGAATCTGCCGAAAGCGACGAGCAGAAGCAAGTCGCTAAGAAGACGTACGTGAAGAGGAGAGGGCCGACCAGGACATGGAGCTGGAGCAGCGTGAGCAACGAGTCGAGGAGTTCGTTCAGCGAGGAAATCGAGTTCCTCAGGAAGGAGAGGACGAGGTCGGAAACTAGGATCAAGGTGGAACTGGAGGCACGAGCAAAGGCAGAGAAAGAGGCGGCAGAGGCTCGAAGGTTGTTGAAGCTGCAATTGAAGGCGCTTCGCGAGGCGCAGGCCAAGGCTCGGGCAGAGGCGGAAGCTCGAGCGAAAGCGGAAGCTCTGGTAACGTCGGAGTCCAAGGCTGTGGCTGCGGCTCGAGCAGTGGCGAAGGCCAGCTACGAGGAGGCAGCGCAGGCTAAGCTAAAGGCGAGGCTGGAGCAACAGGCTCGTTCCAAGCTGCAGGCCAAGATCGTCTCCATCTTCGATGCTCGTTCCACCGTCAAACAAGAAATCGTCGTCACGGAGGAATTGAAGAAAAAGGCGAGAGCCTCGGCGGAAGCGTCGATAGCCGCGAGCGTGGCTGCAAGGGAAGCTGCCAAGTCGATCAGAATCGCGGCGATATCACGAGCAAACGCCGCTATGAAGGCGTTGGTCGCTCAGAAGGCCACCGTTGTTCAGGCGGCTACCTCTGCCAACGCCAAAGCGGTAGCCAGTGCTCTAAGCGCCGCGGTCGAGCAGGCCGCGGTCTCTTCGAGAACTGCCGCCACTTTGCAAGCGGAGGCACTTGCCATAATTAACAGGACCGTACAGGCAGCCGTTGCCGAAGGGGCCGCCATCGACTATGCGAAATACAGAGCCGAGATACACAAGAACGCGATTGCAAGGGCGAGAGCTTCCGCGGAAGCGGCTGCTAGCGCGGCCGCCGCTGCGGCCGTCGCCTCTAACAAATTGGCGAGCTCGCAGACGAACGCTCTGGGTGTTGCCGCCAAGTTGGCTGCCTCGCAGGCAACCGTGGAAGCCCTAGCGGAAACCGCTCTCGTGGAAATTAACGCAGCAGCCAACGAGGAAACGGCCACCCTGGCGAAAGTAAATGCTGAAGTTTCTGGCCTTGAAGCCGCGGCCGCGGCCCGTGCCAGTCCGCTTCAAGGTGTAAGGAACGGAATCGTCCTTGGATTGGGTTCGTCCTCGGGTAGCGAGCTCGACGAGCAACAGGCGGCAGCATCGCGGAGAACGGTGGAAGACGGGAGGAACGAAGGGAAAGCAAAGGGCTGGGAGTCGTAAAAAGAAATTACTCTCGAGCAATGAGAATGAGAGATGCGAAATGATGCTTTGATTTCTTCGGATGAGAAATACGAGGAATTATAAATACAACGTTGTAGCAATGGAAATCTTTTGTCTTTTATTGTATCCGTTTCCTTCAAGTTCCTTTAAGTTTGCCGAAGGTCTTCGTTTCGCAGAATTTATACAAAATTTTGAATATAGAAATTCAAACGGAATGATTGTATATATTTTAATGTACATGAAATTTCCATTTTGTCAATAAATCGTTAAATCACCAAGTTTATTCTGCCTCTTGATTTGTACAATGTGTTTCTTGTATGAGAAATAGAACACGTAGATTTCTTGCGTGTAATGAAAGTAGTTGATGTAGCGACGTTTGTAACGCATTGCGTCGAAAGATTTTTATCAACGTCACGTGAAATTAGAATTTTATGATTTCGAGGTCCTCTCTCCGTCCTCTCTCCCTCTCAAAATTTTATATCGCTCGGGGAACTGATGCTTTTCGGAGAAAATAATGTCCAACTGGACAAAGAAAATTTACGTACATTTTTTTTTTTAGATCCAGCTATCAGTATTTTTATTGTTCGTGAAACCAGTTGAAAATATCGTTATTGCCAAGATTTACACGGCGCGCGAAAATTTAGAGAAAACTGGGAAAAATTAGATGCGAGCAAAAAATATTTATTTCTTCGTTCGGAGTACGAAAATTTGTGACAAAAATTAATAACGTGCGACATCTTTTTATTTCATTGATTTTTATCGTTGCCAATTTGATACCAAGGGATAAATCAAGCTAGGAAAGCGAGAGAGACGGATGACGAAAGTGAAACAACTTTGAAATTCGACGTTGACGAAACAGCATAGTCAATCCTGCTAAAAAGAGTAACATCTAAGTTTGCTGGTTTCCAAGGTTGTACAATTTAAAAGAAAAGAAATACACGAAGTCAGTAATTACCTATAAAACAAGACAATTGATTCAAGTCGATTCAGACTTTTATATTTATACTTCGCATTTGAATATCTTTGTATTTGAATATCTTTTTTACGATACGTTGCACATCTCGAACGACACAATTTACTTTCAATTGAATTAAAAAGTACACAGGCAGTTGTAAAATAGTAAATTGCCGACGAGTGCAACTTACTCTGATATCGCTTGCTCTAAAGTCACGAAGGTCGTTATTCAGATTCGTTTCGACGCTTCCACCGATAACGGCGCTTGATCAAACATCTCCAGTTGCAAGCCAAACACCTTCCTCCGAATACCAAGCCACGCTGCTGAAACAATATTTTCGGAACCTCGACCGGGCGGGTTTGCTATTTTCACAACTGTCGGCCGTGCTATAAATCGGTCGGTGGTCGCACATCCGGTATCAATTCGCGAAGCGTCGTCGAACATGAAGATTCCAGCACTGCTCGTAACGTGCCTGTACCTCTGGGGGCTCGCTTCGGCCGGCTCGAGTTCCTCCCTGCTGGAGCTTGCGAAGAGCAGAGCATCGGCCACCGCGTCCACCGCCGTCGCCGCTAAATCCGGGCTGCGTGCTGGCCAGGTGGCTGTTGCCTCGCAGAAAGATGCCGCGCTTCAGGCAGAGTCCGCGGCGGCGGCCGCTGCGGAGGCACGGGCCTCCGCCGATCAAACGGCCAGCTTGACCGAGGAGTCGGCGACTGCGCAATCGAAGGCAGCGGCGAAAGCGAAAGCATCGGAGGAAGCGGCAGCGGCAGCAGCCAACGCCGAACTGGAGGCGAAGTCGGTCGCTGAATCGGCCAGTTCTGCAGCCAGAGAGTCCGCCGCCTCTGTGAAGGCGTCCGCTTCCGCAGTAGCGTCCGCCGCTGTACAGGCGAGACTCGCCGAGAAGACAGCGAAAGCTCAAGCCACAGCCTCGGCTGAAGCGAGGGCCAAAGCTGAAGCGGCTGCTGACGCGGCAGCGGCAGCCAGCGCAGCCGCCGAGGCGGCCCTGAACGCCGAGAGACAAGCGGAACGTGCGATCGCCAAGGCAGCCGCGGCCAAAGCAGCGGCCAGGGCTGCAGCAGCCGCGTTGGCCAGCTCGAAGGAAGCCGCCGCGAGCAGCGCGAGAAGCGCCTCCGAAGCTGCGGCCAAGAACGAGGTCGCTCTGCTGATCGCCGAGTTGGACAAGAAGAGCCGGGAAATCGACGCCTCCCTGTCGGCCACCGCACGCGCCGCCGCCCAAGCTAGCTCGAGAAACTCCGGGACGGCTGTCGTCGGTGCTAACATCGACTCTGCCCAGGGGATCATAGCGGTTTCGAGTCCGAAGCCGATTCCTCTACCACTGCCGAGTCCGAGACCGATCCCGCCGCTACCGCTGCCGAAACCAAAACCGAAACCTGCGGCGCAGTCGGGATCGTCGTCGTCGTCGTCGTCGTCGTCATCGTCGTCGTCGTCGTCGTCGTCGTCGTCGTCGTCGAGCGTAGAGATCAACGCAGAAACCAGCGCGGAGGCAGAGAGCCGCTTGTCGATAGAAGCGAAAGAGAAACAATCGGGTTAAGATGACGGGACATGCTTCCACACAGTACCCCAGGGAACGAATTTCGTTTGAAAATAAATGTTTTGGTTGATGCATTCGATGTTTCTGGAGGCAATGTTTATGCCTGGTAGTTTGACGGAGAATTGTAACGATGAAAATAAATAATTGGTTTAGCATACACGTAAAATCCTGTGGTATTGTTCTTTGCGTTGCCTTTTCTTGTCCTTCTCGCGTCGGCGGAACGAGAGATTAAGATTGATGGAATCTTGTCTTTTTTTGGCGCTTTTAATTGGAATTAATTTTGTCACGATGATCCACGTTTGCTATTGGAGGTTTGACGTATTTGAATAAAGGAACTGTTGCTACCAAATAAAAAGAAAAAATCCTCGCCTTTTACTTTATATTCTTATAAACTTCTTTCTTCGACTGATTAGAGAGCAGAGTGAATTTGTCGCGTTTGTAATCGTAAATGAAATCTAATCTCAAGATTGGAACAGCAGAAATCATATCGTTGACAGTAATATCATTGTGTAACATCACTATTCAAGAGATTCAATGTCATTGATATAGAAAAGAGGAAAATATTGAATTACTTTACTTGTAAAACTTGAATTTGTATTTTATCATGTTCGTTTTCGTTAAGGTAATTATCATTATAAAGCAGCGTAATGTACATGATAAGACGAAACTATGCATTGTTGTTCAAAATTGAATTTGAACTGTCTTTGTCAAAATTCTGTCTCAAATTCTCATAACTTTAAAATTATTGTAAATTTTTGTGTTTCGTTCGTTACAATTTCCAATTGTATTATATTATCGTATTGACACATCTGTTTCAATATTCTACAGGCAAAGTAATAAAAACAATTGTTGCAATAATGTTATAACAATAATGTGATATCCTTCGCATTACTCGCGTATTTGTTCACAATGCTAAGAGTAACTCACTCTATTAACTGTACTCGTACTAATTAATGAAATTCATTATTATCAAGCGATCGCTTAAATTAATCACGTTAATTAAACTCTGGTTATATTAATTAATCAAATTTATCATTATCAAGCGGTTGCAAGCCAGGTGAGATTTCTGTTGGGACTAGCTTATGTTAGTGAATGAACAATATTCAGTTCGTTATCCGATTGAGAAACAAAACTCGGAAATTTACTCGAATGTTTGAAGACTTCAACGATCGGTTAAAAGAAACTGGATTCCGTATGAGAATTTCAGCCTACTCCACGCTATTCTGTTAAAATACACATTTTGCAAGAAACAAATTTCGGATATCGAAGAAGTCGACAAACTACCATTCGTCCTCTTTCCAGAACTTGTCAATTTCAAGTTCTCAATTTCTTCTACACTGTTCAGGGATGCGTGGCAAGTGGCAAACATTTAACCACAAATAATCGCTGCACCTAAATAAACAAGCGATAACAAAACTCCAGCAGTGAACCACCTCTCCCCTGGCGACCCATTGAAACAATATTTCAGGTCTCTCAAAACAGACGCCAAATTCCCCCAAAAGCAGCCGCGCTTGCTGTTTTTACAATTGTCCGGACGTCGGTATATAACGGCGAACGGTGGCCGGGATTGGCATCAATCAGCGAAGCTGCGTCGAACATGAAGATTCCAGCAATACTCGTCACGTCTCTGCTGGTTTGGGGTGGTCTGTCCGAGGGCCACGTGGTGAAACGAGACAAAGAGTCGAAGCCGCCCGGTGGTCAGGCGCTCGGCGATGGGTCCGACGCGCTCGGCGCTTCTGTGGAGAACGCGATCAAAGTGGCCAGAGCGTCGGCCAACGTGGGCCTCAAGTTGGAGCTGGGCGCAGCTGCGCAAGCCGCAGCGGCCGCCGCTGCCAGTCAGGGTAAAAACACGCAGGCCGCGGAGGCTGGAGCAAGCGCTGCGATTGCCGCTGCCATAGCCAAGAGCGAGGAAGCCATCAATGCGAGCGCGCTGGCCAGCAAGCTGTTGACGAACGCGGCGCAGGCCAGCGAGGCGACAGTTTCGGCGACGAAGAGGGCAGCGCAATTGACCGCCGCAGCAAGCGCCGCTGCCAGAGCTGCTGCAGCGGCGGCCGAGGCTTCCACCGAGGCCCAGGCGAAAGCAAACGCCGAGGCAGCCATCGCGGCGAAAGCTTCAGCAGCTGAAGCGGCAGCTGCGGCGGAAGCTGAAGCTAGAGCGTCAGCCGCCAGCAAAGCGGCCGCCAGCTTTTTGGCCAAAGCTCGAGCAGCAGCTGGTGCCGAGTCCGAAGCCACCAGGCTCGCAGCCGAGGCCCAAGTGGCGCTGGCGAAGGCCAGGGTGGTCGTCGAGCAGTCGCAGAGCGCCCAGGCAACTGCCACCGCTCAGGCTGCCACGGCTGTTCAACTGGAGTCACAGGCGGCGAATGCGGAAGCGGCCGCTGTGGCGCAAGCTGAAACTCTCCTGGTCACGGCAGAAGCGGTCGCCGCCGCGGAGGCTGAAGCAGCGGCCAAATCCGCCGCTTGGGCAAAGAGCATCGTCGGCGAGAAGAAGAACTAAGCGGGAGACAGGGAGGAAGACACGATTAAGGGTCAGAGCAAGGGTCAACACCGGCGGTAGAAAAGCTGAGAGAGACGACTAGTTTGATAATTTGATTAACGGCGGGATTATTCGAGGACAGATAATGATTAACACGCAGTTGAGATTCGTCCGTGTACTGTTTTAGTTGAAATAAATTGTCATAGCAACCCGAACATCACATTTGCAAATGTTTACTTCCTTCTCTGATCACTAGAGAGCTACTCTCCTTTCGTTCCTTTAAATTTATTTCCATGCTGAAGATCATGCGCGATAGATACGCCTTCAGAATCTTCATTTCTCCACGAATCGTTTGTAACTCCTGTTGTCTAAAAGAAATTACATAATTAGACGCGGTAGTAGATGCGTAATACATGTGCGTAATGCACATAAGTTCGACAATAGATACATTGATTTTGTGTATCTGTTGGTCGCGTTACAAATAATTATACTTAAATTTAATAAAAATAGCATCGTTCAACTTCTTAAATGAAGACCTTCTTCACATCGATTCCAAATTTGCACTAGTAATTTTGAAACGTGATATCAGGCTGGATGGAACACGTTACGTTCCTCGTTGGATTTGAAATACTACTTGTAACATATTGTATTTTCGAGAAAAGAATTAATAAAATGTTCAAAAGGCGAGCAACAAATCTTTGTGTTGTTTATACACAGAAATAATCCTACTGACGTTGAGTCCATTGGTTAAAAAATAAAGTATGTTTTTATCTCCAGCATAATCCATATCTTCTGAAATAAAAAAATACATAAACGACATAGATACATGTATACGTGTATATGTTAATATCACGACTGTGATATAGATCAAAGTATCATGATAAATATCACATGCCCAAGTATTGTAACTCTGAACACTATAAAATTTTCTAAATTTTATTAGCTTGTAGTAATTAATCTACTGTGTTAAAATAACGGCGTTTAAAATGACGGCTCTCATCAAAAGTGTAATAACTTTATCATCAAACATGTAATAATTTCATTATTCGAAAGAGATATCTCTACTGGATTTGAAGATGAATTTCATCGATAACCTATCGGATTAAATTGCCTTGCGAATTAAATGTGTTTCAAGGTTCCAGATACATGTCTAAATTATCAATAAATAATATTCGACACCAAGTCCAAAAATCTGTCCCCCCGAGTGTCGTAGAACAGCAATCACGATTCTCTGTTATTTCACCAAACATTTATCTTCGAGCAATACTCTGCTGTCGCAACAAAGTTCATAGTCTACTCCAGGAAAAAAAAAGCAAAGCGCACCTGTAAACACTACCTGCGAACGCGAAAGAAATACAATACAACTTTTTATCGAGGCATCATCCCGCGACAACATTCTCCTGCATTTGCACAACTGCGTATAACTGCCTGACATCTCCCCTGACTGTTTGCACAACTGCATCCCCCTGTATATAACCGAGTCGCGCCAGAAAAGTCGGCATCAATCGGCAAAGTCCCATCGACCATGCAGATCCCAGCGGTTCTCGTAACGTGCCTGTTCACATGGAGCCTGGTACATGCAGGTGGCGAGGAGCCCGGTCCCCCCCAGAAGGAGGTTGCCGTGGAGGACAAGAAGCTGCTGAAAAATGTGGAGATTAGCGGGAAACGAAAGGAGAACGGCGCCCCGATACTTGGCAAGGACGTACTCCCGTCTCTGGCGGCCATCAAGGGGAGCGCGGCTGCAGAGGCCAAAGCATCGGCCGAGGCGAAGGCTTCCGCTCTGGCTCTCGCCGAGGCGTTGCTGAACGCGTCGGCAGCGTCCGCCGCTGCATCGGCCAAAGCTGCTGCCGCGGTGAAGGAAGCGGCGAAGGCACAACTTCTGGCCCAGGAGAAGGCTTTGGCCGCGTTGAGAGC
This sequence comes from Tetragonisca angustula, assembly GCA_036937485.2. Classification (NCBI taxonomy): domain Eukaryota; kingdom Metazoa; phylum Arthropoda; class Insecta; order Hymenoptera; family Apidae; genus Tetragonisca; species Tetragonisca angustula. Next base: position 885,367 of record JAWNGG020000008.1, on the reverse strand, counting down.
TCAGTCCGAGAAACAGGCTGCTTCTGCACGCGCGGATGCCGCAGTCGCCGCCACGTTGTCCGCGCTGTCGCGCGCCCAGGCATCGGCCAGCACGGCCACCACTGCACAGGACGTCTCCAGCGATTTGGAGAAACGGGTGGCCTCGTTGGCCGCTGCCGAGACAGCCGCCACCGCCAGAGGAGCAGACGCTGCCGCGCAATCGAAATGGTGGGCCGCGCTGGCCGCTGAGGTCGCCGCCGCCGCAGCCGCTGTGGAGACGAAAGCCACTGTTTCCTCGCAAGCTACCGCCGCCGCTTCTAGCAAGAGCACCGCGCTAGCTGCCGATGCAACGAGCGCAGAGGCTGCCGCCGAGGCGGAGGCGCAGACTGCTTCCAGGCTGGAAGGCAGAGCGGCTGCCGAGGCATCGGCCAGTTGGGCCAGAGAGGATTCAGCAAGTGCCCAACTGGAAGCATCAGCGGCAGCGGAGGCCAGCGCAGCCGCGGCTGTCGGTGATGGGGTCATCTTGGGACTTGGAAAGTCCAGCGGTTCTGCTGCACAGTCGGTCGCTCAGGCCAAAACCTTGGCACAGGCTTCCGAGAATAAAGCGGAGAAGTGAAGGGGCATCCGAAACGGGGGACGAAGAGGAAGTCTGTCTTCTTGGACGATTTGGAGAAATTTGCACTGGAAACGATAGGAGATTTATATATTTGGATGTATAGTTAGAAAACGACCAGATCGGTGTCGATTAAAAAATTAACGAGTAGCATTGGCGTTGTCGAAGTGAGCTTACCCACGTGATAATAAAGGTCCATTATTTTAGCAAACATGTATCTTCTTGATTTTCACTGTCCCCCTTTTCCCGTGAATTCATCCTTTCGAGATCAATGAATTGAAATTATGTTTCAAAGGTTTGGATTGTAGGAAATAGTAAAGATGATTTATGCTTTTGCCACCTGAAAATTTAAACAGTGTAAGTTATCAATGTCTCGTACAAACGATCAATGACACGTTGTCATAAAAATGTGCAGGCTTCAATTGATTTCTTTAAATTCGTGTATTTTAAGATTGGCGTTTGGTTATTTCATTACGCACGCTTGATTTAATCGAATAAATATTGAACTATCGGTTGTAACTGAATAGTTATGCAGAATAGAATAATGCTTGTTTAATATATGAATATAATATATTAATATATTTAATGTATTTTATATATTGGCAGATCAATTAAGGGTTGGGTCAAGAAATATTTACAATAATTACATCAAGCCATGATACGATGATAAAAAATATTTTGATAGCTTAAAATTTCCAATGCTTAAAATTCATTTTGAAAAACTATTTTGAAACAATAGCCATCCCGTGAAACAAAGCAACTAACAATTAACAATTGTCGAGAAATGCTACGAAATGTTTCTAGACAACACAGTATTTTATTGTCTCCACTTTCATTCAAAAATAATTAAATATTAGAGTAAGAAAATTTAAACATCAGAACCGCAAGCAAAAAGCATTGATAGTCGAGCAACTCGATTCATCTAAACAATTTTACCACAAAGTTCAACGAATTGAACTCAATCGTTGAGCAATTGACTTAGAAATAGCAAATAAAACGATAATTTCTCAAGGTAACAAAAACTCGACATGGTCGACACGATGAATATCGGGAATCACTTTTAATTAAGAGAAAGCATAGAACATCTTGAAAAGGTGAAACGCATGCCATCTTGGTAAAAGTGTTTAATTTCAACGACGAGAATTTGCGTTCTATGCTAAAAGCATATTTCACTGTACACAGAGTTGCGTGTAATATCCCCCATAATTCTTGGACTATCTTCAAAAACTATTATTCACTTTTTCCGTACGGGAAACGTACTTTTATCAGCTGTATCGCTTTCATCGCAAGTGTCTGATATTTTAATAAATACAAAGGAACAGAGCAATTGAAATAACGATAAAAATGCTAGACTAGTGATTTTCAGTGAAGCAACACAGTGCGCTGCAAAGCTTCGTAGTTAAACGTTCTAGACGCTCGTTTTATCTTTCCAAAAAAAAAAAAAGCAGCTGTCAAGTACAACCGCTTTACTTTTGGATCATTTAATACAATTGAAATAACTCGAGTCGAGTCAAGAAAAAAAAAAGATTCGTAATCAGTTTCGAGAAAGGAAGAAAACGCCACGTTCCAGACACGAACCCACCTAAATAAACTTTATTGATCCAGCTCGATCAATAAAGGCATAAAACAAAGAAACAACCATTGTAATAACAGCGTTGTTTTCACAATTGCCAACGGTCGTATAAAACGGGCGAGTGGTGCCGGAATCGACATCAGTTTTGCGAAGCAGCCTCGAAGATGAAGATTCCATCGGTACTCGTAGTGTCCCTGCTGGTTTGGGGCTTGGCCAGCTCAGACAAATCGGCAGATGTCGAAGCATCGACGTCGTCGTCAGCATCAGCATCGGCGTCGTTATCAGCATCAGCATCGGCATCGAAGTCGACATCAGCGTCAGCATCGGCATCGGCGTCAGAGTCGACATCAGCGTCAGTATCGGTGAGCACGGAAGCGGGACCAGTCGAGAAAGGAGAACCGCCGATAAAGGGGGAGCCGACGCCTGGAAAGAAATTAGGAACTGGAGCGGCGGAAGTGGCGGCGGCTTCCGGCGAAGCTATCGCGACGACTCTTGGCGCTGGACAGGCTGCGGCAGAGGCACAGGCTGCAGCTGCTGCGCAGTCGAAGTCGGCGGCAGGCGCTGCCGCGAATGCAAGCGAGATCACGAACGCTGCTGCCTCGGCGGTCGCTGTAGCAGCTGCGGCGGAAGCGAGAGCGGCCGCCGCCGCGGCCGCCGCGGCGAAGCTGAGCTTGGAGGCTGCAGCGTCGGCCGAGGAAGCCGAGGTAACGGTGGCCGCTGCCAGGGCCGCCGCTGGAAAGGCGGAAGTGCTGGCAAGAAACGCCGCTGCTGCCAACGCTCGCGCCGCCCTCCAGTCCGAGAGATCGAACGAGCTGGCGCAAGCAGAGGCTGCAGCCGCTGCCGAGGCGCAGGCAGTCGCCGCCGGTGCAGCCACCGCAGCCCAACTCGCCGTCAAGATCTCCGAAGCAGCGTCGCAAGCGGAAGCGGAGGCAGCGGCCGCCGCAGTCGCGGCTGCAAAGGCAAGGGCAGCCGCGGCGACGGCCGTTGCTCGCGCGGCTTCGGTGAACGCCGTCGCTGAAGCGGAAGAAGAGGCTTCCGCGCGAGTGGAGAACGCAGCTGGCGTGGCGCAGGCGCAAGCTTCCGCCGCAGCGGAAGCGCAGGCCGTCGCAGCGGCCGCCGCTGCGACTTCGGAGGCAACTGCCGAGGCCAACGCATCGGCCGGAGAGATTCAATCACCTCCGCAAAAATCTAGCTAGAGAGTATGGCAACGCACTTTTGCAGAACAGGTTGTTCGATATCCGCAGAGCAGAGCATATTTCGGAATGGAGCTGAGGGAGAGCTTTGGAGAACGATTAGGGAGACACACACTGTCTTAGTAAACACGAAATTGTACGGGCGACATTATTAAATTGTTGTAGCAAATGAGCACGAGTTTTGCCACGTTTTTGTTCTCCCCTCCCTTGTCTCATCGTTGCTGTCAATCCATGGTCAATGAATGGAAATCGGTTAACGTCGAACGAACCTTTGGGAAATGTAGTCTCTTGCAATGATGTTTACGTCGAAAATCATTCTGAAGGAAAATTGACGTGTCGGTTGCGTTTCTATATAAATCTGAACATGTTAGACCTACCTGCAGGAGTCACGATCTCCAACGCTTGAAATACCACGAACTTGTTCCGAGATCGGTGATTCAAGAAGGTTACAGTCTCTTCACTCGGAAGAACGATGCCAGTGGGCAACTTTCCCTTTCTTCTTTACTTTCCTCGAGTGATATCGCACGATTTTACTGCGCGATCATCCTGTTTGCCATTTCATCTTGTTAATTAAGCGGAGGAGACCGATAAAATGTGACTGCGCGGTTATTAACGAATCCAACTCGACAATGACCAGGCTCGCGATGAACTGCGGAACGTCAAAAATATTATTAACCCCGTTTCTCTTAAGATCGTGACTTTTACATTACACACGGTTATTACGTAAATATTATTAACTGTAGAATACGTAGTCTCGATTAGCTTCCTACTCGTTGGCTCAAATGGCCCGGAAGAGACTCTCCATCGTCCGTTATTATTGTTTCCTCCTTGCCGGTGGTATTCTCGAGAGAGCCGCCGCTTCTTTAATTGGCCGCACGAGATACACTTTAACGAAACAGCGAAAGTTAGTTAAAAAAAAAAAAAAAGAAGAAAAAAGAACCGTAGCTCTAACGGGCACGAAGCAACGCCGTCGAAATTTCTGCATCAACCCTGCGAAACGTGCGGATGCGCGCGTGCATCTTAATGGCTCGGCAATTACCGTCTAATAAGTACACGATACGCTTTTACAGGTTTTTGTAATGGCCAGCTCGTGATGTGGTAAGCGATGTTTTGTGAAAGATTCGACTGTTTCAGCCTCCAGGAGAGCGCATCGCGCGTGGAAGAGCAACGAAACCGGCGAACGAAAGGAGAACGGGGCTGACCCAGCCTCTTTTTTTTTTTCCCCACCCCGAGTACAATGATTTCGCGACCCGTTCACGAACAAGTCGTTAGTCTCTTTTGTCCAACATTGTAAAATGCATTGATGCTCGCTGGACTGGGGATATAACACACTTAGTCACGAAATATTGAATTCACATAAACTTTTACTTCGTTCCCTGGCGGGGAACCTTGTGCTGAAATTATGAGGAAAAACTTGGACGCTTGGAGATATTCATTGAGCATTAATTAATACATTAGCTATCGACGATCTGTCTATGAAAGTACAATAGATTCTTTATCCTGGGATACGTTCGTTAAATTAATTAGCTTCTTCGTACATCGTATCGTTATTTCTTCATAATATTTATACCAGTGAAAGACTAAAGTAACTAATACACGACGTATCTTGGTTAGATCTTTATTCTCCTAAAGAGATATCAATCGTACAAAACCACTAATTAACAGAGTACGAATACCTCTGTGAATACTCTCTATTAATTAATTAAATCAAGAATTTCTTGATCGTCGCTAGCTAACGATTAAAATAACGTGTGACAACAAAACCAAAAAAAGAAAGAAGTAATGAGAGATCCGTAAACTAAACAATAACCCACTTTGTCGTATGTGCCGCTTTCAAGTGGAATGCATTGGTCGTGAATTCGATTCGATTCACATATTTCGATAGCGTGAGAGTGGAATATGTGTGTATATCGTCATGCACGTTTTATGTGCCGATCAGGTGTACATGCCCGTCCGTTGTCGAGGAACGAGGAGCTCACACGATCGAACATCGGAGGACGTGAACGATTCTTTGGTGACTGGTGATTCAAGAGGTGAGAGACCATAAATGTTTGGTGGGGACGACAGGACCCCGCCCCATGAACAGCTATAAAATGTCGACACGAGAATCGGACCCAACCAGTCTTAATCAGAGTACACGAAGATCTTTTTTTTCCCTTTCCTCTTCAGAGGTACGCTGGGCCTGCTCTCTCCTCTCTCTTTCTCTTTCTCTGTCCGTGCATTCATCGAGATCATGAAGCTCGTCCCGATCTTGTTGCTTGTCGCAGCGATCGTTTTCGCCGCCGAAGAGAAGAAGGAGGAAGAACGTCCAAAAACGTTTAGAAGACTCATACCTGCTGACGTTCTTCGCGGTGAGTCTTTCTATCCTTTTTCTTTCCTTCGTTCTTTAAAAATTTCAAACGTTTGAAATTTATTTTACTTGAACATGAAATGATGAAATTCATCATTTGAGATATTTCATTTTTAGTCTAATATAAATTTTCCTTATGGATGTAGAAATAAGAAGTGATATCAAGAGTTTAGGAAAGGTTGGATTTGATCATCAATTTGAACTATGATTGTGAGATAGCTCTAAATTTCTAAGAATATTTAAACAAATCTTTTACTCTAAAATTATCAATACCATCCCGTTTTGAAATATAATAAAATATAATTTAGAACTTAAAATACACCAAAACTATTACATCTTTTGCTGTTGCATCGCATCCACATTTTGTTAAATCAAATAATTACGATTAGTAAATTTCTTTCTTTTTTTGTATACGCATCCAATCACGTTATCATATCAATGTTATTTTTACCTAAAAATTATATCAGAATGGCCCGGTACGTATATGTCATGAAAATAGAATGATTTCCAATTGAATCCACTTGGAAAATATCTAAAAAATACATTTCATAAATCAGTATTAGAAAAATAAATTAATAGAAGAAATGATCGAAAATCATGCAACCATACATAACTACTTCATTAATCGTTCAACGTTTTCTTTGCTTCCAATTGACAATTGTTCAACCATTCCAAAATTGAAAATGAAACGACTATTCCAACAACAAGTTTGCAGAAACGGACATAAATCACAGTTGCATTTGACGATTCCTGCTCCTTCGACTTTTCACTTACCAACCAAAAAACGTGGTCCTTGAGACCTTGCTGTTCTCACTCTAGCATTGTCGTTACTTTGTCCTCTCGCATTGTTCACCATAGTATGATATGTTTTCAACAATAAAAAAAAACAGAGATAGATATATCTTTCTCGTTTAAAAACTAAGAAGACAATTGTCCATGAAGACAGACGTGTTCGTCGATTCGTAAATCCTGTCGCATAACAATTTAAACAGCGTATGCGAACAGAAGACTAGGAAACATAGCAAGAGCACTGGCACCGCGTGAAAGTCTTCATGGTACGGGGACTTGTTTCTTCTTCTCCGATCGATCCCGCCGACCTGGCTCATTTCGTTTTCTCGTTTCCACTTTATATGGAGTTCGGAAAAGGAGTTTGATTTCAAGGTGAGAAACACCTTCTACGAGAACGAATCTCAATTCTAAAATTCTCTCGCTTGAGCGAAATGTCGTTTTTTAAATTCTGAAATTAATTTAGTATTAAAGCCTTCGTTTCGAAAATAAAGTTATTACTGTTGACAAAAATTTGTATAATTAATCGCCACCCCACTTACCATTTTAAAGTCTCCAGTTCAACCAAAAATTATAAAGTCAAGTATGAAGCGCGAAATTGTTCTACGAAAGGGAAAACATTAGCAGCGTGTAACTAAGGTGAACATAAGACATGCATAATCACAGTGACGACGTTTCAAGAACACAATGTCCGTGCAAATCAGTGTAGGAAGCAAGTTAGCAGCATTTATCGTATGGAAATCTTCCGTGAAGTTACGAGACTCGCCGATAATCATCAATGATGCAGAACTCAGTCCTTGGTTCTCCTCAGTTGCCGATCCGTTCCAGTAATTTACAGTTAGATATCGTTGAAAAGGATCTAAAAACAATCCGGAGATCGCGCCCTGTTGATTCACACACCGTTGGCCTAGTTACTCCGTATTTTTTTCCGCTCCAGACCTAGATACCGATGAATAATCGAATTACTGACGAATCGCTGGCGGCGAAACGCCACCGAACATGGTGTCGTACATTTATGTGTAGCACATTAAGGACATTCTATTTGTAGCCTGTCAAAATAAGGATAATGAGATTACGTTATATATAAAAGTTGCGAAATTTTCGATCGTAAATAGGTTCATCGATTGCTCACAATCGTTTCACAATCGAGCGAACACTTTACGCACGACTGATTCACTGATACATACGGGAATGACACAAGAGAAACTGTACAAACGAAAATCTGTAATCTGCAAAAGGGACTAAAGTTGTGAAATGTAAATACCCGAGATAGAAAATTTCTTTTACCAATACTACACTGCATAATGAATTTCCTAAATAGAGAAAGAATATATCAATACAATACTTTTCGATGAACAAACTTGAGGAGCGTATTTACAAATTCATCATCAATAGCAAACGTCACTGTGCGCGTTAGATTAACTATATTGAGATATAAAGAGATAACGAACGATTGATAATAATAATAAAAAAAAAAACAGAAGTAATGCGCATTTAAGCGCAGTTGCCACGTGTTCCCACGTGAAGCCAAGTTCCACAGTCACGAACATCGGTTCGGGTGTACCCGTTTTGAAACAGGATGATTACAGAAAGTAGGTTCTGGGTTGGGTCATCGGCGACGAGAGCGAGGGCCGAATGAAAATTCGTAAAGAAAGAAGCTGATGCTATACTTCGTTGTTCCCTCTTGGCTTCGAGACTTTCGTTACTCTCCAATTATTCCCCGCGGCGTGCAATTCGCCAATCTGTGACCACCGACTAATTTTCTAAACAGGATATGCATCACTGACTAACCACACAACAACGAATAACGTGTCATTACGCGGGAATATCGCACGTCTATTGAAACGTATGACAGGCCATAGGTTTGCTAATCTGACAAGTAAATAGCAGGAGGTACGATTATCTCTATCTCAAGCTTCTACTTAATTAATATTATTGAAAGTAATAAGCAAGATGCGAGACTGTTGTATTGCGAGCTTGAAGAGACGTGTTTGATTTTAAATGATTAGTAAATACAATTAAAAAAATAAAAAAACTGTCATTTCGAAATAAATTGATTAGAGATCTTAATACTAAATGGTTCTCCAACTAAATATTTTAATATAATGCACATTGATCTTTTCGCGCATCTATTTCACTTGAATATAGCAGAGAACATCTTTATCTATCCAATGAAAATTCTATTTCAATATCATGGATCACTGACGATCCACAAGCCATGTAAAGCGTTAAACAGACGGAAGCGTGGCTGACCGCGGTGAAGAAAAAAAACAAAGTGAGTAGACGTAATATTACACCTACAAGCATGAAAGTCGACTCTCTTGCAGGCAGGTGAATCTTAATGTCAGTGAAAGTCTAAAACTGTTCACTATAAATCATTCTTCACGTCGTTTTCTTAAGTGACTTGCTTCGGAAACGATGGAAGCACTGATCTTCCTGTGAAAAATTACAAATTAATTTGTGTCATGGTTTTGTGTTATAACTACTTTCAGATAAATACACGTAACTCGACGATGATAATAAAAAATTGCGAGTCGAATCGGTTTAACGATCGTCATTGTTGCCTTTTATCAGATAACTGAAATCAGATTGAGGTTTCCTTCGTCTTCGATGATTTCTACGTTATTAATAAAATTACACAGCGAACCATGGAACAAACTTCATCATACCTTTCTCCTTTCCAGAATTTTCTCAGTTGGCACGTATAAACGGTACGCTCTTCAATCTATCAATTAGCGTAAATCGCATTCGATAGAATTTTTTTTATACCAAGTACGTTATATGTAGAAAGGAAAGTGAAACTGTTCACTTATACTTACTTTAGTTTCACAACAATTGTACAGTTTGCAATTGTACACGGAAATTCAAATTCATCATCGATGATTCATCGATGATTCTAGATTAAGTAAGATCTACATTAATTATTAGCAATCGAGACGTTGAGATAGACTTATATTTTACTTACATGAAAATATTGCTTCGTTTTATGACTGGTTAATTAGTTAATTTTCTAAACAAAGAGAAATTTTCAACATCTGTATTTCATCGATATCACGTTTCATTGATCTCGGATTGAACATTCAATTTGGAATGAAAATTCTCGAATCATTTTCTTATAATCCAGATGTCCCGTAAGAACTGGTCCCATATACCATGACATTGTTAGCGTTGGTGTGAACACCCATCGTTTTAAACCTCCGACATAACGAAACTGGCATTGAGAAAACGGTAACAGACACGCCATTATTCAGAAAAACAGAAAGTACAAGCAACATTCTTCTCCTTTTTCATCTTTCTCACTATGCTCTGAAAGTCATTTTTCATATACAAATACGTCAATCTATATTTTACCTTGTATTTTACCTGTAGCAGATATTTAAACAATTTTTGAATTATTAGATCTTTACAATTATCCCAATCGTCTAGCTTGTATGTTAAAGTTTTCATGTATTATGTTATCTTCCCAAGTGATAAAAACTTTTCCGTCAGATCATATTCTAATTATTTCAAGCGACTCACTTCCATTGTTAAATTCAGGAAACTCTAAAATAAGAAAAAAGAAAATGAAACGAAGTTTAGCAATCGTCTTACTGAGTTTACGATAATTACACAAGTGGTAACATAGTGTGACAGTGAAAGTGTTTCTCCTTGAAGTTTCTAGCCGAATCGTTACCAATGAAACTCCTTTGTTATCTAACAATAAGTACGACCCGTCGAAACACATTGTAATGGGATACCATGCATGAATGTGTCTGTTCTTATGTTAAAAAATAACGATATCTTTTACATGTGTGTAAGTAATCAAATAATACATAGAATTGATGCAAGACTCACAACTGTATAAATGGTGGTTCATATAGCATGAAATTTTACTTTTACATCATAATTGGTGAAAATTCTCGAATGATTCATCCAGGATACATCTAAAATTTTGCTTGTTTTAAGCAAAGAATTTTGTTGAATGTTATACGTAGTTTTCTTTCCTTTTTTAAAGGAATTATGTAACTAATTTAATATCTGAGTAGAAACTTCGTTTTTTATGAAAGTTAATCGTTTCCTGTTTCTTGTTCAATAAAAGATCTGACTTTAAATTCTTAAGATCTTCCGGAAGATGCCTGGTAAAAAGCAACATTAAGCGATAGAAACTCCTTTCTCTGCAAAAGAAAGGCTACCATGTGTTATACTATACTATTTATAAGATTATCCCGTTACGTAATCTAGTGTTCTAATTAATGCAATATCAATCCGATATCTTTTTTACGTAATGTATTTTATATAATTCAAAAACTTGCATTATCCAGTGTGTTATGATATCTGATTACTCGTAATTACTTATCTACAGTAACACTTTTACGTTACCACAAACTACATTGAATTAGAATAACTTAATTTCATGCAAAAATTTTATACGCATGTTATAATAATATTTCGGGGAGATATTATATTAAATTCAAAAATTTTTTCTTCTGCTGCTGAAGATAGAAATTTTGAGACGCAAGCGTATATTTATACAGTCTTGTTTAATCTTTTTGTAGATTTCCCCGGTATGTGCTTCGCTTCAACAAGATGCGCCACAATCGAACCAACGAAATCCTGGGACCTGACACCATTCTGCGGTCGTTCTACTTGTGTGCCAGCTGATGATAATTCCGGTCGTCTTTTTGAACTCGTCGAGGACTGCGGACCGCTCCCGAAGGCTAATCCGAAATGCAAACTGTCGGACAAAACCAACAAGACCGCTTCATTCCCGGATTGTTGTCCCATCTTCGAATGCGAGGAAGGAGCAAAACTGGAATATCCGGAAATTCCAACCTTGCCACCGCCCACGGAAATCGTAGAAACCGAGAAAACCCCGGAAGAGGCTCCAACGAAGGCTTAAACTCTAAATCGAAAGGAAGACATTAAAAAACAAGAAAAAACAAAATAATATACAGACCATGACCTTTGCAAGCTAGATTGATTAAAACGGTTGATTAAAAAGTAAAAATCGTAGATCTGTTTATCGTAGAGACAATGATTTCGATAACTGAAACAGATAAAAGTAAAGCAAACAAAAACAATAATGCTTTTACACAAAATCCGCCGTTTCATCACAAAAAGGTCGTACACTGCAACATCCTGTTACTCTTCAACGCAACCTCAGCTTACTGTAAAACTAAAATTACCCACTGTATATAAATTCAGGACTTACTCGAGCAACTTGCTACAAAATTGCAAAACACACATCACATAGATAAATTATACGTATATATATATATATATATATATATATAAGTAATATCTATATGAAAATATTAAGTCTCTTCAGTCTCCTAGTCCCGGAAACCGAGATTTAGATACTCCTACATCCGTTTTGTTATTCCATTTTGCAAACAGTAATCTCCACGTAGAAAATTAATTCTCTCTTTTTCTCTCTTCTTCCAAAAGTAGAAAGTTCTGCGTATGTAATGTAAAAACACGTGTGACTGTAATTATATGTGATTAAATTAATATCTATTTAATTCAATCTTATATGTATGCTCTCTTTACCCTGTACTTTTCCTACAATAGAGAATAAATAGGATACATTGTGACTGGTTCTTAAATCAACGTATACAATTTTCGTTAAACTTTCCGATTGTTCAAGAAAAAAAGTGTTTTACCGAGTGCTATTGAAAACCTTTATTACTACCGAAGTTATATTCGAATTTCAATCGAAGAAATATTAAAAATAAGTTATAATAAATAAAATTGAAGTTACATACGATAAATTACTACATCCGTTTACACCTACATTAAAAACGAAGAAGTAAAAGTTTTAAAATATCAAAGAATTTTGTCTTGAAGCACAATCGCTTGGAGAGAATCCTACACATAGATGTAAATTGAAAGTTAAGCTACTTATAGTTACTTATTTTTAATATCTTGTAGCCATAACATAAGAGTCGATTAATTAATTGAAAAGCACGTCGCAAGAAATCGTTATTTTATTATATCGTCTTCGATGTTGGTACCATGGAAAATTTCATTTTATTATAACACATGTTGGCAGCCTGGAAAAATTGTTCCAGCAAAATTCGCTGTTTAACCAAATTTAATGGACGTCAGTACGAACGTGAACTGATTAGAGTGAACGTGAAGATTTGGGAGGTTGTGTGTGTCACATATAAAATTTCTGTAATAGCTTGCAACGAAAATGAGTGAGCTCGTATGGGGAATAAAAAATGGTGATTTGGAGCAAGTGCGGGATATTGTTGAGAACAAGGCAAATATACGAAACATTAAATTATCTTTTTCTTCTGTTGCTTCTTTGATTGCCGCTAATCGGAAACGTCATATGTAAAAAGATATTGCTTTTGGAATTTTAGTATTAAATTCATAGAATTCATTGTATGTAGCTCAGAACATACAAAAATACTCTTATCAACTGATTGTAAAAATCATTTATATTTCATTTTCACATTCATACTTGATCTTCTAGAAATGGACACATAATAAATTGTCTGAATACATTTTTATTTGTAGAATATTGATGTTAATCAAATGATTGATGGAAGGACACCCCTGCATTATGCAGCTGATTATGGTCAAAGTGAAGTAGTTAGATACCTTTTGGAAAAGGGTGCAAATGCAAATGTAAGTATATTATAAATATTAAACAACAATATGAGAAACTCACAAACATAAAGGCATTAAAAAAAATTTATGTCCTTTTTTTATTATGCATTATATATGATAATCTATTGGTTGTACTTTTTGATATAAGAAATGAATTAGAGAATTAGAATCATGGAAATTTATTCACTTGCAGGCTACAGATAAACATGGAATAACAACATTATTAGCAGCAATTTGGGAAGGGCATACAAATTGCGTAAAATTACTGCTAGAAAAAGGAGCTAAACCAGATGGATTAACACCAGACGGAACAAGTTATTTAGATGCTGCCGAAAAAGATGAGATCAAACAATTGCTTAAATTTCACTAGCACAAAGCCAAACAAATCATAAAGCAATAATTTTGTTATTTTAGTATTTTAATGTTCCTCATAGGAGTATCACTATTGCTTTGTCTTAATTTTTTGCATATGACTAGGCTATCATATTTATACACTTTAAATTAAAAAAAAAAGATATAGGTACACAAATGTAGTTTTATAATAATATATTGCACATCTGGAGCATATAATCATGAACTCATATTCTTTTATATGGTTACTCTTAGAGATTTGAACTACATATAGTTTCAGCTTTAAAATAGTATATCATACAGATTATTTTGCAAACTAACAATAGAAATAAATTTATTTTTAAAGCATGTAACATTATATAGTAAAAGATATTTTGATACATTTGTAAGAAACAACATCATGTTTTAAATATTTGTTATTAATTTACAAATGTTATAAATTTTTTTTATACATTTTTTTACAACTACCTATTAAAACAGCTTTATGTGATGAGAGGTTATAATATATATTGAAATGAATGCTTGAATTGAGATATACTACATAATTTAATTCAGTTTCGAGAATAATATATATAAATTATAGAAGAGAAAATTGAAAAGCTATCTTTATGGTACTAACTATCTAACATGTCTTAAGAAGTTTTAAAGGTGTATAATAATCAAAAATAATAAGCCAGTGCATCATTGTTATGTATATCGTTGTATTTTATTAAACCTACATTTATCATTTATTTATTACTCATTATCACTTATATTATATTAACAGAAAAGACACACACATTATTATTAAAAGACTTCTTATATAGCAAAATTTATTTATCAAATGTCAATTAAAAATATAGATTGTTATAATATATAGTTATAAAATATATATTTTTGCTAAAATCTTATTTTCTTCATATTTATATAAAGTGCATTATAACATTTTAGGTCAAAGTACTATATTTGTAAAATACAGTACAGTTGATTTTTAGATTTCCTACGTCTACTTTATTTTGTAAAGTAACTTGTAATATTTTAATAAATATAATAAATACAGAAAATCATTAAGTCAGTTTAAAAATAACTTTTAATAATAAGAAAAATATTTTATTGCATACATTTTATATAATTTGTAATTATATAAAACTATATTATATATTATGAAAAAAAAACCAAGTCACGTTTATTAATAAAATTTTATTAATTTTATATAAATCTCACATATTATAAAAGTCGACCTCTACAATTAGATGCGCCACATTTACATATGATAACTTTACCTGGTATACTTCCAACATCGTAACTGTAATTCCATGTTAATTCCTGACCTGCTCTTATGTAATTTAAAGCAAAGAATGCTACCCATGGAAACCTTACATCATGTGTGTCTACAAATACATTTTGCACAAAAACATTTGGATCACACGAATGCTGAAAAATTATATTAAAAGTTAATAAAAATATCAAATTCTTTTTTTAAGCATTTCGGTTATTTAAAGAGTTACAATTAAAATTTATCTAACATTCAAGTAACGTCCGATATTTCCAGTTGTCTTAGCATCCATTATGTAAACAGCTTCGTCTTCTCCAAAGAAATCTCTCACTGATTTAAATTTTGGTCTTTCTATTTGCGTTGGTTCCACTGTTGGATCAAATCTACTTGGTTCACGTCTACCACTTCTATTTTCTTCTTCATCACTTATAGTAATTGCATCTGGATCATTTGAACGGTTTTCGTTAGTGGAAGACTTCATAATGTTTTCTGTGGTCTTAGTAGCACTTCCATCTTCGCTATTTTCTTCAGATCCATCTTGATTAACATCATCTCGTTTTCGTTTTCTTAATCTCTTTCTATGTCATTATATTTATTTTAATATAGACTATATTGTTTATTCGTAATTAATTCCTTTTTACTTACCTAATAGAAGAAGGTTCTGTAGAATCTACATTGAAATTCACGTATTTGCTAATATTGAAATCTTCGTCCGAATCATTTGCATTTGTTTTTGAATTATCCTCATCATCACTTGTCATAGATTTCTTTTTATCTTCTGGAGTAGATAATGGCATTTCTGGTTCGAGAACATCACTTTCGTATCCCTCTTTAATACTTTCTACTACTTCTACATAATCCAATTCTGCTAAATATTCATCTCCATAATTTTTACCACCTTCATTAGCTCCCTGAAAATAAGAGATAAAGTAATTAGTACCTTATTTATACTATTTATGCTAGATTTATTATAATTCTTTACCTGTTCTGTAAGTAATCTACCAGCATATATACAAATAAAAGATCCAAGAGGAATATCGTTTAAACATCGTATACCCCAGCCCCGAGGAGCTGTTTTGAATACTTGTAATTTTAACGTTAATGGATGTTGCACTACTCTATTTAAACAAGTTTTTACAGCACATTTACACCCAGAATTGCATTCATAAATTCCAGTAGTAACAGGCTCTGGTAAACGTTTATATACGTAACCGACAGATGTATTTGGCACTCTTCCTCCGAGAGTGGCACCTTGTATTGTTAATTGCCAACATTGACATTTTGTTTTATCCTATAAAGTAATTTAGTTAAATATTTTATAATTTAAATTGTTATAAAAAAAAAGTATACTTGGCAATCGTCTTCACAATCACAGCTGCACAAGAAATTTGGATCTAAATTAAGATTAACTCCTTCTGTTGGTTCTCTTTGAGTGCTATATCTAATGGTATCTGGTTGTGTGTGGTCTAATTCATTAACACACGGTATCGGTACATTTTCTACACCATAACTGAGATCCTTGAAATTGAAAAAAGAACAATTGAATTATAGAATTTTAATTAAGTATTAATTATTTCAATAATTTTAAGATTTTATTTACCTTTATATTAATAAAGCATTTATCTAAAACAAATTCTGCTAGACAATGCACCCAGTAATCAAAGTCAAATAGATCAACTGACATCGGACTACCTGTTTTGCGAAGATACTGATGTAATTCTTCCATATTTCGTAACCTAACACCACACGGAGCTTGATACAATGTAATTTTTTTGCCTTTTGGGTATTTACAAAGTTGTCTATTCCAACCACAGAGTAATGGTATTGAAAGAGGTGAATAACCTCGTAAGTCATCAGGTGTAAAAGATATTCCCTGAACGCATTGAGGGCCGCAATTATGTGGAACAAATTTCTTTGTTTGAATCTTGTTCTGTGTTTGATAGTACTAAAATAAAGTAATAATATATATTTCTGAATCTTATCTATATATCTCGTTTTGAATTTCCTTATGGAAATTATAATTATTTTATTCAATACACTTACAACTATACTGTGAGAAGGTTTTGTTTCAGTCGTAGGATTATAGAGACTTGAATCCACAATATTTTGCTTTTTACTCGTACTTTTTCTAGCAACAGCACGTGATTGTTGGGGTACATTTGATAATGCATTTGTATTTTCATTTACTGTATTCTGTTCTTTTTCTAATTGAGAAAGTCTTTCTTCCTCAGATTCCAGATTAGATGTATATTCCACATAAGGTAAATTGTTTTTCTGTAATATTACATTATAAGTTTCATATTAGATAATTATATTCCACACATAAAAAGTAGAATGAGTGAAATACTTCACGTACATTAGAGATAGCAGGCAGTCGATGTCGACTAGGCGTATTAACAGATGCATGATGTCCTTGTTGTCTGGCATTAGCTTTTAAAAGTTCGAGATATAAAGGTCCTAATCTAGCAGAACCTCTGTAGATCCATTCTGTTCTTCCATCAGCATCAAAATGCATTTGTACTAAACTTGCATCAACTTGAACTACTCTTGCAATCCACCATTTACCATTCCATTCCGTTTTTACTACTTGTCCTGTTTGTAATTTTACCATTGGTCTTTCAGGATATGTTTCAATATATTTTTTAACAAAATCACGAGATTCATTAGGTATATCTTCCCAAACTTTATTAGAAAATTCGGCAACTAAATAAATATCTTTGTGCTCAACATATTGAGCATATCCATCATCAAAAAATATTAAATACCTAAGAAAATAATAAATTTGTTATTACTCTATTCACCTATTATTTATATATTATTAACATATTTAAAATATCATTTATTTCAATATACCTATACTTATTCGTGGCTTTTGGCTGTTCAGCTATAACTCCACTATAAAGATTACTAGATGAAACATCTTTAAATACTGCAACTACTCGCGTACTAACTGGAATTATTACTTGACTAATTACAGCAGCTGCAATTTGCTTGCCAGAAACAGATTTAACAATAGAATTATATCTCTTTTGTAATAATCTTACACGACAATGCAAGGGAGTTCTAGAAAGTACATTTTGTACCTATGAACAATAAATAAAATTTTGAACAAATTAAATACAAAACTATTTGAATGAAGTTCAAGTGAAAATATATTTACAAACCTTTCCTTTAATCCATGGCATAAGTGGATGCTTCATAATATATACAATGCTATCAACTTCTATTTGCGCTCTTACTATTGGGCCAATTGGGGGTAAATCCAGAACCACAACTTGTTTATTATCTTGTTCAATTGGTAAAACTTCTGGTTGACTATCTTGTAAAACTGAAGAAGGAAGAACTCTTACTTGGGTAACTTTTTTTGTTGCTACTAATGGATAAAGACCATTATCCATATATCCATCATCAATTTGAAGTTCTTGCAACATTTCAATTTGTGGTCTGAATTCATCATATAAATTATTACGTAATGTATCCATGTTACGCATCAAATTTTTGACTCTTTTTTCCAGAATTTCATTTTGTTCTGTTTAAAAAAATTATCTGATTTAATACAACCATATATGAAATATCATATATATAAATATACATAAAATATTCTTTGTAAAATAATGATATACCATCTATTTTATTCCATTGATCTTTTAGTATACTATGAGCTTGTTTAATTTGATAATCAACATCATACTTCTTAACAATATTGTTTAATGTACTGTCTAACATTTCATCTACATCCAAAAGCATTTCTGCAGGTAAATATTTTTCTAAAACACAAATATCACATCAGTATCTTAAATATACTTAATTGATTATAATATCTTACCCTCATCACACGTATCTTTTTTTTTCTCATCATCTGAATCATCGCTATCAGAAATTTCTACTTCCATTGTATGGTCTGGAAATTCACAGTTCAACAATGGCTTATGATCCACAAAAGCTGTGACCAATTGCTGAATTAATTAATAAAATTAATATTATAGTACAAATAAATTTTTTGACAATAATATATCAATTAACAACAATTATTTTAAAAATCAAACCTTTTGGTGTTCTAAAGCAGCATTAAAACACTTTGTACATATCATACGCTCTTTCTTTTTCTCTGTATTTACTCCATAAAAAGCACATGCAAAAGAAGGTGCTAATTTCATATCTACTCCAGAAGAACATTGAAAATTTATACAATTAGTATTGCCAATTTTCGAACTTCTATTTCTTTTTGTATTATCCTTTGATACTTCATCATCCGAAACAAGTTCAATGATTTCCATTTTGTGTAATTAATTTCTTTAAAGAACGAAAGATTTTACTTATCTAGAAATAAGCGTAAAAATATATAAAAACAAATATATAGGTCAGGTAACTAAATTAAAATAAATATTAAGAAGACTAAAAATATAAAAAAAGTGTCTAATGTCTACCAAAGTAACAATTTTTACAACTAATAACAGATGAAAACAGTTTTTTAAATGAATTATTTATGAAATAACATTATGAAATGTGTTTTTACCCAACAACTGTTTCTAATTCTCGATTCATATAAAAATACTTAAACGTTTCATATTAATGTCTCACACTTGATTCTTTTTACATTTATGCACATCACGAGTACTTAAACAAATCTAAATAATAATAATAAATAGAATATCCTTTATTAGTTTATTTACACCAGCACGACACAACAACCGATCGAATAGTGTCAAAATAGTGTCGTTAGGTTAAAAGTGTCAAAATGAATAAGGCGGGAAATATTCATAATTTCAAATGGAAGAAAAATTGACAAAACTCATGACATACAATTTTGAAATATTAAGGTATAATTAAAAAATTAAAAGATTGAAATATCTTATAATATCACACAATTGAAATTTAGTACATACTAAATAACACAATTAACAAATCCATTTATTATTGTACAAAATGAATAGAAACATTAAAAATGCATATGTCTTGAATATCTCTTTTATTTTTATTTTATCATATTCAATCAATATGTATTGTATCTACCTAGCCATTAGTATATTTAAAAATCACAGTCTTAGTTGAAGAATTGACAGCAGAAAATACTATCTGTATCCTATCCATAATAGCAAATGTTTACAATGTACATAGTTTGCTCCTGCATACATACACATAGTATGTACCCTAAATGAATAATTATGTATATGTGTTATGTACAATAAATTGAATCATGTTGATCTACACTTTCACTGTTGTGCGTAATTGTAGTATTTTTGCCCATTTTCCACCAATAGAAAATTTTGTTGCTTATACATAATTGCACTCTCAATCATAAATTTCAAAAATTCAGCTAAAATAAAAAATAATTATTAAACTTTTTGGTATTGCACGACATTTTTATGAGAATTATTATGTACATTTAAATTGGTAGCTGAAAATGATTAAAATAATTTTCAATCATTAGATTTTGGTATTCTTCATTTAAAATTTCACATAAAATATACATAACATCATAATATACAAGGATAAAAGCATGCATTCAAATATCATAATTTATACGGAAATCAAATATATAAGGAAGACCCAAACAACATTACTGTTATATACAAAATTGCCTAAAAAACTTAGAAAGAAATTGAAACATTATTTGGCAGAAAATATTTTTTATATAAATCAATTACTGCTTTAAAATATCCTTGCAAATAGATGTAAAGAGTAATCTCTTTATTACTAATTGATAGCGATATATTTAAATTATATAATATAGTAGATACTTTTACATGTACCTAATATATTAACAAGTATTCAAAAATTTTATTCAGCAATGATTTATAATGAAATATATCACTTATGTTAATAAAAAATTGCAAGTTGAACGATCTTCAAAGAATTATTAAGATACATCATTATATTAGTGATATATATCCATTATAAATCTAATTACAAGTGCAAATGTACAAGGTTTCCACTTTAATTGATAAAATATCTAAAAATAAAATTTAAAAATGATAAAACTTAATAAATTATTCAATGGAAACTGGGCATTACATAATATTGATAGGCTATTCTGATTTGACTAACTCTAATGAATTAATTTATTTATATAATTTGAATATGCATAAACTTCTTTACAATTTGATTTAAACTAATATGAAAACATATCCTCAATTTTTCTTTCAATATATTACTTGAATGTACAGTTAATATATATATACATTTCTACAAAAGATTTTATAATAAAACATACAGCATCAATAATTATACATCAATAAATGTTTCAAGAACTAAAAATAGTTATCTCAAATAGAATAGCCTGTATACTTTAGAAATCTCTAAATAGTATATATCATATATTTACATTAAATTTCATTATTTACAGAAACATAAAAGTATTATTACTTTTAATAAATATAAACCAATTCGTAATTTAAAGCGGAATATTCAAATAAAAATTAAATTGACATGAAGTACAATGTTTCGTAATTTAAAATGCACAACATAACTTGTACATATATAAATTATTCGTCGAATTAATACATAATATTTATCATAAAATATTTGTTCCAAATTTAAAAGATACTAAAATTAAACATTAGTACTGAACCTATTGAAATAATAAATGTGTTAGATTATTGAAGTATTTTTTTACCAGAAAGATATATACATCTAATATAACAAAATAAATTAGAATATACAAATTGTATTCTATAAAAAAACATTGTACTTTGCACTATAGACAGAAAATATTTCTTTGCACATTATCTTTTGTTTAATTCACAATGAATGAATTTAGAAAAATATTTTGTTTACATTAACTGAATTAAATCTCTTACTTCTCACATACATGACACTAATATAATGTCTTTTATCTAATCATTGCAACATAATGATAAAAATGTGCTAGTTTAATTAGAACTTTATTTAACATTACCTAGAAATTATTATAGGTATTTATATCTTCCTTGTGTTTTTAAAATACGAATAAAAGATGTACCTTCCATATTTGATATTATGAAAGCAACTTAACTCTTTGGTTACACAAGGAGAGTTAGGTTGCATACTTTCCTTTTTAAATGACAATAATTAAATGCTGTATAAGTGCAACCATTGGAAAGTACACTTTCTCTATTCTGACACTTCATAATTCCTTAAAAACCAATAGTCCGTAATTATACCATTAAAAATTGCAACAAGAATTAACCAATTAAAAAAAAGAAAGATATACAATCATAACTCAGTCTGTGTAGTTTTGAACTACAAACCACGATGTATTTGCACTATACAAAAGATTATATATATGTCTCTAGCTATTAAAATTAAATTATCCAACAGAGACCAGAAACAAGAAGACATTTGTACCAGAAACAAGAAGGCAATTCTTCTAAGTCCAATAACGTAAAAAAAAAAATTGCAGTATTTAAAAACAAATATTTACAAACATGGATATAGATTATGAAATTAAAACTGTTTGCAATGGCAATTGATTAAGTATAGTAAATTCCATATAAAACATCTCTATCATATTAGAAAGACATATATATCATGAAAATGCTTATATCTTGCCATCTAATTCGGTACAAAAGACACTTTTCTTTTTCCTAAGCTAAAAAGGGCACCTGATGATGAGTTGAACAGTAAAATATGAATTTACTAGCTATAAACTTCTAACATGAAGACAAATATTCTACAAAAAGGAATGATGTGTGATGTACATTAACGATTAAAGTTTTATGAAAAACGTCCACGTTTGTTAATACTTAGATTGTTTAAAAGTAGCAAAACATCGTCTTGCTTGCGTAAAAGCATGTATATCTTCTAAACTCTTAATAATAAGACTTCAAAAAATTATTGTAACGTTTCTGTTCTCACCTCATATTATGCACAAGTTAAAATTTCCTCTTTTTTCAGATTCAGAAAACAAAAAAGAAAAAAAGAATATTGAAAAACGAAGCACACTGAATGTTATATATATGAATGTATCAATATAAAGAATGGTATGCTTAAAGTACCGCTCGTACGTATGCAGCATGCATGTGCAATACTGTAATGAGTGGTGTGTGTGGCACCAGGAATGTAACGTAATATATAAGAAAAACATTATATTACATGCTGGTTGTCGTCAAACAGTAATACACGAGATCAGCTGCTGACAAAGTTGACTGTACTGTAATTGGTCCCCACTAATTCTTCGCATTTTAATGCCTTTTACTTCCTTCTCTTCTGATTCACATACTCTAAGTTCAATTTGAACACCACCTGGGTATTCTAAACTAAGCCCACCACCTTTCACTTCTTCTCTAGAGAAGACAAATCCCTTTGGAGGGGCTCTTGCATCTATAATTTGTTTCACACGACCTAATATAGCTTCTGAATTCAACCTACTTGATTCATCAGATAATGTAACTTCAACTTCTGTAGGTATTGACGTATTGAGTGGCCTACCGATACCGCGTGTGATACTGGGTCTCAATGGATCACAGGGTTCAGAGATGATGAAACTGGGAAGAGGACTATAATGAGGTAACGTATCTTCGAGCGAATCAGGCGATGGAGATGGTGAAGGTGAACAACTAATTAGTGTTACTTGTCCCCCAAGATCTGTTACAGATATTTGAGGTGGTACCTAGAACAAATAATTGTTTATTATAATAAAATAATTCTCAACATAAAAAATTATAATTAAGCAACAACTTGACAAATAATAATAAAATTATTTAATCAATACTTGAAAGTTATTTACTCGTGGTATTTCCACAGGATGTTCTTCTTGAATCATATCTAAAGCTGGACTGTTACTAGGTGAATAACTAACTGGTGTTGTAGCTGGTGATCTATGATGTCTCAGTGGACTTAAATCTAATGGTGTTGCTGGTGGTTGTGTTGGAGTACCATGAACTATGCTGCCTTGTACTGCTGCTGTAGTCAATCCACTTAAACCTAATATCAAAATGAATTATATAATTTTTAAATTTTTCTATTTAAAATTTGTTGTATGTAAAATATTTGTTATTACAAAATTAAAAATACCTTGTGTGATTGCTGCTACACCTCTTTCATGTACAGGGGATCCAGGAATACTCGCAGGACTGTGCGATGGTGATGCTAACCTTTGCAATTGTTGATATTCTTGCTGAAGTGCTTGAATTCCAGGGCCAGGTGGACCTGAACCTTCAGACGCTCTTCGAACAGGAGAATATCTTTCTGTAGAGACGTGAGTACTTGGTTCCTTATATGAGTCTCTATTGCCTACTAAAAACAAATACCAAAAATAAAATAAGACAATGTATCATTTAATTATTGTAATTATATAAATCACACACTTGTACAAATAATATAAAATAAATAAGCACATAATTGTGTTAACAACATAATGTACTATAATAATTCGTTTTTCTATTTATACAAAATGCAAAAAAACCACACAAAATTACCAGTGCTAGTATGATACAATGAAGTCTTCCTATGATGTGGAAGTGTAGATCCTCTAAGATGTGTTGGTAATAGCCGTGATGGGAGGTAAGCTCTATTCATCCTAGCTTCCACCTCCATTACCATTTCCGGATTTATAACTACATGCATATTACCAACCAACGAGGCATGGTAGTGCAGTGGACACAAAAAAATCATGCAAAATCAAAAATAAAATCAAATGAAACACTATAAAGAAATATATGGCGAATAAAGTGCATATGTTGTTTAAATAAAATATGTAAACTTGAAATAAAACTATTATCCAAATATATTTACAAATAGCATGTAATATATATATATATATATATATATATATATATATATAGTAATAAATAATTACAATATGATAATTATAGTATTTATAGTAACATTATAAAATTTTCTCAGATAAGAATATTTATCATGCAGTATACAACTCTCAAAATAAAAAAACACATCAATATGCAAATATTCAAAAGCAAAGATATAAACAAGGCATAATAATACTCACAGCTTAGAAACGAAGAAATATAGCAAGCTTTTAAACTAATTGATGTAGCAAATCATAATAAATTTTTGTTGAAGTGATATAGAACATATAATAAAGTGCATTGATGTGTATATAAATACCAGAAAATCATAATCCACAGTACCTGGTCTTTGCATGACGGCAGTAACACCGCTTCGTCTTCTTCTATCGCTACCTCCACTTCCACTTCCAGTATTACTACCGTTCGCATCATTATTTCCAGTATTAACTCCCACATTTAATGACTGAGCACATGGTACTAGAGTTGGACTTCCACTTTGTATCTAAATGGAATGTGAACATATTAATTATAGAGCATATTAATCTTTTAACAAATATTTCACAGTTGTTATTTTAATATTTATTTTTCTTACAGGTTGTAAATGTTCTCTACTGCCAGGTTGACTCCATCCACCATCTTCAGTGCCACCAGAATTACTACCATGTTGTTGATAGAAAACGTGAAGATTAGCTCCACCGTCTGAAGCTCTTCTTCCAAAACTCCCCGCTATAATTAAATGTTTATTAGAAAACGAAATGATTTGTTAAAATAATTTATAGCATATATTACTTACTTGCTCCCATCACAGGTGGAGGTTTTAATAAATGTTGATCTTTGATTTGAAAGTTTTGAGGAGGTTGATGTTGAACTAAAGGAAGGTTTAATGGTAAATTTGTATGAGGTAATACTTGAGGATCAGTATTATTATACTGTAGTATAGGAAGAAGACGTAATGCCGGATCGCCTGAATTGTGATTATAGTTATAAGGATATGATGTTGGTGGTTGATGAGCTGTATCACCAGGTCCAACTGTATGTCTTCTTGTTGTGTGATAAGGTGTGCCAGGAGTAAGTTGCATTCCACTTCTTTCTTCCGTTTCTGCTTCCGTATCACCAAACTTTTAAACAGGAAATAAAAAGAATGTAATTTTCAAGTATGTACTACTATATATATATATGTGTATATGTATTGCAGAAAAAAATTTAATATCTACCTTTTCTAACTGATGTGCTCCATCAGGAGCATAATCTCCTGGTATACTTTGAATACTGGGTAAACTAGGCATTGTTGGTTCTAATCGGTCAACAAGAAGATTATATATTGCTGATACATGATCGAAAGCATTCCCTTGGACTGCTTTTAATAACGTTTCTGGACTAAGTCCTGGTAATCTTAACATATTTTCTATCACTACTTGATTTAATTGTGGTGGCACGTTTTCAGGACTGCACCTAAAAACATATGTTAAAAGAGGTATAGTCCTCTCTTATTATAATCCAGAGACGCAATTTATTTGTATTTATATATTATTATTACCCTCCTGGTTCAGGTTCTGTTACACCATCTCCACCCATCCAAGAGTGTGCTAAAATTTGTGAGATACTTAAACGTCGTTCTGGCTCTACTACCAACATATGTCTAATCAATTTCTCACATTCTATAAAAAATTGATATATTAGTAAAATATATAATGTGGTACAATATGTTAGAATTATATAAAAACTTCTACATTTACCTGCAGACATAAAAAATGGTATTCTGAATTTCCCTGAGATTACTACAGAACGTAATAATTGCATTGTGGGCCCATCAAATGGTAATGCACCACAGACCAACACATACAAAACAACACCTAGGCTCTATAATTATAGATAAAATATTTCAATAACATTAATTAGAAATCTTTTATTTCAGTATATTTTCATAATATGACATACCCATACATCAGCCCTTGGGCCATCATAGTGTTTTCCTTCAAAAATTTCTGGAGCAGCATATGGCGGGGACCCACACCAAGTGCTAAGTGGAACACCTGGAGTATATTCATTACTAAATCCAAAGTCTGCAAGTTTTATATTATTGTCTGCATCAAGTAGTAAATTCTCAGCCTAAAACAAATATTATTATTTAATACACAAGTACTATGATTTCCTTTCATGTTTTCAAGTTTCTCATAAATTTTCCAAATATTTAAAAAATACATTTTTGTGTATTTAGACCTTAAGATCTCGATGAACAACTCTTTGTTGATGAAGATAACGAACAGCAAGGACAATTTGACGAAAAATTCTTCTTGCTTCTGGTTCTGGCATTCTTCCATTCCTTACAAGATGATCAAATATTTCTCCTCCAGGAGCATACTCAGTAACTAAATATATCATCTTCTCTGTTTCCATTACTTGGTATAATCTTATAATATGTGGATGCCTTAATCGTTTCATTATATGTACTTCACGAAAAATTTTTGCTAAATTTTCTTCATTTAATTTTGTTTTATCTATTATTTTAATAGCAACCTATAAACAAAAGTATATTTATAATTCTTAAGAAATATATGTGATTAAATTAGTATTGGATTATAAACAAATAATATCATGCGTTTCAATCAGTTCAATATTTTGTTATCTTATATATATAAATATATATATACGTTATTTATTAGCACAAAATATTTACAAATTTTCTAAAACATATAAAAGATTATTAAGAAAATTATTGTATTTTTTTCATGCAATTCGAATTTCATCATAAAAATTAATTGCATTATATCAGATATACTAAACTGTAGCATTGCAATATTTGATTTAATTATTATATAAAAATGGAAAAAAACATATAAAAAAGAAACAAAATGAATGCAAATAAATTTAAAAAAAAAATACTACACGGAAGATATATATTGAATCAATAAATTTCTACACGAACGTCAATTGATGGTTTTTTTATTTTCATTTTGCAATGATATCCAATCTATTATCATTAATAATGATTTGAAAAAAACATCCAACGAACATATTTCAATCGATGCGATAGTATCTGTTGGTAACATCGGTTCGCGAAACATTCTATGAAATTGTTAGTTCTTCTCGCGTTATGACAAATCATTATCAAAGAGAATACTTTTATAACGCGTATAATACGACATGATTTACATGTCCATGCCGTTATCCAAAGATATAACGACAAAATGACGGGTGTACATGTTTGTGAGAAAAATGCGTTAACAATGAACTTACCTTCGATTTAGTTACAACGTGGGTGGCCATTTTAACAACGGCAAAATTTCCCTTGCCAATAGTTTTTTCCAATTCGTAATAGCCGACACGAATAAGTTTGTTGACAGAAAATTCCTGTGAAACCTCATTGTGCGACGTCGTCGCGGATGCCATTTTTTAATCACTTGTCTCACTCAACTCGTTACCAATCACTTACTGTTTAGTACATTAATATTTCCGCTAGAGGTGCCACGGTTAATCGACATCTCTGCCATCTAGTAGAATAATTCAAATTAAAAAATCAAAAGAAATCAACTGCTATTATCAATTGTGATAGAAAGATATTTTCGAATGGCGTTTCATATGAGACAAATTACAGAATAAAGCAAATGAAACGTTCAAGAAGGAGATCCATTAATCGTCTTTGGTTAATGATTGCAAGGATTGTTTGTTTATCTTTTTTACATAGTCACGAGATAAATCTTTACACGCCATCTATGCAAATAAATAATATCCATGAAAATTAATGTATATAGATCTCAGTTCGTTGATTCTTTTTTTCCTTAAGATCGCAGAACACCGAGCACGTTATTTTTAATTTATATACAAGTGAAACGTCTTTGTGTGATACATGAAATATAAAAAATTAACTTATTTTAAATAAATTAATAGATTTATCATTGATCGATTCATTTCGCTGCATTATGAAAATAATGTTAAGCATTAACATTATCTTCAACGAAGTGAATTCTCAATGAAAACTTTTCATTATGACATGTCTCAATGCATCTAACTTCTCCTCTTCTATGTCGTTGCTATACTCACAGTATTCACCGCGAAATTGCTACGTAGACGAAAACAGATTGTTAAACGCTGTTAAAAATGGTATTTTAGTTAGAATATTCTAGAAAAAATAATTAAATTGTTTGACTTGTTTAATATTAAATAGCAATGCGAAATTATTAATTCGATGAAGTAAATATCTTTCGTTTATTCAAAAAATATATCTTTAAAAAATGGAAGAAAGTACAGTATTATGGATGCTTTCACTGGTAATGTTAGTGGGTTCCTGCATAGCTGGGTCCTTACCATTAGTCATGAATTTATCCGAGGTAATGTCCT
Organism: Tetragonisca angustula; assembly: GCA_036937485.2. Classification (NCBI taxonomy): domain Eukaryota; kingdom Metazoa; phylum Arthropoda; class Insecta; order Hymenoptera; family Apidae; genus Tetragonisca; species Tetragonisca angustula. Next base: position 856,604 of record JAWNGG020000008.1, on the reverse strand, counting down.
TTTCATTTGACGATAGATGAAAAGAACAATTTTTTTATCTATCATTTTCTATGATTGTCATATACTTAAACTACTGATTACAGATTCTACAAAGACCTCCATGATCATGAACATCATGAACCTTTAATCTTTCTAGGATAAATTACAACTGGTTTCGATACTTGGTGCTGGACTTCTTGTAGGCACCGCGCTTGCTGTGATTATACCTGAAGGTATAAGAGCATTGTTTACTGGTGGAAGCAATAATGATCAAGAAGTTCACAGTTAGTATATCACAAAAACATTTGTAGTAAGGTAGTTTATTATATTTGACAAACATATGATTTTTGCATTTATTTTATATTTACATTTGTATTAACGAATCAAAATATTTTTCATATTTTTATTGAGTGAAAAAATATATATACAAGCAATTAAAATACTTGATAAAATCTTTTGGATGTTATCTAAAGAGATGTAAAACTTAATATCCTTCATTTTTATTTTTAGGTGATCCTCACTCCTTAATAGGTATTAGTTTAATACTTGGTTTTGTATTTATGCTATTGGTTGATCAATGTTCAGCTAGAAGAAGTGGAGTAAGAGAAAGGAGTGTTACTGCCACTTTGGGTCTTGTAGTTCATGCAGCAGCTGATGGAGTGGCACTAGGAGCTGCTGCAACTACATCTCAAGCTGATGTAGAATTAATTGTTTTCTTAGCAATAATGTTACACAAGGTAAACAAAATAGACTAAATAGTATTCCATATCTAAAGGAAGAAATGTTAAGAACATATGTAATAAGTATTTAATGAATAAATAAGCTATTTTTTACAGGCACCTGCTGCATTTGGTCTTGTATCATTTTTACTACATGAAGGAGTAGATAGGAAAAAAATTGGTAGACATCTGTTAGTATTTTCTTTAGCAGCACCTTGTCTTGCTCTTGTAACATATTTTGGTATTGGAAAGGTAAATTGTTTTAGAATTAAATATCTTTTTAAACACTAATGTGAAATTAATAAATGCATCTTTTTAGGAAGGGAAAGAAACACTTAGTAATGTTAATGCAACTGGAGTGGCTATGTTATTCAGCGCAGGTACATTCCTATATGTTGCAACTGTTCATGTTTTACCAGAATTAATGACAAGAAATAGTAGCAACTATACACATCTACCAACTGCTGAAAATGTGCCAGCATCTTCTTCTGGATTAAAAGTTAAAGAAATACTAGTTTTAGTATTAGGATCTTTTTTACCTGCATTAATTACGACTGGTCATCATCATTGACAAAATATCATAAAAAAAATACATCTGTTTTTTTCATTGTGTAATATAAAATATCCCTCTCATTAAAAGATATAATATTTTAATATAGTCCATGATTTTTATGTAAAATCATGAAGTGACAACTGCAAAGTTTGTCAGTTCAGGCACCTATTTCAATAATAATCAAGAGATATACTTTTATGTACTGTACATAATTGTAGAAAGAGCATATCATATTATTATAATATATTTGTATAAATTTGAAGGTAAAGCAATAAGCTGCAAAGTTGTATAAAATAACATTAAAAGATATTTTGAATAAGTTATCACTTTCCAATAAAATTTTATAAATATTATTTATTAGTGAATGAAACTTCTCATACAAAAAACGAATGATCTGTTTTTATTGTTCTGTATTGTTTATACTATGAAACTTTTTCTATTGTATTTTTATTATACTTTATTATATTGTGTTTATACTGTATGTCTTGAGAAATATATTTCATATTGCAAATTAACAGTACCTGATTAGTAATATAATACATAATAATTGATCGATTTATTTCATCTATATAAACATATCTTTAATTCTTACATAAAATAAAACAATAATCATAATAAAAAGTTTTTTATATATGTAAAATTCTAGGATGTTAAAGTTATCTGATTCTTATAAAAATACATACATATATTATTATATAAACGTAAACCGAAGCAATTAAAAAGATATTTTATTATTTATGCTTGTGTGGGTGTGTATGTGTATATATATATATATATATATATATATATAAATATGATTTATTTATAAAAATACAATAAGAATTAATAAACATGATATCTGATATACAGATATATGTATTTTTAAACCCAAGTTGATATTTTTAATCCAACTCAAGTTGTTGTTGAAATAAAAATTTTTTAAAACTTCCAAGACTTTAATTTTAACTGAAAAAAAAGAAACGGAACATCTATATCTATATCTATCAAACTAAAAGAAAATTTGTATAAATTTTCAATAGATGTGTGTATATATTTTCAGATGTACGAGATATTTCAAATTTGAGCGCTAATACAGTCAGTAATGTAATACGTGCCGTTCCGGAACTGGGATGACGATCGTGTCCTTTATTATCACAAGCCGTGGTGAAGCATACAGCTGTAATTCACAACAATGGTGGTGCCGGTTGTGTTTTAGGTTAAAGTTGCGTGGTTTTCAGTAACTTTAGTCCAATTAGCATTGTGAAAAATGGACAATAGGATCACAATATGTGACCCAGACGAAGAAGAAATTAACAATGAAATATTTCGGGATATCGAACCAGTCACGTGGATCAACGATGATCCAAACTATGATTTGGATGAGATCAACATGTTCTTCCATAGGGTGGATTCAGATCAAATTATATACGAAGAAAAAAAGAAAAAATGTAAATTTATCGGTAAATATGTTATGGGTGATGTTCTTGGTGAAGGTAGTTACGGAAAGGTGAAAGAAGTGTTGGACTCAGAGACGCTTTGTCGAAGAGCTGTGAAAATCTTGAAAAGGAAGAAACTTCGTAGAATCCCAAATGGAGAGCTTAATGTTCAACGGTACGACAAATAAATATTTATATTTCCTTTATATTTTATCTGTACGTTAAATGAAATAAATTAAGACAATTCTCAGTTGATAATAGTCTGCACTCAGTCTATTGAATTTTGTAAATATGATATCATATGATTTGTATTATCTTGTATTTTTTATTACTTATATAAAGCGTAAAAAGAAGAATGTTTATTCTTATGATATTCATATTAATCTAATGAGAATGAATGTAAAAAGTAGAAGAATACGTGTGATGTAAACATGTACACGATTAGAGTCAGTAATTTTATTTAGTTCCTGATAATTTTAAGAGAGATATATATATATATATATATGTATATATGTATATATATATAATAAAATTAGGTTCTGTGTGTATATTATTATTTTTAATGTTAATTCATATATAAAAAGCATAATGTTAAAAGTCATAAATATTTATTGACTTTTATAATTTATATAACACCTTAAAAAAGAAGGCTACACTGATGTATTTTTTTAGACATATATATATGATTACTTTCTAAAATTCTAAATATTATTTATTCACATTCATTAACAGGGAAATAAGACTATTAAGGATATTAAAACATAAGAATGTAATTAACCTTGTAGATGTTTTGTATAATGATGAAAAGGAGAAGATGTACCTAGTTATGGAATTTTGTGTGTGTGGATTACAGGTAAAGTTTAAAAGAATTACATGGTTTATTTTAATGTGTGTTATACACATATGCCTTTATAAGTTGATATTTGATCGTGTTTAAAGTTTCAGATGCAATCTGAGTGATAATTAATTCAGCATTTATAAAAATTCGTAATGCTTTTATAAACATTTGAAAATATCTTTTGCTCTATATTATAACAGTACTTAAAATTGATCTATCTTATATATTTAATATAACAGAAAAACATACAGTTTCTAAGACTCATTTTTTAACCTAACAAGTATCAATAGACAGTATATATAAAAAAAATTAATATTTCCGTCTAATTAATTCCATACAATGTGATTTTTGTAATATATAGTTATTTAGTATAATTTAGTTTTATGTATTTTAAAATCTATTATGTTATGCTAATTTTATGTATAATAAAAATCTGCATGGAATTAACAACAATTAGATTTCTATTTATTAGATTTTTTGCAGGATATGTTGGGAAGCACACCTCTTAAGAAGCTTCCAATTTGGCAAGCACATGACTATTTCTGTCAGTTATTGGATGGTTTAGAATATCTCTACAGTAAAGGAATAGTACACAAAGATATAAAACCAGGGAATTTATTATTAGCTTTAGATGGTACCTTGAAGATCAGTGATTTTGGAGTTGCTGAGGTACATTTTAACTCATCTTTTTTATTATATTGATGTAATACATAAATTCAAGTGTGAAATTAAAATTTGTATAAGGAATAAAATAAATTATAAACTAAAAGATAAAATTGTACAAATTGTCCTGTTTTTATTAGGCGTTAGATATGTTTTCTGAAGATGATACATGTAAAATGGGACAAGGATCACCAGCATTTCAGCCTCCTGAAATTGCAAATGGCTGTGAAACATTTTCTGGTTTTAAAGTAGATATATGGAGCAGTGGAGTTACATTGTAAATATATATTTTCCTATAAATGATATTTATTTATCTATTATGCTGAAATAAACTATATTCATAAATCAAATTTTATTTCTCATAAAAAAAGGAATTCAACATGCATCTTTTAATCAAATTATAAATATTTTATAGGTACAATATAACTACAGGTCAATATCCTTTTCAAGGTGATAATATTTATAAATTATATGAAAATATAGGAAAAGGTGAATATTCTATTCCTGAAGAAGTAGAAGAACCTCTAAAATCTCTTATACAAGGAATGTTGCAAAAAGATGCAGATAAAAGATTTACTTTGCAACAAGTTAAAAAACATCCATGGACTATATGCAGGCATCCTAGAACACAAGAAGAAGTGCCTATACCTCCTCTTAAAGGACATAAATGGCACAGTATGACCGTACTACCGTACCTGATGGAGTATCATTACGGAGGTGACGATAATCCTACGTATTATACCGAACATCAGTTGAATGGTATGTATTTCCATTTTTTTTGCTTTCAATTTCTTCTTTTGCATTGTGCTATGTGTTAATAATAAACTTATATATTAAAGCTTAAATTTTTGTTGCTATATTATTTGATATTAGTTTTTACACTCACAACTAACAGAGAGGTAAGACAAAACCTGCTTGCATGAAGGCATCAATAAAAAAAAATATATAAATTATATATTCATACATTTGTGGCATAAATATTGTAGTTCATAAGTAGCAGTTGTGCAACATTTTAATTATGTTATTTTGTAACTGGATTAATAACTTTATCTAATGAATTCGTCCTGTAATTGTATTTTAATAAAATTAATATAAATTTTCTACACATTTATAACATTATTTATAAATCAAAATATGTTTTGCATAATTTGTATGAATTGTCTTAAATTGAACATAATAGAAATTATCATTAAAAGTTTGTTAAAACATTTATCTCTTTTATACTCATTATTAGATAACAAATATCATTGAAAAAAATTATTTATATAAATTATAAATTATATGAATTATAATATAAAAGTACTGAATACTTCAATAAAATACAGCTTTTGCTTTTCAGATTCTAAACGGAATACTGAACAATCTTTTTCAAATCGACTACTAGTATTCTTATCAAAGACATGCACCATTCTGTAACAATGACACGCTTATATCTACCTATGATGTTGCGAGCTGATAAAAACGGGTACTCTCTATATAGTGTATACCCTGTTTTGCCTCTATGCCTTTTATAACATCTAAAATTATATATAAATTAATTATGGAATTGAAATCTTTAACTCAACAATGTTTTGGAATAGCCCTCTGTATTAGCTTTTGCCATGTGTTATGCATATTTTAAATTGTGTGTAGTAATATTATAATTATTGCAGAGATAAAATTTTACATATTGCACGATTAATTATAAGTATTATACATGTTATATACTTCTCTAGAAATAACTCTCATAGTATAAGTTTATAAGCAAATACTAAATAAATTTCTTTTTTTTTTGTGCAGAAGAAAAACGGCTTCAAGAAATAGACAAAATCAGTGAAGACCAAAAAGCCACTTGGAATAGTCATAACAGCAAACCAAATTCACATCAGAGTAAACGAAGATGGCGTAAACCAATTTCATGTATTAACGTTAAGAAATTTCCATCTTGTAAGCCATCGTGATTTGACTCATTGTCATGCTTATTTTTTATTATATATTTTCCTGACTATGTCAGATACAAAGTTTCTCTACAATGGAGATGACTGAAAATTTAATAAATGCTGAAATATGCTGGGATAACGATCCAGCTACAGCTCGAATTGAATATGAAATTTGACCTATTTGAAAAATATTAAATGTAAACATTTGTGATATTAATATTAAATAGTCATAGTAGATAATTCATTATGATCTATTAATTATGAGGTTAATGACTCAACATTCAAATAAAGTGATTTTCTTTCATGTGCCATAATGAAGTTACAATTATTAAGGGTAAACGTTTTTTATACAATCTTTTCCCTTTTTTTAAATTAATTTAAATTATAAAAAGTAACATTGATAAAATAATAAAATTATTTTTAATATTCTTTCTACAATCATCATTTTACTGTTGTTCTATCACTCTGTCACTTTATAAATTAAAAAAAAAAAGCATGTTACATTGAACAAAATATATGTGAGCTTTTTTACTAACCTTGACATTATAAGAGTTTGTACTCATTTTTATTTTTTCAGTAGAAAGCAGTTTTGTTCATTAAACAAATTTATTTATATAATGCATTAACAAACTATTTGTAATATAGAAACTTTATGATCGATGTTATAATGGAGGATAAAATTATTCGAACATAAAAAGAAAATGCTTGGTGCTGATTAATATCAAACATGTCATAAATATTGTTTCAAATTGACATTAAAGCTTTCCTCCAGTATATATGTTTATGTTAAAAATATTTTATATATAATTGTTATTTAGAAAATATGATCTGTGTTTGTAGACTGCGTATGTATTATAGTATTATCATCGTGAGATGACTTGTAAACACTTAATGCAATTCTTGTAACATGACTTAATACAAAACATCGATTCTTCTATAATACAGGAATATTGAGGATTGTTTCACACTTATAATAGGTATTATCAACGCGTACTTGAGTATCATTAAGAATATTGTTGATTTATATGTTTACTTTTAAATTTTGTAGTAAATATTCCATATTTATGCTTTGATATTACACCAAGGAATATTATAAACTTCGCGTGTATTAAATTTTTGTACAGGAACTCATTACACAAGTATATTTCAAGTACGAATTGTAAATGTACCAATTGAAAAATGTACGACCAGTTCAGAGTATAGATATATTATGTACCTAATACGCTTCCACAACACAATTATTTATTCACGAAAAAAAATATTAACAGAAGTTTTATTGCAGGAATGAGAAATTTTCTTTTTAAAATATGCGAAAATTAGCGGTGTCGATATCGATATCGATATCTATATTATTTCAAATTGCTTATTTCGCCTGCGCAATTTATACAGAAATAAAGTCATAATGAAATGTTATAACATCACTGTCATGTGAATTTAAAGTTGTAGAGAATATGAATATAAATTGTTCTCTTTCTCTTTCCTTAATGGAATTAAGGTGCCTAAATACTGCCAAGTACTGAAAGCACATGGAAAATAATTATACTTTTTATGATTGTACATATTATAATAAACAACAAAGAATTATAGTTATATTTAGTTACATGAACAAATGATAATTATGAAATAGAAATTTACATCAATTATTAATGTGATAATTTAATCTTGCTTTTCTATCTAAAAATTTTTTACTGTAAAATTTATTGTACATGTTATTTTGCAAAAAATATGGGATATCAAATAAGAAGTATATGATAATAATAACTTTGTGGGAAAATAGGGAATGATCGTTGATAACGTCGAATTTATATATTGCTTTGTCAATTACATTAAATTGAATCCCTTGTTACTTTATTTATATTTTTCAATTTAAAAATGTGCAAAATAAAATTAACAAAACTGGTAGTAAATTTAACAAAAAAAAAAAAAAAAAAGAATATATACATTAAAATATATGCGTACTATTTTTATATACTAATAGTACATTACGTTTCCCAATATTTCTTTTTAATTGTAAACTTTTCTTAAAAAACAAAAGAAAGTATTAAAATTAATATAATGATCTTTATAACTTATTTACTCATCATACTGTAATAAAATTTGAAACATTTAAAAACTGATCAGTATAAAACTTAAAAATTATTACATAATATAATTAACTTGTAATTTTAAATTGCAAATATAATTGTATTTGTATAAAAACTATGAAAACAAAATAAGAGAACTGTCAAGCGAGCAACATTATTATTATGTTTCATTTTTTATGTACACATTAAAGGTAAATTTTAGAAGATAATAACATTTTTTTATCACTATACTCTAATAGATTTTATTTAACTGTTACACATATTACATATAGTGTCATAAATTTATTATTACAATATATTAACACAGATATGATTCATATTATATATCTATCAAGCAAAACAATACATTTGATATTGATATACAGATTTTTTTGTAAACAATTTATTAAACTGTATATACATATATCAAATTAAATGAAATTATTCAGTAATGCATTTACAATATACAGATAAAATTCTCTATGAAACATATTATTTAAATAACACAAAATAAATTACTTGTTTTTCAGATTTATATATTACTTTATCTGAAATCAAACTAGTTTTCATTTAGGAGGTACACTTATTAATTGTATATAACGCAAATATTTGCATATAAATAATTTCTGGAATGGTTTTATTTACCTGTAAGAGGCATTAATTTATAGATTCTAGAACATCAATGATAAAACACATACATATGTTTACAACTAGAATTACAATAAACTTTGAAGTAGTAATAAATACACAGATTGTTGTATAGATGCACATTACGTACAAATGGAGGCATAAAAATATATATTTATAGTACATGTAATAAATTTTGCTAATAAATAATAATTACACGTATTACTATGACAATTGTTAGAAAAACGTGTCATTAACACGAAATAAATCTATTTTATGGTAGAATATAACAAATTAAAATTAAAGGAAGCATTTCTGTTTTTTTGCAAAGATATACACAAATTTCATTTTTATACAGATATAATAACGTAAATAGTAAGAATTTCTACAAGTAATAATTTTAAATTTTATACAATAATCTATTACGAATATTTAATTTTATCATTATCTAACGGAAAATTTTATTCCTTTTGACTATTATATTTTCATTTTTTTACATTTTATATTTTACATCTTTTTAAATTAGGGGAATTACTTTGAAAGGTTAAGATAAATTATTATCAAATAAGCACGTAGAAAAACTATAAATAACAAATTATAAATACTATATATTTAACAGAATCATTCTGAAAAAATAATAGAAAACATAATTTTTATATAAATATTTAGAAATAATTACTTAATTAATAATTTTTATGACACATAAATACCTCACACAATTGTACCTGATTTTCTTGAACTGATATAGATTTAATATATGTAAATGCAAATTCTTTTGTTACGTACATATTATATGTTATTCCGTACGTGTTATATATTGTTTCGTACATGATATCTAATTCATTTCTACACAAATAATTACAACTTTATATACTTATTATTCCAATCCACCTTCTTCTTCCAACTTCGATAGGAATTTCACAACTCTATAATTTGGTTCGACTTGACGTGCCATGTCTATTAGACATAGCAACTTCTTTATACCAATGAATACTCTGAAAAAAAATCATGCTTTTGATATTTGTATTTAAAACAAAAATCGATATTATTAATTTAGAATGAAGACATACCGTTTTCCCTGAAGTTTGCCATGCAAAGATGCCAGTTCGTCTTTACTAAATAGATCCATTTCCTCTAAAACACTTAGGAGATGATCAGGAGTTGATAAGTTAGGTACATGAAGAGTTGTACTAAATGCTGATAACATTTCCATATCATCCAAAACTTGTCTAAAGAAAGTATGATAATTTTATTAATAAAAATTCATATAATTATTATCTTTAAGTATCATTGTGACATTAAATACTCTACCTACGACTTGTAGTACAAAGTATTAATAATTTACGACCACGCGGTGGTTGTTTCTTAAGTAAAACTAACAATGCTTGCAAAGTCAAGTTAGAATATCGTGGTCCAATGGGACCATAATCTAACAAGCGTTCAATATTATCAACTAAAATGCAACTAAGCTGTGAACGATATGCATCGTCGAATATCTAAAAAGAAGGAATATATATTAAATATTATTAATTATATTATAATTGGAAAACATCAACTTTTTATTTACCTTTCGAATTGAAAGACATTTTGCAGATTCTGTGAAGCCAACCATATCCTCTGGTGTACATACTTTAACAAACGGAAAATCGGAATTTTTAGCTATTTGAGCAGCAAGTGCTGTTTTTCCGCTATTTGGAGGTCCTTCTAACAAAACTGACACAAGACCGGAACCTTCAGTAGAACGTGCTTCTTGAATATATAAATTGCCATCAGACAAAATTTCTGCCACTGGTTTGCCCCAGTTAATAATTCCACGTATAAGAAGATGATCTAATGCTTCTGCACTTGTACCAAATGCCTGTGATATAAAGTATATTAGACAATGCAATGCAAATTATTGCTTTCTGTTAATAACATTTAAATTTTTTTTTAAATTACTTACAGGTTTAACGTCATTCTCTAAAGCATGAAGAAAATCAGTTCTGGAAACCATAAGTTTTTCCATTGCAGCAGGATCTACTTCAACCTTACTGGAAGCTTTGATTAATCTATTCATAGCAGTACTTTGTGCAGCTCTAACTAAACCTTCTAGTTCTGCACCACTGAAATTTTTAGTTAATGTAGCTAGTTCTTTTAAATCAACATCAGGTGATATCTTCTTATAATCTCTCATCCTAGATGTATGAATATTAAGTATTTGGAATCTTCCATGTTCATCAGGTAAGCTGATTTCCATTTGTACCTATGTATATATAAATATATTTAGCAATGAATTTTCGAGCATTGTCTTTAAAGAATATTCAATATGAAATGTAATACCTCTAATCTACCAGGTCGTAATAAAGCTTCGTCAATCATATCTCTTCTGTTAGTCATGCCAATAACAAGAATATTATTTAGTTGTTCCACACCATCAATTTTTGCGAGCAGCTGATTTACAACAGTATCGTGAACTCCTGTATTTCCAGCAACACTACCACGAGATTTACAAATAGCATCAATTTCATCAAAAATAATTATATGTAATCCACTATTTGGTCCAAGCTAGAAATAAAAATTTACTTAGCATACTAATAAAAACTCATATAAAATATGTAAATAAAGTTGAAAATGTTTTCATAATATATAATACCCTCTTTTCCTCCTCTTCGGCATCAGCAAATAATCTCCTAATATTAGCTTCACTTTCTCCAACATATTTATCCAAAATCTGAGGGCCATTGACGATTTTAGGTTCTCTAGCATTTAACATAGTCCCTATCTGCCTTGCCATTAACGTTTTACCTGTACCAGGTGGACCATAAAGTAAAATTCCTTTCACATGCTTACATCCCAATTGTGTAACAATTTCTGGTGGAAAAACTCGTGACGCAAATGCTCTCCGAAAAATGGCACTGAATTCCTTGTCTAGTCCACCAATTCCCATTTTTTGAAAATCCCAATCTGGGTTGATAATCGATTGTCGGACAACTTTTCCTTTTGCTTTGCCAACAAGGTTTAAACTTGAATTATCTGCCTTTTCAAACTGTATAACAGTATCACCCAAACAGCGCCCCATTTGAGTTTTTTTGGGCACTGTATTTTGTCCAGAACTTATAGCAGATAGATCAGCAGCTTCTAAACTTTTAACTACAAGACCAAGCATCTTTTTATCCTTGAACTGAAAAACCAGCTGCTGACCCACGGTGAATGCCTGCCCCGAAAATTGCAGTAGAAAATCTTTAGCCATTTCATCGGTATTATATGGTTCCAAACTTGTCCTAAAATACATAAATATTATATTATATTATAAATTTTATTATGAATACTATTTTCATTGAATTTTTCATGTAATGTACATACGATTTTTTTTGTAAGAAGTCAGCTTCCAATACAATAGTGCATAAACATTCTGTGCTCGAAGTAGGATTAAAATGATATGGTCTAACTTCAATTTCTTGATTAAGTGAAAGAGTAGCCCATTTTCTCTGAGGTAAACTAAATCCCACAGTTCCTCTAGGTACTTCATGATGTCGTTTTACAGTAAAGACAAAATGATAATTTGGTGCAGTGGTAACTTCAATATGTCTAAAAATACAAACAAAATGTTAAAATTTAAATTTTATTGTAAGACAAATTAAGTGAAAATTTTATTTTTTCTTTCTTTGTCTTATTATTGTAATGTTAAATTAAATTATTTACTTTAAATAATAGGTAAATAAATAAATTCAACAACTAAGATTAATATAATCAATATATTATTGTACAGAAATAAAAGGATAAATTAAATTATATGTCAATTTAATTAGTTTGAAATCTTATCAGAATCAATATGTATGTATATGTCGGTTAAGTCAAATCTTATTATAGACATCAAATCAATGAATTAATTAAACAAGGCATTTTTACCTGACATCATCTGGGAAGTCATCTGCATTGATTATAGCACAATTTGTAATACTAAGTTCATCAGTAGGACACCGTACTGCTTTCATCCTCTACGAAGAAAGAATTTCACTATTAAAAGAGCGAATCTCGCTTATTTGACAGTATATCACTTACATAGTCTCAAGTATTGATGAAATTTGAAACAAGGAGGGGATGACACAAGGTTCTTTTCAAATATGCATTCGATTAAACATAATGTATGTTTGTTATATGAAATATATTTGAGAACCGAAAAAAATAAAATATTAAGTCACTTTTTATACTTAACTTACCATTGCTGACATTTTTTTGACAGAATCTTATGGAGAATAAGTTTTCATACACAGTATAAGACCTGCAATGCAGGATATTGGAAATATCACTGCAGCCACTGATGTAAGCGTAAAACTGGGTAGATTTGCACTAGAGATTTTATTTATTCACAGAAATATAGTCATTTTATTTTTTAAAATAATTTTTTCATTGTTATTATTATTTCTCTCAAATATATGAATGCTGGTATACAACAATAAGAACAATTATAATTATTCAATGTAACACATCACTGTTGTTAGATGAATGAAACTGTTACCAAACCTATTTGAATTTTACATTTTGCATTTTCAGTTTTACTAAATGTAACTCATTAATAGGAATCATTGCGTTTCCTATTATTTGCATAGCTGTTTGCTCGCATTATTCATAAATAAGATTAATTTATCTAAAAAGTGAAAATCAGCCTTATCTTTACTATCTTACGAATCATACAAAGGATGAACTAGTATACCAAGCATAGTAACACAGCTGAAAGAAGAATGTAAACAAAAACACGTAGTACAGTTATTAGAAAAAAAGATTCATATATCGATATAAGAAATACTCATACGTCTGTTTTGATGTAACACCAAATGGCTGGGGAAAAAGATATTCTTAGTTTACGATTTAATCAAGATCAAGGTAACTATTGTTCATAACGTGAATTACATGAGTTCAAAACGTGGTTTCACAATGTAGATTTTTTCCCAATATTTGAAAACTTAATATTCTCTCTATTATTTATTTAGTTATTTTAAAATTAAAAAAACTAGAAACATACACAAAATATTTTGTTTTGTAAAAAAAATAAACATTATGTCACGAGAACAAAAAATAAAAATATAATGTCAAAAGAAATCGTGATTTAATTGTAACAGTGTTGTTATTGTATTATTATTATTCGCATTTTAATTTAATTACTAAAAATTACTATTATTATTCACATAATGATTTAATTACTAAAACTTATGGGTTAATTACTAAAACTAATTAATATTAATAATATTTTATCATTTATCAAACTAGTTTTACTATAAGAATTTGTTTTTAATTTGTATTCTTTTAGGATGTTTCACATGTTGCATGGAATCTGGCCTCAGAGTATATAATGTAGAACCATTGGTTGAAAAAGCACATTTGGAAAGTGACATAATGGGAAGCATAGCTACTGCAGAAATGCTTTGGAGAACAAATATTATTGCTATAGTAGGCGGTGGTACAAAGCCAAAGTTTGCAGAAAATACAGTACTTATTTATGATGATTTATCTAAAAAGTTTATAATGGAGATTACATTTACCAGTCCTATAAAAGCTGTAAGATTACGTAGGGACAAGTAAGTTTATTAATAAAATTGTCTTTTATTTTTAGTCAATGTAAATATTACACTTAAAAATTACTTTGCAAAACAGAATGGTAGTGGCACTTCAAAGAGAAATACATGTTTTTTCGTTTCCAATGCCAACACGAAGATTATTAACTTTAGAAACTAGAGACAATCCAAAAGGATTAATTGAAGTTGCTACGTTAGCTACTGCACAGAAACAACTTCTTGCTTTCCCTGGTCACAAACAGGGCAGTGTTCAATTAATTGATCTTGCTGCTACAGATGCTGGAAGTTCTAGTGCTCCTGCAAGTCTTGCAGCACATCAGGTAAGTATATCTTATTTAATAAAGACTTAAAGAAAAGTGATACTTCTATGTCATCATCCTCTTAATATTTCTTTATATTTATAAACCATATGATTAGGGTGCATTAGCTTGTCTCGCAGTTAACAGTAGTGGAACAATGATAGCAACTGCTTCCACGCAAGGTACTTTAATTAGAGTATGGGACAGTATACGTAGACATTTATTAGTGGAATTGAGAAGAGGTGCTGATCCTGCAACTCTTTATTGGTAAATATAACTACAAACAAATGAAAATGAAACAGAATTTTGCTTTTAAAAATTTTATTGTAATGAATTATAATAAATGATATTTTAGCATTACATTTAGTAGAGATTCGGAATTTCTATGTGCTTCCAGTGATAAAGGAACAGTACATATATTTGCATTAAAAGACACGCAATTAAATCGTAGATCGACGTACGTAAATATAATTTAAAGTTTTGTAAATTTCAATGATTACAATTAATGATGAATTTATTTGTAGTTTTTCAAAAGTAGGATTTTTGGGGAATTATGTTGAAAGTCAATGGGCATTAGCTACATTTACAGTACCACCAGAATGTGCTTGTGTATGTGCATTTGGTACAAGAAGTTCTGTTATAGGTACGTAGTACATGAAAAGCATATTCAATGTAATTACATAAAATATTTATAAAACTTATTTTAGACATAAACATTTATTAAATATGTAATAGATACTTTTAAATTTTATATTATTTTTAGCCATATGTATGGATGGAACATTTCATAAATATGTTTTCACTACTGATGGGAATTGTAACCGTGAGGCATTTGATGTCTTCCTAGATGTTTGTGATCATGACGACTTTTAACACAAACTGTATTGTATTTTTAAAATGTCTGTAGGAGAGTTTCTAGTCACTTTAAATAAGAAACTTCTTGCAGCAGATGTCTGTACAGTAACGCAATTATATTAATATAATTATAAGAGGAGTACAAACTATTACATTTATTGATTTTTTAACATACTAAATGTTTTTCAGCCTATTTTATATACATCAACATCTTAATGACATATGTTTAACTACAATACATAATAAAAATTAATTTTATATAATAATGTCCTCTCTAATCTGTTTTTTTCTTTCATTCGAAATATACTCCGTTATAAATATTTATTTTTATTTGCTTTGTTTTGATTTTCTATTTCTACACGTTCTCGAAATTGTTCTGAAATTTTTATGTTAGATTAATTAAGTTGTTATTTACGTCAGTCTAAAATTTTACTTAATAATTGAAGTATCAAATACATACTATATGGTTCTGGATTAAGCATAGGATCTATCATTGTAAAGTAACAGTATATTCCTAAGTATCCTGTTATCGTTCCTATGAATACTACATATCGCCATCCTGTTAATCGTTTATGCTAAAACGTAAAATATATTATTAAAATTATGTTTTTGCATACTGAAGACTTATTATCTGTACTAGTAGAAAATTTTGTACAGAACAATTTTAATAATAATCAGTATGATCTATAAATGAATTATATATGTAGTTTGAGAGATGAACAGTAACCTAAAATAGTTATTATGTTCCATCTTAAATAAGATCATTACTTTTATCGTAATAACATTTTTTAATGCAAAATACAACTACAAGATAGTTGTATATGATTCAAAAGTTTTGTAAGAAAATTTAACGAAACAATACCATCATTTTTATCACGTATCGTGTCTCGAGTTATGTTTAGTATTGCATTAATATGCCACTAGATGGCTACAAAAAATACTTTCTCGCTAGTGATTAAAAATAAAGTAGTTCCTTTATATACGAGAAATTAATATGTATTGCTGTACTTGCTTCGGCAGTACATATACTAAAATTGGAACGATACAGAGAAGATTAGCATGGCCCCTGCGCAAGGATGACACGCAAAATCGTGAAGCGTTCCACATTTTTTGTTATAATTAAAAAATGGAATTTTTATTAAATATTTTATATAGCACAACAGAATTTTTATCTTAATTGGAAACAGGAATAAATACATAAGAAGTATGTAACGATATACATAATTTTTATATATAATTTAGATTATTAACAGTATCATAAAAGCAGAATATGAATGAGAACACTTTACAATTTGAGACAAATACAAGTTTTTACAAACAAAATATAAATTAGACATTTTCGAATTTATACGTATATTCATGTTTTATTATTTATTCGTACTTTTGACTTGAAGAGGAAGTATAACATAAGTACTAATGTATATCATACATATATCAAACGGACTTATTGCATAAAATTTTCTTCATAGAAACTGGATTCAAATAGGGTTCAAATGAAATGAAAAATAATTTTATCAGTTTATCAAATCGGTTTCATGGTTTCTGACATACGTTGCATTTTGAATTGGACTGTGACAAATAAATTGGACTCGTTAAGAAAAGAAAATCGTCGCTTACATGCAACGGTTTGGTTGTAACTTTAACAGCAATTGGAAGCAAAAAGATACCACTATTAAAGATTGTATTCTAAAAAATAATAGAGATAAAATTAATTGTTTAGATGAACAAAGCAAATATGTAGTATGTCTGTTTAAATGTCACTTATATGTCGAAAATACCGATCGTAGAACACAAATATACATAAATGATTCATAATTTAATTGAAAAATGAAGAAACAATGGTTATCAAATTTTATATTAGCCGGTATTATTAGATTTTTATTAATGAATTCTGAATATCAAAAAGTTATTAGCGATCGTGTGGAAGTATCTACTTCGCTAAATTCGTGGAAGAGAGGTTAGAATGAATGTCACTTTATTACTTAATTTTTCTATAATAATAGCAGAAATAAAATTTGTGTTATTGTTTTTTATTATAAATACTATAACAATATGTATTTATGCATTCAGTTGTATTGTTAGTAGCATTATTATTTTAATATTGCTTAATAATTATGATCTTTCTAATTCACTTTTAGTAACTGAAGGAGTGTATTTGTATAATTGTGGCATTGATCCCTATACAGGAGATTTGTTTCATGAAACACCAATTGGATTATATGTTTTCAATTTCATACAGCAACATCTATCACAATGGATTTTATTTTGCTTATTTGTGTTTACCGATTTGTTAACAGCAGTATTTCTTGGACTTACAGCTAAACAATATGCGACTGAATTGGTCAGTTAAGTTGCACATATTTAAAATGTTATGTTGGTATAATTCAATAATGAAATAATTTTAATTTCAGGTTTCTAAACAAAAAGTAGAAGAAAAATTGTGCAATGAAAATAAAGAAACTCGTAATGATGCATCTATAGTATATACTTCAATGATGTATGTCTCAGCAGGATATTTGTTCAATCCATATATAATACTCAACTGTGTTGGACATACAACAACAGTATTCACAAATTTGTTGTATTCCATAGCATTAGTTTCAATGACAAGATCTATATTTTGGAATTGTTTATCAATTTCTCTGTTAACACTACAAGGACTCTATCCTGTTTCACTCATAATGCCAGCAATCATCTATATTACTCATTCTAATAGTGTAAAACGAAAAAGGAATATTATAAACTATGTTATGGTATTTGCAAGCATAATAACCACTCTATTTGGCATTTCGTATTATATTATGGGAAGTTGGTCATTTCTTTGGAGCACACTTGGCTTTATTCTAACTGTTCCTGATTTACGTCCAAATGTTGGACTTTATTGGTACTTTTTCACAGAAGTATTTGAGCATTTTAGATGGCTTTTCATCGCTTCCTTTCAAATAAATGTCAGTTTATTGTATATAGTACCATTGGCATTAAGGTTACGACATGATCCTATGTTATTAGCATTTTCTTATTTAGCAGTTACTGCCATATTTAAATCTTATCCTTGCATAGGAGATGTTGGATTTTATATGTCTCTTTTACCGCTATGGAAACACTTATTTCAATGTAAGTTTTTGTATTAACTAGGTTTATTGAGTGAAAAACACGATATATTATAAAAATCTTATGTTCTTTTACAGATACACAACAAGGATTTATTGTAGGCTGTTTTATGTTATTTTGTACAGTTTTTGCACCTACTGTTTGGTATCAATGGATTTATTCCAGATCAGCTAATGCAAATTTTTATTTTGGAGTCACATTAGCATTTGCAATAGCACAAATTTTTTTACTAACAGATATTCTTTTCGCGAGTGTAAAACATGAATTTGCTGTACGTCACGGTATTAATAAGGATATTAGTGGAAATACTGCGAAACTACTTTTAGAATAAACTTATATTTTACAAAGTGACATTAAAATTATTGATTAAAGTTTCAAATTTACAAGAAATGATTCTTAAATATTTACACATTATCCGATTTTAAACGAAAGTTGTCTGTTAATCGTAAATTTAATACGCAATTTTTTAAAGTTTTGAAATAATGTTTTAAATACAAATAAATTTTTTTATTTGTATTTTTGTTCTACTTGAAATTAACTACTAACATTTTATTCAAATATTAACCCTTTGTACTCGAAAATTTTTCCCGTTGAATGAAGTAGCATTTTGAGGCGATTTTGCGTGTATCTGATGCGCACCTTACAGCTAATATAAAATGATTTTATACACAAATATACAAAAATTATACAATTATATTTTAATATTTTATTTAATATATTATATTTATTTATTTCTTAATATTTTATATAATTAATGCCTCTCACTCGTCACTTTAGTGCAAAGAGTTAGTATGAAATATAAGAAAACGAAGTCTTTGTAATATATTAATAGATTACTTTCGTAGAAAAATAGTCTATGGGTTCTAATAATTAATAATCTTTTATTATATATTAAAAACTTCATATATTAAAATCTTTAGATAAGATTTTACTCAACAAAAATAGTTGCATTATTTTTTTCACAATATTGCCATACAGTATACCAATATTTTTCTTCACGAAGAATATGTGGATTTCCTATTATTATTAATAAATCTTTTGCTCTTGTCATGGCAACATTAAATCTCTGAAAAAATAAATAAATACAATTGTTAAGTTTTAGTATTATACTTGAAGTATAAAAAAACATGTAAAATTATACCTTTGGATTGGACAAGAAACCGATATGTCGTTTATTGTTGTGTTCAAAAATTTTTGAACGTACTGTACTTAAGATTATAATTTCTCTTTCTTGTCCTTGGAATGTCTCTATTGTTCCGACAGTTATATTATTTGATTGTACGTATCTTTCAATCATAATTTTTTGCTGCTTGAATGGAGTTAAAATTCCAATATCTTCTCCTTTAATTTCGCGACTACCAATTTTTGAATTCATTAATTTTTTTACAATAACTCTTACGGCTGTGATCTCTCTTTCGTTATAAACACTAAGAACATAATGTATTTAATCGAAAGTTAAAAAATATCTTTAAATTCGAATAATCAAATAACGACACAGTTTTTAATATAGAAATGTTATAATTACCTCGCCCTAGGCGTTCTTATTTCTTCGCCTTTAACTTCAATGAATAAGACAGGAAATGTTTTTTCTGAAAATGTTGGCCAATTTGAAATTATGCTATGTGTATTTTCTTTTTTAAAACACAACAAATCACCTTCATAAAATTCTTTATTAGACGTATATATAATAGCTTCTTTACTACGGTAATTATGAATTAATTTTGTTATGTAACGGGAATTATATTTATTGTTTACTTTTTGATATGGTTCACATTCCATTAATCTTTCTAATAAAGATCTCCCTAAAAATAAAATGTGATTCTATATCAGTTAATAAAACATAAATTTAATTTTAATAATACTTACCTAACAAATGTTCGATTTTTTTACATGTAATTACAGGTCCCAGTTGGTATGGATCACCAGCAATAACAACTTGCACATGTGATGTTGCTTCAGTTCTATTTTTTGTGATTACAAGTGGAATTAATGATTCTAATTCTATATTTTGACTGGCTTCATCAATAAATATATATGAAAAATGATCATTTTGTAATTTAAGGTTCACCAATCTGCAATTAAAAAACTGTAAATATCATAAATACAATCATTACTGAAAAAATTATAAAAATAAACAAAACCCATACCTCATACACGTTACAAATGTTGAAATAACAATTTTCTTCCAAATAAAAATTTCTTTTGGTAGATAAATGACCATATCATTAATAAAATTTGAAATTGGATAAATTTGTTCATCTACGTCACTACTACAAATTTAAAAAAAAATGAAACTAATAAAGTATTAAATATTTATAAAAACAAAAACTTACCAACATTTACGTGAGGAATACATACGAAATACATCTTTATGACAAAGGAGATGCAATAATCTCCTTGTAATTTCATCTGCTGCTGCATTTGAAGATGTACATACCAAAATATTTTTTGATTTGTATTCTTTCCTAATCTATGAAATAACAGGAGTAAAATTCTAGAATGAAAACAATTTCTATTTTATGCTAGAAATTAGACTAATTTATACTTGGCAAATAGCTTCAACTAATGTTGTTGTCTTTCCAGTACCAGGAGGACCAAATATAATATATGGTGCAGGATATGATGAACTGTTTAAAATATTCTTCACCGCTGTTTTCTGTTCTTCATTATTTGCTATACTTTTATGAACCCAATCCAAATCACTACATCATATAATGATTATGACTAATATATAAGAAAATGTGACATACAAATTAAAGATAATTATTAAAAAAAGCTTACACTTTTGATAAAGTATAATGATCTGTATTTATTTTGGGATTTATTAAATTTTCTAAATTATAATGGCACATATTGTCTAAGACATAATGATAACATCTTAATGGCCAATTTACAATATGAAAAGATATATCAACTTTATTTTCAAGAAGTTGAGATATGGGAAATCTAAAAAGTTTTTCAAATAATTATGACTACATACATGTTAATTTATAATTTATTTTTTAGTTCTTACAAATTAAATATACTTACTCATCTGATATTGCTACATATACTTCTTTCTGTATAATATTTATTATTTTAAAATCATACGAGTGTTTTAAGTCTTTTGAGTGAATAGTTAACTCATCACCAATAGTAATGAACGGGTCATCTTCATCCAAAGTAGGCACTGTAATTCTAAATTTACCAGAAACGTGTTTTAGTTTCTGATTTTTCAAATTGTGTCTTGTAACAGTTAATTGAAGTTCGTGCTCTTCCAAATACAATAACATTCTAAACAGTACCGAATAATACTTAGTGTCTATCTTTTTTATGTGTGGAAGATAGTTAATAAAATTTACATAACTATTGTATAATTTATTATTTTGGGGACTTGTATTATTTAACGCTGCATATAAATCAGCTGGAGGTGTAATCCTTGGTAATTTCACTAGTTTGCATACTTTAAAGCTTGTACAGTGCCTAATACAGAAATAAATATTATTTATCAATTTTATAAAATAAATAAAATTATTTACTGTCTAATATCGAATTTTCTTACGTGTCATTCACCACGCGAGATCTCTGTTTGTTGTTTCTATTTGCCATATTAGGAAAATTTATTTAAACAACCAATAAAAGTTGAGAAAATAGTGCTTTGATGTACAAATACACGTTATCTCAAAAAGCGGGGTTTCCTCAAACGTTATTAATACAAATTTCTAGAAACAATAATTATTATTGTCATGTAGTAATATTTATAGTAACTTGATAAAATATTAGGTGTGTAAATTAATTAGTAATATATGAAGTATGTAAATTATTTTTTTAATTAATATTAAGCATATTTTTTTTAATTAATATTAATATTAAAAATATATAAAATAAAATATATTTTATTATATTATTTTGCATTTGTTTAATGATAAAATAGTGCTCCCCACTTATTTGCATGTACTCTTCTTAATAATAATTTATGTATATTTTCACTTCTTATATTTTTTTTCTAGTTCAAAGTTCAAAAAAATTCGATTTTAAAGAACAATCTTCAATTTTAAATTTTACACAAGTACTCGAAAGATGAAACAGACTAACAGAAGTGTAAAAGGACAAGAAAGTGACTACCCACCATCACTCACAAATATGTTTTGTTCTAGAAGAGTTTGTTTCTTATAATGACACGGCCAATAGAAGTGCTTGTATTTAAAAATGTATTGAATCCGTCAAATACATTTTTAAAATGTATAATCAATAATCAATTATAAATGATAAAAATCAAATAATCGATTTAAAATGTAAAATAATCAATCAGCGTTTTGCAGATTCGTCATTAATCACATCTGCCATTTCCTTGACAACGAAAGTAACAAAGCTAAGAAATCCCCCTAATGTTTCCCTTGTGAACAAAAAATGCTCGGGCAGCACTGTGATTTATTAAATTTACTATCCCCCCACCGTACGATTTTCCACGAATACGAATTCTTGAAATTTTTTATTTCATTGTTTACTTTGGAAATGAAATAAAATGAAATTAAATGCTAGATGTTAAAACGCTGTTATAATTTTCTGCAAAACTGGGAAGATTGCAAGCACTCGCAATTAAGAAAAGTGTTGCAACGAAAATTTTGACTTTTAAGCTTTACCAAAAAACCAGTCGCGTAGTGCAAATAAGAAATCGAACAAACCTGCGCTATATATGTCATGTACATTATTGTACATTTTATCGTATATCACACACTGCAACGTTGTTTAATACCATTTATTAATACAAAACATTACTATGAACAAGCATTTCATAAAATCGCGGAAAGTCTATAGAGGGGGCTGTGGTGACTAGGTTATGTTTATATCGGGGCGAAAGTCCCAGTTCTGACATTGTTGCCAGATTATCCTAATCATAGTCTGGTCCTAAAGTAGACAGTAATATTATTCGTAAATGACATGGTATTCATGTGACGTTGATACCTTTTATTGTATCGTTACGATGTATGCCTAACGATTTTATTATAGAAAAGAAATGGATATATTGCATTTTTCACTGACAAAAGTATGTTCTAATGTATACATAGATAATGTAAAACGCGAACCATTTCGGTAGTTATTTAAGTAAATATGTGGAATGTGATTACGAACCGTCTGTTAATTTTTACATTCGCATATTTGATTCCCTTTGTTATTGTTTAACATTCTGTTTGTCTCTCGACAATATTTACCGATATAATGATTACATGTTCAAGTGATTGATTTTGAAAACTCTAATTTCTTTTTATACAATCTACTTGTATTTTATATTGAGAGCTATATATAAATTAAATTGAGAAACACATGAAGTATGCACGCATTATGATATGTCAGATATTGTATTTATTTAGGAATAATTTAGAAACTTTTATTTAAAATTGTACATAATCTTAGCTATATAAATATAAGTATATAAATAGAATATATAAATCCTTTTTGATTCCAGCAAAAATGTCACAATTGATGGATAATTCTGCAGAAAAGATTGACGTAATCCTTCCTAGGCAAATTTTGTTATACCAGGAAGAAAATTTGGATTATATTCTCTGTAAGCCCAAATTAATTCCATTAAAATCTGTCACGTTAGAAAAGTTAGAGAAAATGCAAAAGGATGCGGAATTAAAGATACGAGAAGCAGTAGAATACAGTAATGAAAATAATAATGAATAAGTTTTAAAAATTAAAGAGTATAAATTGTAGAGATATGGTGAAGTAAAAAATTAGAAGTTACCAAAATGGTTCTTGGAGTATTCTTGACGGAAATCGTAGCAGCATTTTGTCTTGCTGCCACTTTATTGTATAAATATGGGAATATTTTTCGACATCACATTATTGTCACAGTTTCTGTGCTGATAGCATGGTACTTTTCACTGTTAATAATATTTATCTTACCTTTAGATGTTTCATCTGTAAGTACTAAAATTTATTAATTTTAATAATATCAGACCAATTAATACATTGTTACAATATATGTTAATACATTATTTTCTTGTAGACTGTTTTTAGACAGTGTGTTGAACAAAATATTCATAATAACACAAAACTAAACTCTGACAGTACAACAACAATCCCATTTCATACTTGTAAAGAACCTTGGCCTAATGTACCAGAACATATATTCCCAAATTTATGGAGGATCGTATATTGGACCTCGCAATGTTTAACATGGCTGATATTACCGATTATGCAATCTTACATAAAAGCAGGAGATTTCACAGTTCAAGGAAAGCTAAAATCTGCTTTAATAGATAATGCTATATATTATGGAAGTTATTTGTTTATATGTGGTATACTTTTAATATATATAGCACTGAAGCCTGGTTTTGATTTTGATGGGTGAATATAACACATTTGTATAATACATGTAAAAATATATTATGCGTTTATATATATATATATATATATGTATTTTTTTTAGTCAAAAATTAAAAGCTATAGCATCATCTGCATCAAACACATGGGGTTTATTCTTATTGGTATTACTTCTTGGATATGCACTTGTAGAAGTTCCTCGTGGATTATGGAATGCTAGTAAACCTGGATACACTTTAAATTATAGCTATTTTAAAGTTGCTAAATTAAGTTTGGATAAATGCGAAGCAGAAGAGACAGTAGATGACATACTTGAAGTAATTAAATATTTTATTTAATTTACATTTAATTACCTTTATCATTGTTTTATATTTATCTTATTTTTTAGTCTTTACAAACTGCTACAGTATCAATTGGACCAGGGCATCCTTTTCATTGCAATTTAGAAACGATTTTTCAAAAGATTCCTGCAGAATTAAAAGATAGAATGAATAGAAGACAATTGCCAGATGATACACCAACAGATACACCATCTGAAAAAGCTTTAATACGTTTACATAGACAAGTTTGTTACTGATTAAATATACTGTACATATAAATATATAAACATAATGACTTATTAATTTTTTCTTTATTAGACAATAAAAGCATTGCAAACTTTACAACGGATAGAAACACAATGGGGAATTTTGGTTGATAAAATAATTGATTTAGAAGATATAGCAAAGAATCAAGTAAGTGATGATAGAAGATTTAAACCAACTTTTCCTACTCATCGTTCATTTCCACTTCGTGTTGTTTATAGTCCAGTTATAGGTAAGCTTTAAATACTAATGATTATAGAAATATATCATTTTTATCTATATTTATATTAATATTTATTAGAATATATAATATATATTAATATTTTTAGAATGGTATTGGAAATGTGTCATAAAGAGTTATGTACAAAAGATCGTAGCTATTTGTACTGGATGTCTTTCAATAGCTGTAGTGTGGTCAGAAGTAACGTTTTTTAATAAAACTCCAGTGTTATCATTGTTTGCCCAATTTTTGAATCTAGCTAAGGCAAATTACGATTATTTTACAATTGAGGTAAAAATATATAGTGATATATTTGATATTGTGATACGATATATCTGATACTAAAAAACAAAATTTTTATTTTAAAAATTAAAAATTAATATAAAAGAAAGAGAGAAAGACAGAAAGAGAAAGAGAGAAAAAGATAGTTAAAATATTTTTTATAGGTATTATCAATGCTGATAATTGCTTATCTTTGTTACTGCGCTTATTCGACTGTTTTAAAAATTCGTGTATTGAATTTATATTACTTGGCACCTCATCATCAGACTAACGAGTATAGTTTAATATTTAGTGGAATGATGTTATGCCGTCTTACACCACCTATGTGTTTAAACTTCTTGGGTCTTGTACACATGGATTCGCATATTATTAAAACTCACATTTTGGAAACTCATTACACTCAAGTAAATATATGAACAGTTATAGCATTCTCATGATAAATTAAAAATTTATTCTGTAATTCATTTATTTAGGTAATGGGACATATGGATGTTATTTCCATTATATCTGATGGATTCAATGTATACTTTCCAATGGCTATTCTAGCATTTTGTCTAGCAACGTACTTTAGTTTAGGGAGTAGATTGCTTTCTATGTTAGGTTTTCAACAATTTCTTGATGATGATGAGTTTACAACAGATCTTGTTGAGGAAGGTCAAGAATTAATAAAACGAGGTAATGCTATTTTATTGTAATAGATATTATAATATAATATATATATATAAATTCAAATATTTTCTTTTATATAAATGTGTTTATATGCTTATTTTTAGAGAGACGTAAACGACAAAGAGCTGAAGATTTAATGTACAGAAGACGGGAGTTTCAAGAAAGATTTAGTGGTGCTGCCAGTTCATCTCGCTATAGAACCTCACGGCAAAGTACTGATACAGGTATTTACAATTTGTAGAAGAAGTGATAATATATATAGTATAAAAACGTAGGCACTAACTTTTACATTTCAAATTTAAATTAAATTATAGTCCGACCTTTAAAACGAGATGAATCAGTAGAATCTGCAAGAGCCGGATTATTACGTGACTTTGATCCTGCAGATTATTACATTGGTATGGCGTCTGGGGTTGATAGTTATGGTGCAAATAATAGTTACGATACAAGCTGCCAAGCTGATGATTTTTATGAAGAACAAATAGACAATGCAAGAGCATTTATCGCAAATACTAATCGTATAGGACCTCCACAAAGAGGATTATTCGACGACATTTAAATAGAACCTAATAATGTTCAGGTTTTGCTCAGTAATAAATTATGAAACAGGTACATTTATATTTAAAAAATATTCGATCTATACTCGATATATAATAAAATTTTTTAAATATTAAATCTGGAATTCTGAACAGATGACAATTACATTATAACATAACATACAATTGAATGATATAGTCCAAGAATGAATTGAATAGTATAATTAAAAAATTTGTTTTTTATACTTTTATTGCTTATTATTAAATTTCAAGTGGACAAATAAAAGTAAATTTTGATTTACTAGTTTATTTTAATCTATATAATTTTTTTATAAATTTTTACGATAATAATATTAATATAATAATATTGTAGTTCTATTGATGTAATGTAAAATGTTGAATTTCATACAGTATTTGATATATTTTTAACAATATATGCACTGCATATTTAAAGAAGCATAAAATAATAATATAGAGTAAAATAGAAATAATAGATAATAGAAAGTTATAAAAGTTTGGACAATTAAGTAATTAAGCAAATTTGTTTTCCGATTATTTCTCGTTTCGATTTTATAATCTGAATAATAATTTCAATACAATATATTTATTATAATTTTCACAAATTTCGTATATAAAGATAACGTAAGTAGAGTTAGTAAATATGATAAAACTATTTTTTATTTAAAGTATAATAAAGTGTAGAAAAAAATGGTTTTAAATATTTATATTTATTTTTCACTTATACATCGTTAAGATGCAAGTAATTTACTGATTCGCTATATTTAGAATAGTATAATGTATATATGAGCTGTATATTAGTACTTAGAATTTTTATTACAATATCAAAAAAAATATTTGTGTTGTGTACTGAACAAGATCCTTCTAAGAAAATTCAAACATATGTTATGTAATTCTATGCATTTTCAATTATTTCAAATTGAAATAAATTTTAATTATTTTTGCAACTGGTTAAATTTGTAAATAATAAATATTTATATTATTTAATTTGATAATTTAAAATTCGTTTATGTAAAGTTTATACATAATATATGTATTATATTGTATTGTAATATAACTTTATTCGTATTTTAAAATCAACAAAGGAGATACGTGAAGCTCGAAAGGGAAAAAAACTTTCTCCGTTATGCAAAATGAAATATGTATATTAATTTTATTGCAAATATTTCATACATATATGGAAACAGTTAAGAAAATATTATGTATCTAAAATATACGTGCAATAGTAGTATCTACTAATAAATATTTAATGTATTAATAGGAAATAACGAATTCCAGTAACCTTATTTGAGTATTCCCTTAATTACATTTTACAATATTAAAAATATATATAAATATATCTGAAGTTGAAATATTTATTTTATATAAAATGTAATATTTTTTGTATACTTTCAGCTATGCTTTCAGTAAAATCATATATAAATAATTTTCTAAAGCAATGTAAACATGTTTTGCATAATTATATAAAGATCATTAAATTTTTAATTGCGGTAACAATTCTTGATAATTTATGGAACAAGCATGATAAAGGATATAACAATTCACAATAATAATAATAATAACAATAACAACAAAAATTACAGTTTATATTAAATTTATCATATGAAAGTTTCGTGCAAAAAATATATGAATAAAAGATACAATTAATATTTATGTCGTTTCATATATAAGTTTTTAAATAAAATTAGAACGAAAATATATTTCCAAATATATTATGCAAGAAACAAAAGAATAAGTGCAAATGAATATTATGTTTTAGTCGAACTCTATAGTCACATTTTATTAAGTGAAATAAACTATATAAAATGTGATTATTGCTAAAATGAAGAAAGAAAGAGTATATGCAGTTATTATTTTCACTATTTTTACGTGTTCCGATTGTGTACGATTTTTTTTTTGCCTGTACCTAGAATTTCCTAATTCTGGCATTAACAGCAATGGCTCTAACAATAACAAACTGGATCTATTCGCGCGATGATCAATTACATCATCCTGTTTGAAACTGTATGATCGAAATACATCGTTACGATAGTTCATCCAATTTTGCAAATCAGTATCATATCCAACATGTTTTATAGAATTTAAAATATTATTATGATTCATATGAAACGCTGTAGGTGCAATACCATTACTTGATATTCTTGTATAAAAATTACTTGTACACCGATGGTATAACTCTGTATTTACTATTTCTTTTGCATTATTATTTATAACCAAAATATTTGGTTTTAATATTGTTTTTAAATCAAAAATATCTCGCGGTAGGCCATAAAAGTAGAATATACTGGAAGCATTAGTTTTTAAGTAATTGTGAACTAACAAGCAATGCCGAGCATCATCGTATTGCAAATATAACGTATTGTCATGTTTACCATTTTCTGAGCAATACTTAAACTGTAAAGTTTCGTTTTGTTGAAATAAATGAACTTCCCTCGCATACAATGGCTTCTTTGTATATATCAGACGATCAGAATATACTGGACTACCTTGTAAACTGGCACATTTTTTACAAATTTTATATAGAGGAAGAAAAAGTGTATTTATCAAAGTTTTCGCTGTAGTAGGGCTATATTTTTCGTAATAATCCATAATATCACATTCAAGAGCATTAACTTCTTCATAAACATGATCCAGTTTAGATGAGTATTTTGTCATTGTATTATTTTTTTCTGTATTCTGTTCCATTAATACAACATTGTGGTCAATTAGATCATCTTTAAATTTATTTTTAGTCTCACATTTTAAAAGTTCATTTCCATAAATAAATTGCCCTGATTTATGAAGTTCGCTTCCCAATGTCATTGACAATTCTGTTGTATTTGACATAGTCTCAATTATTTCTACATTACTAATGGCAGTAGGAGATACATAATCGTGTTTAGTATCTTTCTTATTTTCATTTTCCTGAAGTGCTTGCATCAAGAAAACGTCATTGCTTACAGACGTCATGTCAGCATTTATAAATTTGCACGGTAGCATTTTATCTATGTGCGAAATACCAAATGCGTGTGTCTCCGTGCTTGGTGTTTCTATAGCTGTGTTAAATATGTGCCATTTATCATTGTGATCTTTATTTCTAATGCTACGTTCTTTTTCTAGTCGTAAATGTTCTAAGTGTAATTGGCGGTGGTGAACACACGCAAAATTATATCAATTCGTCCTTTCACTCTCCTCAGATCGTAATTCCCGTTTAATTTTATCCAAGTCGTAAAGAACCTGAAATGAAATATATAATAGCAATCAATTAGGTCATCAGTATAACAGGATTATACTTTTAAATACGATTAATAACATATATACGAACTTCTAATATAGAAGCAGCACTCCAAGCTTGTGTTCTGCAACTATCCTTGCAATATTCTCCGTCTTTGTTGGTAAGTTCAGGAAGACCTCTCCAGTGATTTGTAGATACTTCTATGAAATGTCGAGAAATGATAGATTCAGTTGATTCGACCGTACGACGTAATTCTTCCTTTCCTCCAACTAATGGAGCAAAATATAGTCGAGCGCGAAGGAAATAACCAATGGGCCAAACCCATTCCTATTTGATGCCATGAAATTATATTAGTTTTGCACTAGAGTATTTCATATTAAATTAATGTACTAAGAAGTATTGCTTACAGGCCCTTGATGATAATTCCAACCATGAGCTAATTTAGTATCTCCACTATCATTAGAATTATCGTAATATCCATTATATGCCCAATCAGCAGGATCTAACGTTTTCATTCCAAGTGGTCCTAATAAAATTTCTTCTATCTTTTTTAATGCTATCCACGCATGTTCCGGATTAAATAACTCTGGAGCCTTTTAAAATAATGGTATTTTAATATTATTTTATTTTAATTTCAATTCATGCGCTTACATTTCAAAAATAAATAAATTATAAAAATATACTTACGACAACCATTGCAATTGGGAAATTAGGTCGTAATTGATAATCAGCCCATGCTTGTGTTGCTCCATGACTATCTTTGAAAATTCCACGGCGATGAATAAGCTCTGGTTTTAATTCTCCTTCTGATGATACTTCGTTGACGTAAAAATATTTTTCAAAATTCAATGAAATTTTATCTGCCCATTGTTTATAACTCCATGTTATAACAGAGCCTACAATAAACATTGTAACGAACAATGATTGGAAATAAATGGGAAAACGTAAATGAAATTTATTTTTTACCATCACGATTTTTTCTTTGCACACTACCATAAGGAAAAAGATTTTGCTTATATAATTCAGCCAAAAAGCTGAGAATACTCTTGCTTAGTCCTACTATCTCTACAGCTGAACCATCCCTTGGAGTAGCTGGTTTTCCTTTGTTACCAGCTTTTTCAGAAGAACCCATTTTATCCATCCAAGTGCCGCAATTTGCGTCATTTCCACCAAATATGAATCCTGTTTCTGGGTGTACTCCAATTTGGTTATTAAAACCACGATCTGTCATATGTTCATCAATTTGTTTCCCAGCATTTCTTTCTCTAAAACAAAGTCCTTGGAAATGTACCATAAGAGCTTCTTGAATAACATCGTGCAATGGCTGATCCTGGAATTTTTTTGTAATATATACCATATGTAAATATGTTAATATATGTAATTTATTAATAAAGAATATTTTTCACGTACTACTTGTCCCGCAGGTAATGCGGGAGAATCATCAGTTGGAAATAATCTCGAAACTTTGTCTGTTAAAATTTTTAAACCATTTGGTATTTCTTGTATGTAGCATTGAATTGTATACAACCACCACCACAAAGCATCTCGACAGTTATATCTAAAATACATAATTATTCAAAACGTACAACAATAATTAGAAATTTGCATTAATACAATAATAATTAGAAATTCATTTTTTACCTAGCATTTTTTCCTT
Source organism: Tetragonisca angustula (assembly GCA_036937485.2). Classification (NCBI taxonomy): domain Eukaryota; kingdom Metazoa; phylum Arthropoda; class Insecta; order Hymenoptera; family Apidae; genus Tetragonisca; species Tetragonisca angustula. Next base: position 824,519 of record JAWNGG020000008.1, on the reverse strand, counting down.
TATCAAGTAAATTTGGTATAAGACCATGTCGTAAAGTTCCAGCATAACCGAGAATAATAAATCGTGCTTCTGCATGTCTTCCTGTTAATATTAATAATCCCCTTAAAGCAATGAACGTATCTCTTCCCCAATTTCTCATATATCCTGTGGTAAAATGTGGTAAACCAGCAGACAACGTCATACACATTTGTTCACTTTCGCCATTATATTGTTTAATCTTTGGTTTAGGAGGATCTACATTTGGAGACAAATCCGGTAATGGAGCTGATTTTACTACACCTCCCATTTGAATTGAAACCAGAGATAGAATTTTTACGAAAGTGGAACCATCTTTCACAAAACTAATGAGTTATAATGAATTAGTAAATGTTTATAACAAAAAAATAAAAACTTTTAAAGATTTTTAAATATTAAGTACCTTGACATTAGATTATAGCATTGTTCAAGAAGTATCATATAAACGTTTACGATTATAACATCGAAATAACTAGGAACGAGATAGCGTGGTATTAACTTAAATGGTTCAGTAACTTCTTCAAGCCATTCTCCAAGAGTTTTAGTTCCATCATCTTCTTTTAATCGTTGCCAAGTATAATCTATATATTTGTTTAAAGATGTTAAGATTCATTAATTATAGAATGAAATATAATTATGTTAATATTAAAATTGATTGGTTTCAATATTTGTTTTTTCTAGTACATACCTATTAGCCAATTACCCTGTCTGAGATTAATGCACATTGGATGACCCAAATCATTGTTAGGACGAATATCCGCCAACAACGAAATTATACCTGAAAAAATGCAATGTATATTATTTAAATAAATATAAAACTATAATATATTAAGTTACCTTGTAATCCTGCATAAACAAGCGGCCCATATCCAGGAATGTCATATACACCAAATCTATTTGAAGTTTCATCACGTTCTTCTTGATCGCATCGATATAAAACCTTATTTAAATCTACTAAATCCATACGAGAGGCAATAACACGTATGTCAGAACTTCTCTGCGATGTTATTATTGAAATAATATTATGAAGTTTTACAAGAGCAGGTTTTGTATTAGCATGAAGGGATACACTGAAATTGAACATATTATAAAATTTATGAAAAAATTGTATAAAAAACGTAATTAAATATTACCGAATAGCAACAACAGAACCAGGCTGAAAGTTTACAAAATTAAGCTGAGTTATTTTAGGATCACCAGAATCAACTTTTTCAAAGATTTCTGAATCACAGATTTGTATATGTTCTTTAAGGTTTACAACATATTCTGAGAGACCATTTATGTAATTTTCATCTTGTACATATTTTTCAGGATAGTGAAAGCGTGATGTACCGTTCCTAAACACAATATTTCAATAAAACATCAATAAGGACTATGAAAAATTATAATTATTGATGTTTCGTATTTATTACTTAGTTCCTATATGAAATAAAGATGCCTCAAAAATAATTTCTTCTATTACACCTTCCACTCGCAATGGTTTCACATGTCTTCTCAAATCGTTTGCATTAGGATCAGGATGTTTGAATGCTGTAAAAGCAACTAAAATTACACTATCGTGAGTTGTTGGAGAATGTCTTGTTACAGCTACTATATCACTGTCCATTTGGTCAACAAATACCTATAATAAATAATAATTAATAAATATTTAAAAATTTGTACAAAGGTAACACCTCTACCACGCATTATGAAAATATACTTGGGAAAACTTCTCTTGCCCGAGAATATAATGCAAATCATTTAATGCTTTCTTCGCCGCTATTATACCAGTCTTTGAACCTACAAATTTAATTCCATCCACCAACGGTTCATCATCTGTCCAGGATGAATATTGTCTTGTTTCATCTACAACATGTATCTGTAAGGATTGATTAAGATTAGTAAATCAATTTTATTTATTTTTTCTTATTACTTACATGATGAGGAACTAATTCATCGTATCCATGATTGCTGCCGCTAGCACATGCAGCCATTGATACAAGAGCAGCACTTGGAAGTAAATCGAACACGCTACGCTTTTCTACAGGACTAGGATTATCATGAGTTAAATCTAGGAACAATGCATGTGCTATGCTCGGTACTAAAGGCCGTTTACGTGGTTGCAAAAATGCACCGACTGGTTCGCCTCCATATCGGTATACTAATCGACCTTCTTCATGACTATCCCACGCAGACATAGCTTCTAATTTGAGAAAAAGAGAAAGATTTATCAGGATTTAATAATAATTTATAATTAATTGTAAGTATATTATATATTTCATATAGTTAAATAGATATTTTATAAAATATCATCACTTAAAATAAATCTGCATACCTCGAATCAAAGATGTGATACCAAGTCGATTGACAAATATGTTATCTTTTTGATCGGAATTTGTAAATAATTCGGCAACAACGTACAAATCTGGACGGACTCGACGTGCAACATCAAGCATGTACTAGAAAAATTAAAAATTCATTATAATACGAATAATATAAATTTTCATTTCTTAATGCTTTAACAACATATACACCTCTGCAACTGGAATAGGGGTCGAATGACAATTGTCTAAGCGAATACCATCAAAAATTTTAGCCGTTTGTTCAACATAAGTAGTAATATGCTGCCATAAAAAAGGACAATCTTCTGGTTTATTTCCATACCTGTAGGAAACATATGTTACTGATTGCAATTACATGTACTATAATATATTTTACTAATATTTTAAAAGCAGTTGCATTACCTTAATTTTACACTATCACCCCAAGCAATCAGTTCTCTTCTGATGTAAATATTAGAATCAGGATCAGCAAAATTTTTTAGAGGATCTCCATTCATTACCCATCCGTTATGAGCCATAAGGTAGCAGCCTGTGTCAGAATACATTGTAGCTTCTCTTTCAGTTAATGTTTGAGATGCTCCGTAATCAGTAAAATACCTGAAGGTAATTTATGCATAAATAATATCAACGTATAATTTTTTTATGATAGTTATGTACCTAGGAACAAGTGGATTTCTTTCGCTTATTTCTTTAAGTTTAGGTCCATCAGCTTGTACTCTAAAATATCGTATACCGGCAATGGAATTTTCAACTGCAGCATTCAGATGATTTTGTACTTCGTTAATGATTACATTATTAAGTTCCTGTAATTTTTTTCTTAAGTCTTCAGCACAACGTTTCAAACGAGTATCTTCGTCAAAACAATCGGCTCTTCAATAAAAAATATAATAAGAAGTGTTAACTATGTAAATAAAATTTTATTAAAGTAAAACTTTAATATTCTGATATATAATTTACCTATATATATTATATTTTTGCAAAGCAAGTTGCATATTTATAGTTGCTTTCAATCTACGAAATTTCGGATCTTTTATTATTTTGATATCGTCCGATATTGGTTCAATGTTATCTTGAGGCATTTGATTTCGTGCCAAATTCAAAAATTCAGCAATAGTTTCATTAATATCCAATACATACAATTCATGTATTTTTACAAGCGGTAAAAAATATGTATGTAATGCATGACGAATTGACTAAAAATGGAGAAGTAATAAATATGCATATATATATAATATATTGCACTTGTTATTGAGTATTAATATAGTGAATTTATCTTACATTTAAGTGTTCTTCAGTTTCAACTATTGGAGGAATACCTTTAAACTCCCATTCTCCAGCTGCGACTTGTACTGTCAATTCAAACAATGTAGCATCCAAAATATATGCAGGACGTAAATGAGGACTATTCAAACAATTGTATGTACATTCTGGATGAGATATCAAAAAAGAACTTTCATTTGCCGTATGATTCAAAACAATATCGCATATGCTTAGCATCTGAAACATATAACATTTATAGAAATAAAATATATAAAATTTTATATATATATATACACTTACATTCCATTCATTGCGTATTTTATTTATCAGTCCTTCAACATCATCATATGTTATTGATTTATCACCATCATTAAAAGAAGGATTTAATTTTAATTGGTCACTAAGACTATATGATGATTTAGAAAGTCCTAATTCTTGAATTGGAGTAAAATGAATCACATTATATCCAGAGTTTTTAGCCACTAATAATTTATCTTCCCAGGTAGAAAATGGTCCTAAACATTTTGCAAGAACAGTTTGACATTGAATACAATCCAATGGTAAATCATCACCATGTTCTCCTATTTTAAGTTCTGGATCCACCAATAGGTACCCAGAAGCAATGGGTTTCATGCATTCAGAACTGAAAAAGTTGATATATTTAAAATTATGGATAATATATCTTTTTATAACAGTAATTTTTTTTATGTTTAATACTTACTTAGGATCTATAAGATAATAGTGAAATGAACCAGCCAAAAATAAACATATATTAGCTGTCTCATTAACCCATTCTAATGGATAATACGTATGTCTATCAAATTTTTTATTTTCTCCTAAAGGATAATTTATGAAAAGATCAAGTGTCTTCCCAAGAAGAGAAGCACCTAAACGAAATTCTACTCTCCATCCTGTTAAGAATAGTTTTAACTTTAGGGATTGCTCAAACTAAAAAAATAATAAATAACACAGAATTTACATACCTTTTTTTAATTTATATAATATACCATCAAGATGTTCTCCATTATTTAGAGTTAAAACTCTTATTTGTTCACATTCGTGACTTTCAGTTATTGACACGTGTTCTGTCATATTCCCTACCACTGCCTAGAAACACAAATACTTATTTTGTAATACAATATCAATTTTTTGTATTATTCTTTAATTATTCATGATATGCACAACTCTTAGTTTTATACCAATACATTAATGCATTCTTTTAAAATTGTTATAAACATTTTCTGTACTTTTGAAAAAAAAAATTAAATAATAAAAAGTATATTTAAAATAAATATTTATGAACATTTAGTTAGCAAAGAAAATATAATACATATTAAGTTAATAAAATGTCTATACTTTTAAGAGGAAAATCTTAGGATAGTAGTACTTACACGTGAAGTGTGGTACATGAATAAATACTAAGCCCACAATTCCCTTAATATAAGTTATCAGCACAAAGCAGTTAGCAAGCGTGCAAAAAGTATATTAAATTACAAAGTTATGCTGCATGAACATGCATAAAGCCCAGAGACATTCTCATTCTACATGCTTGGATTACCTCTTTGTAATAATATAAACAGGGACTTTGTACCATATAACGTCAATTGTCTATATCACTATTTTCTATTTATTTACTATTACTACATTTCTGATAAATTTAACAGAGACATTATTATTTCAAATAGTTCAGCATTATTTTAATATTAAAATATTAGCCTGAAATATAAATCATTTTATATATCATGTTCAACACTGTACATAAGATACCTCCTTTGATTAGACTGTTACATATGTATTAGATTATATTATAAATGTTACAAAGACATTACAATGGTATATATTATCAATTGCAATCAAATTTAGTAATGATATCCTTATCATTTTAAAGATAAAAATATAATATAAAAAGTTATTAAGACATATTATCATCATATCTAGACTTACATAACAAAGACATTTTAAATAGCTGCATTTGCAAAGATGTTGAAGAATGGTCCTAAGTTTCCTTATTAATATCCTTGTTGCATCACAAAAAAAATTGCCTATTGCAAGTATAAAACCCATTCTCAAAATAGATCATATAGCTGAAATTGTTATTAAAGACCTTTCTCAACTAGCTCTGTAGTATCACAGCATTAATGTTATGTATTGTTGCTTTTATTTAAACAAATATCACATTTGTATTACCTATAACAAATATGAAAAAAAAACTTTAATTATAAAAGCTGTTATTAATACTGCTTTTAATACAATCAAAATTATAATCAATTTTTATATTAAATATAAGTGAAAATAATTATCTAATTATATTAATTACAAAATTATTGTTTTATATATTAAAATAAGATTATATAATTAAAAAACTATTTTATTTAATTATTCAGAAATACATAATACATATCATATGGTTCAAGATACATATAAAGTAAATACATATGTACATATACATATTTTTCTACAATATTAAAAAATTATAACAGAGATTGAAATTGAATCATCATTGATTGAATTTGAACATTAATTACTTCAATTGAGTTTCTTATAAAAATTACAGAATCATAAAAATGATATACAAACATATTAAGAACTATGACAGAACTATGTCCATTAGAATTTAAATGTATACATATCAATATATATATATATAACTCGTTACATGTATACAATGGGTTAATTAAGACAAATAAAATCACAATTAATAGCTTTCTCTGTACAATTAGAACATGCAATAGAAAATTGTACAAACTCTTAAAAAACACATTACCATTTTCTTTTAAAATTTTCATGTTTTCTTTCCATACCTGATTGTTCTGCGTATTAAAAACTAAAATATTATACTTTCATTTAAAAATAGCAAGAAAATCAAATGTATACGAAACAATATAACACAGATTGGTAAAACGCAAAACAGATTTAAACGAATTTCTTTATGAAAGTAATTTAATGTAATTTACTATATAATATGTTAATATTAATTAAGAATAATATGCTACGTTCGAATTTGACCTCTATTTTATAAAGACAACTGTGAAGGTCACGAAATGAGAACATGGTTCAAGTTAAAGGGACGAAAGAAGCAGACGACAAGTTGTAGAAATTCGAAACGTTGATTGGGTAATCATTCACGACAACTTCATATTGAAATTTTAAATATTTTTCTTTTAGAAAAGTTAATATTGTTGTACGTGGATTTATCATTATAAATTGACCTGTATGATTTCATATATTTCATAAAAATTTATCTGTAAGACTAATTTTATGTATTATGATTTCTAAATTGAAATTTGGAATATTTTTTATTTATGCACAAATGAAAAATATCCCAAATTAGAATTGTAATTGCATTGCAAATCATAGATTGCATTGCATATCGTAGAATTTCGATAAGGATATTTGAAGAAATAAGAAGAAATTAAAGGATAATACATCATAGATACATATATCCTTTTTTTTTTTTTTTTTTTTGTTAAATAGGTTAAAATAGCTATATGGACAGTGATAGATTATTTATACGTTATTTAAGAAAAAGGTTTCTAGAAATATTTTTATTATTAAGGTATGAACTATTTTTCAATAGTTCTAATAAACTTCTTTTCCAATAAATTATTCGAATTTTGTTCTCAATATTACGAAAAATATACAAAAAATGGGAACTTTAGAGACATAAAATAGATGTGCAACTGAAAAGAAACACATTATTTAAATGTGAATATGAAATAATATTTTTGTAATAAGATTAATTACAGACCGGTAATATTTCTTGTCACTGACAGTCATTCGCTTTCTCTTTTGCACATTATTTCAAAATGGCAGCCCCTACGGATGAGCTGAGTAAGTAATTTGGAAAAAAAATCAATTTATTTTATATGATGATAGTTTATTTTGACGATGACACAAATAATATTGTTAATTATACCGTTTTTCATTTAATAAAAATATTATTTCTAACGATAACAATATTTTTAAATGCATCATGACTTGTAAAACGAGTTAATTATTATGCCATTTTGTAGAAAATAATTATATTATGCATATTTCAATTTACATTTAAATTTATCTGAAGAAACAATTTGTTTAAATTCTTCTGTCTGTTTCTGCTTTATTTTTCGTATATATTCGCATCTTAATTGAATGATTGATGTTAAATAGAATTATTTTCCTCTTATCAGCTAAATTTCTATGTTAACATTCACACAATTACTTCTTTTATCATAAACTCTCAAGCATTGCAGATTGTTTTTGGATGATTCAAAATTTATGAGATGATTATTTTATAATAAAATATTGTTTCAAACAAATGCATTTCTTAAACATATAATGAATAATTATTTTTAGTTTTATTTTGAAAGTAAACAATATTTAATGTTACGAAAAATTATTTACCGAGTTATTCGGCATAGTTTCATATTCACAAATTAATTGTTATATATGTAATTTATTGTTTCATGGAAGTTTTGCTTGAGCGAGTATTTTTCCGTTTGGGATCTGCAGATACTGATGAACAATTACAAGCATCAGTATGTAAATTTTTGCCACCAGTTTTATTGAAACTTTCTAGTGCTCAAGAAGGTGTCAGAAAGAAAGTAATGGAGTTATTAATTCATATAAATAAAAGAATAAAGAGTAGACCGCAAGTTCAATTGCCAATTGAAACGCTTTTACTGCAATATCAAGATCCAGCTGCCAGCTCGTTTGTAATTGTATGTTGTCAGTGCAAATAATCAATTTAAGATATTTCTGATAGGACAAGAATTTATTTATTTTTATTTATTTACAGAATTTTACAATTATATATATAAAATTAGGATATCCTAGAATGAAAATGCAAAAACAAGCTGAGTTAATTCCAAGTGTATTAAATGCTATTGAAGGAAAACCTCTATCACATCAAGACAGGTTTGTAAATACTTAATTTACAATGATGAAAATTATTATTAATAAACATAATTTATAATAATAAATTCCGAAATATTTCAGTCTATTACTTATAATTATGCCAGCATTGGGGCATGTTAATATTCCTGCTGATCCAGACAAACGAACATCTTTCCTTGGTTTGCAAGACAAGCCATATGTATCAAAACAGTTACTTAATTTTATGCTTGATGTCTTATTGTTACCTTATGGGTAAGATTCATCAAAGAATCTATATTTTGCTAGTCTTATGATTATAATGTATGATTTATTATTTTAGATCTGTAGGACAAATACAAAATCAACAGTCAGATCAGGTTATTGATTGGTCGAGATTCCGTGTACCTCTAGGATTAAGTGAATATGCATTTAAACGAGTGATTGGTGAAAATCCACCAACAGCAGAGCAACTTGAACAAACAAAATTAGGAATTGTAAAATTCTTAGCTGGAGGATTTTTTCCTGATTCAGATATTCTTATACATTTAATAGTAGCTGCTGCAGATACTAGATTTAGTGTTGCCAATTTAGCAGATTTAGAATTGAAAAAAATTGTTAAGTATGTTCAAAAAATATTTTTTAATGTTTTATAAATATTGTATTAGTTATAATATTGTAATATGCTAAATACGAAATTGTTTTAAAATATTCAGCACATTAGATTGGTCTTCGATGCATTTGGCAGCGCCACTTTATACATTATTTTTGGGTACTGATACTTTAGGTATTCAAAAAGAAGTTAAGCCAGAAATGAAAAGATTGCCTGCAGGTATACGAATTCGTCTAAAATTATTACATTATCTTTGCCGTGTTACTAAAGCCGGTTTTATTATACCACCATGTATTCAGGTATGTTTCATTATTTTACACTATAATTTATACTATTTAATAGCTAATTATAATTAATATACAGGTAGTTTTTCATTCCTTGCAAGAAGGTGATGGAAAAACTACAAATGCAAAGTTAAAGTCAATGGCTTTGCAATTTACATCTAATATTGTGCAACAGTGAGTATGATATTATGTTATTATTCATTTGAATTTTAAACATATGAATTTCAATATGTTTATGACATATATATCGATATGTTTTAAGGTGTAGTCTTGCACCATTATCTCGTATAGCAGGAATTATTTTAAATGGTATGATAAAATTAATTTTTGAGGGTGAAGATGTTCACCATAAAATGATGGCATATACTGTTATTGGACAATTAGGACAAAGAATTCCATCAGTAATAGACAAAAACTCAAACTTGTTATGTCATTTATTTGATACACTTGTATCGGTATGTAATTAGCATTAAAATATGTAGAAATTCCAGATATATGTTACATTACTAGAATGTTTTTTGAGCTGAATTTTTCCTGATGTTTAAGACCGATGGGGATTTACGAAGAACAGTAAGAGATACGCTGATTTCAATAACATCTGCATTTGTACTTAATAAAGATGATGAAGTTAACATATCTTTGATGAATGGATTATTATCTACGTATATTGAATCACCGAAATCTAATGTTAGGTATAGATAAAATATTGATTAAGCAATATGTATAGCTAAGAATAATATTTATGTAATTTATGTTTTGAGAACAGATTTGTGGCAATGCACTATGCTGCTAATGTATTTCCTCCTGACGATATACCTTCTCGTTACCTTTTATTATTGGCGTCTGGAGATGATAAATATGAAATAAAAACAGAAGCTACAAAAGTTTTATATAACACTACGCACAAGAATGAATATGATGAGCAAAAATGTAATCAAATTTCTTTACCAGATTTTCAAAAACTTGTTACTTATATTTATTCAAAGATGCAAGCAAGGATGTCAACTGGTGGTAATGAAAAAATGAATATAGAAAATAAAGTATTTCCTTACAGTATCACTGTATTTTCAGAGGTAATTATTAATTCAGTTGAGAAATGATTTATTGCAAATAGAAATTTTCAGAGAAAAGGTTGTTTCCTTTTTACAGATAATTACTTACCTCCGTATGTGTTTAGCAAGAAGTGCTAATAGTCCTAAATACAGTGGATCATTATTGCCTTATGAATATACGCCATTAATTACATATTATTTAAAAAATTTATGTAAAGATGAATTAGAGACATTAAATCATTACCTTGATATGATTTTAATTTTTAGTCATGCTTCTGCAGGTAAATTCGCATGTAACATTAGAAACTTAAAAATATATTAAGAATTACATTAAAATATGTAATATGTAAATAATTATATAATGCAGATCAAACTTCACTACAAGCTTTATTGGAAGTGATTGGTTCTGTTCCACAATTTGCAACAAGAATTTATGAAAATGAGTTATCATGGCTTCGTACTTTGCTTATATCTACTAAGTTGGATGTAAGACAACTGGTTGCAAAAATTTATGGTATAATAACTGCTCAACTTCCTAATAGTGAATTTGAAGCTCAAGTTTCTGAAATTATGAGTATCATGGATAAAAATTCTTTAGAAGCCCAACATGGATCATTGTTAACTTTAACATTTATGATGGAAAGAAGACTAATTTTTAAAAGAAATGACATGAACAATGATCTTTTTAACTGGGATCTTTACATTAATGTTGTAAAAATGATATGTATGTATATATTTAGATATATAAATTAATATTAATTTATCTTTTAATTTTATTTCAAAAATATTACTGTAGGCAATTTTCTTCGGAATAATACGATTTTATTAATGGACGCTGCAATTCAAAGTATTGGTATTTTGGGGAAAACATGTGGGTTACCATTACCTGATGAAGGGGAAGGAGAAACAAATAAAAAAGCAATTGTAGAAATATTATTTTCAACATTAAATAATGTAAAATTAAACACTAAGGTTTGTCGTTGTTTAATAATTATTAAATTTATTGAGTTTATATTGAATATGATATGAATTTAATTATATTTCTAGATTAAAGAAAAAGCTGCACTTTCGTTAGGTTATTTGTGTGTAGGAGAAAATTTTCCGCATACATCATACATAGTGAATAAAATAATTGCAACTGTCAAGGAGGTAAATCTATAATTATAATTATAATTGTAAACTTTAAAAGTACACTTCAAATTTGCTTTTATATTCATTAGACAAAAGACATTGAGATCCACTTGATTATGGGAGAAGCATTGGTTTGTTGTGTTCAAGGTGAAGCATCTCCAGAAAAACGAGATGCCTGGACAACATTACCAACTGAACATGAAATACCTTATAGTAATACTAGTACAGAATTATTAATACAAACATTGAATGAATTACTTCGGATGTATAAAGACCCGCATCCTAATTTGAGACAGGTATTTATTTGATATTATATTTAAAATTACAGTTTTTTCATTTTTTTAATTACATATATTTGTTACAAGGCCGTCTGTGTGTGGTTATTAGCACTTCTAAAATATAATATCGAAAGGGAGTGTATTAAAGAAAAATTTTCGTCATTGCATCATGCATTTATGGATTTTCTTTCAGATGATAGTGGTAAGTTATACAATATGTTTCTTACTTAGAAAGAAAAGAATAGAAATAAATTATTAAAGTATATTACTTTAATTACAGATATAGTGCAAGATATGGCAGCAAAAGGACTCAGTCTGATACATATTAATAGTAGCCAGCAACAAAAGGAACTTCTGGTTTCTAGCATATTACATCAATTTACACAAGGACGTAAAAGTGTACCACAAGTTACATCAGATACAAAATTATTTGAAGAAGGTCAATTAGGAAAATCTCCAACAAAGTAAAATAAGTTTATAAATTTAGATATTATTATATTTTCAATTAAATTTAGTTTAATTTTATAAATAATATTTCATTTATAGTGGTAATTTATCGACGTACAGAGAAATTTGTTCCTTGGCTACAGAATTACAAAAACCTGATTTAGTATATTACTTCATGCATCTAGCAAATCATAATGCAGTATGGACATCTAAAAAAGGTGCTGCATTTGGATTTGCAGCAATTGCTAAAGTTGCAAATGACGAGTTAAATAAATACTTACCCAATATAATTCCACGCTTATATAGATATCAATTTGATCCTACTCCTAAGATTCAGCATAGCATGTCTAGTATTTGGCGTGCCATCGTTCCATCAACAACTAAAGCTGTACGTAAAAATATTTTACTCAAAATTAGAAATGTGCATGTACCCAAAATTACAAATATTTTTCTCAAAATTGGATCTCGAAAATTTGTAATTATATAAACAACATTATGTGGTCAAAAATTTTTTAAATCTTCATCTATTTTAATCTGATTACTTTCAATTCAATAGGTGTCTATAATTTCGAATATATCTTATACATACACTCTTATATTGTTATTTATTCTGCATAAATAATGTTATTCATAATTAATGTTATTCTACAATTGTCATTTAAAATTTTGGAGCTTCAGATTACAAACGTTTCCTTTTAATTTTTCAACATTTAAATGAAATACTGCAGTAGAATTATCTGCAATATAAAAGCATGTATAATAAGGTCTGTAGATTATAAAAATGTGATAAAAATGGAAAAAAGGCATATTTCGAAAAATGTCCATAATTTGAAAAGCTTCTCAATTTTAGCAGATGCATCTTTTTCAAATAAATCTTTAATTACATTTAATAGGTTGAACAATATCATAAAGAAATTCTGAATGATATAACTGAAAATTTAACAAATCATGAATGGAGAGTACGAATTAGTTGTTGCAATGCACTTGCAGATTTACTAAGAATAAATGTTCGTTTAAATTTGGCAAAATGTGCTCCAGAATTGTTGAAAAAATTATTTCGAGTAATGGATGATATTCACGAAGGTACTCGATTAGCTGCTATAAGTACGACTAAAGTATTAAGTAGGGTAAGTTTTTTATATTGAAGTTATTTTTTTATCCTATGCATGAAACATATATTATTTATTTCTTATATCAACTTATTAATACAGGTTTGTATCCGATACTGTGATTCTTCCTATGGTAAAGAAGGAGAAGAAGTTTTACAAGCAATTTTACCTGTATTATTAGATATCGGAGTTGTTAACGTTGTAAGCAACGTAAGAACAGTATCTTTGCAAACAGTATCTCAATTAGTTTTAAGAGCAGGTATTTTGCTTAAGCCATCTTTAGTTACACTAATTCCTGCTCTCTTAAGTGCAATTGGCGAATCAGAAAATCCAAATTTATCATATTTGAGTAATGTCTGTGGAACAATGTCAGAAGCACGAGATGCCATTGATACTATTAGAGCTGGTGCTGCTAAGGAGCATTATGCTACTGAAACAATGACGAAAGTGAGTGATTTAATATACCAAGATAACTTTAATACTACACTTTAAATTATTAATATTTTCTTTTAATGTAGTGCATACAATACATTGATGCAGAGATTTTGAAGGAATTAATGCCAAAAGTGACAGAATTAATAAAATCTAGTATCGGTTTTGGAACAAAAATTACATGTTTGCACTTTATCGTCCTTTTGAGTACTCACTTCAAACAAGAATTACAACCTTATAGTGGTTAGTAAAAAAAAAAAAAAGAAAGATATCTCAACTTCTGACTTTTCAGTATAAGAAACGATGTCTAAAAAATTATTACAATTTAATATCTATGTAGGTAAAATTTTAAATGCACTAATGAACGGGTTATTGGATCGTAATTCTATCGTTAGAAAACATAATGCAGTCGCTATTGGACACATAGTTGGATCAGCGAAGGAATCAAGTCTTGAAAAGTTATTTAAAACACTTAACACATGGTACATGGAACAAGGTGTGCATTATGTAACAATTTTAAAGATTATAAAACTTATAGAACTCACAGAGGAAAGATAAAATTTTATTAAATTCTTAATTTTAGATGATTCAATCAAATTAGCAATTGGACAAACATTCCAAGCTATAAATAATTATAATCAGGAGGTATTAAAGAATTATTCGAATATCGTTATACCTCTTACTTTCTTTGCCATGCATGCACAAAAAACACAAGGTTTGTACTTAATTTTGAAATTAAATTTGTAAATATCATGGTATTTATTTACAGTATTTTCATAGAAAATGAAAGTATGATCGATTTGTGGACCGAACTATGGAATGAAATAACTCCAGGGACAGAAGCAGGGATCAAACAAAATATAGAACCAATAACAAATATTTTACGCGTTTCATTAGAATCATCATCATGGAATACGAAAGCGCAAGCAGCTAATGCAGTTCATACGTTAGCACAAAAATTAGGTAGTGACATTGATACAGTTGTCAGAAATACTTTGTTAAAGATGTTAACAGATGGACTACGCGGGAGAACTTGGGATGGGAAAGATCGTTTGTTAAATGCTCTCGCTACGCTGGCATGTAATAGCAAGTATGCCTGTAAAAATATTAATACCTTTTTTTATTAAACATATTCAAATATGTTTTTTTATTAAATGTATTCAATTTATGTTGTTTGCTTTTAAAAATTTTATAATTAATTTTTAGTATTTAATAGAACATCTAATCTTTAATAATTTAATAGGACAGCTCTCAAAGAAAATAATGAATTATCTATGGATCTAATACAAATATTACATAGGGAAAGTAAAAAAGAAGCTTTAGAATATCGCCAACAAGCTTTACGTGCTTTTGGGACAGTCCTGCATGAATTGGATATTGATAAATTTAAAGAAGTATATGAAATTGTTCAAGAAATTTTATCAATGGTATGTACCATCAATAAAAATAATAAATATGGTTAATTTTTACATTTTAAGTATTATCATGTAGCTATCAAGAAAAGATGAAGATGAATCTTTAGCGTCTGAAGAAAGAATAAAAAGAGATGAAATCATAAAATTGCATGAAACCATTTATGAAATACTTGGAAAAGCTTGGCCATCATCTAAAGACACTCAAGGTGAGTTATTAACATTATTGTATTTGAAAATCATTAAATATAAAAATATGAATTATTAATTAATTTTCTCACACTATTTAATCTCCTTTGAATTAGACAAATATTGTATAGAATTTATAACTCATTACAATAAGATGTTTCCTATTCAACCTACAACAATACAAATATCAATGTTATCAGCGCTTAATTTATTTGTGGATAAACTCGCCTTACTTACAATAAATATTTCGGAATTGTCAGTTGAAGAAAGAGGAACGTTAAATTTGATTTGTGACACGTTTAATAAAATATTAAAACATAGTATAGGTAAATATATTGTATATCCATAATTGTAATTATATTTTACGTATAATTAATATGAACTTTATATTTTTAGGTATTTCATACACTAGAATAAGGAAAGAAGCCTTAAATATAGCTCTATCTCTTGGCAGAAAGTTACGATTTACTAACAATGATGAACAATTTGATAAAATGATTTTAATAATTCAAGAAGTGTTACCAGAGTTATTGAAAGATACTGAGCCAGAAATTAGAACTAGAATCATCGATATTAAAGAAATGCTAAAGATGTGGAAACAATAATTAATTTTAGTACTTTTTAATCAATGTTGCATATGCCTAAATAGTAACTTCATGTTGAGACACTTCGAAACAATGATAATGAAAATATATAATGTCTGCTAATACATGTTTATTTAATGACACTTATTACAAATATACAATTGCATAGTAATACATAATTTAATCAATACTTTTTATTACTTCTAATCTTTCATATTGTGTTGTAAGAAACAAGAAAAGTATATTTGTCTGTAATGAATATTTACAAATATTTATATCGTTAATAATACTAAGAAGTCTTTTTTTGTTCAATAATTTTCTAAATTGATAAGATTTTTGTTTGAAAGGCAAGTATTTACATGTACTTTTGCATATGTATAGATAAGTATAAAATAATCACAAGTACTACTTATATATTACATTTTAATTCATATTATTTACATATTATCAATTATTTATATATGTTAACAAATTTGAAAGATAAAAAAAAGAAATAATTCCTAAAATTTAACTTTATAGAATTTTTAGAGAAAGAATTATAAGTATTTATGTTATAAATAAAATGGAGTAACTAAATATTATTAATTAGTTACAATATATTCTTATTTAACGTTTAATGAAATATGATTTAGAGTTTATAATTTTTATTTTCATAATTCAATACAATTTTTGTTACTTATTTATTTAAGTAAATAATTTGTCTATTTTAATTTTTTTAACAAAATTTTGGCACCTGGATTTGATTTTAACTTCAAAATATTTTTCATTGGTTTTAATTTAGAAACTATAGTATTTACAATAGATAGAGTTTCATTTTCTAATAATAATACTAATAGAAAGCATCCTCTATTACATTCTATCCATTCCTCTATAATATTTGTTTCTAAATGATCAATCAATATTTTTCCAAATGTATTTTCATTCTTCTCTTGTAACTCTTTGTCATTCTGTATAAGTTTTTTTAACATCATATGTAAACCGGCATGTTCAATCGGTTTGTATTCTTTATCTCCTTCTTTAATTTTTGATTTTGAGTTTGTGATAAACATAACAATAACTTCAAAAGCTTTTTCTAACTTTTCTCCAGTACCTATTTTCAATATTGCTAACGTTACCATTGCAATAGAACCGTTGGTCATCCAAATTGGGGTGTTTGTAATTATAGATTGGAGAAGTGAATCAGATATTGAATCTAAAAGTTCTTTTTCTCTTACTTGACTTGACTTTTTGCTTGTTGCATTGTTGTCTCCTTGCTCCAAATATTTCACTATGCTGGGAGCAAAATAATGAGAATTTCTTCTAGCTACTAAGTACAATATTACATGTTTTCCATAATCATTTAATGCTATATCTGTTAGATCATTTTGTATTTCTGGGAATATAATTTTTTTTATTAAAACAGTATCGTCCACTGAATCAAATAATGCTAATAATATCAAATATCCATGTTCAGACATTGAAATATTTTTTATATTTTCTTTAAGAGATTTTATAATGATTTTTCTATCCTTATTTGTACCATGCCATATACATAATACAGCAACTTTTGAACCAAATTTTGTTTGAGACAGTTCTACTAATGAACTCTTCAACATAGTTATTATTTCTGTTCTATCTTCAACAGAACAATCATTTAAGAATTCTAAAAGAACAGAGTGTACAAGAATGGAATTTAAAAATTTCTTATTTAATATCCTCATTAAATTTCCTTTTACTGCAGATAATGTTGCTGCTTTCATATCTTTTGCAGTTATATATACATCAGACAAAGTCTTAATTTGTTTATCTTTAGCCTGTTTATACATGTCACCATAAAATTCTTGTTTGAAATATCTTTTTTCTATTTCTGTAGCCCATGTTGAATACATGAGTTCCAATAATGGCGCAGATACAGAATGACTCATGAATTTTACTACATTACCATAACAAGAAGAAATAATTTCCTGCCTAATGCCTTGAGATCCATATTTTAATAATGTTTTTATACAATTCTTTGCATATTTTGATTCAATCATGGATAAAAGTGAAGGTTTTAATTCTACAAAAATAACTTGCCGAATTTCTGCATCACAATACTTAAGGATCCACTGAACAATACGGGACATGTCATGAGTGAATATTATTCTATTGTAATTAGTCTTTAATAAGTCATGTGCCTTTAAAATTAGCTTTTTACGTTCTAGTTTTGAACAGTCAGACCTACGTAATTTCTCACCAAGCTGCTTTGCTGCAATTGATAAATCATAAATATTACTGAAACGTTTTGCTAAACGTTTTTCTTTAAGCTCTTTTTTCTTTTTCCTAAATTCTAGCCAATTTGGTTTTTCCATAGAGTTGTCGTTTATTATCTTTAATTTTTCCTTCATGTTGTTAATATTATGATTTTCTTTGCCATTTTTAATTAAAATTTTTGCATATTTTTCCTTTGTTGTTCCTTTTATTTCAGATTTATTATCTTTATTTTCTTTTATATTATTGTTATTTTCTGTTTTATTTTTCTTCGATGATTTTTCTTGATTTGTTGAGGCAGACTCGTTACCACATTTCAATTTTCGTTTTACCATTTTGTAAATTTCTGAAAATAAATAGAAAATATAAAATTAAATAAACATGAACATAAATAATCGTCTATTTATTATATGTAGCATTTATATAATACATATTTTAATATTTTAACTAGTTAAAATTTGTTACTGAAACATAATTTATACATAACCTATGAAGAATATAAAAATATTCTATTTATAAATAATCGATTTATAAATAATGATAATCATTTTGTGTTCAATATTGTGTAACATTGTGTTTAAAATCATATAAATCTATCACAAAAAATTAAATTAAAAATATAAATACAATTCTTTTGCTCTAACATTGACAATTACCTTGCTGCAACACGTGTCACGGGTATACATACTACTCAAGTGGATTTATATGTATGTAAAAATAAATACAAAAGATGAATGATAACGTAGGGATAAATTTGAATAATTTTAAAATATATTAAAAAGTTTTCTAATATTTATAAAATATAATGATATATGAAAATATATTCAAAAATATATTCATTAATATTATAATGATACATCGTATTATAATACAACGCATTAAAATCCAAAGACATTAAAAATATAATCAATTATAGTAATAGAATTCTATACTTTGTGCATGATTATAAATTTATTTTTTATTCAAATCATTTTTAAATTGTTATATTATCGAATATAAATCGAATTAAATTGTTATATTATCGATAATATTACATGTAAGTGTGACGATCAAGTGACCACCAAAAAGTAGAACATAAAATGCATTAAATATCAGGTTTATTTTATCTTTAGTCAATGATTAAACTAAATGCATTAATAATGCACATATTTATTAGTCATAACTCACAACAGCGCTATATTTAGAGTGAAAATTAAAATATAATAAAAAATGATATTATATAATTGTTTTACATGCATTCTCAAATATAAAATATTCTTGTAATTATAAAATATAATATATTAAAATAATATTAACATATTCGTAGCTCTCAATGCGGTACTATTCAATTAATACAAGATATTGTTTTAATATATAAATTTATAATGATTTAATACATTTTTATTATTTAATTCAACATAATAATAACATTAATGAGCTAGTTAAAATAAAATGTAATAATAATACAAGTTTACGTTTACAGTTCATGTATAAATCACTGTATGAGTACACCCAGATGTTTCCATATGATGTTAACTACACCATTCTTTCCCGCGGAATGATTAGTTATTTTCTAAAGATTTCATTGCCTTTTTATAGGTACCATGTTAGAAATATATGTTAATTTTGCTTCACTTTTTTTTTTAAATCATAGTGCGTATAAATGCACGCAAAACCTATGATCCCCATTGAGCTCCCCAATGAATTTCATTTTAATAATCTAACTGATCCTGGACATAACATGACAACAGTCACAAACATGTAGCAAGCTAGGATTCCAACATAAGGTAACTGATTGCTCTTTAAGATTTATTTTATTGGCTAAGAAGTGTTCTTATTTCTTTGTGCATATGGCAAAGGAAATCAACGTAACTTGGACTTCCGTCGTTTTCTCTGTCTTCGATCAAGAAATGGCGCAATACCATTTCTAGTTTCTCGCGTTGCCTCACTATAGTTAACTGAAAAGATTTAATAAAATATGAGCTTATAGGAACATGATGAGCGTACTGGTATATTTTATAAATTCTAATTTACTTACCCTCATACAACGATGCCTTTCCATACGTACACGATTAATAATATCAGTAATTCGTTTATTTAATGGAGTATCTAATACTGGCAGTGCAGTACAGTCTGTGTCAACTTGAACTACTGATGGGACACCGAATACTGCCTGTATCCATTGTGGAGAAAGTGCCAGACCTAGCCACAGGAACATATGGATACTATTTTCTAAAAATATTAGGCAAAAATTAGTACAATTGTAAATTGGAAACTAATGAAGAGATTGATGAATAAAGTTATACCGAGTAAGTACGCGCCATCATCGGTGAATTTATCAATAGAGCAGCGTAACATTTGTGGTAACTCTGTATCTTGAGGATCAATATCGTGTAAAGGAAGTAATCTCGGATAGACAAAAACAACTGATATAGAAATTGGCATAGTTGCAACTGCTTGCATGATGTAAGATCTATCGTCAATGGTCATATCAGCACCTGAAGAATTGAATTTGTGATATTGATCATATTATGAAATGTAAAGAAATTAGAAACAAAATTATATACCTCCAGATAATGCATCACTTTTCAGTAACGAGTTAATGTAAAGTGGGAGCAATTTCATACATTCGGGCAATATTAATTGACCAGCATTTGATGGAGAAGCACAATGTTTCCGATATGCAGCCAATATATTTGCACATCTTGAAATTAAATTGTCTTTCACAGTTTTTGGAGTTGATTCAATTAATTTAAATACACCTAAAATAAAAATCAAGTTTAATAAACTAATACTCAATATGTTTGGAATCTTTGTGGCATAATAATGATTTATTTTACTTTGTTTAGAGAAGTAATTTATAATAGCATCTAGGTCACAAGCCCGATATAATTCAGCCATTTGAGACGACGTTTTTAAACTAAGGTTGATAATACGTAATCTTCTGATTCCGCTGCAGGAAGTGTACAACAAAGCTGCTTGAATATATACACCTTCATCATCTGTTAGTTTATCATCATGTTTCACTTCTATGGCAATAGCCTACAGCGTACAATGTAAAGATTTATAATACTTAAAATATGTAGTAAAAAATATAAAATGAAGAATAAAACTTTACCTTATTACAATCTATACTAGCTAATTCCATATCTGTAGTATTTGACATAAAGAAGTGACCATAAAAATCAGTTGCGCGAACACCTGTAGACGTACGTACGCGCATAATAGCATCAAATGCAATTGGTCTACTAATGTTATTAATCACATCCGAAATTAAGCGGTCACCATCTATATCAGCCTAAAAAAATATATGTATATATATCTGTTACTTGCACATAT
The DNA here is from genome assembly GCA_036937485.2 of Tetragonisca angustula. NCBI lineage: Eukaryota > Metazoa > Arthropoda > Insecta > Hymenoptera > Apidae > Tetragonisca > Tetragonisca angustula. The sequence continues at coordinate 802,994 of JAWNGG020000008.1, read as the reverse complement.
TAAATTAATATAACGATTATTACCTGAAAATAAGTATATTTATAAATCTCTCCGCCAGTTAATCTGGCAATTTGTCCTATTGTCGCAAGGTCCACGTATGAATTATTGAAAACAAACAAATCTACGGAACATCCCACACCTACACAATCTTGACCTAGATTATTGTAAACGTTATTTTGTGGCGCTGAAAAGACACGCTTTGGTTTATTTAATTAGTCATAATATTAATGTTGAATTAATAAAATCGATTTACCCAATACAGTTTTTTCTTTTTCTGTTCCAAGAATTTTACGGTCGTCACGATTTTTCAATTTACCAGGTGCATCAGCAATGGGCAAAGAAGAATGGAAAACTATTAATTTTCCAGCGCAATCTGAAGCCTGAAAATTTTTTATTAGAGTTATAGTTAGTTAATATATTTCATAATTGTTTTACTTTGTACCATATATTGTAAAAATACCTTTAATGCTTCTAATCCAGCTTGAATAGCTGGTGCAAGAATTGTTTCTGTTTCACGTGTATCTGCAAACAGTGCTGGTATTTGGGTCATTAAACCGTCAATAACAGATTCGCTTTCTTCAACATCACATAAAAATCCATCAAGAAGTGGCATAAAAACATCTTGTACGTCTCCCACAACCATCATTTGTGGTTGAGCAAGGCAAGAATTAATATTGTAAAAATGCACCGTATTATTGTACGTTATAAATCCTACTTTCATACTCGTTTTCGATTGACCAGCATCAACAGGTAAATGCCGCAAGATTGACTTCATTTGCATACATAGTAAATTAACTAAACCAGATTTGACTGTGTTGTATGATACATCGATCACGAACACAATGGCTGGTGGTTTTGGAAAAGTATTGTTCTAAAATGAATATTTCAACGTTAAGATAATCGAAAAATGTTATAAAATATATAAAATTTTATATAAAAATGTTTTTAAGCCATATCTTACTCTGCAGTAATCTTTAGTAGCAATATATTCATATGTTCCTAACATTAATTCTGGTCTTTCATAACGGTCCATACGTTGACCAGTATGATCCAGATGTTGGAAATACTCCGCTGGAACTAAATTGAAAACAAGAAAGAACTAACAATTGTTTCAAATAAAAAATATTAAGAAAATAAATTTGTACCCTCAGTTGTTGCTTTACAAAACATGCACTGAAATCTTCTGCCTGCATCAATAAATTGCATAAATGGGCTCATATATGCTTTACATCTCACACAACGCACTGGACCAATTTCACCCATATCTACAATAGGTGGTTCGTATTCTCCTTTCGCTATACGAGACATTGGACTTACTATTAGACCAAATGGAACATTCGTCTGGAAAAAAAATTATTATTATGAAAATTGTACATAATTATGTTGACAATTTGATCTGTAAAGATTATTCAATATACTTGTTTTATAATATCTGCTGTGGTAGGAACAGTGTACATGGTAGATCTGATATATCTAGGAGATGCATTCCCTTGATCTTGCGTTATGAATTTCGTAGTTACTAATGGAGGAACCAATCCTTTTTGATTGGTTATAAATACACCACCTCTTACGCGCTGATCATCTTGAATTACTTGGATCTATAAAAATATGTTTGAAGTCATTCTAAAGAATCAAATTATAAGAAATTTTACATATAAGTTTTACATATAATTTCTTACTGGGCTTGGCATCTGTTCAGGATCCAAACGTCTAGCTTGTTGTGGTTGCATACCAGGCTGATATCCACTCGTTACACCAGGTGGAACAGTTGGATATGAACCTCTTTGAACATTATACATATCCTAATATGAAGGAAGAGATTTTTAATTATAATTTCTAGTAACTCAATTATTATTACTTTCGAAATATTTTAGAACTAAGCGTACGTTATTATAGCCTTGATATCCTGTATGTTGATAGTTTGGCATTGCACTGGATGGATTACGACTAATTCCTAATGGATTTCCCATATGTTGTCCTGGCACTGGTGGTCCGGACGTGTATGGTCTTTGACCAGTTTGTAGTAAATTTGTGCCAGAATTTATCATTTGTCCTACTGATTGAGAAGGTAATGGAGGTGGCATTTGCGAATTAGTTACAGTTTGTTGTCCTAATAATGGCGGCCTGTTAAAGCTCTGTTGATTTGTTAATAAAGACGGAGCACCACTCTGTTGACCTACTACTGAAGATGGATGTATGTTTTGTTGATTCATTAGTGGAGGTCCAGATAAATTAGAAGTGGACATATTTTGCGGTTCTAGAAAAGAATGACTGGATTTTTGTCCTTGTAATGAAGAATAATGTCCTGGTGGTAAGGGTGGTGTAGAAAGAGGAGGACCAGATAAAGTTTGTTGAGTTTGTAATAGCGGATTTGATAAATTCTGTTTTGACGGTCCTATTAAATTTTGTTGTCCATGTGCTCCTTGCATAATCATACTGTTATATGTTTGTTGATTTGATAATGGAGGCCCTGATAAATTTGTTTGACCCGGCATTACTGGGTTAGAGAGATTTTGTTGTTCAGGTAATGATGAATTTGATACATTTTGTTGTCCCTGTAATGGTGGTGCTGTAGACCTTTGTCCCATTGGTGGCTTGGAAAAATTCGATTGTTCAGATGTATCAGTAACATTCATTTGTGCAGGTTGATGTTGACTTAAAGACAATCCTGCATTGAATGCTTGTTCAGATGACAAAGTTTGCCCAGCGTGATAATGGCTGGAAATGGTTCCTGTAGAATGTCCTGAGAATGGAAGACCAATAAGCTGTGGGGTTGAAGTTTTTAAAGTGGCCTTCTGTTCTTGTAGATTCTGTCCAAGAATAGCTGATCCAGATTTTCCACCAGGATCAGTCTGCCCAGCAGGACCTATTAAAACAAAGTTATTAACTTAATTAACATATTAATTCTAATAGATTATAATTGAATTATTTTGCTGTTACCACTTCCTGGTGATGTTTCTAATGTATTATTGAAGCCATTTATATTTGATATTGTTGGACTGCTCTTTTCAGGCAGAGGTGGCGGAGGAAAATTTTGCTGTAATATATAATATAAATTGATATATTAAACACTCTATAAGTATGCTCATGTTATTTATAAATTATATAGTTACCACAGATGGTGGTCTTTGTTGATCTCCCAAAGACATATTTGACATTTGATTAACTATATTATTTTGACTTGTTGGAGGTTGTATATGTGGATTATTTGTAGATAATTCATACTGAGTATTTCCTAAAAAAGGACAGTTTGTTATAGAGATAAATATAATTTATGAAGAGGTATAAAAATAAATCACATTACCTTGTGTTTGTATATTGTTCATGTAATATGGTGCTTGAGCCTGATGTAAATTAGTAAGGGAAGGACCTTGCATTGTTTTCTGAGTAGTATATAATTGGGAATTTATTGGTGGTCTTTTTAACATATTTGATGGAACATTAGAATTTACTTCTCCATATGGAGATGAAGTTGGAGGACCAGGAAAGTAACTAGACTGTTGTTGTGAGTGTTCTTGCTGTTGTGACTGTTGTTGCTGTATATATTGTGGATTCATTTTTTATCCTAAAAAAGAAATAAATTATCTTAGTGGAATTTAGTATCTTTCTTTATACTATTTCAATTATATACTTAAAAAAAAACATGATCGCAAAGTTATTAAAAATTGAATTAAATCATTTTTTAATATTAAATTTTTGATATTGCTACTACATGAAAAAAATTAAATTTATTAACAATAATAAGCATATCTATGTTCATGAAATATATAACTCAAGTGCATAGACTAAATTTGGATAATGTCAAAAGTGACATGTGCTTTAGTGTAATTATGAATTCATAAATTGGAGATAGAAGTTCAAAATATGCTACATATTGACAGATGTAAGATAACCTATACAAAATTAAATGCACGATTATTGTGCACTGTATTGGATGTTGATTTTAAACAAAATTTATACATTAATTAGTTAATCAGTTTCGTCTTACGTGATAAATTACTGATAAATATTACTTTAGAATAGTAAAATAGAATAAGCCATTTTGCACACAGTAATGCTTATAAACGTGCTACTTGAACGAGTAATTTGCCAAATGTCTACGAAATATAAATTACTCACGTTGTGTCATTAAACGTATTTGAACCATAACAAAAGTTAATATTTCCACAAATGTTTACACTAAATGAAGAAAATATATTTCGCTGCAATAGTGACTGCTGCCGATGCCACGTAAGGTGGCATTGCGCATGCGCTTAACGCACGCTGACGAGACACGTCATAATAAAAAATTAGAACATTATTAAAGGGACATTTGAATAAAAATGCGAATGTATTTTCTTCCACTTTCTATTTATTATCATAATAAAATTACAGAAATAGACAAGAAGGTGGATAATAAATGATTAGTTGAAAATTTTCATCTATTTGACGAAAGATAGTACGTTTTGTAATTTATTGTTAATCAGTTGGTATCTAGACGAACGCATGATTTTAAAAAATTGCAAGCAATCCTCAAAATTTGATAATTGGGTTTAATGCATATTCTTATTCATTTTCAACTATGCTGAAAAAACAATATAACAATATTGTCTTATATACAGATACAATTGACTTATATGTATAATAATATTTTAAAATTACCTCTATTGTCAAACTGCGATATGAATAAATTAAGTAGACAAGTTTGATTATATCAACGATACCCCATATAAAACTTAATACTATATCAACTACATAAAAATTGTCAAGGGTATGATTATAGAAGATACACATGTGTAAACATATATATGCAACGTATGTTACTGTCAAAAGATTGAATCGAAAAGTATATATTTCAATTAAGAGTGACACGGTTTTACGTAATTCAAATCGAAGCCATTTTAATAATTTGTATCTAGAAACTAAATTTTAATATAAACTGTTTGTTCTAGTATAAAATAATTTGCAAGAATTTTTATTGAGAACGTACCGTTGTTCATATCAGACATCTCAGAAATGGAAATGAAATGTTTTCCTTTCGTAATAACATTTAATATCGTATTTATTTGTTTAAATCTAATTTCGATTTTATTCATAAACACGGTAAAAGAACATATTACTGTCGCACAAACAAAGTCAGGTAGTCGATCTAATATCCACATTAAAAGATATCGAAGGTCTGAATCGTTGTCTAATAATCCATAATAATCCATTAAATTGCACATTAGTACTATAAATATCGTAGTAATAATTCTGACGATATCATTCTTCATACACAAAGTGTGATCGATCTCTATATTCAAGAACTTTGCATTTTTATCAACGATATCTAATTGTTTGAATACTTCTTTTAGTTTTAAACACTGGCGCATGCTTGAAATTATTATCACAGGATACAGAAAGAAATTTATTTGAATTCGGAGATATCTGATAAGAAATGTATGATTTATATCTCGAAATTTATAAAACAAGGCAGCTACATAATGCCTTATTATTACGCCATAACAAAACCAATAAAGCACTATTAATACAAATACATGTATATAATTCGGCAATGTACTTTTGAAAAATTTGATAGGATATAAACCTGTAAAGAAAAAATATTCGTAGTCTAATATTGAAGTACGCATGTTCAAATTTTTTTAAAAATTAATTTTTATACTTTCACTTTTTATATATCACTTTATTAATTAATACTTTACCTAATAATATTATTATACTCAGCAATAACCAAGACTCTTGATAAATATTAGAAGGATAAAGTAACTTCATGATTATGTTCTTTCGCTATGAGTTACAACTAAATAGATTTAAATCGTATTTCGTATTTTATGTTACGTTCATGTATTAAATTTATCAATAATTTAATTGATATTGAATGATTAATGAGGAACTTTATTATATTCTATTTATAACCTCTATATAACCTTTACTATTTTATAATTGGTCAATAATATTTTTTTCCTATTTAATGTTACGCATTTTATTGCACACATTGTTCATAAATTAAATAAATATATATACATTGTAGTATTATCCATCTCTGTATATTATTATAATATAAAAAATATAATGGACCTAAGATTATTTAAATGTACAATTATATAAATGTAATTGCGAGTGTAACAATATATTTTAATGAAATTAATATTTGCATATTATTTGCTAGTAACTTTTACTTTCTAGTAATTTGTATTGTTACAGTTGTCGACCCTGGGGTCCACGACGACGAAATTGTGATTAAAAACATATGTTAATACCATATAAGTAAATACATTTATAAATGTGTTTCTTAAATCTAATGCCGACATCAATTTTAAACCAATTTTATCCTATTTACTACTTTCTTTTAACATTTCTTCCTACGTAAAATTGGAGAAGATTGCAAATCAAAAATGAGCGAGGAAGAAACAAGTAACATAAATATTTTGATAAGATAATATAACTAATAATAACGCATGTGATATGAAAATATAGCTTACGTAATTTTATATTACAGGTCAGAATCTTTCTCTGCAGAAAGTTTTATTACCTGGTCATGATCCTGGATGGAATGATCCTCCAAAATGGGCATATTCTACTTCACAAAATAGTTCTGTAACTCCTACTAAGAGAGTATTAAATAAGAGAGTGGCATTTCCTATGTCTTCTGTAAAAACTTCAGATAAAGAATCTTCTGCAAAAAAACCACTAAACATGCCACCGCCAATGCAATCTTCTATTAGTTTAACAACAGCATCTCATCCCCCATTGTTATGTCCTTCAAACAAAAATACAGAAGAAAATATGACTGATATAATAATCGATAAACAGGTGACGCTAAACATTGTTTTGAAAAATTTGGAAACTGTGATTAATGAACATATATTGGAAAAAAGTAGAACTGAAGAGCTAAGGAAGAGATTAGATTTATTAAAGGTGGTATGGCTTGAAGATAAATTAAATAATACAATATATAAAAATGTTTTAGATTTATCTACAGGTCAGTCTTGTGATTCATTTCTTAAACCATTATTTTTTATGAAGCATGAAAGAATAATAAAAAATCTATTTTTAGCTTTACAAGAGGGAGATATTGAAAAAGCTGATGAAATACATGTTTCACTAATGATGCAACATGCTAATTTGTGTAGCACATGGATTCCTGGAATTAGACACATTATTTTGGAATTAAAAACTAAAACGAAAAATCCGGATGCAACGCAACTTTAAAGCTCAGAATTACATTTATTATCAACTAGAGAAAATGAATAAATGAAGATTCTTTGAGCATAAAGTATTTGCATACAGTAATTGCATTTCAATATTGACCTATCTCTCATTTATAAGCATATTTATATATTAATTTAATTGATATTATTAAAATATGAATAGTAAAGAAACTACTGATATTATGAATATAACAAATTTTATTACAATAAAACAAATTCCATCAAATTTATATGTTTATATTATGACATTTATCGATAACGTGGAAACTTAAACGTAATTTTACAGTACTTGATATCCAAACGATTACAAAATTAATATTGCGATCTTATTTTTATATGCGTATGTTCGAAGAATGTACTGAAAATATGACTCGTGACTTATTTTCAAATTTGGCGCTTTTTGTCAGATGATAAATGATAAATAAATGGTAAGCTGTAACAGAGTTCTCCGATCTTTTGTTAGAGTTCGCTTTGTGACATTGAATTATTGTCTCGATTAGCGAAATCCGTAAATTGAAACATACGTACGTGTATCTGTTCAATGTAACAATAGTGAATTTAAATCATACTTTGTTAACGTGTGTTTGTAAGTAAAAATATTTAAAAAATGTCATTTATAATTATCATTATTTAATGCTAACAACACGTCTATCAGGAAACTGGTTTTATATAAACTCACATTGCTGAATATTCGGCTTGCATCGAGAAATTAGCAGTAATGCGTAATCGATTGATCGTATCGTGGTTCGATCGGTCAGTTAAAAGAATTGGACGTGTTTAAATGTGAACACCATATTGGAAATTCGATATCTTCGTTATTAGACATCAATCAAAAGAGTAAGAATAGAAAAAAAGAGTGAAAGAAGGGTTATTCGGTGAGTACGATTCATTTAATACTCATATTAAATACATAACATTTTTATTGTACCATGATATGCATGATTAATGCTTCGGTTTATCGAATCTGCGTTGCAAATTTTTTTTTTTCCAACTTCTACATATTCTTCACCATATTATATAAAAAGCAATTTCATTACAATAAATAAGAGAAATGATCGTATAGAAAATGACATGTGTTATATGTAAGTGAATACAAGTATCTGAATTCATAAATGTATCGAAGCAAGTTATCCATTACATTGATCTCAATCGATCAAATGAACATTTACCATCGACGAGGAAAATATCGATCGAGTGTTCCATGAGCGTATTTAATATACTTAGAGATCAAGATTTGGTCTTTTTTTTTTTTTTCTCTTAAATCGCGAAATCAACTAGATGCCTTGTTATACATCGTTCGAAATGATCTTTTTTTCTGATTAAATGATCGGCATGTATCGTATGTAAAGGGAAATACATTCACACGTACATATGTGTAGGATGGAATCTCTTCAATGCTACTATAATATCTCACCCACGTGTACACGAATGATCAACGGAATTATGCCCAAAAAATATGCGTGCATGTGGTTGATCATTTATCCACGCATGAAAAACACTAAAATAAATTTCTTTCTTCTTTCTCATTTGGCATTCATTCTGTCTTATTTCGTTTGCTCACGACTGGTTACACGAAGTACGAAAAATGATCAAGTCTTCTTTTATCATAAAAGTTTCTTGTATTTCTCATTTCTCTCTTATGTATATTCACAAAGGACAATTACATCTTACTTAATAACATATTCTTCGTCTAAATGTACTCTTATCTCAATAATAGTCATCGATAGCAATGATCAGTTTAAATTATTCTATCGCTTATCGTCTATAAATCGCTACTAAACTCTAAGCATACAGTGTGTATGTATGTGTTTGTACGCGTGTCTCTGTGTGTGTGTGTGTGTGTGTTTCTTTTCCTCTTATATCTGTACGTGTGCGTGCTGTGTATATACGTGTGTATGTGTGATTTCTCATCGCTCAAAAGCACACCCGCGATTTTGTTTTTTCCTTTCGTTTTCTTTTTTTTTCTTTTGTTGTATGTGTATGATGTTTTCTCTTTTTTTTTTTTTTTTTTTGTTTCGTAATTGATCCACGTGCATTTCGCGTCATTTTCTCGTTTCGATCGATCGATCGAAACCGAAATGCACGCCGATCGATGCTTTGACATATTTTATCGTTTGTCACGTTTCTCTTTTTTGTTGTCGCCTGCCCTAAACGCAATATCGAGAATCAAAGAAAACATGGAGTGGAAAAAGAAACAAGAAAAAAAAAAATAATAATATAATATAATAATAATATTAATATAATAATAATAGTAATAATAATAAATTACATCGTCAACGTTCACGATGGTACGACAAAAACGAAGATCACTCCTCGACGTTTAATTAATTACTTTGTCTTCACGAACAATTCACGTTCATTTGTTCGCGTTCACCGAATGTGTTGACCGACTTTCTGTTTTTGTTACTGTTTTTTTTTTAATTTTTTTTAAATTTCTTCTTTGAATTAAAAGTGAGTTTCTCCTCATTTCTTTCTCATTTATCATTGCTTCACTATTTCTTCCGCTCGTTCGGCTCTTTTTTTTGGCGCGATCGAACTCAGCGAAAGGCAATAAAACGCTTTACAAGTAAATATATATATATATATAGATTTATATATATATATAATATATATATATATTCATTATAAAACTTACATCTTAAACTTATGACCATCTATTTTATTAAATTGTCAATATATTAGATTTTATTCCATTCATCATTTTCTTCTTCTTCTTCTTCTTTTTTTTCATTTCATTTAATCTCGCGTAAATAAATATTCATAAATACATTTTTTTGGACCCGACGCATGCGAAACGTTCTCTCAATGGATCACTTTCCGTCTCTCTCCTATTCTCTCTTATCATCTCTTCTCTTCTGATATTCCTTCTTTCGACTCGCTTATTCTTAAAATATTACAATTCTACGATCGGGAGAGACCGATATTTCTTCGCCGCAGATCGTTGAACGAGAAAATCGATCGCAAAATGCAATCGACGATAATCGATGATCCTCTTCGATTTCGCGGAAAATTACGAAAAGGAAAAAAAGAAAAGAAATAAAAGGACAACGGTATTTCCTTTCACTCGTTTTCGTGCTATATAATATCTCCTATTCTATTTTTTCTATTCTTTTCCCTGGTTGAACGTTTGTTCGTTCGTGAACGATCCTCGCGTCGAGAAACGATCCACCGAGATAACTTCGCGGTTTTACGTCGTGGCCCGAATTTCGATTTAAAATTCATTTTTTTTCTTTTTTTTTCTTCTGGGCTCTTTATCCAAAAATATATGTACACATATGTAACCGGTATATACGTAGCGCTATATTCGTATGCCCTATTTCGGGGGACCCAGGAGATATTGTTTTGATACCGAAGTGCAAAAATTGCGAGCGACGCCCTCCTCTTCATCGTTCCCTTCGACTTTCGATCGAAACTCCTTTCTCAATTCTATTTATTTATCTTTTTCCAACCGATGCAAGACGCCTCGCATGTATGTACGAGCTTCTGTACATGCATACTTACGAGCTTCTGTACATGCATACTTACGAGCTTCTGTATACGCGGTTAAGTGTCCCGCGATTTTCGCACTTTGGGTACAATGTTCATTACACTCTACTATTTTATTTACGATTTCATTTCCATTCACCTCTTTCCCATTCACGAAAACTCTGCGTAACTGCACACTACGAGATAATCGTATTATCATTAATTAATCTGTTACTTTTAATTTACTTTACTCTTCTTTTTTTTTTTTTTTTTTTTTGTTATTTTTGTCAATTTTCTTATTGATCGATCACCTATTGTATTATTCTGGCTTCATAAGGCGGACAAGTGGTTTCATTACTTTTTTGTTCTTTTTTATTTTTTTTTTACTTTATTATTATTATTATTATTAATATTATTATTATTATTATTATTATTATTATTATTATTATTATTATTATTATTCATCTCACGAGACAGATATACATCAAGTATATTTGTTGCGTTAATATTTATCTGCTTTGCATCTTTGTAATTTGTTCTGCAATCGTTATTACAACTATTATAATACGCTCGCTACAAACTATTTAAAAAATTTGTTCACTCTCGCTTTGCTTCAACTCTTCCCCAACTCAATCCCCTTCTACACATAATCCCTACAACACTCTCGCCACATCTCCGTCGCTTCGTCCTCTCCGCCTTCTTTCTTTTTATTCTTCTTTCTTTCTTTTTTTGTTAGTTTTTTCGTAGGTTTTTTTCGTACAAAACAAAATGGCATCTTTTTGGTATTGGAAGAAAAAATACAGTTTTCAACCTCTTTCTTTCTCCTTCTTTTTTTCTTCTCTCATTCCGTCTCGTTCGTACACCACCAGTCATCGAATCACTTTGACTTTCGTCATTCAACTTCCTCTCGAAAGAAAAAAAAGAGTACAAAAATTGGCAATGGAACTCGCTTCACATTTCATTTTCTTCCCGCTTTCGCCGCACGCGGCGATCATCGATCGAGTTACAACAGCTAGCAATTATTTACCGCAAACATTTAATACTATTTTGGCATCGTCACGATACAATTTTTCCTCCCCCTCTACTCATCCTGTACAAAGGAGAACGAAGAAGAAAAAAAAAAAAAAAAGAACAGCAACGACAACCAGCCGATTTTCCTCTTTCACACGCGTTTCATTTTCGTTCGCTCCGCTCGTAACTCGGAAGTTCGACCGGTTCGCCGTACGATTTTCACGTAGGTTCAATCACTTTTCAAAAATCCTCGCGACGAAACCTCTCTGCGTCTCCTTCCCTCTGCGTTTTCGTTCTATCGTTCGTTTTCTCAAACATTTCTTACACTGTTACTCACGCACGCAACTGAGCATTATTTGGAAGTCGGCGAGAGAAAAACCCCGCCGCTGTGTTTGTGTGTGTATATACGTATATACGTGTACGTGTGTGTGCCTCGCGCGGGTCAATCCAAGCGGATCCATGGATCGCGATCGAGGAAAGAAACGTGTGCGAATGTGAAAGGAACAGGAGCGTTTCGAGCGACGGTTCCTCCACGGCTGACGATCGCTCCGAGACGTACAATATACGTAACAACAAGATAAGAAAACGTATCGTTTCTTCGTCATTTATAATATCGAATCTAAAGACCGCTGTGATCACTGGTTCTTTTTTTTTTGATTCTTCATTCCGTCGTCTTTGAAATTTCGTCTAGTTTAGAGCATCTAATTCACCAGGTTGTAAAAAGTATACGACGACAGACCTATAGAAAATTTGATGAGTATAATAAATCTCACGAAATCATTCTTTTCTCGTCCTTTCTCGCCGTTTCGTTATTTTCTTTCATTGAATTCAATCTCATTTTTATCGCTGCGTGAGCGTTCAAAAGCAGAGAACAACCATGTCTACGACGGGATCGAAACGATCCTCGACGAAGCCATCGTCGTTGGAAAAATCGTTCGTAAGAAACGAGAAGAGCGTCGCGATCGAAACGTTTCTGCTTTGCAAAGAAGAAAGAAATACACGACGAACTTAGCTTACGTTTCTTGTCTCTATCTTTTCTTTCTTTTATGGAACGATCTTTCAAAACGATTAAAAAAATAGAAATGCGTTCAGCGTGAATCTTTCTTTCTTTTTTTGTTCCTTTTGTCGTTTAAAGACATTTAATTGACTGGCTTAGATCGATTCTCGGTGTTGGGGGAATCTAATCGTCTAATCGAAAAATAGTCGATCTTTTTGCGTTTTCTTTTTTTTCTATTTACCGTTTACCTATTCCATATTCATTATACTTTAGAACCTAGGGACTCGTCTCCCCTAGCGGAGTCGCGCGATTAATAACGGAGGAACGATTACGCTCTCAGCGAATAAAAGTTCGTCGGTGCGATAAAACCATGATGGATTACATCGCGATGTAAAACGGAGAAAAAGTGGAGAGACTCGATTAAGAAAAAGAGATTGGAAAGAAAAAAGGAAACAAAAGAGACGACTAGCATTTGAAAAAGGCGCGAGTTTCACTGTTCGCGCTTTTCTGCCGAATAACTTCTTCTTGCGTTTATCGTGTTTTTTTTCTTTTTTCTACAAAAAGACAGAGAGAGAGAGAGAGAGAGAGAGAGAGAGAGAGAGAGAATACAAGCGAGAAAGGAAATTTCGAACGAACTGAAAATTCTGTGAGGAAAATCGTAGGAAAGGCTTGGTGCACTCTTGACTTCCGAACGAAAGGAAACAAATCAAAGAGAAAAGAAGAAAGATAAGAGAAAGGACGAAGAACAGCTAAAAAATGTAATAATAAAAAAGAAAAAAAAAAAAAGAAAATACAATAGAACAACGCGCTTTGTCAAAACTTAATTAATAAATAATCGGGTTAAATTAGATTATATTACTAATTATTACTGTTTGCCGCTAATAATTATTATTACTACTACGTTATGATAATAATGAATGATAATATATTAATGATTCTTATAATACTCCGATGGGCGAGGATTGGACGCGTACCTTTTCACCACCCCTCCCTCCTACGATAGATAATAACAGCGCCTCACTGCCGATTATCGTTTAGATCCATCGATCCTCGAACAACCGCGATCTCCTTCCTCTGCCTGACTTTCTTTCTTTCTTTCGACCCGGTTCCACAATGTTTCCGTCTTCCGGGCTAGCGTGGTCACCGTCGAAAGGATCGATCCGCGAACCGATTAAACGAATTAACGCACGATCGTGATTCATCTTGGTTCCTCGTTCGTCGAGCAACGTGTCCCTCCGATTTCGTTCGCTATTTCTTTCCATTCAGAAAAACCTCTTTCCCGCCTGTGTCCTCCCCTTCCGTTCGTTCGATGGCGCGATTCTATCGTCGACGTTCTTTCTTTTCTTTTTGATTTTCATGTCCGTCGATCGAGCCGCGGACAATCGATCAAGTCGAGTTTAAAAAAAAAAAAAATCAAACAAAAGAAAAAAGAAAAGAAAAAAAGGAAAGTAACACGATCGAAAAGGAAAAGCAGCGGATCTAGCCGGAAGTGATGATGGACGTATCGAGATAGCTACTCCAGTCGTAGCCGGTCTACTATGTATGTACAGAAAAAAAACACAGCGATCGGTTCGAACGACGCGTACGATTAACAAGGATTTTTTCGTCTTCTACTTCTTTTTTGTTTCTGTTTTTTTTCCTTTTGGCTGTATGACTCGCCCCCCCCCCCCGAACACTGGCACTTGTTGAAATAACGTCGAACCTTTGCCAAGACTGGCCGCGAAACTATTGGATCTTTATGCGCTTGTTTTCCTCGCTCTCGAGAACGTCGCCTCTCGAAAGGCTTATATTTATATATATGTACGTATATGAATAAATCAGGATCCCCGGGATCCGTAGATTTCATCGTAGATCTGGGACCGCGATTATAGACTCTAAAGGGCTTGGAGAATGAATAAAAAGAGAAAGAGAGAGAGAGAGAGAGAGAGAGAAAGAGAAAGAGAGAAGGAAAAAGAAACGATCGGAAGAACGAAACTGACGAAGAAAATGGCAACTGACGCGTTTCGTATTAAAAAAATTATCTCGCGTATACGTGTGTACGCGTACATTTGCGTGTGTTTTGTACTGAATCGACCCGAGAAGACATTAGTATTACTGTAAATTATTATCGAATCCCGCGTGAGTGCTGTTATCTCTTCGTTGGATCGTTCTCGCCTAATCGAGTCTTTCTTCGGCGTGAGGTCGATTTAGTAGGATAGAGCTACGGGTGCAAGCACGTGCAAGTGAATTACGGAATAAATACGATGATTAACAAGCACAATGTACAACAGACGAACGAAAAGAGAGAGAGAGAGAGAGAGAGAGAGAGAGAGAGAGAGAAAAGGAAGTTGTATGTAGACTGTATGTATGAGAGTAAAAGAAAGATGTGAGAGGTAAAGAGAAAGAAAGAGAGAGAGAGAGAGAGAGAGAGAGAAGAAAAAAGAAAAGGATTAAACGTTGATATTTACCGTTTAATTGATTAGCTTAAAAACTTGAGATCATTTTCGTGTCTGTATATATGTATTATATACGCGTGTATGTACGTGTGTTACGTGTATCAATGTGTGAGCTCCGATCTTCCACGCGGAACATCGAAGATTGTGCAGACGAGTTTTACAAAATGATCCACTCGAAACTATCATATCGTATGTTATGTTCGTCGTTAGATTTTTTTTTTTTTTGGGGTTGTCTGGTTGGATGATTTCGGACAAAAGTCTACACTTCGATGGCGCCGATTAATCGAGTTAGAATCTACGGACGATTTTGGCCCTGCATGATGCGCACATGTGCTTATGTTTTTGTCTGATGATGCAACAACAACAACAACAACAACAACAACTCTCTGTTACAATTGGAGAACGTGCGGAAAAATAAACGGCAGATCGACACTCTTTCCTACAAAAATTGATCCGGCTTTGTACAAAAACGATGGATCGTTAGCACGCGTTAGTACGTGTTCGCCGTTCCGTGCTGCGCTTATGTCAAAAAACATGGTAAAGGAAATAAAGTAACCGTCGTGTCTGGGCATGGGTTACGATTGGTTACTGTTATACGTGACATTTTTCTAGAAATTGAAAAAAGAAAAGAAAAGAAAAGAAAAAAAAAATTAAAAAAAAGTCAAAGACACATACAATCGAAATACGTTTCATTCTTTCGTCGTCTTTCTCTCGTTATCTGAATTTCTTTCTTATCGCGTCGTTTGTTTTTTCTTCTCCTTTCGTTTTTCTAACCCCGTTATTCTTTCGCTCGCCATTCGTTCCACGCTCTCCATTCGATCGTGTAACATACGCTCGAAGTCATTCCATTTCTCACGAAAGAAATCTCTCACGGCCAAACACGCTTTTCCGTTTGTCATTTCAATTCGGCTTGCTGAAAGCGAAGATTCGCCCCAATTGCGATCAGTGTGTTTCTTTAAAAAGCGCGTGACACGTTTCGGTCGATCAAGCTGCCTCGCCTATGTTTCTCCTCCACTTTCAACCTCGAACCTCGCCGTTCTGGATACTACTGAACATCCTCGTCGTGCTCGATGTCCATCGTTCGTCCGATTGTCATCCTACGTTCTTCCTCTTCCTCCACCTCACCGCGATTCGTGTAAAAGACCGATATAAAAAGGGAAGCCCCGATTAAAATTGAACTCCTGCTGACGATACGTCTGCGTTGCGGATCCGTCACCTGCTGCTCTCTCTAACACACTTCCTGTTCACCCTTCGTTTACGTTTATTATTTATTTCCCGAAAAAACGTGAGATAGAAAAAATGGCAGTGCAAACGTGTTGTTTCTTCTTTGTCCTCGTTTCGTCTTTTCTGTTTCCCGTTGTTTCTTTCTTTCTTTCTTTCTTTTTTTCTCTCTCTTTTCATCGGCAACAACTGTACACTCGTCTAGGACGACGATCCCATAGAATTACGATAGAAAGCTCCTCCTCGATGACGACTCGATTTTGTCTTTTTCCTTTTTCTTTTGTCTCTTTGTTCGTGTCCCCTCTCGAAAACGTTAGCTGCTTGTTGCTCGGTTTTGTTTCCTCTCGAATCGTTGTTCCCTCGTGACAGGTTTCACCGTTCCTCGCGTCGAAGCCGCGCGACGTGGAACAGCGTCGCTGAGTGAAATCCGTGCCGAGACTCCACTCGATCAGCCTGGCGAGATCGCTCGATCGATTCCTGGCACGGTTCTTGGTCATTGGTGGCTGGAACCGCACCCCCCGACGATTACTCATCCAATGGCCCCACCCTCTTGATACGGGCCGGTTATCATGCACGGATGCATCGGGAACAGGGTGGTCCAGGTCATGGTGGGATACGTGGGCGATCTCATCATGAACTGAGAACTAGGAACGCTGGGTATGTATGGTAACGGAGTGGATTTCTCGGTGCTGGTCGCGCTGGCTGGACTGGCCGGAGTCGATGGAGCTGGCAATGATTGCGAGGTGCTCGACGAAGAGGAACTGGTGGTAGTGGTGGTGGTGGTTGCGGCGGTGCTCGTGACGCCCAACTTGCGAAGTCGCATTTTTTCCTCCCATTCGTCCCATCCGTGCCTTGGCCGATTGAGATTACGATGCTGGTAGAAGACCAGGCTGATTCTGGTCGGGTTGAGGCGATTAGGCTTCTTCAGAGCGGTGGTGGCGTGCATCTCGTGCTTGGCGCACTCGAACAACACGCTGCCGTGGCTCAACGCGATCGCCACTCCGCCCATCTGCGAGTCCTTGAAGCACTCCTCGTTGTCGGAGTAGTCGGCCACTTCGCCAAGTGGTTCTGCCTTCGGCGGCGGCTCTGGCAACACCGGGAAGTACGGCGGTGGTCCGTAAATGTCCCATCGAGGAGCGTCCCATCTTGCCCAGCTTGGATTCAGGCCTTGATACGGGGGCACACCCTGATAGGAATATTGAGGCGAAGGGAAACAGGCTTCTCTCTTTGGTTGTTGATAGAATTGCGGCGGATACTCTGGCGTCTGGGGGTGAGGATAAGGTTGATGGTAGTTGTAACCCTCCCAGGAGTTTGAGTACGGTTTGTCGAAGACCGGATACGTCGGATACAATCCGTATTGCGGGAATGATGCGTGAGGATGATGTCCAAGGCCCGGCATCCCGTGGAAATCTTGCACCTGCTTCATTTCCTCCACCCATGGAAAGCAATTCGAGTTTGAATTCCCGGCGTTCTGTCTGGAATCGTGGAAACCTTCTTTCGTCTTTTCGTCCGGCCACTCTGGTCGTCGTTGGTTACCCTGATGCGCCGCCACTGTGCTTTGCACCGCGGTGTTACTCGGACTGTCCGCGTAGACACCGTTCCGCGTCGGGTCTTGAGGCTTGAGGAATGTTTTATTGGAAGAATTTTGATATGTATTGTCTGCACTTGGATTCTGGCTGGACGCTGTCCTCGACGGTGGCCTGCCCTTTGGCACCCTGAACGGGGATGGATCCGATGGTGTCTCCCAGCAAGGTGGTTTCGACTGATCCGGATGTGGCGATCTGTCGTTCCAGTTGAACGTTTTCTGATGATCTATCGGTTGTTGGTGATTTCTGTCGCTACCCATTTGATTGTTGTACACCTGTTCCTGATTGTAAGGTTTATTTTGGTCGGGATACCAGGCCGGGGTACCGAGCATGTTCCAGCTTCCCACTTGATCGGAGGGCACCGGCGACATCTGATTGATTCCGGTTGTCTTCTGTTCAGGACCCTTGTACACCACCCTCTGGTATTTCCTCTGATCGACCGATCCTAAATTTTGAGCGCCGTTCGGCGGATTGTTCGGAAGGTGCGTCGAGCTGTGTAACAACAGATCTGAATTCGCCGCGCCGAACGGCTTGTGACTAGGGTTGTCCATGCAAGAAGACAGGCCGGTGAACGTGTCTGCGTTCGTATCGGGTTGGCCTTGATACGGAAGATTCCTACCGGACTGCACGGGATGTGGCGGGTGATGCTGGCCTTGTATTCTGTTCACGAACGGCTGCTCGATCTGCGACTTTTGAGCCTCTAAGTAGTTCTGCGTGGTAGGATACTTTTGTTGACTAGAATCTTGCGCAGGTTTGGAGTACGGCAATTTCGACTGATCGCAGCTCTGGCCGACGTTTCGAACATTGTTCACGTTGTGCGGCTGATGATGATGATGATGATGATGGTGGTGATGATGACTCGTACGGTTGAGCACGTTCCTCTGGTCCAAATGGGCCGAGAAATTTGTACAGTTCGCCTTCGGTGACGCGCTACTCTGCCTGGTGTCGTACATGTTCGGGTAGTTTCTGGAATTGTGGAGTGGATGGACGTAGCCCGTGTCCGGATACCCAGAACTCCTCGGCGAAGCGATTTTCTGATCTTGAGGGGTGGTTGGACATCCTCTGGGAGACATCGAGTAACCAACGTCTCCTGGCGTTCCCGTGTGAGAGCTCCTTGGTGAAATAGGATGGACCCTCGGCGAGTGTGGGTAACTATTCCTCGGAGAGTCCATGGTGGAATTAGGCAAATTTCGCGAACCTGGTCGATGCTCATCCTGAGATACGGTGCTCCTAGGCCTGATGTCGTCTAGACTTGTACTGTCCGGGTCGACTTTCGCGTCTCTGTCCAGACCACCGAACGAGTATTCTCTCCACGGGTTCAGCCAATTGTTTTTCCGCTGATCGAGCCAGCCGTTTCTGCCCCATTGTTGTTCGTTCTGGTAACCCCATCCTTGGTACATGGACACGGGACTGTCTAGAACAGTGGATGATACCTGAGAGCTTTGCAACTGGGCGTCCATTCCTTCGAACATGGACGCCATTTCCAGGGACAGTTGGGCGTCCCTCATTTGCGGCCTGGGTATCTCTTGGTGTCCCGGCATGCGTCCTGCGTCTGTAATCTTTTCATTGCCGCTCTTCGAACTGTCTTTCTTGCTGCTAATCGTGTCCGGCTCGTCCTCTTTCCGTTTCTTGCCGTGTCTTCTGCATGGTTGCAGTGGGACCGATCGAACTCTCACTTCGCAAGGATATCTGTAAATTGAACGGACACACACGTTAGCGACATTCATTATTCGTTATATAAAGCAGAGCTTATCAAACTTTTCCCCTTCACCCGAGCAAATATTTTTGGAATCCTGGATATAGAGGTATCCCAAACTAGGAATATCGATTGATAATAAACATAAATCGCAAAGAAAATTTATTCGAAAACAATCAATATAATTTTACCATGTATTAAAGACAAAGTTAAATATTCGTATTGACTTTTTAGTTTTGCTAAAATTTCTGCGAAAATCCATGTGAAAATTCACGCCACTGATCGGAGAAGCCCTGACACAAAGAACAAATTTCTCACTTTGTCAAAACTTCAACAGCTCCGGCGCGAACCTTCTCATCCTGTCCCTCCTTCGACCCGTATTCGTCCGTAGTGTCCATGATGTAAAGGGGAAGTACGTGCAGTTGTTCGTCGTCGGGTTTCGATAGCGTTCGGTGTTTCGTCATAGTGACCACCTGTAAGACGAATGATTACGGCACGATAGTTTTATTCAGAAACTTGAAACTTGAAACTTCAGAGATTCTGAGAGGCATGAAATATCTCTGCGATCGCTCACCACGGTGCATCCGTTGTTCATGTTGTGAAGATCACGATGAGAATGCGCGCAAAAGTCGATGCAGGCCGTGACACCGGAAAAGGGTCGGCCAGGTTTGAACCCTAAACGGCACTCGCTCGCTTCTCGTTCGAATTGCGTCTGATTGTTGAACGCTTCCGGTGCAAGGCTGAGATACAGAGGCGATAAAAGCGTTGCCAAGACGTGCATCCTCTCTTCGACTTCTTGCTCCTTTGAGGCAAAAGCAAATGAAAGAAAAAGAACAAAAAGTTAATAAGAACGACAGTGAAGATGATAGTAAGAGGAATTTCCAATAAAAATAAAACTGCTGCGTTAACGATGGACTTTATGACGGATTCGTAGAAAATATCACAAGGGTATAATTGTGTCTCTCACCTCTGATCGTACTGACAATCGAAATTTACGGACGGTTTTGCTTCTGGCGTATTTGCAACCATTATAATACATTGACCAGGAACATCCAAAGGAAAAGCTTGCACCGCAAGTGTCAGGGTCGAGACCTTGGCAAGCGCAGGTTCTCGGCTCGTTGGTGCCACATCGTCTAGTAGTAGGAAGACCAAATCGATTGAGCTTGTGGCTCAACAGTGAATAGATTCGATCAGCTTCGTGAGTGGGTATGCCCTCCCAGGCAACCATGGTCACGACGATCCAGGCTGTCGGGCACTTGTGCCCTTGCCGGTGTTTCACTATGGTCAGGATCTTCTCTTCCAGACCAGATCGTCGGATTATCTAGCGAATCACTGATATTACAATCCCATCACCAAAGCAGTACAGAGTAATCTTATTGTTAGTGGTGAATGATTCAAAGCGATCGACCCGATAACACGTTGAATTTAAAGAGAAAGAGAAACGAGCGATTCGCTTTGACTTCAGTCTATGACATTGCAGATTTTTAATATATATTTTTATTCACACTTTCACGGGTGTTGTCAAATGTCGATTTAAACATTACATTGGTCTCTTTAACAGGAATTTAAAGTTTGAGAAATACAAGTAATAACTGTGGAATTTCGCTTACCCATTTAGCCATTGGACATCCCTGAGTAGTTTTCCCCTCTTTTCCGGTGTAGATGACCTTTTCGAATCTAATGGCGTTTCCCTTAAGGCCGGTTCTTCTTTCAAGATCGTTCCGTAGGTCAGGCAGGCTTGCAGCCGCCCCGAGATGAGTGTAGTACGAGCCGGGCTCTGGCGGACCTTGTGGTTGAACCTCATTTTACTTACGAAACTGGACGTTTCAACGGAAAGGAAGCAACAGAAGCGGAAACATTTATGCCACGTATGTAGTAGGTATGCCCCCTGGGAAAGGGGGGGTAAGTTAGGTACGTGCATTCTTCTTTGGGTCACTGAATCAAGACTTGGTGTATTTTTTTTTTTTTTTGTCGGCCAGTAACATTAGTAGTAGTAGTAATAGCAGTAGTACATAGAATAGTAGTAATAGTAGTAGTAGCGGTAGTAGCAGTAGTAGTATGGTTTTACATATACATTAAGAGAATTATATTCATTTTTCGTTCATCTATTTACTTAGCTTTCCTTATCTCTCTTTTGTTTTTTTAAATTTCGTGTGAACGTGTGGTTAGTGTGTTCTCTCAATGTTAGTGTCGTGCTGAATACTCAATAGCAACTCACATTTGTCGGCTGGGAAGCAGTTGCAGTCCGGCACTTCGCTCCTCACATTGTTCTTCAGTTTGTCCAGGTGATCCTGCAATTTGGTCGTCGATGGCACGCCACCGGTGCGCGGGCTTTGCGATCTTTCGTTCTTCACGTCGGACTTGTCCGCTGAATCGGCCAGTATCTCGTCCCTCGTTTGCAATCCCTGGCAACAACCCTCCCGCAGGTGTTCCGGCGTCGGTTGTTCGGTGCCGCCACGTCGGCAACACCACGAGCCGACGCCCGGCGACACTTTGGCAGGCCCGCCATCGCCACGGAACTTGTAGTCGTTGCATTTCTGCGATCGTTGGTCCGGCTCGCTCTTGATCTCCTTCGGCGCGCAGCCGTCGCTCTTCGACGAGGCCGTTGGCGATGGAACGCAGTCGGAGCTAGAGCAGCCGTAGTCGATCATGTTCTCCTGCTTGATATTCTGTGACGAGTCGCAGTTGGAGCTGTTGGGCGGCTCGGTCGACGCGATCTTCTCGCTACTCTCTGGGTAATTAGAGGCGGCGTCGTTCTCGTTCACTAACGTCACTCGAGGTGTTCCTGGAAAACCAACGTCGTTCTCCGTTCCGTGGTTCTTCTCGTTGTCCATGCTGCTGTTCCCACGGGGCTCGAAGTTGCTGTCGTTCGTCTGTTGGTCTATGCACAGTCTCTTCTGAAACGACTTGTCCTCGATGCCCTGGCTGTCGTGGCTCTTACTCTCGTCCTTCCATAACTGTCGTTGCTCGTGTTGCTGCTGCAATTGCTGATGATAGTGCGGCTGTTGTTGTTGTTGTTGTTGTTGTTGCTGTTTCTCGTACACGGGTTTGTCCAGCACGGTCTTGTCCTCTGAGCCAAACTTCATGAAGCTCTCGATGACCGTCATCCCGTTCTCCGGTAGAACGGAACCGTTGTTCAACGCGTTGTTACCTCCTCCTGACCATTCCCATAAGCCACCACCGTCGGGTAAACTATCGACCCGAGGGTGGTGGCTATGCAATAAAAAATTACCGGTCAAGGATTCGTTGGACTGCGCCATCGAGATGATGTTCGACTGGCTCAAATACTGATCCGCCTGCTTCTCTTGCAATTTCTCCGCATTGTCGCGCGCGTCTCGTATCCTGTTCTCCGTGTGATACTCGCCGTTAGCCCCGCTGTTGCTGTTCACGTGCTGAGACTGCATTTGATGATGCATGGTGTGATGTTGTTGCTCCTGATGGGTCATTTGATGTTGAGGCTGTTGTTGCGACTGTTGCTGTTGAAGTTGTTGATGGTGCAGCTGTTGTTGCTGCTGCTGCTGCTGCTGTTGCTGTTGCTTATTCAGAATCATCGATTTCAGTCGGCTGTTCAGATTCACGCGATTCGATTGAGCAAATACATTACTCTCCTGAGCGTCTTGCGGGTCTGAGAAACCATTCGGTTTCCCAGTGTCCTGTTGCTGCCAAAGCACTCTTTCCCCGGAGTTCTGCATGTCTTGTTTGGTCGTTTGTTGGCCCCAAGTCGGTTGGTTCTCGGCTACCGAGTTCGGCGACCAAGACATTTGGTTCTCCATTTTGTTCTCCTGCTGAGTGGGTGGCTGAGGCTGCCACGCGCCAGGCTGATGGCCAGGCGTTCTTCTCGGACTAGGCTGCGAGTCTGGCCATTGTTGTTGAGGTTGTTGACTACTGTCGCTCTTTATACTATTAGGCGACCAATTTGGTTGACTAGTTGGCGTATCTGGCCAAGACATTTGATTAGACGGAGTGAGTCTAGGGCTTTTCTCCAGTTTCGTCTGTTGCGACCACTGCTGCTGTTGCTGTTGCTGCTGCTGCTGCTGTTGTTGTTGCTGTTGTTGTTGCTGCTGCTGCTGCTGCTGCTGCTGCATCTGTTGATTGGATGGCGTCAGCCTTGGATTTTGCTGATTCGAATTCTGCTGCATCTCTGGACTGCTCTGCTGCCAGCTGTGCTGGCCGGAGGGCGTCATCCGGGCGTTCTGGTGAGAGGGATTCTGCTGATGGTCCGACAACTTGGGCGAGTGCTGCAGCCAGCCTTGGTGCTGCTGTTGTTGACTAGACGGTGTCAATCTCGGATTCTGCGAAGGGTCCCTCAGCTTCGGGCTCTGCCGCGACCAATTTCCCTGAGTTTGTTGCTGCTGGCTGGTGTCCGTCGTATTGTCCGTCCACGACTGCGGTGTCTGCGGTGTCTCCTTCACGTTGCTGTTCTCCCAACTCATGTGACTCGCTGGCCGGGGTAGCTCCTGTTGCCCTTGCATCTGCATACTCTGCTGCGTCTCTTGCCCCTTCATGCTGTTACTCTGCATACCCGGTTGTTGTTGTTGTTGTTGTTGCTGCTGCTGCTGCTGTTGCTGCGGAGGTTTCTGCGACTGCTGATGCGAGTGCTGTTGCTGCTGCAACGTCCCGTCCGACCAGTTCATGCTGTTGTTCACGTTGTTCATCTTCGTGCCGGTACTGGTATCGGACCATAAGTGCCGTTGGCCACCGTCAGGTACCGAATGCTGCCGTTGCATGTGCTGTTGCTGGTGCTGTTGCGGTTGCTGAGCCACCTGCTGCGGCTGCCATTGATTCTGTACTTGTTGCTGACCCATTTCTACGTAGCCTGGATATCCGTTAGAGTTGTGTAAACTCTGTGGGCCCGGTTGAAGTGGATACCCAGGCATCTCGTTTCCCGACACGTTGCTCGCCGCGATCGTCGCGAATCCCTTCACCTGCGTGTCCGTCGGCGGTTGCTGCGGTTGAGACGGCGGCTGCTGAGAGGCTTGTTGCTGCTGCTGATTGTCCATGTGCACGGAACTGCTGCGGCTCGTCGGGGTGGTTGAAGGCGGCGGTGCCATCGTCACGTCCTGGAAAAACGCATCATTCCATCTATAACTCAAAAACGTTCGACGACTGGCTGTGAATTATCGTCGATCGAAGCGGCTCTTTCGTGCTTTGCTACGACTTTAGATAAATCTGTCTCGTCTCTGTATTACAGTTTCAAAAACAAAAAGAAAAAAAAAGAGAAAAAATCAGAGAACTTCGAAGGGAGACTTTTGCAGAGAATTTCAAGAAAAAAAGCGCGTGCTTTAATATTCTTCTCGAAGTGATATATAACTTTTTAAGCACGTGGAATACCAGAAAATGTTTTCATCCCCAATCTTCTGAAATTCAACTGTCGTTCTGTCGTTCGCGTTTCGAGGAGACGTTACGAACGCCGGAGGAGGAGAGACTTTTAATTAAAAGCGATTCATTTCTAATTGTACCTGTTGTTGGTAACCATTGACGTAATCCTGCCTTTCATAACCAACTGATTGGGTTGCAGTAGCAGCGGGATCCATGAATTGACCGTTTAGTGGCCTCTGAGCTGTCGATGGTACGGTTTGTGGGGCGACCGGCGGCAAGGGCGAGGGTTGCCCCGTGATTGTGTATTGTCCTGTCGCCCCGGCACGTTGAAATGCCGACTGATCCGTAGTAATGAAAGTCTGCTGCTGATATGCGACTGTAATCAGAAAATTCGCGTGCTGATTCCACGGGAACTGCGCGGCAAATCCGCGGGGGGAGGAGGACAAAGACCCCTCCCGCGCGTAGTTGCACACTTTGCATTCCACGATCGTTCTTATTCGCGAGAAATTCTGTCGAACTCGAATGGTGCGAACGGGCGTACTTCATCGTGTCCCGAAGTCAAAAGTCGTGCCTCATCGACTCTCCGAATAGAAACGGTGTCACATTCTCATTTCTTAAAACTGTACATGAGCGACGAATTGCTCCTTGTAACAATATCGACATTGGGTATCAATTGATCAAAAGTTCAAGACCACTATCGATATACTTTCACAACTTTCATTTTATGATAATGATTTTAAGAAACTTTTCAGGTAACGATTAACAACATTAAAAATATACAACAATTGTAAATAGTTTATGCTTTTCATAAAAAAAATCCTTCTTTGTCTTTCAATACAGCTTTCACTGATTTAGGCATTCTCGCAGTTAGTTTATTTAAATTTGCAAATTTAAATATTGCCCCAGTAACGTTGCAAAATCTCCGTTCAATGTTTTCGTGAGATTGGAGCATGCTTCCGGACTTGTCTATCGAGCTTTTCCCACAACAATTCAAGCGGGTTAAGATCAGGCGACCGGGGCGGTCAATTCGTGTCCATTAAAATTTTTTGATCCTCTCTCTCTCTCTCTCTCTCTTTCGAATATCTTCTACACACAACTTGGAAGAATCTTGGGATCATTATCTCGTTTAATGTGAATAAATTCAAAAGCAATGCCACATCCGAGTTAAAACGAAAATGCAACAAATTCTAAATTAACGCGAGTGGTCTTGAACTTTTGAGCGGTGGCGTAGTGGTGATGACAATGATGAAAAAAAATAAAGTTCGATCGATTTAGCTTCCAAGTGGCTCGTTTCTGCCAAGACTCGTGCCACTTTGTTGAAACTTATTGAAACTTTAAAATTAGCGTCGAGAGGTGGTAAATATTCTACGGCTACACCTTATGACGTTATTTTACGTTAGCCGAGGAACATAAATATCTGACGATCGATAAGTTAAAAAAAGAAAGAAAAACTCAACTTGCAACTTGGAAGTATTCTCTCCTCGATGAAGTTCAAGCAAGAAAAGAAGAAAAAAAGAAGAAAAAAAAGAAAAAGGAAAAAAAGAAAGAGAGAAAAGTAGAAGAAGAAGAAGAAGAAGAAGAAGAAAAGGAGGAATTCGTGAATCCCTCGAGATCGATTCGCTCTTCAATTACCTGGTTGTGGGTGGTATGGCGCGGCGGCGGTGTATTGGGTATGATACCTCAGCTCTTCGAGCTGATTCGGTGCAGGAATTTGTTGAATGAACTGCTGAGGTGGCCATGGTGCTGCTGACGTTTCAACCGCAACTGCTCCCACGGGAGCGACTCCCTGGTGCCAAACAGTGTTCCCGAAGCCAGCTGCTGGCCGGAAACCAGCGCCAGAATCACCGTAGAACGGCATCACGCCGGGCGACTGGAACACCAACGTGGAATCTAACTTTAGTCTCACCTTGAACCGGAAAGCTCTTAACACTTTTCCAATATTAAGCCCCTCGGCGCTTTGCAAATCTTTCCATCCAAAAAGGCGTCTAAGCATAGATTTTCACACACACACACACACACACATACATATATGCGTAGTTACTCTCGTCTTATTTGTTTCAGTCGAAAAAGTGGAGATTCTTTTGGATTTGGATCCTTGGGCATGGAAAGATCGGCAGTTGCTGTGCAGGTAAGACAGGTGTTGTTTCTAGCCTCGATATTGGCTTTTTTATTTTATTGTAATTTTACCTTGATATTTTTCGCTGACTCGAAAGGTCACTTGGATTCAAACTTGGAATTTTAAGTCCAACTATATCTAAAATCGATCGAACGGTAATTTCATATCGACGAAGTGATTTCAAATTGCCTGGATATCAAATCTTAAAAATGATTAAACGTAAAAATGATCTCAAGTGGTTCTAAATTGAATTAAGAAAATCATTCTATGAAATAATTTCGAGTTGTCTAAATACAACCAGTCTGAAGTCGATTAATCAACAAAAAGGTAAATACAAAAATTACTTCAAATGGTTCTGAGTTGAATTCAAAAAATTATTCCACGAAGTAATTTCGAGTTGCCTGAATCAGTTTGAAGTCGATTAATCAGCAAAATGATAAATAATAAACGTTACTTCAAGTGATTCCAAGTTAAAAAAAAAAAAAACTATTCCACGAGGTAATTTCGAGTTGCTCGAATTAAACAGTCTGAAGTCGATCAGTCGGACAGTGCAAGTATAAAAATTACTATTCGATGTTCTAAGATTGAATTAAAAAAAGAAAACCTATTTTCACGAGGTAGACTGCGCCAAGTGAACTGATAGCCACTGTCATGCACAGAGTAGGGGGAATAGCCATTCGTCAGCTAAGGTTCCTTAACTATGCACATCGCAGAGGTTCTCACTTTCTTCGAGAGAGTACTCGACGTACGTACGCACGATTTTCACTACTCGTTTACGTATGTATCTCTGTCCATGATTCTACGAACTCCACCGGAGTATATACGTACACGTTCGCGACCCAATTAAATAAAGAGCTGGAAGCAGCGCTGTAATAAAGTCATTAATCGTGCCGCGTGGTCCGCGAGCACCGTCGCGGTCTACCATCATTTCCTGCATGCCTTCGCGCGTTCTCATGGTCAAAACTTGCTTCCCGACCTCCCGCCAACTCCTAAAAGCTACATCTCATGAACAACGAACAAACGAGCGAGCGAGCGAGCGAACAGAGAGAGAGAGAGAGAGAGAGAGAGAGAGAGAGAGAGAGAGAGAGAGAGAGAGAGAGAGAGAGAGAGAGAGAGAGAGAGAGAGAGAGAGAGAGAAAGTCGCGTGACTCGATTCGTATCGACGAATTCAACCATTTCGCATGGTTTCGACGTTGGTGTTTCCTTTCTCGTTTGGTCGACGCACGGGCGAGGGTGGAGGAGAGATCGAAACGAAACGGTGGAAACGAAATGAACGCGGAGAATCTCTCGCGATCGTTCGGAACCGGATTCGGGGGAAAACGCGAGGTTTTCGCGCGGCGATGATAAACGATCGGGGAATGGCCGCCTTCCACGCGGAGCGTGTACGAGCTTCCCGTGCGAAGGATCTCTCCGCGAGAGAGTACAATAGAATCGCCACGTATGAAGGACTATACCTGCGCGCGATGTACATACTTTCGTTTATTTTCGTTCGCGTCCCAGCGCGGCGAGTGATGGCTTCAAGAAGCTCACAGCTTCGTGCTGGTATTTTCAGAGTAGGTTTCTTTCTTTTCTTTCATCGTAAATGCGCAAGATCGCGCAGAGTTGCTAGAGAGAGGTTTATTTTCGTGTCTCTGATGGGGAATTTGTGCTATTGGCGTATGCTAATAAACCTCCTATTACTGACAGTAATATTGGAGCCGGAAGACGATCCGACATTCCAACCACTTGCGGACCGTAACGAGTGACCAAGCCGTATACAATAATTCGTCGCTTTCTTTTTGAACTCGGTCGGTACGATATCACTGGATGGAAATTATCGAGAAGTAATAAATTTATTTTTTGTTTTACTTAAATATATAATTTTACTTGTTATAATATGTTATGCTATAATATATAATATGTAATATGTTATAACATAACCTACGTTACACCTAATACAACCTATATTCTAGTTAAATACATTGACATTTAGTGTTTATGGTTAAATTATATTACAGATTAAAGCTGTATTAACTTTAAAATAAAATAAAATAAAATTTTCTACAGTGTCAGAAAACGACATTACTTATAGGTATCCTTAACCACTGGCAACTGATCGCGGACCATAACGAGTGACCAAACCGTACACAATAATTCGTCGCTTTCTGTTTGAACTCCGTCGGTACGATGTCACTGGATAGAAATTATCGAAAAGTAATAAGTTTATTGTTTGTTTTGCGTATTTTCTTTTTCTTAAATATATAATTTTACTTGTTATAATATGTTATGCTATGATATATAATATATAATATGTTATAACATAACCTACATTCTAGTTAAATACATTGACATTTAGTGTGTTTATTGTTAAATTATATTACAGATTAAAGCTGTATTAACTTTTAAATAAAATAAAATTTTCTATAGTGTCAGAAAACGACATTACTTGTAGATATGCTTAACCACTTGCGCTGGCAACTGATTGCGGACCATAACGAGTGGCCAAGCTGTATACAATAATTCGTCGCTTTCTTTTTGAACTCGGTCGGTACGATATCACTGGATGGAAATTATCGAGAAGTAATAAATTTATTATTCGTTTTGTCTATCTCGTTTTAGCTAAAACGGAGAGAATATTACAATTTTGGAATAAAAAATTCTCAGAAACTGAAGAATCGGTAGTGTGGGGCCAAACTGACTCTGATGGTTTCGTGCATGCATCGCCGCCATGTTTGCAGGGGCCTTAAGGATCGTAATCGCTCGGATTGTTAACGAAGAGAAAGAGCGAGGTAAGATTTTAGACGAAGAATTCACGTAAAGACGAGGCTGGAGGAAAGTACAGGCGGGAATCGATGGATGTTTTGAGAGAAGGGAAGAGAAATATAGAATTAAACGAACGCTGGAAATGTCCTTTTGAAACTTCCACTTGGAAACGCAGGTCGGAAGGAGACGTCCCGAGGGGAAGAAAAGGAAAAACAGGCACTTGAATTAAACAAAAGCCAAAGACGCGCACGTATGTGTCCCGATACTTCTTTTGAAGTTTTCACTGGAAACAAGTTAAATGAAACAGGTGGTATTGAAGGATGTTCCGCGAGGAATAAAGAGGAAAATGGAATTGTACTTGAATCAAACAGAACCCAAAGGTATCTATTGAAATTTCCGTTGAATAGCTTCGGAGCTATTGTCCGTACCAAGGAGATTCCAAAATTAATAACGCAAAACGGGAAGAATTTTTTTTGATAGAGACACGGAATTTTGGTGTCTGATGGAGACCTGAGGATTTAGGTCGTCCTATATACGGCGTGGAACCGCGCGAATGCATAAAAACGAAGACATTGTAGAAGACAAGTATGTAGGGCGTACAATTTAATTTCTTTCCTCTGCAAAATCCCTCAGCAGAAATATCGTAGGCCAGCGTCTACAGCGTCTACGATCCTTGGATCGTTTGAAAACTCGCCGAGCAAACGCCACGATTATTATAACCGCGGTCAGAAATGATAGAAAGTCTCGAAACGTTGCGACATCTCGGATCTCCACGGTGTGACGTGCAGCAACACTGTTGAAATATCCAATCTGCAGTAATATCAGTCTATATCTGTTCCATTTCCACTCTGACTCTTCATTTCCCGCCATTCAATCATCGAAATTAATCAAATTCCTTTGCCACTTGGTCTTCAATTCAGAAATACCAACCATCTATCACTATCTAAGCTCTCATAAATTGGGAAGGTGAAGGATTATTAGACATTGGAAATTATAGATATCACGGAATATATTTAGCTCAATCCTTCGTCCAAAAAATCTCGTTTATCACGATCGTTTGTCGAGTCAAACACGCAAAGTTCTTTCCTGTTCTTTCACCGAGAACATGAATTTAGAAGGAATGTTAATTTACTGAGTTTTAAGTAATTTAAGGGTTGGCAATTCTGTTTCTCCGCGAAAAGCGAAAGATTCCTCCAAAGTTTCAAATCCTTTTCTGTGACATGCCAGCTACTCGAATGGTTACCAATTAATCACTCGAGAAGAAGAAGAAGAAGAAGAAGAAGAAGAAACAACGAAGGAGGAGAGAAAAACAGTTCCTCGGACACGAAATTTGCTCGGTCTTCCACTTTGCTCGAATTCCGTGTTACGGCCATCACTACCGCTTTCTGCTTGTTAGAAGGGAAAGAGACTGAGAGAGAGAGAGAGAGTGAGGAGGAGAGACTTCAGCTTCGATCGACGTGTGTTCGCAAGCGAGATGGCCTTCCCGCGAAGAAACGGATGAACGAGGACGGACGGTGTGGCGGGGCGGCGGGAGGGGGAGGGGGAGACGAGAAACTCTCTGGCGAAAGAGGGACAAAGGACGACGAAGAAACGATGGAGGAAGATGGACAGCGCCGCAAATAGATTGTGGAAAAAAGACGGAGAAACAGCTGAAAGGACGGAGGGTGGGGAGGACGAGCCGAGGGGAGAAAGAAGAACTGGCAAACTCGCAACCGGACTATAAAACTTCGTACAAAACGAAGGCAACGAGCACGAACGATCAGCTTGCTCGTCCGTACACCAGCGACCGAGCTTTGTCGTTCTATTTCACTTTCTCCCGCGAGGGGCCAGGCGTCTCTCGTTTCTCGTCGATCGATTTTTTCGAAGTACGCACGCCGCCCGACCGCCTTCCCACCCACCGCCCGCCGCTCCTGTCCTCGCCGAACACGCTCGTTTAAATAAAAGATGTCTCTTTACGGAGTTCGGGAATTTCTTTTCCAACCGACGGTTCTTTAATTCTCTCTCTCTCTCTCTCTCTCTCTCTCTCTCTCTCTTTCTCTTTCTCCGATTTTTCTTGCACAAGCGTTTGCTGGCCGGTTATCACCGCGCGCGAATGAAATATTCAACGTGACTCGCGGCTGGAGAATTTCTCTTTTCCGTTCTTGCCCGCTTCGTGTATACAGACTGCTTCGGGGTATTTTACGCGCGCGAATTGAAGCGTGGGCGTACGCCCGTGGAAGGGAAAGGAATCGTTGACAAACGTACACGCGTATACACGTATATATTATATTACGGAGGCATCGATTGCCACGCTGGAATTTTGACATTTCAATTATTGCGGTTGTATTTAGACGCGTTAAAAATGCACAAACACGCGTTACGTGTTACGTTCGGATATAACCCACTTGCGTTCGCAACTGATTGCGGACCGTAACGAGCGACCAAAACCGTATACAATAATTCGTTGCTTTCTTTTTCTTTTTGAGCTCGGTCGGTATGTCACTTTTTGGTTAGAAATGATCAAGAAGTAATGAATTTATCATTTGTTTTGCCTTGTACTTAACTATACTTAAAACTGAGGAGATATTGCAATTTTGGGACAAAAGACTCTCGACGAAGCGGTTAAGAGTGTCTGAATATCTCATATCTAAGAGTGTTGAAAATTTCTCGTCGCGGGTACGAGATTATTCAATTTTAGATTCAAATTCCCGTAGAATCAAAGAAGAAAGTTTCGGTAGTTCAGAGAGGATATTTCAGTTTCGATTTTACAAATTACTTCCGAGCGTCAGATTGTAAATTTCTGGAGTTTAAAGAATTTAGGAATATCACCGTTTGGTAACCGCTGGCAGCTGATTGCGGACCATAACGAGTGACCAAATCGTATATAATAACTCGTCGCTTTCTTTTCGAACTCGTCGGCGTGATGTCACTGAACAGAAATTATCGCGAAATAATAAATTATTTGCTTTGCCTGTAAATTTGCTGTAAATTGCAGGATGATTAATTCGTTTAATTCATATAAATTTACCTTTTATTAATTTATATTCATATTAGGCGAAATTTATTTTATTATTCTTTTAAACTTAATTATGTTTGATTAATTGGTAGAATAATTTTATTTTTGTCAATAGCAACTGCATTTTTAGGATATGTATTACCACGAGGCTGTATTTAAATATACTTAAAACTAAGAAAACATTGCAATTTTGGGGACACAACGTTCTCGACGTGCGTGGCAAGTTAAATTGCATTTTGCGAAAAGTGTACGAAATGAGTCAGGTACATCTGTGAAAGAAGTTTCAACTACCAAATGTTGCCAGCTTCAAATTTAAGCACCAGGGTGCAACATTTTATATTTTATTTATCGTGTCAATTTTTTCCCATTCTGTTCCAGCAACTATCTCGCAACTTCGAAATCCCTGGTACCGCATTTTTCGCCGTCGACGTACTCGTCGAACTTCCCATCGGCGTTGTCGAAGTTCCCAGTCGCGTGAAATTACCTAGGACGCCAGAAAAATGTCCCGGATAATCGCGTGCCACGCTCGACGCTGAAAAATTCGACAGAAATTCGTTGGTCACCGCCGACGACAAATCGAATGGGCGAAATTGAAATAAAAATTGCGTCGCGTGCCTCCCGTGTCGTCTCGTCTGGATTTTCGTGTTTATCTCGCCGGGTTATTACCCTTGTTACGCGGCACAGTTCAATTAACTGAGTTAGGACGGTAATCCCGTTGCCTGTGACCAAGGAAGTGAAATTTCCTCGGGATATTCGGGCTTTGGGGAATCGAGCACATTTCTCGCGATACCGACTGCCAGATTAAACCGGATCATGTCCTTCGCACGAATCTCTATTAGCTACGAACAGCCATTATAACTTACTCGGTTAAATCCGATCTTGTGTTCGTCGTTTGAATATTTTTCGTTGATTGTTTCATCGTGTCTACGAATGCGAATTTCTATCCGTTTCTTTCACTTGCAGTTAATTAAAATTCGTTGTTCGAACATTTTGTTTTGTTGATCGCTTCGTTACGTCACTTTGTAAGTTGCGATTGGATAAAAACGAAGAGAGTCCGTCTTTCGTCTAAAAGTATAGTGAAGAGTGTAATAACGATGAAAAATTAACGATAGTTTAAACTATCATAGGCTTGTAAAAGGAAATTATGTAACGACACAGTTTTGGTTTTATTAGGATAGTTCTGAGTTCGTTTTCTATTTTTTTTTTTTTTTTTTTGTAAGATGATTTTCACATCGTGTAACGAGCAAGAATTGTAAACAGTTCAAAACATTGATACGCTGATATTTTTTAATCTATTAACTTTCGTCATTTTTGAATGATTTTAAAGCCCGTGATCACAGACTGGTAGCGAAACGAGCAATCGTTGTTAATTGAAAATCTGATAAAATCCATTTTCGACGAAGCAACAAGTTGTACATGGTTCATCCAGCGCTGTCGATAAAACGATAATTAGTAATCGTTTAAAAAATACATTCTGTTTATTTCGATATCATCGACACTCCTATTTTTTTTTTCCTCTCTTTTTTTTCAACTGCACGATCGTCCGCTCGCCAAAGTTCCATCCCCTTTATCAAACGAACGCGAGGAAATATCGAACGCGGCAAAAATTTAAAAAGACATCGCGGCGATTATTCATTTAATCTCTATCACTGTGAAAAGCGAAATTTTCCAACTGACCACTCTTTTAAAGTATCAGAAGGCGGGGATCATCCCACGTTTGTTTCGAGATGAGTTCACGCGACGAATCGAATCCTGGTAAAACTGGATTTTACTCGTAAAATCGTGTGCGACGTATCTACGAGCCATTGAGAAGCATTTGAGAAACTGATGCTCGTCAGAAAAAAAAAGAAAAAAAAAAGAACAGAGAAGGACCAGTCGGAGAAAGCCGGACGGGAGCGAAGAAGAAGCACGTGGAAGATCCTAGGTGCGCGTGACGCCATGAAATCCATCGGTAGTGTTCGGTGGCGGACGGTTTGAAAAAGTGGGTCGGCGTGGAGTGGTCCAGGAGAAGCGTGAAAGGTGTCGGCGGGGCTGAGAAACTCCGGGGAACCCCCAAAGTGGCCGTGAATCGGTGTTTGTGGTCGAGGTTGATAGCATCGAAGAGCCGGGCGTCTCGCCAACCGAGTCAGCGATCCCTCAGAGAGCTCACCTCTCCCCCCCCTGGCTTCTCCTTCGTGTTTTCCTCCTTTCCTCTTCTATCGCTCTCCTGGCGTTACTATTGCCCCCTCTCTCTCTCTCTCTCACTCTTTCTCTCTCGATCTCTCTGTGAGAGAGCCACCGACCGTGGCGTCGAGCTCTCAGGGGGAAAATCCTTCCGTTCTCTTGACATCGTGACCTAGGGCAACGTAAACCCGAGGCGTGATAAAACGGGATGTGCCGCGACAGCACCCAAACATAACCCTCAGGAGCCACGCTCCTTCCTCTTTAACTCGTTGCTTCTCGTCTCTCTCTTTCTCTCTCTCTTTCTCTCTCTCTCTCTCTCTCTCTCTCTCTCTTTCGCCGCGTGGCTCCTCGCCGAGCCAACCCGTCACAGCAAGCTACTTCGCCAAGCGAGAGCTGTTCATTGACCTCGACCCCTTCCTTGCTTCCTTCCTTTCTTTCTTTCTTTCTTTCTTTCTTTCCTTCGTTTTTCCAACCAATGTACCCGACTGGTTCCTGGGCTTCTCTCGATGATTCACGGGAACGCTTTGTCGTTCCTCGTGTCCCCCAACGCCGGAGGACTTAACGAGTAGATGCAGGGTAGTCGAGCCAGTACCGCGTTTGCCGAGACGAACAGGTTACTCTGTTGTTGATGTGCTATGCGCGACACACCTGGGCGTTTTTGGCGACGCAGATCCTTCTGACTGTCGAGATTTTCGTTCTGTTGTTTCCAGAAAGCTTTCGTTGACGCTTCGGTGTTTTTGTACTCGAGACACATAGATAGATAGATCTTTATTGATTTCCTGATTGGATTACAAAGTTCCTTCTCATCCTCTATACATACTGCTTCTACCTCTTACTTAAACCTGATTGCTAATGATACTTAACTTTAAGCTACTTATCGCGTAATAATTTTGTTCCTTATAACGTAGAATAAACTAAACGTAAACGAAAGAGAAATCATATGAAACAACTTGTGATATATGAACGTGAAACGCTCTTGTATATAGATATATTTATCTTTCTTTATCTTTCGTACTCGAGATACATTTACTTCAATAAATTGGATTTCGTGCCTTTTTTGGGATTATTTTTCCACAGTTGCGATTCGAAGTTCATTTCGTTCACTTTTTGAAATCTTGCCCGTCGTGCAGAAATTTGACAAATTGTCACATCGAGGGAAAGACCGTCAATTAAATAACTCTACGGAGAAAATATGCCAAAACTCGGGCGAGAGGAAGGTCTGGTCCTCGACGAGCGATAAAGCTGTTCAGTTCAACAATACGACACGTGTACAACGAGCTCGTTCAGCGCACCTCTAAGACACCACATAATTTAAACCCCCATTATGGCTTCCACCTTCAGAGACGTGCGCCCGCGACTAGCAACAACGCCTCCTTTATTCACGTCAGAACGTCTCGAGGATCGTGTTTTACACGCATCCTTCCTCTCCTCTACTCGGCTACCAGCCACTTCGCGAGTCAAACCAAACGAAATCTTTCCAACTCTTTCAAACCTCGCTGGCTACACGTTTCCTACTCGTCGTTTCTTCAATTACGAGCCTCTTTCTTCACGGTGAACGATCAAAACACACTCTGCAACGACGTTTTCGTTGTTTTCCTCGCGTCTTCCTTTCTTTCTCTTCCTCGACGAGAATAAATTTGTCAGACTTCTGATCGTCTTTGGTAAACGTTTCAACTTTGAAAAATTGCAAGCGCTTTCTAAGGGCTTGGTCACTTTCTATCTTTCTAACTTCGATTCTACTACACCTTTCTTTTCTTTTTCTTTTCCTCTTTCAAATCCCTCACTGGCATTGTTATAAAACTTTTGAAATCGTTCGCAAAAGTTTGTACCAAGAATATGGAAATAAATACGAGAAACGAATAAATTTCCTTTGCAAACGATATTCAAACGTTCAGTTGCAATTTAACATGTCCGGAGTCTTTACGACACAGTCGTGTTTCTTCCTTAATTCCTTCACCACTCCCATCGTTTTTGAAACAAAAGTGTGGCGTGAGCGGCCGACGTCAGACCGTGACTGTCACGTAAGCGGGGTTTAAACATATCATTACGTCGTTACGTTTATCCGATCCTGCGGATGGCATAATTAACTCTCAGCCCTATACTCTCTTGACATACGCGACTTGTAAGAGCCTGTATTAAGTTACCAATAATTTTCTCTTCAAAGAAGCTCGACTTCTTGATGAAATCCGTCCGACGATTTAATCCTGCTGCGTTTTCGAAATCGTTGTTCTTCTACGTTCTTAGAAAACTTCCAAACAACGAGAGCTCATTAGAACAATGAACCTAGTTCTGCGATCGCAAAGAATCGTTCTCAAAACTTCGTCCAAAAATTCTTTCTCAAATTTATCACTGCTAACCGCTTCTTTAAAACGCGAGCAATTCTTTCTCAAATTGAAACACATAAAATGCTCAACATGCCCGTAACAGTGTCAACCGTTTCCTCCGCGAATTACGCGACCAAAAGAGTCCAAGAAATTTCAACTCGTTCCTTGAATAAAGCACTTCCGCCACGATCATCATCCCTGCAGCTCTCGCTAGAGAGAGAGAGAGAAGAAAAAAGAATTTCCATCTTCTCCCTTCCCGCCATGGACGAATGCAACGAACAATTAACTCCCCTCCCGTGTACACACCTGTTCCACCCGCGAATGATCACGAGGGGGGGATCGAGAGACCGATATTCGATTACGCGTAGTAGACCGGGCGAAAGCTGCGTGGGATGGCAGAGGGGGTGAATTTAAACCGCTTTGAAAATCGAGCCAGAAATTAATTTCACCGTTCCTCTCTGTCTGGTTTTCCTCTGTGGCGCGGCCCTTTTCAACTTCGCGAGCCTTGCCAAGCTCAAACACACACACAGAGAGAGAGAGAGAGAGAGAGAGAGAGAGAGAGAGAGAGAGAGAGAGAGGGGCTGATGCAAATTTATCGACGAATTAGCCACAGCAATCAGTCCTGCATCGATACGCTTATTTCATTAAGCGTACGGCCGGTTGCGCGAGCACGAATGATCGCAACGAAAATTCATTTATCAACGATGCGACGTCCACCCTCCCCTCTCCCCCCTGTCCGATGCGATGGAACTCGTTCCTGCAATCCCCCTTTTTCTCTGCTGGCAGTAGATAGATAGCAGTTTTTTTTCCCCTCTCTCTTTTCTTTTCTTTTCTTTTCTTTTTCAGGTTCCTTTCGCTGTATCACTTCCCCATATATCGCTTGCTACGCGAGCGCGGTCTTTTTTCCTCTTTCCTCTCTCTCTCTCGTTCTCTCCTGTTGTCGCTTCTTTTATTTTTTCTGTCCACCACTTTTCCAGCAGATCGGCGGCGCACGCCGTGAAAACCGATAAGAACGGAATCGTTCGCGCAGTAAAACAGCTTTTATCGCGCTGTTTATATGTCGAGCGACGATTACGGGACGTGCGGTAACCGAGCGGTATCCCTCGATAGATACGTCCATCGTTTCTCCCGACGAAGACAGGCGGAAAGGGGTGAACGCTGGCTCGCTGTAAATTCCTGCAGCGGTCGTTGTTCCCTTCGGAACCGCACGATCGAATCGCCGCGAATTTATACCTCGGGAACACGGTTGTTCGTTAGCCGAGACTTTTCGCAAATATTCGAACGTTTCCGCGACGTTGAAAACTGTTCGCTCGAAAATCTCTGATCAACGTCGAATTTTTAATCAAGGTCCTCTTCTTTCGATAGAAATTTCCGAGTTTTTTTTTTTTTTAAATGTCCAGATAGCAGAAAGAAGACGCGAGGAATTGTTTCTACACGGTCTAATTAATTTCAAGACTCTTTGCGCACGTTCCAGACGAAAGATAAATCCAAGCAGACGACGAATCACAGATTACTATGAAGAGAGAACGCCAGCTCGAGCCAAATTCTCTCCAGACGATCATTTCGAGGAAACTTGCACGTTTGACCAGCGTGTATGTCCGACGAGAAAGAACCAGAGGGGCTCTATATTGAAACTATCAGGCTCACGACGATGCTTTTCTCAAACGGTTCGCCTTTATCTTTTTTCCTCGTCGGAGCGATTTATACGCCCGCTCGTTAAAACGTCCCTCTCGAGGATACTCTCGTCGACAGATGTTCTATCGAATCCATAAAATTTTTTTCGACGCTTCGCCGATAGCTTTTCGACGAAATTTTCGTCTTCTCGCATATTCTTTTTTTTTCCCCTCGGGGAGGGGAACGGGAACACGTTGGGATTTATACGTGCACGATCTGGCGTGCTTAAATCGAGCCTACGGGAAAAAAGAATTGGCAAAGAGAGAGGGAGACGAGAGAAACGAGTATCCCTGCGTTATCTACATCTTGGCCGACGGTTTTATTCACGACTGGCTCGCTTTCGGCGAAAACAATGTGCCTCAAACGATTTCGCGGAGAAAGAGAGAGAGAAGAAAGAGAGAGAGAAAAGGAGAACGTGAAAAAGTCGTGGAACAAAGCTACGGGGCTTACACCTTCCGTGTTTTTTTCTCTCGGCGACGCTAGCTCGCTTATATTGTCCATCCGCTGCTCGACCACTGTGTCTTTCGGCGTGGAATCGAGATCGACGTGTACTTAGGAATTCGTGGCGACTCGCGAATTCGGTAGTGGTAAGTTTCCGAATTTTTAAGATTTCAAATTTTCGAATTTTAGAACTTTTGAATTTTTAAATATTGTGGCTTCCTGGCTCTCAAGTTTCCAAGCTCCAAATTTCGAATTTTTTAATTTCCAAATATTGGAGTTTGCAAGTTTGCAAGCTTTCAAGCTTTAAATTTCGAATTTTATTGAACTTCCAAATATTGGAGTTTCCAAGCTTCCAAATTTTCAAGCTTTAAATTTCGAATTTTTGAATTTCCAAATATTGGAGTTTCCAAGCTCCCAAGTTTTCAAGCTTTAAATTTCGAATTTTCAAACTTTCAAATTTTATTGAATTTCCAAATATTAGAGATTCCAAATTCCTAAGTTTCCAAGCTTTAAATTTCGAGTTTTTGAATTTCCAAATATTGGAGTTTCCAAGCTCCCAAGTTTTCAAGCTTTAAATTTCGAATTTTCAAACTTTCAAATTTTATTGAATTTCCAAATATTAGAGATTTCAAATTCCTAAGTTTCCAAACTTTAAATTTCGAGTTTTTGAATTTCCAAATTTTGGAGTTTCCAAGTCTTAAATTTCGAATTTTTGAATTTCCAAATTGGAGTATCCAAGCTCCCAAGTTTCCAAGCCTTGAATTTCGAATTTTCTAACTTTCAAATTTTATTGAATTTCCAAATATTGAAGTTTCCAAGCTTCCAAGTTTCCAAGCTTTAAATTACGAGTTTCTGAATTTCCAAATATTAGGATTTTCAAGCTGCCAAGTCTCCAAGCTTTAAATTTCAAATTTTCAAACTTTTGAAATTTTGAATTTTCGAATTTCTGAGTTTTCAAATATTGGAGTTTCCAAGTTTTAAAATTCAAATTTTTCAAATTTCGAAGTTCTCAATTTTTCGGAATCTCTTAATTTTCTAATTTCCCATTCGTTAATTTTTTAATTTTCTAATTTACCGATTCCTCTAATTCTCTCTAATTCCCTAATGTTTCTCATTTCTCAGTTTCCTAGTTTCTAATCTTCCTAATCTCCTAATTTCCTAGTTTTCTAATTCTCCAATTTCTTTCTCCTCCATTTAGAATTTACACGCCACTTACATACGACACAAACCCGATCTCGATTGCTGTTTATGCAATTAGAACATCGTTGCATTTCCAAGAACTGATTAATGATTCAAGTACGTATGTACATTCCCCGAGTTGTATACCTTCTACACTATAAGTAGCGCAACTATTTTTTACTCCAACTACTAGAGATTCAAATGTATTCTTCAAATGCAAGTTTAACGCTAATGGTCCTGTTTACTTTACGTGATTGCCACTTTGTCTTTCGAAACTTTAAACACACACACACACACACACACACACAATGCTCCGTTTAAACACTCTCTTTTAACATGTATTAATCTTATTATTTAATTTCATCAATTTAAAGACGCTTTCTCCAAAGATGTATCATGTAAGGCATTCCTCTATAATTTCGAATATTTTCGTCACTATTATTCTTATTATTCATTGTGTCACTTTTATTCCAAAATTCACCACTCGCACAAATTTTTAATTCGTAACTTCACTCATATCTTTTTCACCAAAAATACCGTTTCTTCCGCAATATTCCTAAACTTCTCGATTCAAAAAAACGTTCTTAAATTACTTGAACCTTCTCTATTTCGAAAATCACTAATAATCGAACACTCTTGAATCGATCTCCTCTCTATCAAAAGTCAAAAGAAAGAAAGGGAAAGAAATGGAGGCGACACTCATCGATACAAAACCAATTACAATTTTCTTTATGACCATCAATTTTCTAAACAATCTCGCTCGAACGACGACGATAATCATGCAGACGTGTAAGTAAGTGGAACTTTCGTTCCAACTTTCCCAATCTCGAAAATCATTCTTCCATCGATCTCTTCTCTACCACCAAGAATAAACAAAAAAAAAAAAAAAAAAAAGGAGAGAGAGAGAGAGAGAGAGACACGAGCTCACGCGACAAAAGCTCGATGGACGCAAAGGCAATTAGAATCCACAATGCAAGACACCGTCGTTCACTCTCCATTAATTTTTCAGACTCGTTCTTGGCTCGACACAATCCCGCGACGAACGACGACGACTTATGCAGAGCCATACGCTGAGAGAGGCATACAAGCCCCCGGCGCAGAAAGCAAACGTGGAACGTGTGCGTACGCAGCGTTCACGGCGTATTGGCCGGTGGATATCGCGACAGAGTGAAAACCGCACACGTGCTTCGCGGTCGGACGCAATTCGTGCAACGGGGCAAACGAGCGTGCCGCGTTTCGCGGTTTCGGTTTACTGCATAATTGTGCGCCGGGCCGGCCGCCCGTGATGTAACGTTGATTCCTTTATCGGCGACGATATTGCCAATTACCGTATCGCAGGGCTGACCGCGTTTACGCGCTCAGATAGCCCCGTTTAACGCTCTGGGACGAGGTGGAGTGAAGGGGGAGGGAGGGGAAACGCGCGATTAACGCCGCGGCCCGTTTATAACGCGAGTGTGCCGAGCGCGCGAAACACGTGTTTCCCCGTGAGAACGAGACACACACTATGGCCCCTTTATTCCAGCTCCCTTTCCGATCGTCTCCAAACTTCTCCGGGACGCGCGTTTGCCCTGCGTTCGTGCAGTCAGAATGGCGGAACAATGGGATTTGTATGCGTCTCTGTTTCGTTTCTTCTGCCTAGGTCGTTGTCGCGAGGGCCAAGAACATTCCTTTGACCGCGACGAACAGGGGGGGAGAATTTTTTTTCCACGTTCTCTCTTGCTCATTCGTCTTTCTACGCAAGTTGCCGAGACAAGACTGACAAATAATCGTTATCGGGTTTGATGGATCTTTGATTGAACTTGTTGATCGTGTTCTCGTGTCTCTTTCACTACATTTCTGTACAGCGGATGTCCAAAAATGTCGAGCGGAACCAAGTGTAACGGTCTCTCCGAGTAAGTGCGTACAACGTTGCGGAGGATCCTCTAAAGCCTCTAAAGTTTCGACCACCAATTATCAAACAATGTCTTCTACCACTAAGAAGGGAGAGAAGCAAAATATAAAACGGGAGCAAAGCGACTTGATGCTATATCTACAGCAGATCGATTTACAGATTGAAAATTGATTTCTACACGTGTGAGAGGGGGAAAAAAAAGAAAGAGAGAAAAAGAGAGAGAGAGAGGAGGTGTCGCGATGAGAAGAGCGGTGCTCTTACCGAGGCTGCGTGTCGATCCGGGGCGATCACTGGCTGGCTGTCGCGTTTTCGCGGTTTTTTCCCTCGTGACAAGGGCTGCGAGGAGATCGGCCGCCGAAATAACAGCATAACGTCGGGGCAAGGGTAGACTACCGGCAGACAGCGACTATGGGGGCGGTGACCGCCCGCCAACGCGAATCAATACCCGCA
Source organism: Tetragonisca angustula (assembly GCA_036937485.2). Classification (NCBI taxonomy): domain Eukaryota; kingdom Metazoa; phylum Arthropoda; class Insecta; order Hymenoptera; family Apidae; genus Tetragonisca; species Tetragonisca angustula. Next base: position 760,099 of record JAWNGG020000008.1, on the reverse strand, counting down.
GGAACAGGAACCACCGACCCGGCGAGAGAGACAGCCGACACCAGCCAGCCAGACAGAGAGAAACCAGGCTCAGACAGACAGAGAAAGACAGACAGAGAGAAAGAGAGAGAGAGAGAGAGAGTAGGGAACGTCCCAGTGGCAGTGGCAGAGAAAGAGAGCCACAGAGAAGGGAAGGAAAAGCGAGCAGTATCAAGAGAGAGGAGCAAGAGGTGGCGGCGGAGGCGATGGAGGCGGAGAATGACGGGCGGAGAGGAACAAGCCTGGCACACCGACGCACCCGGGGTGCAAACGCCGCGGAGCAAAGTGCCGATACCTGTCCTCCGCCTTTCGTCACTCCTTCTGCGCTGTTTTTCAAAAGCTTCGAGACTTCCTACGAGGACGAGAGTGGTCACACGCGCGAAGAAGATGGGAACTTGTACTTTGACAGACGACACCCAGTTTTTTTTTTTTTTTTTTTCTCTTTCGCGGTTGTTCCTCAGTCTTTTCGGACAACTTATTATTAAACTGTGTCGGATAATTTGTACATAATTTAAACCTGTCAAAGTACTGTACGTTGAATAACCCTCGAAGAATTGAAATTTAAGACGTCGATCATTTTGTCGTTTAAGACGTTGAGAATCTTTCAAAATTGTAATGCTCCCTCAGTTTCACGTGCAAAGTAACAGCAGAACAAATAATAAATTTGTTACTTCTCGATCATTTCTATCGAGCGATGTCTATACCGACGAGTTGAAAACGGAGAAGAAAGCGACGAATTGTTGTACACGGTGTTGGTCACTCGTTACGGTCCGCAATAAATTGCCAGCGCAAGTAGTTAACCTCTTGTGCCGAAATAACGTGCCACGTCGAGAGTTTTCTGTCCCAAAATTGCAACATTTTCTCAGTTTTAGGTATATTTAAGTATAACCAGATACACGGGCAAAACAAATAATAAATTTATTGCTTCTCGATCATTTCTATCGAGCGATGTCTATACCGACGAGTTGAAAACGGAGAAGAAAGCGACGAATTGTTGTACACGGTGTTGGTCACTCGTTACGGTCCGCAATCAAGTGACACTGCCAGCGCGTGTGGTCAAAGTTTGATTTCCAATCGATATCACTGTGCATTTTGGGTAATTCGCAAGTATTACACGTTACAAGGAATCGTGGAAACGTTAGGTATAGAATACGAAGAATTGAAATTTAAAGTCTGAACAATTTTCGTACTTGTCGCGAGGTACTCAAGAGGTTGAAGCAAGGTCAGACAATTTTTCGATTCGACGAATCGTGTATATTGAAACTGGATACGTATCGATCATCACGTTATAGAAAATTTCATCGTGAAGTAAAATTGGACGCACGTGGACGGAGAAAGACTGAAGAATAAAGATTCTTTTATGATTTTTAAACGAATCATGAGTCATCGTTTGAAGATAGAACCGTGAATCTACGCTCGACGAATGATCAGGCTCGAAATAAGGATAGTAAGACGCCCTGGGGAGCTTCATCTTCGAGAAAATCGAATTCGAAAACGTCTCATTCCATTTTATTACACTGTGACGTGACATTGGAAATAAAATTAGAATACACGGTGCAGACACATTAATTGATTTGCAACGATATCTAAATTCGACCGATTCATGGAGCAATAGTTGCTCGTTCTAATTTCGAAAAGCTTTCAATCTTCTTCACGAACAAACTTCCGATTCGTTCGAAACGAGACAATATTAACGAGATAATACTTCATTGACCATTATTTATTTGTTTATTCATTCACTTTTCACGGGTAAAGAAACACCCGTTAGTACAAAGAGTGATATAATTTACAAAAATTTTAAATGAAACGAGGTACGAGACCGAGTGAAAAAATGTTAAGCAGATACTAAGCAATGGGCGTTTGCAAAAGATGGAAATGAACAACAATGCATCATCAGCGTTAATGAATATACGAGTATATGGGTTGATAAGAGGCCACGTTATAAACATCACTTTTTATCACCGCCTTTATCAACACCAACGTACAATAATTAACACACCATCGTCGCAAAGAGAACAAAGTCGTTGCAGTTCGTTGTTGGTTGCAATTCCAACAAACAAACACGCCACGTGTGCCAGTTTCGATCGCTTTGTCGTGTTCGACCAGACAGGGTGGTGAATTTTCGCGGCTGCTAACTTGGCTGCTTGTTCTGAACGTGTTCTCCCACCTCGTGGGAGGGAAGATTGTTGAATTCAGCGTTGCACGGGACGGCCTTGGACGGTAGCCGATAACCGGACGAGTCGCGGATGAGCTGGTGGGGTGGTAGCTGTGGCACTTCACGGGTTTAACACGCGCGTGCTCTTGCACACGGATTATCCTCACACGTGTTTCGCTGGCTAGAAAACAGAGAGAGAGAGAGAGAGAGAGAGAGAGAGAGAGACGTGGTTCGCAGGCTCGGGGGCAGACTGGTTTGCCCAGTAACCTTCTCGCGGCACAGACCGCTGAGAATCTCGAGAGAGGATGCACCAACGCTCGAAAACGAACCGCATTCCTTTCGCGACGTTTCAACCTACTGCTCCTCGCTCGACTTTCCTCTTCCTCTCGGGCCTCGTTGAAAGCGACAGTCCGGATGACGCTCGTCGAGGAAGCTCTCCAACGAGACCGCGCGACTCCGGTTTGTACCGGTGCGAGCTCTTGCTCCTTATCTCGCGGACAGAAACTTTTTCCGCAGAGTTTCACCCCCTCTCTCTTTTCTTTTCCTTTGTCGTTTCTTTCGAAAGTTTCGTGCTGGTCGTGTTCTTGGAGAGAGTGGGGAAATCTTTGATTTTGTTGAGGGATATTTATTTACGTTTTGAATGGGGAATTTCCAAGTTTCGATTGATTTGGACGACTGTTTCTTAGACACGTTTTAAATTAGATGACGATGTTACAAACATCTCGAAGCTTTTTCTTCTACCACGTAAATGCAAATGTTCAGCCAGTCCTTGGAATTTCTCTTCTTAATCGCAAGGGGTGGAAAAGTAGAACTCGACGACGTAGATTGATATTTTAAAAAGTTGCAGACAGAATAGTTGGAAAAATTACAGATAGAATATATTTTAAATTATTAACAGTTTTCTGTGAAATTTTTCAAATTTGAAAGAAGTAACGATAAAGAAAAGAAAAAAATATTAAGTCAGTCCTCGAACAACAGGATTCGACAAGGTATATTGATTTTAAAAAATTGCAAATGAAATAGTTGAGGCAAATGAGATTTTCGATCTTCCAACCTTTCGATTATACCTTCTCGACTTACAATTGAAAACGGCATCATTTGAAAGATTTGTGTTGAACTTTATGACAGTTATACAACCTCGACGATATTTTGAATTCTATCATCTTTCCTTGGGAAACTTGGAAGATTCATGTTCCAATTAGTCGAATGTTTTATTAACGGGCAACTTTGAAAGCTTAATAACACTCCTCCTTTAATAAGATTTCCAACCCCCATCGTTCGTTCTGAATGGCGACATAATTCAAGAAACCTGCACCCCAACCAATCATAATTTTTCATTATGTTAACAATTTCAGAACTTTACTATCAAATTTCTAGTTTCTTCAAGAAAATTTTCTTTGATGATATTACGATATAAAATATAAAAATGTCACGGGCTATCTTGATCCTTTGACAAAAAAAAAAAAAAAAAATTACAAATTGTTGCTCCGCACAAGATCATATTCTACCATTCTGTTGCCTCAGTTCTAAAAAAAAGAAGAAAAGGAAAAATTGCTGTAAAATGCTTCTTAAAAAAAAAAAAAAAAAGAAAAAAATTGTTGCTTGAGATCTCAAGAAGGAGAAAGAATCACAAACGTTTGATCGGAATCCGTGAAACACAATAGGGTAGGAAGCGAGCGTATTCCCTTGGAGGGTGAAGACAAATTGAAGTAATGAACCGCAATGGTCTAGGTCAAGGTCCTTGGCCTGGGTTTAGCATTGGCATACACGAAATACACCAAGGGGGCCACACCGACAGGCCGCGGTGTTACTGTTTATTCCCTCAAGTGTGCTACGTGTTACATACCGGTATACCGTGCCAGATTACGGGAGAGGAGTGGCTAAGCAGGAAGGGATCGATGCCATCCTTGGGGACCCAAGACGCTTAATAATCTCACCGAGGATTTTCAACTCCATTTGAGATCGTGCCAGACAATCGGATCTCTCTAACACGCCAGCTTGGAATCAGCCTCTGGACGGCTCTGATCATCTGGATAAGAAATTCTTCAAGCGGGGCGTACTCCATTCCGTCCAATTAATTCCATCGCGTATTTTCAATGCGACATGTTAATTTCACGTGATAATTATATACTAATTATATACGTATAATTTCTCGGGTTTCTTTCCCGCCAAACTGCGAGAGTTTGTTCCAGGAGGAAAGATATGCTATATGAAGTTTGCGAGTTAATAATTATTAAATTAAAAATCAAATAATTAATAAATAAAAACTTAAATAATTAAGTTAAAAATTAAATAATTGATAAATAAGAAATTAAATAATTAATAAATGAAAAATTAAATAATTAAATTAGAAATTAAATAATTAATAAATAAGAAATTAAATAATTAAATTAGAAATTGCATAATTAACAAATAAAAAATTAAATAATTAAATTAGAAATTAAATAATTAATAAATAAGGAATTAAATAATTAAATTAAAAATTGCATAATTAATAAATAAAAAATTAAATAATTAAAAATTAATAATTAATAATGTCAGACTGTGATGTAAGTAGTGGTTCGCTTTACAATTTCTTCTCTTCTTGATTACGTGTTTCCCATTTCCACGACACGTTTGTGTATTAAAGAATTACGCACGTCCTTCAAAGATTCCCGGATGTGTTCCAACTCTTTTGCCGAGCGTTCCAATCGAAATAAAAAATTGCCTACAACTTTTGAAACTATCAATTTTTTTTACTGACGTTTTATTGGAACTTCTCTTCATGTTTCGGCGAGTACCATCTACTCGAGAAGTTACGAACCCTTTTTTCTATTCCACTCTGCGTATAATTGAATCACACGATTAAGTTAACACACTGTTCCTTTCCATCCCTTCCTCCTTCGCCTCTGCGTGTCACGATTTCCAAGTTTTCTTAAATATCCCGCCCGATTCCAGCCGTCACGTCGACGCGCATAACACATAAATCCCCCACGTCCACACAAATGCCATCTATTATACAATATTTATTCGATGCACACGGTGATTCTGTATTCCTCTCTATGAATAAATTTCTCCCTCGTAGCGGGGGATTTACATTTTACGAAGACGTTAACCGTAAATGTCAGAGGGAAGAGTGTTTCGAAGAAACTCGAGCTCGATACTCGAAAAGGTGTATGAACAACGTTGTTCAGAGTGTCACACACACACACACATGCAAACACACGCAAACACACGAGAGCGTGTGTGTACTTACCATAGAAACGACAGGAGGCGGAGGATTTCCGTTCCTAAGTGCCCCGGTTTGTTGGTTCGCCGCGGGATTCAGATTGTCCTTGGACTGCTGCATGGGATCCGGCTGATGAAGCGTTTGTTGCGTTTGCTGTTGCGGTTGTTGCTGGTGCTGTTGCAGCCCGCCTATTCCAGCCTGTGGACTGCCTAAGCCTGCTGGCGCGCTGTCCGGCGTGCTCACTTGCCGGGCGATCTTCCGATAACTCTGAAACGCACAAGTTTAATCTCCCGTCAGACAGAGGTGCGCGGATATTGTCCATCCAGTCGAAAAGAAAAAAGAACGAAGACCAAAAAAAGGGGGGGGGAGAAAAAAAAAAGAAAAACGAAACAAAACGTCGAAACGTCGCTTTTTTTCGGATTTTTTTCGTACCAGTTTGTTTGTTCTCCTGGATTGTACGATAAGCCCCGGTACGATCCTCCGCGTTTTATTTATTTATTTATTTTTTTTTCGAAAATCGCGGCCCGCTTTGCAAGTTGGAAAAATTCAAGAACAATCCGCGACAGTTCGCCGTCGTTCGAAGGATCACGTTGTTGCGTGAGAGACAAAGTGGGGCTTGATTTTCGATTGCTCGTGCTTTTGGTGTCATACGATAATTCGAAGTTTTGAAAATTGGGAGGGGCTCGGGGGAGAGTTGCAGAGTACTCGCGGATTCGAGAGAATTTTCGAAATCCGAGAATTGAAAAATTCTACGGTCCGAAAGTGTCGCGAGTTCGATGATTTCGTCGTCAAAGTGTAAAAACTTGGAACATACAGTTTGCCGGAAAATTTTCGAAATTTGAACGTCTGAAAGCCTTGGAACACGATTTCAACAGCTCTAAAGTAAAATAAAAAAGGAGACTAAGAATTTAGAAAATTGAAAATTCTTGAGATTGAGAATTTAGAAGAACTTGGAAAATTCTTCCAGTTTGCCGGAAAATTTTCGAAATTTGAACGTCTGAAAGCCTAGGAACACGATTTTAACAGCACGAACGTCTGAAAGCCTAGGAACACGATTTTAACAGCTCTAAAGTAAAATAAAAAAGGAGACTAAGAATTTAGAAAATTGAAAATTCTTGAGATTGAAAATTTAAAAAAACTTGGAAAATTCTTCCAGTTTGCCGGAAAATTTTCGAAATTTGAACGTCTGAAAGCCTAGGAACACGATTTTAACAGCTCTAAAGTAAAATAAAAAAGGAGACTAAGAATTTAGAAAATTGAAAATTCTTGAGATTGAAAATTTAGAAAAACTTGGAAAATTCTTCCAGTTTGCCGGAAAATTTTCGAAATTTGAACGTCTGAAAGCCTAGGAACACGATTTTAACAGCTCTAAAGTAAAACGAAACAGGAGACTAAGAATTTAGAAAATTGAAAAAAAAGCTGCGAAATTCCAAAGCTCGAGAACGTCCCGACGACTGGTCTATCTCTGGCCGATTACGTCATTTCCGAGCAGCGTGCAACAACTCTTTCCACAAACTATACCTATACCTCGCGAGCATGCAAACTCTCTCCGTGGTAACTGCAAAAAAAAGAGAGAGAGAGAGAGAGAGAGAAAAGGAAAAAGTCTGCAAGAGGGTTTAAATTTACGGGGCAGAAACACGCGACGTCTCGCGTCCAATTATCCAATAACTTTCATCCTCGGGTGAGACAGAATCTCCTGGTAGGTTGAACGACACGCGCGCGCGTTCCTGCTTTCGTTCCTCTTCGTCCCCGAGCGGGGCCAAGTGTTTTCCTCTGGTATTGGGGCTCTGCGGTTGTATCGCCCACGCTCGAGGGTGACGCACGACGAAACGAAGCGAAGCGAAGCGAAGAGAAGCGAAGAGAAGCGAAGAGAAGCGAAGAGAAGCGAAGAGAAGAGAAGAGAAGAGAAGAGACGGACTACGGTTTTGAAACGGCGAAGGAAGGAAGACAGGCTGGATGGTGTGTGCAGCACGGTAGCCGAGCGTACGACGGTGTGACCCTAATGCTAAAAATACCAAGGTGGCCTAAGTAGGCCGAGCCGGCTGAAACGGTTTCCATAGTTCAACAAGCGCCGCTGCCCGACACAGCTATAACCGGTCAACCTGCCATACCGCCGCCCCCAAACGCTCCTCCACCGCGCAAACCTGATCAATTATTGTCACTTTATCCCTCCAGGTATCGCCGTCCCTCACAAACCGCTCCGAGTCCCCTGGATCGTCGAAGAACGGAAGATCGTCGAAGAGATTCTTGCGAGAGAAGCGAAGTTTTCTGGATTCAGATCGAGAGTAACAGAATTCCTGGACTTTCTAACAACGAGGCTAGATCAGACGACAGTCTCAGACGCGATGATTATTGTCTTTAGAGTCCGTAAATTTTGGAAGGAACGGTATACTCCAAGAAACAGGACGCGAGTTCATTTCTTTATTTTTATTTCTATTTCTATCTTTAAATTCATTTTTATTTTCCTATTCAGAGCACGAATTTATTTATCCAAACGACGAACACGCTGGATCTTTATGAAACTCGATAATTGTGAAAATGAGATATAGATAGATAGGAAACTGAGGAAAAGTCTATCGATTTCTTTTTTCTATAATAACGTCACTGAAAAGAAAAAAAAGAAAAAGAAGAAATTGCACAACGTAAGCTGACTGAAAATATCGCAAAATGAAATATTGTTGATAGTTTCAGTTTTATTGATAGTTTAACTATCTAAACTAAATAGATTGTTATAATAGTTTATACTATAATACATAATAGTATAGTACTATGCTATTATATACAGTTATACTACAATTAGTGTATAATAGTATACTACACTATACTATTATATACTATTATATACTATAATTAGTACTAGTATAATAGTACATAACACTATACTATTATATACTATAATTAGTACTAGTATAATAGTATATAATACTATTGTATACTATAATCCTACAATAGTTTAATTATCCAAACTAAATAGATTATTATAATAGCTTATACTATAATACATAATAGTATAGTACTATACTATTATATACAGTTATACTACAATTAGTGTATAATAGTATACTACACTATACTATTATATACTATAATTAGTACTAGTATAATAGTATATAATACTATTGTATACTATAATCCTACAATAGTTTAACTATCCAAACTAAATAGATTATTATAATAGCTTATACTATAATACATAATAGTATAGTACTATACTATTACATACAGTTATACTACAATTAGTGTATAATAGTAAACTACACTATACTATTATATACTATAATTAGTACTAGTATAATAGTATATAATATTATTCTATACTATAATCCAATAATAGTTTAACTATCCAAACTAAATAGATTATTATAATAGCTTATACTATAATACATAATAGTATAGTACTATACTATTACATACAGTTATACTACAATTAGTATATAATAATATACTATATTATTATATACCATAATTAATACTGGTTTAATAGTATATAATACTGTTACATACTATAATCCTACAATAGTTTAACTATCTAAACTAAACAGATTATTAATAATAATACGATACTGTACGGTTTCATACAGCATTGAATAACATTGTTCTCAATAGTTTCTGAATAGTTTGTTCAATAAATAAAATAATAAATGTGAACATAATTGAACGCGACAGGTTACAGTTTCGATAGAGAAAAGAAAAAAATTGGTTCTATTATTTTCTCGAATCGTCGGTCGTTTGTGATTTTATGACTGAAAGTACGTGAGCACGAATAATTAGATGCGGCTGCACGATAACTCTCTCTCTCTCTCTCTCTCTCTCTTTGCCTCGCGGTGTGTGAAAACGATGGAAAAAGCCGCAGAAATTTATGTCGACGACGACAACCATTATTCTATGGAAATTTCTTTAGAAACTCTTCCCGGCACCTCCTCCAATAAAAACTAATTAAAAGTACTTAGTGTATCCATAAATATTAAAATCGTTCTACAAGTCTTGTCTGTTGCACTACAGTTGCAACAATTACATTTCCATTTATATTGTCCTCCGTCATTTTGCAAGTAGAAAACACGCGGAGTGATCATTGTTCGGCAGCCTTGAACGGCTAATTGATCACGCACACAGGCCTATCTTAAACGAAACTAACAATTTCAAGGACCGTTTATACGATTCAAAGAAGCACAATATGGACTTCGTCAATCTATCATTACGCGTATCATTTTCAATTTTTTTAATTTACGATCAGTAACATTTAAAAATAGATCTGCGGCTATAGAAGTTCCTTTTTATGGAAACTCCGCGCTTTATTATCACAGTATAAAATTTTTACGATTACATAAACGTGCTGTTACATCGAACGGCACGAAATTTAATTACACCCGAATGCTGTTAATATAAACATGAATACTTTTTTTTTTTTAATAGTTTTTAATAGTCGTCGTGAGTGTTAGTTACGAAAAATTAATTAAACAAATTTGTATAGCCATTAATCGAGCAAAATGAAACCTCGGATATTCGTACAAATTCACGTTCTCGCGAGCGTGAGCTAGAGAAAGCGTAGCCAAAATATTACAAATTCTACGCGTTCCAGTCTCTGTCGTTATAAATTTCAAGTTTATTTTAATACCGTCGAGGCTCTTCAACGATCAATCTCGCGTCTCGAAAATCGTGATCAACGAGAGTTGCGCAAACCTTAAATCTGTCATCTGCGATCCGTCAGCCGAAATTACGAAACAAAGGTGTTCACGATGACGCTGACATATCCTCCACCCCCTCCCCTCCTGGTGAAATTTCGCGATGAAGAATCTTTGTTCAGAGGACGGTCACGTTTCTCCGGACGCTGAGCCTTCGTACTCGAATAGGTGTGAATTATTTTGTACGGTGAACGGGTTGACAAGCAACGGGTTTCACGTTGACGAGCAACGACGTCCAAGATTGTAAAGAGCTGCTTGTTTATTCGTTGCGGGCGCAGGTTGCCGCAACCGCGACGCGGTCAGCCCCGTCATAAATGTAAATTGAATTCCGTCGCATAAATTTCCACCGCGCGGCGTATCCAATAAATTCACCGCCCGATACAATCAGTAATATTCTGTAACATCGTCGCACGATCGTATTACGAAACTCTTTTCGCGCCCCGATCGGGGCCCGAGTGTGTGTGTGTGAGCGTTTATGGTACTCTCGCTGACTCTTGCCAGCGAGGTTATTCCGGAAAATTTTTATTGCACACGCAATTGATTGTACGTGCGATACAAACTGTGCACGAGCTTGCGAGCAGACGAGTTGAGTTGGTAGGTAGTCGATAAAGTTCGATGTTAATTTGAATTTTTTCCGGTGTTTCCGAACCATTCGAGTCTTTGAATGTTTTGAGTACTCGAATATCTTTGGATATCCAAATGTTTGAATCTTTGAGTCTCGAATCTTTGAATTATAGAGTTGTCGAATCTTTGGATCTCTAGATATTTGTGTATCATAGATACTCGAGTTTCTGAATTTCTAAATTTTCGAGTCATCGAATCTATGGATATTTAAATGTTTGAATCTTTGAGTCACCAAGTGTTCGACTCTTTGAATCTTTGAGTCTTCGAATCTTTGGATCTCTGAATATTCAGATACTCAAGTCTCTGGGTCCAGAAATTTTCGAGTCTTCGAATCTTTTCGAATGTATTCAAATATTCGAAACTTTTAAGTCTGCAAGTATCCGAATCTTTGAATCTTCGAGTGTTTGGATATTTAAATGTTTGCATCTTTGAGTCTCCAACTGTGTAAATCTCTGAATTTTCAATTTTTTGAATCTTTGGATTTCTGAATATTTGGATACTCGAGTCTCTGAATCTTCAAATTTTCGAGTCGTCGAATATTTGGATATTGAAATGTTTGAATTGTTTGAGTTTCTAAATGTCTGAATCTTTAAATCTTTGAATCTTCGAATCTTTGGATCTCCGAATTCAGATACTCGAGTCTCTGGATCCTCAAATTTTGGAGTCTTTGAGTCTTTTCGAAAATATTCGAATCTTTTGTGTCTCCAAGTGTCAGAATTTTTTAATCTTCGAGTGTTCGAATCTTTGGATATTTAAATGTTTGCATCTTTGAGTCTTTAAGTGTTCGACTATTTGAATCTTTGAATCTTCGACTCTTTGGATCTCCGAATATTCAGATACTCGAGTCTTTGGATCCTCAAATTTTCGAGTTTTCGAATCTTTGGATCGCTGAATATTCAGATACTCGACTCTCTGAATCTGCAAATTTTCGAGTTTTCGAATCTTTAGATCTCTGAATATTTAGATACCCGAGTCTCTGAATCCTCAAATTTCGAATCTTCTCGAAAATATTCAAATACTCGAATCTCTCGAATCTCCGAGTGTTCGACTCTTTGAATCTTTGAGTCTTTGAATCTTTGGATCTCCGAATATTCAGATACTCGAGTCTCTGAATCCTCAAATTTTCGAGTTTTCGAATCTTTGGATCGCTGAATATTCAGATACTCGACTCTCTGAATCTGCAAATTTTCGAGTTTTCGAATCTTTAGATCTCTGAATATTTAGATACCCGAGTCTCTGAATCCTCAAATTTCGAATGTTCTCGAAAATATTCAAATACTCGAATCTCTCGAGTCTCAGAGTGTCCGAAACTTTGAACCTTTGAGCCTCTAAGCCTCAAAGCTTCTGACTCTATGAGCGTCTAAATATTCGAGTCTCTGAATCGCCGAGTCATCGCATTCGAATTCGAATTGAAATTGCCGAATTAACAAGAAACTCGTTATTCTCTCACAAACGCGTGCAAATACCGCGTCGTACCGTGCGCTCGGTATTAGAGCAACAGCCTTGCGGGACGGTTTGAAATTACCAAGTCACCTATCGATAGCCGGCGGTTCGATTTTCCACGCTACCTGGCCGGCATCGCGCTGGAATCGCGGCGTGTTATGCCGTCACGTGCGTGCATATACGGCCGTATACTTTATAAATAGACAAGGTCTCGGGCCCACGCTAAGCCCACGGGTGTACACACACTACACGATGCATGCGTTCGCACGAACGAGCATCAACGTCTCGTTGCACCCGTTCGGATATATTTCGCTCTTGTTTCTCTCTCCTCTGCTCGACTCGCGTCGCGTTCCTCTTGCTCCTCAGCGAGCAAGCGAGCGGAGGATCCCAGCTGTAACACGTGCTGCGAGAACGACGCCGCTTCCGTTCGTGGATCGTCTGGAGTATCGTCGCTCCGACGGAAACGTGACTTGCAGCCACCAACTGCCAATTACTGCTACTCCGAATCGTGTTACGAAAGATCGGCTTTCCGTTAACCGGCATACCCAGCCGTGTTCTCGACTCCGACACCCGTTAATTTTGCATTTTTTCCCCCGATCGATGTCGCCTTTTTTCCCGTTTTTTTTTTTTTTTTTTTTTTTGTAATTTCTCAACCATTCATCGCAGTTTTCAAGGTTCGAAGCATATTCGTGAAAGTGCTCTGCACTCTGAACTATCAACAACGTTCATATTGCGTGTCCTATCAAACGTTTTTAACCTCTTGCGCTGGAATGAGAACTTTCTGCTAAGTGCAAAATTTTCTCAGTCTCAAGTATATTCAAGTAAAACAAATAATAAATTTATTACTTCTCGATAATTTCTATCCAGCGATATCATACTGACGAGTTGGAAAGAAAAAGAAAGCGACGAATTATTGTACACGGTTCGGTCACTCGTTATGGTCCGCGAACCAGTAGCCAGCGCAAGGGGTTAACCTCTTTGCTTCGAAATTGTAAGATTTCCTCAGTCTCAAGTATATTCAAGTAAAACAAAATAGGCAACACAAATAATAAATTTATTGCTTTTCGATCATTTTTGTCCAACAATATTATACCGACGAGTTCAAAAGGAAAAGAAAGCGACGAATTATCGTATACGGTTCGGTCACTCGTTATGGTCCGCAATCAATTGCCAGCGCAAGTGGTTAACCTCTTTGCTTTGAAATTGTAACATTTCCTCAGTCTTAAGTATATTCAAGTAAAACAAAACAGGCGACAATAATAAATTTATTGTTTCTCGATAATTTTTGTTTAACGATATTATACCGACGAGTTCAAAAGGAAAAGAAAGCGACGAATTATCGTACATGGTTCGGTCACTCGTTATGGTCCGCAATCAATTGCCAGCGCAAAGGGTTAACCTCTTTGCTTTGAAATTGTAACATTTCCTCAGTCTTAAGTATATTCAAGTAAAACAAAACAGGCGACAATAATAAATTTATTGCTTCTCGATAATTTTTGTCCAACGATATTATACCGACGAGTTCAAAAGAAAAAGAAAGCGACGAATAATTGTATACGGTTCGGTCACTCGTTATGGTCCGCGAACCAGTTGCCAGCGCAAGTTTCATCAAGTTTCATCGTTTCATCGGCGACGATTATATTAGAAACAATTTGAAAATGTATATGGAGGTTACACGCAGGATAAAAGATTTGCGAAATGTTGCGAAACATATATTCGTATTAAATATCTCTAACTACCGTTTTAATTTATTTACAATGTACATTTTAATTTAGCTCGTTGCTTCCGCCATTGTTTTCGATTCTTCCCTGCGTTCGTCGTTTGTCTTAAAAAGCTCGTTGAATATTTGAATTTTATAATTATAAGTATAGGCATTAGCTTTATAATTATAAGTTAAATATCTGAAGTATTCGCATGAATGTTGTAAGTTATACGGTGGAGATTAAAAAGATTTCCGTTGAAAACAACTTGCAAACATATCTTCCTTGCCGAAAGTAGAAACTTCAGTTGATGGAACAGTTTAGTTCTAACAAATCCAATATAATTATGTTACAATAACTGTATTATAATGATGAAATTGTTCCGTCGACTGGCAGCAAAATATTTATACGACATTTGCATCGCTTAAATGTAAATTAATTTCTAATAAGAAGTGGCTTGCGTTGACTGCCTCCAGACCTCTCCATATAATAATAGATTAATTCCCATAATCTGATAGATAAATAGATACGTTCTAAAGTGGAATTAGAATACAGATTAATCTTAAACTCGATGTTATTTCTTAGTTACCACAGATACCATTCAATGATAAACAGTTCGAGCATCTTTCGTTCAATTTCCCTGACGCTCGAGGGCGCGCGATATTTAAAGAAATCGATGACGAAAACAGCGAAGAAAAACTTCGCGTTGGCCGTTCACGGTGTGCAACCTCCTGCAACTTCCAAGGTCACCCCCTTCGAGGTTTTCGTAAATCGTTCATCGAGCGTGCAGCGTGCGAACGTGAGTAATGAAAAGTCGAAGTTTATCAGTTCGTGGATATCGGCGGCGGGGATCGACGATGGGAAAAAGCGATGCCGACAGACATCGCGGTAAAACGAAGCTGTATATCGCGTTACCCGCCACTTTATAGAATATCGTTTGGCGCGCTTTGATCCGACCGATTGAGCTTCCCCATTGGAGTGGCGCTTTCAATCGAAGATCGCCAGTTATCTTCCGCTGGAATTCGGAAACTGATAGCGATCCGAAATTTGCGTACTCGCGGCCAAGGGACGAAGAATAACGATGTTTGAAATTAGTCGGCGATTTAATAGTAACAAGTGGTACACACAGGTAGTATCGGTCAAAGAGGACTGAATATCAAATGTTTGAAATAGAAACGATCAACTTATGGATTTGCAATTTAATAGTATCCGAAATTTGCGTATTTGTGGATGAAAAGACGAAGAATAATAATGTTTAAAATTAGTCGGTGCTTCAATTACAAGTAAGTGTAATTAACGTAAGTAGATTTAATTACACGTACTCTTAGTCGAAGAGGACTGAATTTCGAATATTTGAAACGAAAAGAAACAGTTTTGAACGTTTTATGAACTTGTAGATTTGGAATTTAATAGCAAATTTGCATATTTGCGGAAAATGAAAAGACGAAGAGTGATAATGTTTGAAATTAGTCGGTGATTCAATTAGATTCAAGTAGATCTAATTACACGTACTCTTAGTCAAAGAGGACTGAATTTCAAATATTTGAAACGAAAAGAAAAAGTTTTGAACGTTTCATGAACTTGTAGATTTGGAATTTAATAGTAAATTTGTATATTTGCGGAAAATGAAAAGACGAAGAATAATAATGTTTGAAATTAGTCGGTGATTCAATTACAAGTAGGTTTAATTAGCATAAGTAGATTTAATTACACGTACTCTTAGTCAAAGACGACTGAATTGCGATTATTTAAAAATATTGGACTTTTAAGCATTTTTCCGAGTATTAGAATTATTTTTTTAAATATTGACAATTGTTTAGAAGGCTGTAAAATATATCGATTTCACGAAAATCCATCTATACAATGGATCGGAGAATTCTATTGATTGGAAAATTTTATTTTACCTTATATACATTTTCCTAACAATACGATCGATTTCAGATTTTCTTTTATCAATACAATTTTTTCTCGAAATTATTATATCAACGCAGTTTCATCAAAATCAATATCGATATCTGCTGAAACAGAAACGCAATTGTACAAAACCTACTTTTAAATCGCAACGAGCTTGCACATACCACATTTTCCGCCGGTTGTCCTAACGTTAAACATTTGAAATTCCCAAGATGTACGCATTATTTCGCGATCTAACGTCTGCAACACGCATGAAATTTATTAGTCAACGCTTTCCATCGTCAGTTATTAAAGAACACTTCCTCGTCTCTTTAGAAACAATGCCACCGCCCCCTTCCAGTTCAGAACGCTCGTTAATCCACAGTAGAATGAGTCACGTAACGATTGGACTCGAGGCCGGTCGCTTAATTATTCCGAATGATTTCGCGAAAACTCCTCCTCTTCCCGCGAATAAAATATGAAGAAAATACTCGCCACGCGAAAACTGTTCAGTTTCGTTCAAAAAAAAAAAAAAAAAAAAAATATCAAAACGCGTGGAAACGATTTCGCTTGGCGATTTTTATCGAATCACTCAAGTCAGGTACCACCTCTGGCTTTCATTTGCAATTCGCGGCTTGAGAGGAAGGCGAGCGGACACAATGGCCACCCGTGATCGCGGCATCGTATTTCACACACACACACGCACAAATGTGCGACGAGGTGTCCCAAGTGCTCATCGATCGTCGTCGAAGATGAGTTTCGCGCCGTGATCGCGGTCGTAAAACCTCGGTGTAGCGATTTTTATTGCTCCTTCGGCGTGTCATCGAGAAAAAAAAAAAAGAAAAAAACGAGCCACATGGCCACATTCTAACTGCGCGTTCGCGTAACTCGCTCCGATTGTAGCCGCGAGGATTCGTATTCAGGGAGACAGGAACGATTCCGTGGGAGAACTCGATGTAAACTCCCCGGCCAATTAAAAGTTTCTGATTGTCATACCACGCGGTTGAAAGGCAGACAGGATCTAAACAGCGAGATTTCTGTGAAATCGCTGGATACGCTGAGGTGGCAATTTTTGACAAAACGGCGCGGCCGTTTGGTGGTCTGAGAAGAGCAGATTGGTTAAATTGATATCTTTCTGAAACGGAATGCTCTGTCAATTCTCCAAGTTCGAGAGATTTTTTTGAGAGGAAAGTCTTTGCGAAATGAATTGCCACGACGAACAAAATTTCAACCAACTAGATTTATTTTAGAAATATTCTCGTTGGACTTTCATTGTCACTTGTTAAATTACCTGCGCCGATCGATATCAATTATATATGAGATTTTCAATCTATATTATCTAGGTTAATTATACAAATATTAATTTAGCCTAAAGACTAAAATCTCTCGTTTCTCGTTCTGTTTTCTCTCGGTGGAATCTGTTGAAAAATTCGATTTTGCGAACAGAATTTCGTTGGTAAGACATTTGTTTTTCGAAAGCCAAGAATGATACAAAGATCAGGCACGAAATGTGAACAGAGGGAATCGAAAGAGCGAGTGTTAGTACGAAGAACGGGGGCACCTCTGCCACCGAAGATATCCGCTGGATTCGAATAACATTTAGAAACTACCGTTAACAATGCGTAAACTTCATTCTCGGATTTCCAACAAAGTTAGGTAGGATATTACGTAGCATAAATTCAATTAAACCAGGGTAGACCGCCGGCTCATTGGTTACTCGTATTTGACTCTAAAATTCCCTTTACAATTCGACGACTCCATATTACGAAATTCAATTC
This sequence comes from Tetragonisca angustula, assembly GCA_036937485.2. NCBI lineage: Eukaryota > Metazoa > Arthropoda > Insecta > Hymenoptera > Apidae > Tetragonisca > Tetragonisca angustula. The sequence continues at coordinate 742,598 of JAWNGG020000008.1, read as the reverse complement.
AATTGCAAATTGGACTGAGTAATTTCTCCTCAAACGGCTAATCGAATTTAACACTGCGAATTTTACGTGACTGTCGTCAGATAGTATTTGATCGTCTAAGCAGCAGGTATACGTTCTTTCAGTCACTAAATTATGCCAAGATCTTTCGAGAGTTTGTTAACAAATAAATACGTGGTAATGAATTATTGTAAAATATTAGCAATAAATAAATGCAACTCAGATTCGTATAAAAACTGTTCGAGAAGAAGTTGGTGATGAAGAATACGTGCGTAATGATAAATTATTACAAGATATTAGTAATAATAAGTAGGTAATTCAGATTCGTATAACTATTCAGAAGAAGTTGACGACAAGTAATATATATCGTTACAAGATACTGGTAATAACAAATAAATACGTACAGACGGAACTTTATTCAGAGGAAACGTACGCAATTCCAATTAAAAATATTAAATTTCAATTTTAATTGGAAATTAAATTTTCAACGGAGAGATTGTGTTTCAACTTTCGATCGACGGACGTAAAATTTTAATTAAAGTTGTAACACTCCACCCTAACACTTCTCGCGCTAACTTCGCCACCGTGTGCAAGAAATATGCCACTATTGCCGAGAGAAGGGGCAGAGAAGAGTTATTAGTAACCGAGTGAAACGCGTGTAACGCAGAAAAATATAAATACAGACCGACTGTGACAACAACATTAAAATTTCAATATTTCGATATTTCCATTTTTCTACACACTTCTCAGTCGTCTGTGCCCGCGTCTGTATTTCGCGCGCAACGTTCCAACAGTCTCGCGAGTCTCGTAAACGACACGCAAAGACTCGCTGCTCGATCGACGATTCTCTCGATCGGTGTCGGGGCCGAAACGAGGCGGAGAAGGTAGATTGGCGAGCCACTTCAAAGAGTCGCGTCGAGTCTTTTTTTTTCTCTCTCTCTCTCTCCCCCCGGGGAGAAGAGCCTCGGTTAGGATTCATTTTTCTAACAGGGTGACGGCGGCCACCAGAAGCGCATTTGCATCTCTCTGTTCGCGAGCTCATTTTTCCGACTATCTCGTCGGAAATAAATCTGCCCTGAGCCACGGAACAGGCCACAGTCGGTAATAAAAAAAAAAAAAAAAAAAAAAAAAAAGAAAGAGAGAAGAGAGAAAAAAAACAGCGAAGAAGAAGGGAAGGGGTGGGGGAAAGGGAAAGAGGCGAACGACGTTCTCCCTTTATCTGCGCCACGTAGCGCGGCTTTTTAATGACGGGCATAAGTAAAAGCGCATCCTGGCCTTAACGACTGAAACTGAGCACGGAAATTCATTAAGGGGAGAGGGTCGAGATTCAATGATCCGAGCGTCCATGAATTTCGTGGATCGCGTATTCACGTTTCCCCCGTTTCTTTTTCTCTGTTTCCTCTTCCTTTCTTTTCTCTCGCTTTTTCTTTTTTTCTTCTTCTTTTTTTTTTTTTTTTTTTCGTTCCTTGATCGTCCCTCGTTCAAGGTTCAGTCGAGTCACGTCTCCTCCACGTCGTCGTTCGAACTTCAATACTCGTTTTGTGTGTATGCGTGTGTTTTCCTTTCATTTCATTATGCCAGTTATTCGAGATCGGTGCCTCGAACCTTCTCGCGGTCTTTGAATTTTCAAGTCCTGGTTTCTCGCACCGTTTGTGTCCGAAGTGAGTGAAAACGTTCCTTTTATCGTACGCGCGCACGAGACGGGAGACCGCGATGGGAAATCTTCTCACGGCTGAGAAATTTATTAACTCGTTAAGAGCTCGCGCTCTTCGTCGTGGAATTCTGCTTTCTTTCCTTTTTAATGTGTCGTCGCTCGTCGAGAGAACGCCTGACATCTTGTCCAAGGATGTTCCCACTCGGATTCTACGATTCTTTAGTTAGTCATCGATCGAAATTGAATCAAATTTAACACATTGTGTACGGGAGACGCGAATTCGCGTCTTTCGGTTTTCAATTGTTGCGAATGGGAGACGAGAATTCTCGTGTTTCAACGTTGCGAACGGGGAACGCTTTTTCGCATTATAGGGGACACAAACCAGGCAACATTATATAATATTATATATAATATATAATTATATATTATAATGTTATTATAATATAATTTTGTTATAATTTTAATTTTGTAATATAATAATTTTTCAAGAAGCAGGGAAACTGTTTCCTAACACACCACACCGAGAAACGTTACTAGAGGTATTTTCATTTTATTTAATAAAATACCTCTAAAACGAAAAATAATTAATAATTTCAATTATTAATAAAATAATAACACTTGTTGAATGCTACACACTCTCTCGAACCCTTTCAATCATGTATCAAATAATTCAAAAAGTACGAGGAAATACAGGCTGTATGTTTGTCAGAGCACACTGTCCACAATGTGTCAGTGTAAATATAAGATAAACAACAGTTGAAATCTGAAATACATAGTAAATAGATTCTTAAATATTATTATAAAAAAATATATAGTAATATTTAAAAATCAATGTAAATTAAAGAAGTGGACTGTGCGGTACGCAGTGTGTTGAATAAAAAAGAAAAAAAAAAAAAAGAAAGAAAGAAGAAAAACAACATCGCGACGTTACGAGCTGTTGTTGCTCCGTAACGAGTTGAGAATCGAAAACGATTGGGTTCTTGTTGTGTACGTGTGTGCGTGTGTGTGTTCGAGAAATCCCTCGTCGATCGCAGATACACCGACTAATTATGATCTTGAGAAGTTCTCGAGATAAGGGGAGACAGAGTTCTCGAGACGTAGCATGCAAACGTTAGTGCAGCAATCGAGATTGTTGCTAAACGCTTACACCGTGGATGATAAATATGAAGTACGCGGTATCACAGCCTATACCTAGTCACAGAATATTTATTTCATTGCTAATCGTCGTACTGAATGGCGAAAGCCGTGATATCAGATGTTGGATAAAATCGACGTGCGCAAGTCGGCCGTGACTCAGAGAGCAAAACTTGGACATTCTATTTCGATCGGTTTATCTAACAGTTCTTATCTGGTCTTGTGTATATACATTTGGATTTATCATTAGTTTCATCTGTGGACAATTATTCCACGCATCGTTCGTAATCGATGATATTTAATGTAATTTGCAGATCGTACACGATGATATTTGTGTTTCTTTTTTTCTGTGGGAGGGAGAGAGGGAAAGACGAATCAGAGTCTAGGAATGTTAATACATAGATTCACTAATTCTGTGTGTTGGATTCGAAGGCTTGAGATATTTCAAATAAATTACAAAGAGGATTATTTACTGAAAAAAAAAAATTATGCACTGTTATGTGTTCTTTAAAAGAAAACGACTCGTCGTCAGAAATTTTCAAGATCTTGTTGGAAACTTGGATATCGAGAGGCTGAAACTCTGTGGATTCTAATGGATAATAATTTCCCTTACCAACGACATTCGTTATTTAACAACTGACAGCTGTAATTTATGAATATCTGTCTGTTGTACAAACACTTTTTACAATTGTAAGGTGATCGTCTCGCTAATAATTTATTCACTTTACTCATCTTACTTCTGATCTTACAAATTTATACCTGTCATGCATTGATAACGAGCCTCGACTCGTGAAACTTTCTCAATTATAAATATGTGAAGTGACGAGCGATGATAAACTGTGCCAACGACAAATTGTCCACAATTTTAACTGACATAATTCGGTAAAAGAAGATCGTACAACAATCCACTTGGTCTCGTTTTATAACGAGAAGCCTCTAGCCTGATGGCTAAGGAGTTTGTTTTCTTTAAAGATGATTTTATATCAGGGTAACGAGTAGAAGAGTGAGTGACAAAAAATTGAAATGCGTATGAGAACATGAAAAAACTTTTGTCACTGACTAAATCCGTTATGGCCTTAAAGATTGAAATTTTCTTTCTACAACGATCCCTTAAAACTCGTATGACTTTTTTTTCATCATTTAATCGAACATATGGGCCATGAAATGTTGGAATTTCTTGAATTTAACCCTAATATTCAATATTTAATAAACCGGTGAAAAAAATCGTTTTAAAACAAATTTTAAGCGAGACTTCACTCCTCAAAATAATGGCGGAACGGAAACAATTTTTTAATGTTTTTACATACATATGAATTTTGACAATTTTGAAGAAAAAGGTATCTTTACTTTGTCACTTGCTATACGATGCAAAGTCACCTAAAAAAAAAAAAAAAAAAAGAAAAAAAAATAAAAAGAAAAAGAAATCAACTTTCGATTGTCAAAGTTTTGAATAGAGTCCAAGTAGATTGTTTTACGATTTTTTTTTCTCTTTTTTTTTTTACAAAACGTTTTTACATCATTTGTCAAATTGTCGGCAATATTTCATTGTCATTGGTTATGCTAGTCACTGTACATCTACGAAAATGCAAACCAACCCCACTCGAAATTCGATTCACCTTTACAATTGCGTGAAAAAAAGAAAAAAAAGTGGTTCTTCGGAAACTCCACCTGAATGAGATGGAAATCAATTTTCACGGCGGTGACGAGTCAGTATCAGGCTCTGCCGAAAGACAAACTCGTATCAAACGTCGGGCAGAGACTGAAAACCGAAATATTTTGAGGTTTAGGTATTATACCCACAGACTGAAACCGAAATATTATACCGGTATTTGCTCCCATATTATCGTAATATAGCCGCCATTTAGGAAATCGGTTTTAATACCGGTATAAGACGATCATACCGGTGTTTTGTCGGTATTTGATGTACACAAAGGTAAAAATACCGAAATATATACCGGCACCGCTTTACTGACGGGAACACATTTTTCATTTTCTACGTACAGTGACTCTTATTAATATTCGGACATCGTGCTATTCAAAATATTGTTGTGGATCTCGATTGTTTTGAATGGTAAATTTGAATTAATCTTTTAGTGATATAATAGAACATTCATTATAGTTTATAGTGACATAAATTTTATTTATTTATCGCACATACTTTTCTCAATGTCAAACAATAAACTGAACTACGTCGAAATGTAGCGTGGCAAAAATATCCGGACATTTGAAGAACTACAATATATTTGAACCTGAAAATTGTCAACACAAACGATAATTAATATTTTGTTAGGTAGCCCTTGACATCTGCTAGCCGCTAATATAAATAAATTAAAAAGAAAACTGATAAAAGAGCTAATGAAAATAAACAAAGTGTACGTGTATAAGCGTCATCAAATTCACTATCGGCAGCTTTACGAAAACATTTAATCACTGTCAACTTTTCCTTTTCTAATGTATTAATATTTTATTTACCGGTATCATACCGACATCGTTTTGATAGCATCATACCGCACCATTTCGGTTTCATCGAACGTAATCGAATAGTAACGTAAAAATACCGGTATTTTACCGGTATCCGTAATACCGATTCGGTCTCTATCCGGGCCACGGACAGAGTTATACGAGCACCATGGCTTTACATCATTACTCCCACCGACAACCAGCCTCTCTTCTATTACAGATTCCGCCGGAAGTTTCGCCAAAGTCCAGGTACAACGCAACGGATCTCTTCTTTTATCGTCGATTAAATATATACAGGGTGGGCTGCAATTCGTAGTATAACCGAGCAGTGGGTGGGCATTCTACGTGAAGAAATTAAGAAAAAAATTTGGCACGACATTTTCTTTATCTCGATTTTCGAGAAAATCGGCTTTAAAGTTTGAGTCATCTTTGAGTTTCTACGCAACGAATTGCTTTTGTTATTGGAGGATGTACCTGTATGATTTTCCAACATGACGGTGCACCGCCACATTACACGAGGTGGGTTAACAATTTTTTATATCAAACGTACTCGCGTTGGTACCAGGTTTCTTTTTATGGGGGCATGTCAGAAGAACGAGTTTACAAAGACAATATTTCGAACATTACACATTCGGAGCAAAAGATCATGGAGGAATTCGAGAAATTGAAAAAAAAAACGATATCAGCTTGCATTCTGTTCAGATTTCATTCGTTCGTCGAGCAAACTTGTGTATGCAGCAACGAGGAGGACATTTTCTACTATAGTATTGCAATGAAAAGTAGTAATAAGGAATAAGAAATTAATTATCAGTAGGAACACTTTGTACTGCTTTAACCACACAATAAATACTGCTTATTAAACACTATCTCAGAACTGTGGAAGAACAGACAACTAAATCGTTCACAAAGATGAAACAAACTTTAAAGTCGATGCTCTCGAGAACCGAGACCCAGAGAAAATCCAACATGTTATACCAAAATTTTCTTTTATTTTTACAGTCACCCCTGCTCGGTTCTACTACGAATTCCAGCCCACCCTGTATATATATACACATTCACGCTTCGCGGATTCCTGAGATTCGATGAGAAAACGGAAAGAAGGGAAACAAAACCGAGAGCGATTTTTTCGTGGAGAAAAGAAATGAGGAATGAAAGGAAGAAGGAAAAATCTCTCTTTTACGGACAGAGAAATGACGACGTCGATGATGATGGATCTTTTGAAACGTCAGTCATCGGCAGTTAAGAAGCGAAAGAGATGCTGTTCGGCCTTTCTGAAAATGGCCCAGGGGTAAACACCACCTGGGCCACCGTACACTCATAACACAGACCAGTTGTTGGGGTCGCGATCTACCCTCGAAACCGACCCCGGGGGGAGGGGGAGGGGGCACACCACGTGACTCGAACACGTGGCCGTTTATTGGCACTGGTAAATCCGACGATTTTTCGATCGGCCACGCTCCTCCGTTTCGTTATTAAAACTGCACCCGATGTCGAAACTGCGTTTCTCTGCCCCCTACCCGATCCTTTTCACCAACGATTCTCATCAACGTGATTCTCCTTCCGTTTGATTACGCTTCTTAACGAACCGGGCGTATCGCGCGTTACCTATTTTGCGCGCCAGCCAAGCTCGATGAGCAACGTGGAGGGGAAAAACGGAGGTTTAACGAACCTCCTTCCCCTCCCGGACGATCAATCTGAATTCTAAATTAACGGGTATTATGTGCAGATGAGGCGATAGTCGAAGAAGTATGTATCACTGTCGGGGCTCGCCGTGTCGGGGGGGATTAGCTGAGTTACTTTCGAATTCAAAAGCGGCTGAAGTGAAATGACTCGGCTAATGAGAACGGGGCGAACGAGATAAGAGCTATGTGTCTGCTCTAAAAGTTTCTGTTTCACTGCCAGTCGGTGAGAAAGGAGGATCGAATTCAAAAAGTCAAGGCACGTCGATTTCCAATGGCTCGTCAATTAAATCACGCGCGTGGCATTTGCGTGCGACCGCCATCAGGCGGCAATTGCTATCGCGACGAACAACGAAGGAAGTTACCGCGAGCGAAGAAGAGTCTAACGAGCCACGCTCGTGCCCCCTCCCCTTATCAGAATCGCGATAAATGCCCGTAATAAGCTCTTATCATCAATCACTCTGACAGCCTGATAACTCACTCCCATTCACAGAGATACACAGTCTTGCCGCGTCTTTCTCCACCGTCTAAACGATCCACATTCCCCGGCCGTGCACACGTAACGAAAAAACGTTCACGATAAAATCGTTCGTTCCTCTCGCCTCGGCGAATGAAGTCAACCACTCTTGAGATCGGCTCTTCTCGTAGCATTTTTTTCTCGTATTTCACGGAGAGCGTTTATGGTCGAGCTATATACTACACACGTGACTCGATCGTCCGGCCAAAGAGAATCATTCCCAGCCTAAACTTCGTGTCCCGTGTTCAAAAGTCGAACCACGGTTCGTGACACGGTTTGTGGACATTCTCGGGGCTCCATTCATTCGAACCGGTTATTTCTAGAAAAGAGGTGGCTGAATGAAAATCTGTCAACCCACGTGGCGAAACGCGTGGCCAATGACCGCCTCCGACCTCGACGCTCGGCTTGGCTGCTTTCCGTCCATCTGGAACCCCACACGGGTCCTTCCTTTCGAATTCACAGATTTTTCCTCACACGGAACCATCGTTTCTCTTTCTTTTCTTTTTCTGTTTTTCTTTTTTGGTCGTGGTTGACAAGGGAGAAACTCGGAGTGACTAACTCTCAAGTAGCGCCTCAATTGAGATTATTTACTGCACCTTTTATTTTTATATTTTCCATTCAATAAATTTTCATATCAAATTATTAATAAATTCCTGCGGTGGTTAATGTTGATGAATGAACTGAAGACGATACTGGAGTGGGAGTTATTATTGCTATTCGTGATCAAACGAAAAAAAATTGTGCACTTTTTTGTTTTACTATTATTAATAATATAAATATTTAAATATATAAATATAATGTAATATAAATAATATAATAAAAATATATGAATATAATATTTGTTAAACTATTATTAATAATATAAATGTTAATAATCTATCTGTTTTATAAATCATTAAATCCCATCTTCCAAACATCCTCAATAATGAAATAATTATTAATAAACCTAACTCAAACGATTTAAGATAATTGCTATTAATCCAGAATTAAGTGAATTTAATTTATTATAATAAGTAATTAAACAATATGAAAGTAATCCTAATCGATCTCATCCTAATATGATTGTTCTATATTGATCTATGTTACGTGTTATTAAAAATTATCGATGCGATTGAATTATTGAAAGATCAAATTCAATTATTCTTGCTTCGTCGTATTAGTGATAAAGAATTTTCAGGTGTGATTGAACTAACTCTCGGATCAGTGTCGATATCGAAACTGTTGAAACGCTGATGCAATTAATTGTTTATGTAAAGAATTATTGACGCGATTGAAATAATCAGTGGAAAATTAAATTTCAATTGTTCAAGCAAAAATATAATGGAACACGATACGCAAGAAGGAAATTAGAGAAATGAAAATTGGGAGCGATCTCGCGGACAGATCGGACAGATTCCATTCAATTTTTCTCGAATCCAGTCTGGAAGAGTTCACAGCCAAAATATCTCTCTTAACTCCATCAATTTTCACGTGCGATCAAAGTCGATCAAGTTTCAATTTCCGCGTATGTTCTCACAACCGATCACGATCATCTCCGCGTTCTAAAACGACCGAAAGATCGTATCTATCCCTTCGTTACGTCGTCTTGAATTTATTACGCGAACCGTAAATAATCCTTCTGGCCTAGGAATGAAGCTATCGACGCCTAGATGGTCTTTTACGACCACGGTCGTTCCTTCTTCCCAACTAACTAAAGATTCGTTTGTAATCTCTCCGTCTTTTCTCTCCCTCTGTCTCTGTCCCCGCGATCGGTTCCAGAGTCACGAAGGAAGAATCGATGCCTCGATGCTCGGCGTTTCGAATAGTTAGCGCGTTAGGGCACACGACGCCTGACCTGAATTCCACCAGCAGCGCGATAGACGAACGTAATTGCGTAACGCACACGCGTGCGTTCGTGGACCTCGCCTTTTCGCGTTGGTCCTTGAAGAAAGAAAAGAAAAAAGAAAATCGGGACCAATTGGCGGTTCCAGGTTTTCCTCCGATCGAACTTCGCCCGATGCGATCGAGAGGAAATGAGAAAAGAATACGCGCGTTACGTAACCGCGAGCAGATCGGCGCTTTGTTATTAAAAGTTCGAAGAGAAATAATTGACGGCCACGATGACGGAGGGGAAGGGGGCACGAGAATAGATTGACAATCAACGTAATGGCTATTTATACTTCGTTTCAAAGTGTTCACCAAGTGTTCCTCTCTGACGGTTGTGACAGAAATTTCGTTTCGAATCGTTCACATTGACTTGCTGGTTTTTCTCTGGCGAATTAATGAAATTCATGAAAAATTTTTCTTTTTCTTTTTTTTTTCTTTCTTTTTAATTTAACGTATCTGTCCCTTCGATGCCATAATTTCGAGATTTTCAGAGGCGAGCACTTCTCTTTGTGAAGCGTGTTCGATAAATTTTAGCGGGAGAGAACATACTGAAACGCCCTGTATATCGCTGTCTTCGTGGGCATGTAGAGACACGCGTTTCACAGAGGACCAACGGGACGTTCCGGAGCGTCGTACACGCTGATGGATCGTTTAGGTTCGTTATACACTGTTTTTTCCGCCGGCGTGCGTCAGAGGTGATTAAACTAGAAGGTCGTCCGACGAAAGCTCGTTTAAATCATGGCTGTTTAAACGACACGTAACGATAATTGTAACGTAATTACACGACGTGCAATATATTTCAATTGTACTTGAAAAAAGAAACTGTCCATGCGCGTTATTAGGAAATATAATGGAAAGAGATTGCGGTGGTTCTTTTTATTCCACGACTGAACGCGACGTGAGACGTTAGCCGTCGAGAAGACAGAAGAATGATAGATAACAACGTTGCTATAGTTCATTATAATCCGGTATAATTGTTCCTTCGTCGTACCAGGCTACTTTCACTTGCGGTTTTCAACTTGAAGAACGAATCGCCATTTACTATTTATTTAATTCACGTACAAAGTTTGCAGGGCTACGCGGGAAATTAGTCGACCGAATGGAAAAAAAATCGAGTCGAAGCGGAGTTAGCTTCGCTCTCGTTCGATCGTAGCGTTGGTGATATTAAGAAGAGGCACTATATGCATGCTTCCGTAAATGTTTATCGCTCGTCTGCTATCTCTCCAGGTTGCCTTGAGGGTCCAAGGACTCGAAACAATACAAAACACACACGTATGTACCGCGTCCGCGAGTATACCGGTTCGTGAGATGGTCGCGAGCCTCGCGGTATTTCGAGAGGATCGGCTCGACACGCACGATGCCTCCGACATAAAGAGCGGGAAACTCACTCTGCGTCTTGCTGCGGACCACGCTCGCGATTGCGTTCTCCTCTTCGTGCAACCAATTCCGCTTCGCGTTCTTCTTCTCTTCTTGAGAATTCTCACCGTCGCCGTTGCTCGAACCCTTCCTCACCGCACAATAAAGTGGCACACAGAGAGAGTCAACACTGAATCACTCGACGAGACAGAAAGATCGTTCCTCCGTTGACGAAAAAGAAAAAAAAACGGGAAAAAAGAGCGTAAGAGAGAGAGAGAGAGAGAGAGAGAGAGAGAGAGAGAGAAAGAGATATACACGTCGCGACACCGGAATTTCAATCTCGAGGAATCACTGCGCGAGTCTCTAGCGGAGGCGTATTTATCGCGTGTAATCGCGCGGCTCGGCTTCCCGGCGAATGCTTCTCGCTCGTGAAACAACCGTGAACACACCGTGGAACATGCACGACACACACACACACACACACACACACAGTGAACCGTGCCACGGCGAAAGAGACAGAGCACAAGAGAGACAGAGAGAAAGAGAGTGAGAGTGCACGAGAGAAAGGGATGGAGAGACAAAGAGTGGGAGAGAGACAGAGAGAGAGAGAGAGAGAGAGAGAAAGAAAGAAAGATAGAGAGAGCCTCGTGTGCGATCCTCCGAACGGAGCTCTCACCGTGCACTGACTGCTCCGCTCCACTTGCTCGCCTACCGTCAATAAGATCGATCGTCGAGTCCACTACTCGCGAGAGATCACACTAGACGCGCAGCGATCCGCCGAAAAACTCCCGTGGGACGCTTCTCCGCCCTCTGCAGCCCTCCTCGCCTGTTCTCCCTCCCTGGCTCACCCTCGCTCCTCGTTCCTTCTCGCTCCTCCCCGCCCCTCCCTCGATGCCCTCCCCTCCTCCGCTCGTCGCCGCGGTCTCTGGCGTCTTCTCCCTCGCCGCCGCTTCCCCACTCTGCCCCCCACCCTCGATACATTGCTCTGTGTGCCGCCGTACGCGTACGCGCAGCGTCCGTGTAGACGTTCCATACGTACAAAGTAGCGTACTCTCTCCCTCTCTCCTACCCCACCTCTCCCTTCACTCCCTCGCCCGCCCCCTGCCAACACGTTGTCTCTTTCTTGTTCTCCCGTCGCTATCCTCCTCCCTTCGCCGTGCTCCCCCTTTCTCCTTTCGTTTACGCTCTGTCATTGTTCGACGCGTCATCTCTGTCGCTCTTGTCGCGGGTTCGCGCTATCGCGAATTCCGGCGGCCGGCGACACCGGCTACGTGAACCCGACACTGGTCCCGCGGTGTCATAACACTGGTAACAGCCTGTCGCGGGGGGGTTATTAAAAGCGCGCGGAACGCTGGGGGGACAGTTATCGCGAGGCGTGATGCGCGGCCCGTTTGCCACACGCCACACGCCACACCCCGGAACCGCAAGAAGGAAGGAAGGAAGGAAGGAAGGAAGGAAGGAAGGAAGGAAGGAAGGAAAGAGCGAGCGTCCCGGTGACAGCCTGACCGTCCCGTGGTTTTGAAGGACGCGACGCGACCCTGGTGTCTCTCGGGAGCTGCTCGTTCAGCTTCCACCGACCTTAAAGCTGCCGGCTCCTTTCCTGTTTTCCACTCGAAGAGGCATCTCAAGAAATAGGGAGATCTCTTTTCTTCTTTCCCTCTCTTTCCGGATCTCTCCTCTCGCCCCTTGTGTTCTCTTTCGTTTTCAATGTCATTCCTCCCTCCTCCCTCCTCCTCCTCCTCCTCCTCCCCCCTCCACCAAGGTGCAGAAGGCAAGATAAACAGAGGCAAGTTAAGAGGCAGAGAGGTCGAACGTCGAAGGTGGCGCGTTCATTGGCTCGTATCGCTAATGTTCGTAGTCGGGCCAGCAGCGCGTCAAGTGCGCGCCTCCGCGGCTGTTCCTCCGTGTTCCGACTCTCGTCACACGTCGCTCGGAACCGTTCGTGCCTTTCCGTGTCGCTCCGCTTTCGCGCTTCCCTCCCGACTTGTTTCACTCCCCCTTTGTCCTCCTCCTCCTCCTCCTCCCCCCTCCCCCTTCCCCTTTATTCCTCGCGTTCACTGCTCAACTTCTCCTGTCTCTGTCCCCATCTCTGATTCATTCCCTCTGCTTTTCTTCCTCCCCCATCGTTTCGATGCTTCTCCTCTCCCTCTTTCTCTTTTCGTATTTCCATTTCTCCCTTACCCTCCCTGCCCCCCCCACCCACCCTCCTCGCCGACGTCTCCTCCTTCGTCACTGTTTTCCTTCGTTTTCGTCTCGTTTTGTCTTTCGTTTCTCCCCCTATGTTTCCTCCTCCCCCCACCGCCTCCTCGTCCTCCGTCCAACTCGACTTGATTCTCCTACGCGTGCCTTTCTCTCTCTCTCTCTCTCTCTCCCCCTCCCCCCTCCCTCCCACTTTTCTCTGTCTCCCCCCTTTTCGTTGCTTCTCTGCCCCCCCACTTGGTCCCCATACGGAGTCCCACCAATCGTACACCAACGCGGAGAGAGCTCTAGCGATGGAAACGATGCCCTCTCTCGCAAACTGTATCGATATGCTTCTCGGTGGAAACCCTCCGCGCTTTTCCATTCGAAGTACAGGAAGCACTCTATAATATACCGCTCTCCCGTGTCCCTCGCTTTTACACTGTTACGCGTAACAGATCTCGCGTCATCTTTTATTGATCGGAATGATCATTTCACATGACGCGCGTGTGCGCGGGTTTTCGCAGGTAGAAAAACACATTGCGACACTCGCCTTGAATGTCGAACGAAGGGTTGATAGAAGCAGTTGTCTTCGAAACGAACGTACTGAGGTTGTAACGAAAAATTTGAGAGATTAGAGAGGGAACAGAGAGGAGAGGAATTCTCCCTCTCTCCATTTAGGTGCGGTCGCTCGACTTTCTCAACTCGATATTTAACTCGTTGGAGATCGTAGATGGAAAATTCGAGTGTTATCACATCTATAATGGTAACACCGATGTACAGCATACAAGTCATCTTGATTAATATCCAGCTACAGAGGTGGCTAAAGATTTAATATTTAACTGCTTCTAGAAATTTTCCAGTCTCAGTTATTTGTTTTTTTTTTTTTTTTTTCTTTTATCAAAGAGAAACTGTCGATGGAATTGTTACAATTTTATCGCTGGCTGTCCATCTCTTGTCGTCCACTTTTTTGTTTCTTTCGATACGTATCCCCGCTAAAAATTCAGCTAGCCCTCTTGAACCTCTGACCCCTATCGTTCTCCTACCTGCAGCCAGGATGACACGTTCGAAAAATTCCCTCTCCTCTCTGTTTTTCTTCTCTGTCCGTGTCACTTGTGTGGTATTGCACTCTGTCGCTCTGTACTGGACGACGACCACTAGGCAGGTAGTCCAAGAGCAATCTCCGCGACAAAAGCTACCACTTTCCATTGGAATTCTTTTCGGCGGTCGCGGTCGATCGCTCGTGTTACTACTTTCAGAAAGTATACAATTTTTTTTATCCCCGGCCGTTAGACGCCTCCACAGATTTTTATCAATCGCGCTTTCTATTTTTCTCCTCTCTCCGGAATAGATACGTCCACTTTTCCTTTTTCATACTGCGGTACTGCAACGGATACACTTCTTACTCCCACAGGTTCCCCTGTTAACTGCACTTGAAAAATTTCTCTTTCTCGCGTTTCTTAAATTTACAAAGTCAACGATTAATAATTTTTGGTATTTGCAACACGCGAAATAATAAAATATTTCTAAATAGAGAAATTTTGGAATTTCAGATTTTCAATATTTCAGATAAAATATTTCTAAATGAAGAAATTACCACGTTCAAGAGATCGGAGATCTCACAGTGAAAATTCGCCTGCTCCAAAATTTGTAAGATCTGCTAGAATTCGTTCTGATTAAAATTCGCTATCACCAACAGGCGTCGATAAAATATTTTTAAATAGAGAAATTTTTTCAATATTTCAGATAAAATATTTCTAAATAAAGGAATTACCATGTTCAAAAGATCGAAGATCTCACGGTAAAAATTCGCCTGCTCTAAAATTCGTAAGATCTGCTAGAATTCGTTCTGATTAAAATTCGCTATCACCAACAGGCGTCGATAAAATACTTTTAAATAGAGAAATTTTTTCAATATTTCAGATAAAATATTTCTAAATAAAGGAATTACCATGTTCAAAAGATCGAAGATCTCACGGTGAAAATTTGCCTGCTCCAAAATTTGTAAGATCTGCTAGAATTCGTTCTGATTAAAATTCGCTATCACCAACAGGCGTCGATAAAATATTTCTAAATAGAGAAATTTTTTCAATATTTCAGATAAAATATTTCTAAATAAAGGAATTACCATGTTCAAAAGATCGAAGATCTCACGGTAAAAATTCGCCTGCTCTAAAATTCGTAAGATCTGCTAGAATTCGTTCTAGTTAAAATTCGATATCCCTGACACGCGTGTTGCCACCGGTTGAAAAAGAGAGAGAGAGAGAGAGAGAGAGAGAGAGAGAAAAAAGTTGGACGAAAGCTCGCGTACACCGCGATTGGTTAACCGGTGAACCAGGCCGCTGTCCGCCACGGCGAGGCGTGAGCAAATAAAAAGCGACCAGTGCGAGAGACCTCTCTCCCTTTCACGACATCGATATTTTAATTGTTCCAGCTCGTCAAGGCGACTCGCTTGCATCAGCGATCGTGTGCCATAACACTCAATTGACTGTGTAACTTTCCTCCGTTCCCCTTCCACGCTTCATCGATTCGCGTTGCGATTTCCTGACGCTCTATTGATCCCTCCTCGGGCAACGTTTCCTTCCGCTTGTTTCCACAAAACATGGAGGAAGATCGAAGCAAGTTGCGGGCTGCCTCCCCACATTAACAGAATTAACCAAGCAGCTCAGTTAATTAGCACTGATTAAAAATCTGCGGAATCTGATTCTTGCAAAGCACGTCAGGTCGGCAATATGCAAATGAATGAATGAGTGAATGTAAATAAACGTATATTAATATTTAAACCTGGTCGTTAGATCGTTGAAAATTATACGACGCCACGGTTAATTATAACGTCATCGGTTATTATAGTATTGCGATCCGTGATTTCTGATATTTTATAAATTATTTCTCAAACTCTCGGTATTTATAATGGATCATAATGGATCCAGTAGAATAAAATCGTTGTCCAGTCAGTCTGAACTTAAGAATCATTCATGGTAATGTTACAAAATTCTTTCTCGAACTTCCTGGAATTGAACAGACATTGAATTCGAAATTTCATAAAGTTATACAAGGCGAAAGAGACGTTTCATTTCCACGATTTTCATATCTTATTCATACGCGACAGAACGTTCGTTATTTAAGTACTCGCTCAATTAGCAAAGTTCCCATCGACATAATGGAATCTAATAAGTTATCTGATCGAATCGAAAGAATTCTCAATTCAGCGTGCAAATAAGATTTCTATTCGCGATAAAGGTTCACGAATAATTTATTATGTGGAGTTGGAATTATCGACGGAGGATAGAAACGAGAACGCGATTTGGTTTGGACAAGCGTGGCCTCGCGTTACAAACGGATATCTAAAACGCCGGCTAGAGGGTTCGTTTATTAACGTCGCTGCAACTTGTTGCTGGCCGCGTTGCTGCCGCTGAATAACGCCCTTCTGACCTCTCCGGAAGCTTCCCTGTCCACGGCGCGCTCCTTTCAAGGAAACCGAGTCCCCCCTTTTGCGGTCCCGTGCTTCCGCGTTTGCCAAATCGCTTCTGCCACTCGAGGTAATCGCGGTCTGGCCTTCGAAACTCATCCTCCGGGCTGTCGGTGTCCTCGACACTGCGTTCGTGTTTAATGAAAAGCGTTATACCACTTGTGAACTTTGAAACGTTGACACGCGATTTTCTTGCCAACTGTAGGTCAACTTTGAAATAATTCGGTGCGTCCTTTGTTTCTTTTTTTTTTTTTTTTGTTAGAATTTGGCTTTTCTAGCACATTTGAGTGATTCGGTATCTAAGGAATACTGATGGTAGAGAATCTAATTTATTAACGCGAATTTTTTCGAACTGTAAATCAACTTTGGAATAATTTAGTGTCCATTTCCTTGTCTTTTATTTTAGTTAGAATTTATCCTTTTTATCACATTTGAGCGATTTGGTCTATCTAAGGAATACTGATGGTAGAGAATGTAATTTATTAACGCGATTTTTTCGAACTGTAGGTTAACTTTGGAATAATTTAGAGTGCCCATTTCCTTGTCTTTTTTTTTTTAGTTAAAATTTATCTTTTCTATCATATTTGAGCGATTTGGTTTCTAAGGAATACTGATGGTAGAGAATGTAATTTATTAACGCGATTTTTTCGAACTGTAGGTTAACTTTAAAATAATTTAGAGTGTCCATTTCCTCGTCTTTTTTTTTTAGTTAAAATTTATCTTTTCTATCACATTTGAGCGATTTGGTCTATCTAAGGAATACTGATGGTAGAGAATGTAATTTATTAACGCGATTTTTTCGAACTGTGGGTTAACTTTGGAATAATTTAGAGTGCCCATTTCCTTGTCTTTTTTTTTTAGTTAAAATTTATCTTTTCTATCATATTTGAGCGATTTGGTTTCTAAGGAATACTGATGGTAGAGAATGTAATTTATTAACGCGATTTTTTTCGAACTGTAGGTTAACTTTGGAATAATTTAGAGTGCCCATTTCCTTGTCTTTTTTTTTTTAGTTAAAATTTATCTTTTCTATCACATTTGAGTGGTTCGATATCTAAGGAATACTAATGTCATAGAATATAATTTATTAACGCCATTTTCTTGCAAACTGTAGGCCAACTTTGGAATAATTTAGGGTGCCCATTTCCTTGTTTCCTGTTTTTAAAGTTAGAATTTATCTTTTCTATCACATTTGAGCGATTTGATATCTAAGGAATACTAATGATACAGAATATAATTCATTAACACCACGTTCTTGCAAACTGTAGGCCAACTTTGGAATAATTCAGGGTGCCCATTTCCTTGTTTCCTGTTTTTAAAGTTAGAATTTATCTTTTCTATCACATTTGAACGATTCGATTTCTAAGGACTCTACTAATGGTAGAGGATCGAATTTTTAAATGAAATTCAGATTTTCAATACCGATATTGAGTGATCTATCGCAGGCAGGGCGCGAAACGCGTTAACACGTTTCTCAATGACATGCTGCTCGACGATACTGGAGGGGGACGTATGAAGCAACAGCGATAACGGGGAACTGCGGACGAGGGGATGAAGTGAAAATACCGGTGTTTTTGATTGTGCATTCGGGGGGTGAATGTTGCTTGTTGCTCTTGGGATCCTGCCAATGGAGAGGAGGGTATTCTCGACGAGAGATTGCGGTATCACTGCGCGTGGATGGTGTTCTCGAATTGTTGCCCTCGCTGGCTAGCTGCAGTTTTATTAGAGACTCGACTTCGTCTTTTACTATCGGGCGATAGAATCTTTTCTAGACCGATGAAGGTGACTTGTCGGTGTTCCTCGCTCGTGGTTACATCAGCCGTGGTATTAAATGTAAAATAAACGGTTGAGCTATGAGGTCAGAGGCATGAATCAGAGCCTTGGAAGATTCTCCGAGTCGCAATTACAGTCACGTCTCAAATATTCCCGAGTGTTTAGAAAGTGTTTCAAGCGTCAGCTCCTTTGCTCGATTGTCCAAGGCCGGTTATTAATTCAGCAAGTTATTTCGCCTGTTTCACTTTTACGCTCTCTGACAACTCAGCACTTTTATTAAATTCCACGAAACAGGCGTTGATTTTGATTTATCGCACGGAGAAGAAAACATTCAAAAAGCATTCCGTTCTATCTTCCTCTCAGATCGAAATCTGTTGTTACATTCAGTCGTGTGCTAAAGAACTGAAAACGTCGCAGCCTTTTAACATACAATACTTGTAATGTCCATCCGGAATGACCATAACTCGGCCGTTCAGGAGCATTTTATTACCTGGACGGAGAGGCAAGAGAATAATTTACTGCGAAAGTAGTGACTAACCACGCTCCATCAAGATTTCAAACGTTCAAACAAAGATAGGAAAGAAACTGTCCGACACAGTTGACAAGAGCGACAGCGGATACCGGCTATCTCCGTTTCAATAAATTTCACATTATCCATTCGTTTCATCGCTATCGTGTCTCCTTTCACCTCCTGCCGTTTCACTAACCCTCTAACTGTATGATTTAACTCCCTTTGCGCTGGCGACGCGGTCGCGCGGACCGTAACGAGTGACCGAACCGTACACAATAATTCGTCGCTTTCTTCATCTTTTGAACTCACGTCGGCATATCGCTGGATAGAAATTACCGAGAGGTAATAAACAACTGTCATTTGTTACGTTTAAATATACTTGGCACATTGTGCGAATTCGCGTCTTTCGGTTTTCAACTGTTGTGGATGGGAGAATTCTCGTGTTTCGACGTTGCGAACGGGGAACGCTTTCTTGCGTTGTAGGGGACACCACCGAGGCAACGTTATATATAATTTATATTATACAATATTTGTATAATATAATGTTACATAAGTTTTCAAGAAGTAGGGAAATTGTTCCGTAACATATCACACCGAGAAACATTACTAGAGGTATTTTCATTTTATTTAATAAAATACCTCTGAAACGAAAGATAATTAATAATTCTAATTAATAACAAAATAACACACTTAAATGCTACGCATCCTCTCGAACCCTTTCAATCATACATTAAATAATTCAAAAAGTACGAGAAAATACAGGCTATATGTTTATCAGAGCGTACTCAATGTGTCGGTATAAATATAAAATAAATAACAGTTAAAGTCTACAAAATACATAATAAATAGATTCTTAAATATTATTATAAAAAATATGTATAGTGATATTTCAGAATATTTTGTCAATGTGAATTGAAGAAGTGCGTATACGCATTGTACAAAGTTGTCCCTGATGTTTCAAAAAATGTGCGAGCCCTGGGGGCAAGTTAAAACTGAAAGTACGTTGCAGTTTGGGGCAACAAATTCTCGACGTACGTCATTCCAGCGCAAGAAGTTAATCCACGAAGTACCATCTACGAAAATTTCCTTTCATCTTCCCAACTGCGTCCGTGATTCGCACGATGTGAGCCCCGAGAACGCCTTGGTTCCACGTATGTAGCCCCCGTTGCAGGTGCAACCACTTCCCTCTTCCGCGATTCGGACAAAGTGGAACGATCGTGGCGACGAACGACGATCAGCGGTGATTCATCGTCAGCGAGGCTCTTTCTCGATCGTGGCCGTGGTTATCGCGGCGTTCCTTCACGTTTCACGTGTCGATGAAATCCGCCTCGACGGCTCTCGAGGCTCGTTCGAACGCGGCCATCGACTTTTCGTTTAATTTTCGTCGTCGAGTCGCGTGGACCCCGGGCGTTCGATCGATTAATCGCCGGCGATCACGAGTAAACGACTCGATGGACAGCCCCGGGAAGATTGAGCGTTAATTGTCAGCCTCCTCTGCCAGGGGAAGAACATTCAATTACTGTTTTGAGATCGTTAGAACACGCTTTCTTTTGCTCTTTTTTTTCCCCTCCCCTCGCGAACGTAGTCTGTTTGCACAGCCCGATTTACGGCGATTGGATAAATTGAAGCCTGTTTTACGATTACGAGTAATCGATGTTCTTTTCCCTTTTTTTTTCTGCTTAACTCGTTAAACGAAGCGCGACAAGCGTTTCACACTGTGCACCTGGAACTCTCGCACAGTTTCAGCCTCGTTTTAACAAATAAAATGACTTTCAACAGATCAGAAGTCTTAAGATAAGTAGATTTTGAATTTTGATGTTTACAACTTTTACAGAAAATTTTGGTATTTAAAAAATAGAGATCACAGTAATCTTGTGATATTTTTTAAAAAATTGCTGCACATTGAATTGAAACAGAGAGTCGCCTCGTTTTAAAAAATAAAATGACTTTCAACAGATCAAAAGTTTTAAAATTAAGCAGATTTTAAATTTTGATGTTTACAACTTTCGCAGAAATGTTTGGTATTTAAAAAATAGGGACCAAAGTAATCTTGTGATATTTTTTAGAAAATTATTGCACACTGAATTAAAACAGAAAGTCGTACATGTTGACGACAACTCTTTTACTTTGTCTATAAATTTGGGAAAGTTAACGATGGAAAAATACGATCGGATTGAGAATACGCACAGTGGAATTAATCCTTGTATGGGCAGACAGAATCCCGCGGTCATCAGACGAGCGTATTTTATCGTTTATTTCAGCATAAATTTTGATACCAAAAAAATTAGGTACAGAGTAACCTTATGTTTTTGTTACAAAATAAAACAATTATAGAAATCATAGAATACTATGTCTATTTTTGTTTTATATTTCTTCGTTGTTAACAAAATGCTGGGTCGCTCGTCTGAATTTACATAAACGTATCAAATGTGTGAAATATTTACGTTAGACTACTCGAAATATATTCAATGATTCGTGATTTATACGTTATGAAATACCGATTTATGTTGTAAGTAAATAATTGTTTATCAAACACAAGTAGACGTAAAAATTAAATACGAATACGTTAAACGAACATTTTAATAGAATGCAAAAGTCGAAGCAAGATCAGAAAGACAGGATATTAAACAGAATCGTATTAAATACACACGTCACAGAGAATTAAGAGTTCTCAATCTCTAACACTTTCTTCTCGCGCGTTTCTCAGTATGCACTTTCCAAAGAAAATGTCGTACAAAGATGGTACGTAGGTGTATAGAGTTATCCGCGAATGATTTACGAAGAGAAAGCCGAACGTCGATCTTCGAGATTCGAAGAGAATCCATTTTGAATAAGAAAAATCGAGGCTGACGATGAAATAAACATTCGTATTCCCATAAAAAGGGAATAAAAACGCGACGAATGGCACGTAAAACGGCCATCAGTCGATCAGGTAGCATTTCCTTTTTTTCTTTTTCTTTTTCCTTTACAGAAGTTGTCTGTCGGGGCAAACGAGATTTACGTATAATAATCGAAACGTAACGTAGCGTCTCTTTTTTCTTTTTCTTCTTTTTTTTTTTACCCCCGTTGGTATCGTACGGTCAATATTTATTCGTGGCATTGGTGCACGGTTTAACCAGCGATAACTGAAAGAGAAGAGAGACAGAGAGAAAGATTGCATCGATCATCGTTGTCCCCGGAATCTTCCCCAGGTGGAAGCCTCGAGAAACTCGACTAATAGACAAGCTTCGCTACAGACAACCGCTATTAAATTTACCTCCGCCACAGTTTCGGATTAATTCGTCTCTCGGGGCGGATCTTGCTGCCAGTGGAACTTTGACTCGTCGGTGTATGCGGTTCCCCAGGTGTCAAGGTTACCCGGTCTCTCGCCAATCGAGATTTCGGTATATTGGCGATTTTTCTTTTTTTTTTTTTTTTTTGAATCCGTTTCGATTTCTTTTCTTTCTTTAGCCCGACGAGATCGCGAATTTGCAAATATTGGAAATACTCTACGAATTTGACGATTTCCTTCTCTTCTCGATTTCTAGAATTGTCAGTTCAATTGGAGGGTAAAATAGAAAGGGAAGAAATTTCTCAAATTTTCTTTCTTTTGCAGTCCAAGGAGATCGTGAATTTTCAAATATTGGAAACTCTTCAAATTTGACGATTTCCTTCTCTCCTCGATGTCTAGGATTGTCAGTCTAATTTGAAGATAAAATACAAAGGGAAGAAATGTTTCAAATTTTCTTTCTACCTACTCTTCTTAATTCCTAGAATTGTTCAGTTGAAATAGAAAATAAAATAGAACAATTTCCTCCCTTGATATTAAAGAGGGAAGAAATGTTTGAAACTTCCCTTTTCTAATCCAAGGAGATCGTGAATTTTGAAATATTCGATTCTTTCTCTCCTTGATTTCTAGAATTCTCAGTTTAAAGATAAAATGGAACATCTTTGAAACTAGAAAAGAAAGAAATTACTATTTTCATTCCTTTCTGTCTAGATGAATATATTTTTACACACTAAAGTAAAATCATCCCAACTATCTTGAAAGTTCTCATTTTTATATTCTCAGAAAATTTTTTTCGATACTCCTTATCAAACGCTAATGCTCGATCGTAATTATTTACACGATCGATGCCAATTTCCAATAGATACGAAATTACTGATGCACCGATTTATTCCTATATTGTGCTCTCGTATTTTCAAGACGCATTTATGTACAATTGCTGATTCCTCGCGTTGAACGAAGAATTTTTCAACGACATGTGAATAATGTCAATTCTTATCAGCTGGTTCGGTGGAAAACACGAGTGCCGTGCTATCTTATCTGCGAGATAAGACAAGAGAAAGGCCCAGTCGAGACCCAGAACGGAAATCATGGCCCAATTATTTCTCCCATGTGTCTCGATTAATTAACAACAACAACAATAATAATAAATCGTCATCAAGCTTCGAGATTACAATCGCAGATTACGAAATCCATCATTAAACTTCGATCCAATTACCATGCTACGTGTATCACGCATAATTCCATTAAAACGAGGTTACGATAAAACAGCAGGAAAAAAAAATTTTTATAATCGCATAGCAACGCACTGCACGATAAAAATTCGGGGGAGGGGGGACATTTTTCCACTGCTCGCTCCGGTTGCTCCGGATAATTACTATCCCATGAAAATGATGTAACGCTGTGTGAAAGAACAAAAATTTCGCTTCTGGCGTTCACAAGTATATACTTTCGTCAATTTATATGTACTTTGTAATATATATATTATATTTATTAAAGTATTATATATACTTTATTGTAAAGTAAAATAAATATATTGTTATGTCATATAATTATATATTATTAATATATACGTTATATATATATAATTTGAGCAACACATGCATGGTAAACACTTTAATCGATTTGAACGAAGTGTATAAATCAGTGATTATAAGCAGGGCCCATTATCTTTTTACGATGTCGAATTTAATCACTTTAATCATTAACTACTACTACGTCTATTGAACAAAGACAAATTATTATTCTAATAATATGTTTTGTTAAAGACACGGTAATAATATATTTTACTAGACACATCATTCAGACATTACGTCTGTCAAAAGACGTAGTAATAATATATCCTATTTCAATTGCTATTTAAATAGTTGGTAATTTCAATTCAAAATTTTGGGAAAACACTTCGAGGAATCTAATGACAAAAATAAAACCCATGCACACGAGAGTAAGTCTTTTTACAAGAAATTAAAAAAAGAACGCTCCATCTCCAGCACTTTGAATTTCTTCAAATCTCACTCAAGGAAATGTACAATGAAATATAACAAATTAACATACAATAAATTTCTATTCGATTTTCCAATAAAATACTTCTTCAAATCTCGTTCAACGAAGTATACAATAGATTGCATAGTCACGTGAATAATCATAAAGTCAAATTCACGAAATCGATTATTTATTTAGTCAATACCACGCAACTCTGTGAAACAAAATCATCGGCCAACGATCAATCTCAGCTTAATAATAACCTAAGAGATACTAATTCTACCGAGAAGCGAGCAATCTTTTGCCCTGACGGAGCAAAGATCTCCGAGACGAGATCGAAGACACGTGAACGCGAGCTCGTCGAATGTTAATTAAAATCTCGTTGATAGCTGGTTGCTATCGAGGGAGAAGGATCGCGGTAACTGAATCCTGGCGGGAAAAAAAAGAGAAAAAAAAAAAGAAAAAAGAAGAAAATGGCAAACACACACGAGCTGGTAAAACAGAGAACGCGAGCAGTGTTCGACGTTGACAAGTTCGCACGAACCGATCGTAAATAATGTCACCGTTCGTTCTCCGTCGATTATTCGGCACGGCGCGGGACTTAATTATCCTAATCACGAAAATTATAGGCCAGAGTTCGCCAAGCGGGGTACCATTACGCAGCCCCGCAATACTTAATGGGCCGTTCTCTCGCCGAAGAAGAAACTCGCTCGTAAATAAACGCCGCGTTTTGGATAATGTGGACCGCCTAATGGGAACTACGGCTTGATTATTCGAACGAACGTTTACGCGAAACACGTAATCGGCCTGTTGCGATGTTCCTTCGTTCAGGAAATTACGCTTCTTGTCGTCTCGGCGAGAGACGGCGGGCGAGCAAGTACGAGAAGGCCCCCCCCTGGATTTTGCAAACACGATGTTACAGCGAGCAACTCTCTGTCCTTTCCTTTCTTTCCTCCACGAATTTTTCAGATTGTATTCGGTTAATTGCGAATCGATTGCGAGAAGTTTATCCCGTGTCGTTGATAGCTTTATTGTCGTTGTTACGCTTAACGACTGTTTGCTCAACTACTTGGCCGGTTGTTTGAAAGTTTGAAGAAGTTTGAAGAACGAGGCGAGGTAACGCGCGGTGCACGACTGTAAGAAGCATTTACGCACTGATTAATTCGATCTGAGTATGTTAAATTATTGTTCGTTGTGAGGTCATTAGTGCGAAGATAAAAAAATAAAATAATGGTGATGAAACAAAGTCTGATGAAAATGACACACACACACACACACACACACAACCGTCCATAAGTCACCAGACACTTGCTTATTTTGAGCTGAATAGTTGCTAGAATACAGATACTTTTCTGGATTAATTTTATTGTAATTTCATTTTATAATAATACTTGAAAACAAAACTGATATAATACGTATACAGTCTGTATAAATATTAAAAAAAAATATATATATGTATATAGGGGTAGGTGAAAATACTTTTTGTATCCACGTTGTGAATTAATCAATTGAATGTTGAAAGATAATCATTGGCTGTATTGGCAAAATAGCGAATCGGTTGATAAAATAAACCTGATAAAGATAAATCTTGCCGACTCGACGAGTTAGTGACAATTATCCTCGATTATTAATACTATACTAACTACAAGTTAAAATGTTAAGAATCAATTTATATTTTATTAATTTACCAAACACTCCGGGTACAGTTTAATCACAATTTTACTCTACGATCGTTTGTTATTCTCGCGAGGGATGCACACGAAAAATCGTCCCGATTCGAATCACGCATTGAAACGTGCAGAATTTTCGACCCGTATGCGCATCGAACGATCGCAAAATCCTCTCTCATTAGACATACTTATGCACCGAATCACGATTTCGTTCCGTGCCATTCTTTGGACTCGCACTAATGATCCAGTTCGCTGCGGGCACGCTGCCAACTGGTTCGTTCCTATTCATCAATCCCCCCGAAATTCCTGCCTTTTTTCCCCTCCCCTTTCCGCTCGCCGATCAATTATTAATTTCGCCGTTTCTTAATCATCCATTCAACCTTTTTCACTCAACGTCGCAATAACTTTAATTCCTTCCTTTAATCAATCAACCACGGGCAGGGGGGAGGGGGAGGGATGAAACGACTCGTAAAATTCGTAAATACCGTAGCTTCTTCTTTTTCCGAATATCGATCCTTTCTTTCACAATCCCTTCGTAACATCCAGTCAGTTAGAGTGAGTATACTATGGTTTCGATTTAATAAAGAAAAAAAAAAAAGATTCGAATTCATAGTAACTTTAAATGCTTTTAAAAAATTGATGAAAACTGTAGACACTCGAGTCTGGATTTTAAATCTATAGTAATTTTGAATAATTTACGTTTTGGATGATCGAACAGAAAATGAATCGGCTGAAGAGATCGAGAAGAGAACAATCAAAAAAGAAACAAATGCAGAAATATGTATTTCGAACTTGCAATAATTTCTATCGAATAACTGCGAGGTTGCAAAACATTGAAAGAAAGTTAAAGAAGTCAAGAAGAAATGATTAAGAAATAATTCGGATGTTAAATTTAGAATAATTTCGAATAATTTACATCTGAGAAGATCAGCGAGGCAGGAGGTCGAAAGATGAAGTGATATAAAAAAATAATCGAAAAGAAGCTCAACTAAATGATAAATAACAAAGTAAAAATAACATAAAATAATATTAAAATAATAAATAATTAAATAATAATAAAATAATAGTAAAGAATAATAAATAAAATAATATAAGAAGAAATAATCGAAAAGAAGTTCAACTAAATGATAAATAACAAAGTAAAAATAATATAAAATAATAGTAAAATATATAATTAAATAATAATGAAATAATAGTAAGTAATAACAAATAAAGTAATATACGAAGTTTAATTTAAACGACAAATAACAAAGTAAAATAAAAGAATTGAAAAAAAAAGGAAGAAAGAAAGAATTCGTGTGTGTGTTCGATGAAATTTGGCCAAAATTGATCGCGCGGCACTCACGTTGCCGGTGTAAAGAGCACTTCCGCCCGGGCAGGCAGCTATCAAAGAAAAAATTGCTGGCTTCGCGAACGTTCCAACCCCCTCGAGTTTCGCCGTTCTTTTGAGGGTCTTCGTTCGCTCCCCCGATCGCTTCGATTTCTCATTCTCTCTACCTCCTTCTTTTTTTCTCCTTTCCCCACTCTTGCCGTTTGTGTACGTCAACAACTCTACGTAGGAAACTGTCCGCGGCAATGATCTTCTGCCAGCGGCTGTTCCGTCGTTTCCGTTTTCTCTTTGCAACGCCCTGCCTCGAGATTAACTGTTCTACACCGACTCTAGAATCTAGATTAATTTCCTTTTTATTTCACCGAATGTTTCTACTGGTTGGACGAGATTTCTGCCTTCCGAGGCACTGGCGCCGGGAACGACAGCGAGGAAATTGAAATTGAAACTACGATATATTCAAAAACTGTACGTTTATCATTAATTATACGTTCATTATTAATTATAATTTAATTACTCATCACTTACTATTATATAATTTCATTGTAATCTCTCAAAAAAATTTTATTGTCATCTCTAGACTTAAAAACTTAAAAATTGTACGTTTACGGTCATTATTAATTATAATTTAATTACTCATCACTTACTATTATATAATTTCATTGTAATCTCTCAAAAATATTTTATTGTCATCTCTAGACTTAAAAACTTAAAAATTGTACGTTTACGGTCATTATTAATTATAATTTAATTACTCATCACTTACTATTATATAATTTCATTGTAATCTCTCAAAAATATTTTATTGTCATCTCTAAACTTAAAAACTTAGAAATTGTACGTTTACCGTTATTATTAATTATGATTTAATTACTCGTTACTTACTATTACAATAATTTTATTGTAATCTCTAAAAAAATTTTATTGCCACCCCAAAACTTAGGAACCTACAGAATAAAATCGAACATGAGCGCTTCACTCCGTGTCTCCGAGCACGGGATTCTACATTTCTGTATCATTTCTGTCACCGATTATTTCGTAGGTTCGACGAGTGTGCCGACCAAAAAAAAAAAAAAAAAAATAATGAAAACGATGAAACGGAAACGTAGTAAACCAAATGAATTCTTTGACAGTGAATACGCATACATCAGAGAAAGAGAAAAAGAGACGGAGAAAAGGGAGGACGAGGGGAAGAAGAGAGAAGAATTAGCATTTTATTCGTGCCGCGACCGATCGATATTCGCGGGCAGGTTCGTCTTCGTTTTCTGCCGGTTGGAACCTTTGGAGCCGACACATTGTTCGCGAATTCAAGATGGCGTGCACCGACACCTCTGCCACCGCCGCCAGTGCCGCCAACAACGCACCCCCTCTTTGCAACCCCCTTCCACCTCACCCCTCCCACCTCCTCCGCCCGCCGCTAAATTGCATTAGGTCGACGAAAAGGAGAGGGTGGAGGAAACCAGCGAGGGACGGCTAGGGGTAGAAAGAGAGGAAAGAGAGTGTGTGAGGTGCAAAGAGGGAAAAGGAGGGGTGGGTGAGTCGACGATGGAAGATCGCTAATTATTTCGCCAAGGCTTCGTCTTTCTACTTCTGCCAGTTGAAATCCGCGAACTGCGGATTGCCATTGATTTTGGATGAAATCGTTTGGAAACTTGGCCCGATCGAAATTCCACCATCGTGTATGGGGAGGGTTGAAAATGAAAGTGGTGAAGAAAGTGCGTTTGAAGAAATTAAGGATTCTTATTACACGCCTGTGATATTTTGTATATTATATGCTATATTTATATATATGTCTTTTGATATGGTCTATAGTATACGTTTTTTTAGTTTTTTTTTGGAGAGTCTGACATAGTTTGATATTTTACATATTATATATTGACATTTCATATATTGTATATTATATTCATATAAACATATGTCTTTTGGTACGGTCTATAGTGTACGTTTTTTTAGTTCAGAAAATCTGATATAATTTGATATTTTACATATTATACGTTATATTCATATATACGTCTTTTGGTGTGGTCTATAGTTTCTTCTAGTTCAGAGAGTTTGATATTTTACATATTATATATTGACATTTCATATATTTTATGTTATATTCATATAAACATACGTCTTTTGGTACGGTCTATAGTGTACGGTTTTTTAGTTCAGAAAATCTGATATAGTTTGATATTTTACATATTATACGTTATATTCATATATACGTCTTTTGGTGTGGTCTATAGTTTCTTCTAGTTCAGAGAGTTTGATATTCTACATATTATATGTTGACATTTCATATATTGTATATTATATTCATATAAACAAATGTTTTTTGGTACGGTCTATAATGTACGTTTTTTTTAGTTCAAAAAATCTGATATAGTTTGATATTTTATATATTATACACTATATTCATACATACGTTTTTTGGTATGGTCTATGATGTACGTCCTTTTAGTTCGAAAGATAGTTTGATATTTCATATATTATATATATTGTATACTTTTTCTGGTATGGTTTATAGTACACGTCTTTCGGTTCAGAAGGTCTCAAAATGTCACAGATGGACGATATTTATTGTTTGAATCGATGTAGCATGTTGCTGCCTCTCTGTATGGAAAACACATGTCGCATTTGTCAGGATCGTGAAGTTTGCAATTGCAACCGCGAAAAGATGAGAAACAGGGACAAGCTTCTAAATTATATCGGTATATACACATCTGACGCTTGCATGTCTGCAAGAAATGCTACCTTAATTGAAATTTCTTTGTTTCCGGCACTTGTCAGACAGGAGACACGAAACTTCACGTACACCGTCGTTCGGAATGTCTTGGAACAATTTTTACTTTTAATACTCGATCATTTACAAGGTATAGGTAATAAAAATTTTCTAACGAAAATCGTCAGTCGTCAATTCTATACTAATACTTTGCAAATTTTCCCTTGTATTTCCATTATAAATTATCATTCGATATTTCCAGTTTTGAAACAAGTACAGTGTAAATGTGTAACAGTATAAATAACATATATAGCATGTAAATATAGCTATCCTACGACTACCCAGCGGCGGTGTATATTTAAATACTCCATTTTCTCAATGACTGTCGTAAAATCAATTTTCATTACAACAACGCAAGAGCGACATGTGTTAACTGTTCAACTGCCCTCACCAGTCTTGCTACCTGACCTTTCCTTTATAACTGCACACGATTTTTTAGAGTATTTTTATTTCCATTTTCTTGAAATTTTCTTGGTCTCGCTCGTTGGCACTGCGCGTGGTCATTATTTTTAAAAGCATAAAGGCTCTCTCGACGAGAGTCAAGCACATGTGACACAGGGTATCGCGTAACGATAATGAATTCCTCGTAGGTGGAGTTCTTCCTGTATAAAGGTCACTTCCTTCTGCAAACAAAAAGACGCCTCCTATTCTTTATAAACCACGGAGGCACTTCAAACGAGTACAAAGACGGTAGGATCATCAAAGGACATTAATAATAGAGGAGACACTACTTCCTCCGGGTCTTGCTCTTCAACTCTCCTCTTATAAACGTCAACCTTTCTCATTGACAGCGACAATTATACCATTTCAAAAAAAATGCGTAATTAATCGCCAAGTTTTTCTCACAGAAAGAATTTCTCGTAATTTCCTTACCATCGCTCGTTTCTACGACACCATTCGTGAAAGTTGTTACTAACCCTTTTTTTTTGAATTCTTCACGTTTACGGTGTTTCATCCTCTTTCTCTCTATTGAAAAATTTATAATATCAGTTGTTCGTCCTCGAAAGCGCAGAGAATCATCTTCTCTATCTATGTTTGCAAAAGTTGCTGTAATCGTTTAATTTTCTTTCTACGCTCATTTTCACAACGCTACTCGTAAAATAATTGTTGTATAAAATAAATAATCATTTTGAATTTTTAGTGTTTGCGATATTTCTCACTTAATTTCATCCCCTTTCCAAGTAAAATAATCTTCCCTATATTTCTTCACTGTGTGTAAAAGTTACTGCAATCATTCCAATTTTTAACATTTATGGGATATCTTGTTTAATTCCATTCTTCTCTCATCTCTGCTTCTTAAGAATTTATCATCGAGAATTCTACTGAAAAATTTATCTCCTTTACCAAATAATTTCCATTCATTTTCACAATATACTGTTCACATAAATGTTATTGTAACCTTCCTGAATTTTTAACGTTTAGAATATTTCTCTCACTTAATTTCATCGCCTTTCTGCCAACGTTTAAAAATTTATTTCAATTATTCATCCTCCTCGAAAGCGTAGAGAACAGTCTTCTCTGCCTCATCATTTTTCTCCTACATCTCTCCAACGCTCTGTTTGCAAAAGTTACTTACATAATCATTCCAACTTTTAATATTTCATGAAATATCTCGTTTAATTCCATTCTTCTCTTGTTTCTACTTCTTTTAAAAATTTATCGCCGAGAATTATCTGCCGCGCCGTGTAATTTTTCTTTCGCCCTCGTTTCGCCAACTCGCTGCTCGCGAGAGAGAGAGAGAGAGAGAGAGAGAGAGAGCTACCCATAACCTTTCCAATTCTTTTCTTTTCTTTTTTTTTTTTTTTTAATATTTATGAAACCGTCGTCCATTTCACCACTTCACGTTTCTACCTTCTTCGAGAATTTATTCAAATCGATTCGGATCGCTCGAAACTGCAAGAGAGAATTATCTTTCCCCCTTCGCCGCGGGTTTCTCATTAATTCCACGTCGAAGCGAAACGAGTCACAGTTTACTTACGGGATCCCCGTTCCTGCGTTTCGCTGTTTCTGTAATGAAACGATATTGATAGAACCGATTCCGCGAATCTGGTTTACAAGCCTGACACAGCGGGTTAGGAAAGTATTGGCGACGCTGTTCCATGGAAACGAACGGCACATTAGCAAAATCTGGTTTCGTAAATAGTGTTCGCTACGTGCAATAGTAACGTGCACGGTAGCAACTTCCAATAATGAGTCGTGCAATAACAATAAGGGAGCAATAATAAAAATTTGAGAGTCGAAAAGAAACAGTGTCGGCGTTTATCGTTTGAATGTTAAATTAGAGAAATTGAATAAAAAGTTTAAATTAGAAAAATTATACGAAATATTCTTTCGCAAGTACTGGAATGCTGTCGCTTGTCTTTAAACGATTAAAAATACTTTACATTCTGTTCAATTATGTGGTAAAGCTGTGCCAATATTTTTGATTTTCGAACTTTTGCATTATTATTGTATTGTACTTATTATTGGAAATTAATGTGCTATTGCGCACATTACTTTTACATGTAGCGAACAATTTAGCCTCCTTTTGAACAATTAAAAATATTTTATACTCTGTTTTCAAATACTCTACCAAAAAAAAAAAAAAAAAGAAAGAAATTCTTCGTATCAGTATTCTTATTAATTCTCAAATTTTTACATTGCTCGTATTAATATTATTATTATTCTAATACTATAATATTATTATTATATTATTATATTATATAAATTTATTATTATTTTATTATATTATATCATATTATTATTATTATTCTATAACTCATTAAATACTGGAAATTGCCACACATTACTTTTGCACGTACGTAGCAAACAGATTTCGCTAATGTATCATTTGCTAGAAGATTCTAGGCGTGGCAATATTTTTCCGATTTACCGTGTATCTCGTGCAAACGTTATTCCATGAGTATTCCGTGAGTCATTAAAAGTTCCATCGATAAGATCACCGGCCGGTATCGAAATATCCACTCCTCCCCACCCACTGCCTGCCACGGATCTTTGCTCGCGGCCGTGAAATCCTCCGGCTGAAACCTCCTTATTGATCAAACGCAAAACCCTGTCTGTTATTCGGTAACAACATCGAACGCCGGTCAAGTTTGATTGCTTTTCGCTGGCGAAATCCACCGGCCAACTCGATTCCGCTATCATTTGAAATACCCAGCCCGTATTACAAATTTTTATTCTCCAACGTTCTTCCATCTGCGTGCAGCTAGAAAAAAGATTCGTATTTTGATATCGGTGCACCATCTCGGCCGGTATCGGCGTTTCATTCCTCCGGAACACGAGGATTACGAAGGTTTTATTTGAGATCAGAGACGTTACGTTATTTTCTTGGGTTGATCATTTTTACGTACAAGGTTTTTCTTAGGTGTAACAGAGTATTACTGGGTTTTATGTGTAACAGGCTATTATTATTCTTGGGTTGATAGCTTTTTATAGTCTTTGACTGTCACTACGTGTTCTGCTATTACGTCCGCGGTTGTAAGGGATAAAACGGGCGTGTTACAGTTCCAAGAAATAATTAATAACTTTAATTACTAATAAATACACTTATTGAATGCTATACATTCTGTCGAGCTCTTTCAATCATATATTAAATAATTCAAAAAAATACGAGAAAATACAGGCTATATGTTTGTCAGAGCATACCGTCCTCAATGCGTCAGTATAAATATAAAATAAATAACAGTTAGAACCTGAAATACATAGTAAATAGATTCTTAAATATTTCTATAAAAAATATTGTTGGAGAGTATAATCACCTGCTTATTGTACCATAGCGACACCTATAAACGTTTTTATATTTTATAAAGGGACTTAGCTACTCTTTTGCTTTTCTCCTCCCATTCTGTTAGATAATATATAGCTGTGAGCATGGTCTACTGATTATAAAAATCCCTTCTAGTTTCCATAATCCTAAGCAAATTTCAACAAATATAGAGTAATATTTGAGAATATTTTATCAACGTGAATTAAACAAGTGCACACACGCATTGTACAAAGTATCCCTGTTTGGCTCCAGTTAAAATCTAAAATACACAATCGATAGATTCTTAAATAGTACTATAATAAATATAGAGCAATATTTTAAGGATATTTTATCAACGTGAATTAAACAAGTGCACACACGCGTTGTACAAAGTATCCCTGTTTGGCTCCAGTTAAAATCTAAAATACACAATCGATAGATTTTTAAATATTACTATAAAAAATATAGAGCAATATTTTAAGGATATTTTATCAACGTGAATTAAACAAGTGCATTGTACAAAGTATCCCTGTTTGGCTCCAGTTAAAATCTAAAAAACACAATCGATAGATTCTTATATAGTACTATAATAAATATAGAGCAATATTTTAAGGATATTTTATCAACGTGAATTAAACAAGTGCACACACGCGTTGTACAAAGTATCCCTGTTTGGCTCCAGTTAAAATCTAAAATACACAATCGATAGATTCTTAAATAGTACTATAATAAATATAGAGCAATATTTTAAGGATATTTTATCAACGTGAATTAAACAAGTGCACACACGCGTTGTACAAAGTATCTCTGTCTGGCTCCAATTAAAATCTAAAATACACAATCGATAGATTCTTAAATATTACTATAAAAAATATAGAGCAATATTTTAAGGATATTTTATCAGCGTGAATTAAACAAGTGGATACACACGCATTGTACAAAGTATCCCTGTCTGGCTCCAATTAAAATCTAAAATACACAATCGATAGATTCTTAAATATTACTATAAAAAATATAGAGCAATATTTTAAGGATATTTTATCAACGTGAATTAAACAAGTGGATACACACGCATTGTACAAAGTATCCCTGTCTGGCTCCAATTAAAATCTAAAAAACACAATCGATAGATTCTTATATAGTACTATAATAAATATAGAGCAATATTTTAAGGATATTTTATCAACGTGAATTAAACAAGTGCACACACACGCATTGTACAAAGTACCCCCTGTTTGGCTCCAAAAATGTGCGGGAGCAGGTTGGGCGCGCCCCAGTGCGTTCACGCAGTTCGAATTCTCAATGAAAAGACACGAAGCAGAGAGAATAGTTTCGCAGCGCAAGGTGGAGGGGAAATTCGTGCGATCGGAAGTTGACGAGCGTCGGTTTCCCGAGGCGGCCGACGAATCGATCGGACACAGGCCGGCGACAACTATAAATTGAAACAGCGAAAAAGCGGAATTGCATTCTGTCACGAAGACGTTGGCGTCGGCACACGTGTCTCGATCGATAACCGGGCTCGGGCCGCCGCAAAGATATCAAAAGCTCGTCGAACGTGGCGCGATATAAATCAGCCGCGGCGCTATACGTTCCAACAGCAAGCACACGCGGCCATCCGCGTCCACACGCTAGGATTTTCCATGTCTGCGGCATATATCCTGACGCGTACGCGTTCGTCAACTTTCCACTGGCTTATCAATTATTCTCGCGGCGACTACGCTTCGCGGAAACGCGATTTCGTCTCACGGCAAATTGGGGACGTTCGATCGCGACGTAAAACGACGAGTGAAGTTTCTCTGTTTGCACAGCACCCGAGGGGAGGGCTCGTTAGATCAATGGTTTCGTACGTGAAAGGTACAATGACAAGGTTCGCAACGACGATCCGAGGGCGAGCACTTAGAGACTAGAGGCGCCGATTATCACGCTGGTTGATTCGTTTGCGAGTGTATCGTTAGGTAATTTACCTGGGGGCTGAAGAATGGTTGAGTAAGTATAGAGCCGGCACAGGGGATGATAGTTTTTCACAATTTCAAACTGTTCAATCGTTTTTCGTGCGCGGATCAAAGGGTTTCGTGTCGAAGGTTCTTTAATCCATTGAGAATCAAGGAATGGTATATTTAATGGTGATATTTAATTGATATGTAATTACAAATGTGTACTTCAGTTTCTGTGAGTTTCGTAAGATGGTAGATGGAAGACACGAGCGAATTCTTTCTTGTAGTTTCAATGTTAAAGAAATGAAGGAACGTTGATCCTCGATGATTCACATTGATCAAAATTTTTCATATTAAAAATAACTCCCCATTTCTTCGTATAGAAAAATTCTTTGTGAGCGGAAGTAAAATGTTGTATTATAATACAGTATCAGTTCTAAACGGATTAACGATAGGCTGATGTTACCGATATTGATCAAAATTTTCCGTACAAAAGTAATTCTCAATGTGTCCGTTAATATTCAGTCGTTTGAAAAATTGGCTGAAAAGGATCGTAAACGAAACACGTTAACATACAACGCAACATTAATCCTCAATAACAATCCTCAGCGACGTTGATCAAAAATTTTCCATATAAAGGTAATTTTCTCTATTAATATTCAATCATTTGAAAAGGTCCTCGCGATGCATTGACTGAAAAGAATCGCAAGTAAAAAGTCATCGTCAAACGCAACGTCGATCGTCGATGGATCGATGAAAAATTAAAATCTTTCTGTATGAAAAGGTGACTGAATGATGAAAAGCCGTTTTTAGCGAAAACGTTGACTGAAAAGAATCGGAAATAAAGCGCGATATTATTCCTCGATGGATCAACGAGAGACCGACGTACATTTATCAAAACTTTCCGTATAAAATGGAAATTACATTATTAAATATTTATATTGATTGATGATCGATTAAATTTACGATACTTTGCTTGTTTTGTATCTAAAAATTTAATACCGTGTATATTGTAAACATATCATTTTGTATTTGTAAAGAAAATATTTTATTTATAGGTAGGTATAGTTATATATTTAATTATTAAATATTTATATTGACTGTCGATTAAATTTACGATACTTTGGTCTTTTTTGTATCTAAAAATTTAATACCATCTATATTGTAAACATATCATTTCGTATTTATAGAGAAAATATTTTATTATAGGGAGGCGTAATTATATATTTAATTATTAAATATTTATATTGACTGTCGATTAAATTTACAGCACTTTGGTTGTTTTGTATCTAAAAATTTAATACCGTCTATATTGTAAATATATCATTTTATAGTATTTTACAATACTATATTTATAATATATATAATTATATATTTAATTATTAAATATTTACATAGATTGTCGATCAAACCTACGATACTTTGGTTGCCTTGTGTCTAAAAATTTAATACCGTCTGTATTGTAAATATATCATTTTATAGTATTTTACAATACTATATTTATAATATACATAATTACATATTTAATTATTAAATATTTACATAGATTGTCGATCAAACCTACGATACTTTGGTTGCCTTGTATCTAAAAATTTAATACCGTTTATATCGTAAACACATCATTTTGTATTTATAAAGTGTTATAGCTAGGTAAAAGGTCGATATTCGATCGTTTAAAAATCCGCGGAAGGTAAACGGTTTGGCGGATGCCCGCGATAGGGGGCAAGTGAAGTTGCCGCGAGTGCTTTCGCCGGAAGTGGCCGCTGAAAAATGGATCGCGCGTCCGCGTGAAAGGCGCGAAAGAAAGAAACAAGGCGCGTGTTTTCGTTGCGTATCGGCTCGAGATAAATGGCGACGAATAAATTGGCAGAAAACGGGCGAGCTGCCTGCCGCGAAAGACGTGTCAGACTTTTTTCCTTTTTGTTTCTATTTTTTTCTTCTTCTTCTTCTTCTTCTTCTTTCCGTTTTTCTCCTTTCTTTCTTTCTTTCATTGCAACAGCAAGGTGAAATGCAAACGACGACGCAGCCAGATTACACTTGCAGCTGGAGCACATTTGAAACACGGCGGTGCAGCGCGCACACGCGCGTCTCGTTTCGATCAATACTACCTACACCACCGTAGCAGGTTGCTTAATGTCAGTTCTCAAACTCCTCCGTGGCTCTTCCGCGACCGACGTGAAATTTATTCGAAATTTTATTCACTTTTATTTCCGCGTCGAACCGCCGTGGAAACGTAGAGAAAGAAGGATCGACCGGATTCCAGAGAGTGTAATAATATAAATTCAGATTCACTTTGAATTTGAAAGATTTTGAATTTGGAGATTTGTTTCTTTCCTTTCTTTTTCTCTCCTTTCGTCGATGCAATCTGAAAGTTATGGACTTTTCATCTATTTGTCTAAGAATTCAAAAAAGATTTCCCTTTCCCGGGGAAATATGTTTGAAATAGATTATTCTATACACGAGAGAGAGGGGGGGATGGTTTTTTTTCGTTCTTCACACCTCGATCTCGTTTCAATTTTTGAACAAAAGGAATTGGTCAGCGCTTGAAGAGACTCATCAGCGTACAAGTGAAACGAGAAGTCAGATGTAGCAATCCTTACGTAACTTTTCCCTTTGTTTCTTTGTGAATCGGAGAAATTTTCCAACGAAACGCAATTCGATCGGAAATCACTTCCTTGCCGATGGAACATTTTATTGAAACGAGCAACATCTTCAAGTTCGAAATAGATTTCGGTTCTTCTGTACTCTAACGGTAGAATCCCGTGTTCTTTTTCTCCGAGAGTGTGAAATTTCTATTTGTTTCTTTATCATTTCAGCGATTCTCCGGCTTGGCTTTCTTTCTTGTTACCAGTAACATCCGACTCTGTTAGTTTTGCAAAATCTATTACTCTTTTTATTAGCTTGCTTCTCTTCGAATGTACGAAAAGAGATTCTCTCCTTTTCTTTTCTTTTTTTTTTCTCTCGTTTCTCTTAGAATTATCGTACTTTATATCGGCGATAAAACATAAAGTAGAGAAGAAATATCCACGCGATAGGAGAAATTGTTTATGGACGGATTTTATGGCTGGTAGAATTGTCTACTACGCTTTACGAGTCTCGTGGAACACGCGTCGGAGAGGAATCGCGATGGAGGAGATTCCTTGTAAAAGTTCTGTCTACTTTATCCGGCGTGCGCGGCGAGAGGAGTTTACGATTAATTTATTTCTTGCTCGTCGATCAGCTCGTTACTGTCGTCTCACGTCGCATCGTTAAGAACCACGAAGATGGCAAAACAGTCGAAACGGACATGAAAGTTCTGTCGTGAGGATAATGTTGAAATACTGCAGTTAAAATATTACCCTATAAATTGTGCGTT
This sequence comes from Tetragonisca angustula, assembly GCA_036937485.2. Lineage (NCBI taxonomy): Eukaryota > Metazoa > Arthropoda > Insecta > Hymenoptera > Apidae > Tetragonisca > Tetragonisca angustula. Next base: position 703,958 of record JAWNGG020000008.1, on the reverse strand, counting down.
ATTTTTCTTCTAATAGCGAACACTTATTCCTATCGTTATTAAAATCATTACCCGATGAAGAATCATCTGTGGAAAGAACGATGTCAAAGTAGAAACGAGACCGAGTGGCTCGTTACATTTATCTTTCTTCACGAAGTTGTATCAATTCGAATTGGCGGTTTTTCATAGTCACAATTATATTCTTCACTGTATACGGAATTCTCTGTTGTATCAATTTATTTACATCGTCACTTCAAATAAAATGATATAACATTGGAAACAATCGTTCCAATGGTATTTAACACGAAAGTCTCGGATCTTTCTAACGTGTGATATTATTGTTTAAATCATCAACGTACATTGCGGGTTTGCTAGAACAAGTATAACGCAAGAAATAATTATTATATATTGATATTATATGTAAGTAAATATTATATATATTATATATAATTTATATAATAAATACATAAAATTAAAATATTATTTTAATAATAGGTAAGAAGAAAAGAAATAATTATTATACATTGATATTATATATATAATTTATATAATAAACACATAAAATTAAAATATTATTTTAATAATAGGTAAGAAGAAAAGAAATAATTATTATACATTGATATTATATACGAATAAATATTATATGCATACAATTTATATGTATAATTTGTATAATAAACGCATAAAATTAAAATATTATTTTACATACAAGAGTCAATGATATCTAAGTAGTTTTCAATCTCTGGAAAAATAATATCCTTCGTCATCTTTTAAACGTTCCTAGGAAGCAATAAGTAGTCCAGTTTACGCGAATTATTCCAACGTGTGTGTCAACTGACTCAGCATTGTATTTTTCTGAAATTCTTTCGTGCCTCTAAACGTCGTTATTACAGCTTTTAAATGTACATGTGTCCGTTATAATTGTCAACAAATTATAAATGTTGTTGGCTAAATTTAGGTACCGTACCTGTACCAAAGGGTTAAATACTGAATGTCATTCGTCATCACGCCTGTTTCGATTAACACCAGAATTACGAAATTACGATCAAAGCATAAAATTTCCATCAGAGACGTTAAAATCAATGAAAAACGAAAGATCCTTGTGGCACGACATTGTACAACACAAGCTTCTATTATATCATTCAAGTCTCCAAAAAAATATACTGTTTCGTATCTATGAAATATTCAACGAAAATATTCAAATGGTCGTTCTGATCATTCTGGTAGTACACGTAATTGTCATTCATAATATCAAGAGAATCATTTTTGTCGAAATTTATCGTCCGCGATTCGTTTGCACGTAACGTAACAGTACATTTTCAGCAATTTGCTCGCGAAATTATCTTTCTCCTGGCCGGCGTGTTTGTACTCTGATTCGGTGGGAAAGGTGGGAAAATTCGTGCGAGCACCGGCCAAGACAATCAAATTTCCTCGTATTAGCCGACGTCGCGCGACCACCGCGGTTTTGTTTAAAAAGCGCCGCCGCTGTTCACGCAGCTGCAAAGCAAACATAACGCGGGGCCGTTCGGTTCAGACCACACGCCCAAACGTTGTTTTTTTTTTCCGCTTCTCGTTCCGCCACGATTTTCACATGGCCCTGTCCTTCTCGAGTCGAGCACGTTCACGCGTTTCCAGTCCCGCGCTTGTGTACAACGAGGAGGGAGGAGAAAAGAAAAGAAAAAAGAAAAGAAAAAAAAATGAAAAATGAAAAGGAAATGTCGACGGAAAAACGCTGTAGATCGCGCATGCGCCAATGAAAAAATCTGGCTAATGTGAGCTACGCGTTGGCAATTTTATTATATTTCATTGTCTGGATCGCGGCGGAAGTGGAGAGGAAGAAACGTGACAATTTAGGCTACGAACTTTCATGCAAATTCACATTTTTCAAAGTGAAATTAGAAACTAAGAAAATATTATACGAAGCATATTATATCTTGAATGTTTTATATATATATATATATATATATATATAATGCTCGTAAAATTTTTTGTCAATATTTTTTTATCGGCATCCCATGCAATTTTGTACATTTAAACTTCCGACAAATGCGTGGAGATCTGCATAGTCTAGTGATAGTGAATTTTTGCAAGATTCGTGTGAGTAATTTAAAGAGAAATTTACGAGAGATCTGACTTCGTCGTTGTCTAAATTTCAGATGACTCTCAATTCAATTTTTATTTGGTGCTCATTTACCTGTTATGTATTTAGCGACATACAATTTGTAGATTACAAGCTTGCACCTTGCAATTTATGTCACAATGAACAACGAAACGACGAGTGTCCGTCAAGTAAAAGTAATACGCTGTAAATAAAAGTTCTTCTTCAAATCCTCTATAATTTAATTAATAATTAATCGAATAACAGAATGATCAAGTGATGAGCTTGTGAAATATCAATGACACACACGAGTAATTTATATAATATCGTTCGTATATAATCGAAGAAATCGAACAAGTTTACGAATAAAAATGAGACGGTATAAATTTCCAAATTCCTCCAAGTTCGCAGTCCGAGGACATCGATCGGAGATACGTTCGATCTGCGTGGAAAATTAACCGCGATTAAACGAACACTAGAGAAACCCTATCGGGGGAATGAAATTTTCTAGAATTTCCAAGGGCGAGCGACGAGCGGTGTCTTTCGAGTGACGGCAAACACGAGGCCGTTTACTCGTGCGTTACCACGTTTCTAGAATTAGAAACGTGACGGGTAAGTGGCGAGCCGAGTGCGCTCGAAAAAGAGGAGAGCTCGTCGAAAAGAAACAGGGAAAGAGAGTGGAAATAGAAAAAGTAACGAAATAAAAGAGAAATAAGAAAAACAAGAAAGTGAAATGGAGGAGAGGAAAAAGAGAAAACCAACTAAGAGGAAAAAATTAAAAGGAAAAAAGTATATATATATATATATATTTATAAAAAGAGAAAGTCGAGATCCAGGGCGTAAATGCGCGAAATTCATACATCAGCCTCTCTTTGAAATTACGCTCGGAAAAGAATATAAGATAGATCGTAAAACTGTGGAACAGAATGAACCATTTGCAGGGTTTCTTCGTCCAATTTCAGTTCCTGAATATTTTCATTCAATCTCGAACAGTCTACCGGAAATGTAGCAAGAGACAGCCCAAAGAGATACCCTCTTTCGCGACTTCCCGCGAGGAAATATCAAAATCGGAGAAATTCGACGCATCGAAATTAAAATTCTCTCGCAGTTCTTACGATTCTATTGTCTTTGCAGAACGAAACAACAAATGGTAGAACATTGGACTTACCCTGGTCGTGCCTTTGCCTCGACCCCTCCCTCTCTCTCTGAACGCACCCTCGCCAGTTTGCAGGTGATACAGGTGCTGAAACAAAATGAAAACTCTCGTTAGAACAGACCAGAATCAATTTCATTGTCAATCTTAAACACGAGCATAAAGACTTGCCCGTGTCTCTGTAAAATTCAAATCAAACCACCTGATTTGTCTCCATCAAAGGATTAACTCTTGTTTGACTCCTTCATTTCACGACAATTACAAAGCCTTCTAAAAGCTGAAGGAGAGACAAAACGCGCGCGCGTTGTCGATCGTGATTACGCGCTCGCAACACGAACGACAAACACGCGCGCGTGCATTAAAACTGGAAGATTTCGCGACGCCCGGTTGCTTTCGGATCGTTATCGTTCCGACGATGGACTATCGTAAAATCAAGGCAACCGTATCACCTCAATTGACCTCGTTAAGCCCAATAGACGCGCCAATAAAAGTATAACCTTCCAGGGCCAGCGGTATTAGATTAGATTCGACGACGACAAAACGTTTTAGATTATGCTGGGGCGAAAGATGGTCGGAGATGGCCGCCCGCCGGCACGATAGACGTTTCGATCGGTTCGATGGGAATTAACGGGACATGACCGTGGATAATTGGAATCGGGGTGATTGGTCCGCGGTTCGACGACGGTGAAAATTCATCGTCGTTTATAACCGGCGGCGAGGGAGCGAAATCTCGTTTTTTTACTCTCTCTCTCTCTTTTTTTTTTTTTTTTTTTAATTTCACGTTCCTTTCTCCCCATCATTCTTCCTTTTTTTTTCCTTTTTTTAAATATCTGTCTTCTCTCGTTGTTTTCATCGTTATTATCGCGGCCCATTGTTTCGTAACTTTTGTTCATTGACACTGTTATCGTTGGTCATTCCGTCTATCGCTGACTCGTTGCCTTTGTTCCTCGCGTTTATCTTTTCTCCCCTGACCTCTCACATTTGTCTATTTTTACTTTTTGTTCTTTCTTTCTTTTTTCTTTTCCCTTTTTTTTTTTTTTTTTTATTTATTAACGTGGAAGTTTAATTGAAAGAACGATATTATTTCTTTGCGCGGTTGTTTCGTTTGCTCCTCTTTAAAAAAAAAAAAAAAATAAAGCGAAATGGCGGATAGTCTGGTCTCGGAAGGTATCACTTCAGCTTCCGGTTTGGGGAAAAGCCGACACTGTTACACGATCGGTAAAGTCATCAAGCAAAGTGTTATTTCCAGTGGTTGTTTTTAATATATACAAAGAGACAAGACACGATGAAATGTCAGTGTAAAAGCGTCTAAGAAAGGGAGAGAAAGCGTGTTTTGTCCCCAATTTTTGAAAATTAAACGAGACGATCGATTCTTGTCGACGGCCGCTCAGTGCAGAGATCTGCGTTACCACCCAGGGAGGAGAATTGCTATCTTCGAGGCATACATGTAGATGGCGCGTGCAGTAGACTTGCCGAAGCTGTTCCTCGATGCATCGCGGGAAAATTTTTAATTACATGTTGCAAATTTCATGTTAACAATCAGATTGATAGAATGAGAAATTGATTAAAATTGATTTTTGAAAATTACGTGAATAAAAGTAGCTAAATGCGAATGGAAGTAACGCATCTTACAGACAAATGCATAAAATGGGCTAGAAACAACTCCAAGTTCGTACTTATGCTTCTTTCATTCTACTGTTTAGAAAGTTGTTCGAAAATTACGTACAGTGTCGTTCATTTTCATGATCTATCCGAAATAATTCTGTTACTCTACTCGATAATTATTTCCAATCCCTACAATATATATTTAAAGATCAGAAGAAGCTAATATGAACTTTTCTATGTGAATTTCATTATTGAAAAGCTTCAGAGCCAAGTAGTTGCCTAAACCTTTAAATTTCATCCGACGAGGAAATTATTGAATAAAAGTGAGACTATATGAGGAAATACATATAGTAACACCAGCTCCAATGAAAGCATCCAAAACGAGAGAAACTTGGCAACCCCTTGTTTTCATCCCCTTCTCTAAAGAAATTTGCTTTACACAATAGATAAATACAACTGGAAATAACAGCTGGATACGTTTGATCTTCGCGATCTAGTTGAAAATTTCAGCTGTTCAACTCAAACTTATCTTGACCCTTTTTTTGTCTCAATGCAGAACAGAACCAGAAGAAACACTTGAGAAATCATCCTACATCTTTGCTGCTGCAAAGAATCCGCCATACCTCCCCAGAAAATCCCTCGATGTTTCTCAAGTAGGCCTGCTGAAATCGGTTTCGCGATCGGAATCTCGGTGAGGCCTGTCCACACGCGGTAAAATAAAAGAAGGAAGCTCGAAAGAGACGAAAGAGAGAGAGAGAGAGAGAGAGAGAGAGAGAGAGAGAGAGAGGGAGAAGAGTCGCGGAGTAGGTGGGAGTAGATGGTCGGTGGTGCTTGCAAGGTGCACACTCGGAGAGCAAGCAGATCCCCGCCGCGCGAGTGAACATCGAGGTCCGAGGCAGGCGGAAAACGTCCCCTTCGCGCGGCACACGCGTGGACGATTATGGTCTAATTCCCTTGTACACGCATTCCCACCAACCTACCTAGCTTACCTACCAACCTACCTGGCTGCCTCGCATGACAGAACCGTCTTGGTGAGCGAACGAGGAAAAGCGTAGTTGTCGGTGCATTCGATAAGCGTACGCTCGAAAGACAGGGGTGTGTCCCCTTAATTCCATATCTCTCGTTCTCTCCCTTTCACCTTTCTTTCCTCTCTCTCTCTCTCTCTCTCTTCTCTTCTCATCTTTCTCCTCCTCTTTTTAGAGAGAGAGAGAGAGAGAGAGAGAGAGAGAGAGAGAGAGTACTCTAACTGTATACATATCTACTTTTCACCCTGTTTCTTTCTCTCTCCTTCGTAACCCTCTGCTACGTGCAACTCTCTCTGCTCTGTTAGCAGCCTCCCTTTCACTCCCTAGCTCCCTCCGATTCGTCGCTTTCTTCGCTCGCCGCTCGTTTCTCCTCTTTCTCCATCGAGTGCCAACCCCTTGCCGCGCCACCTCGGCTCGTTGCACCATCCACAGGCTCCTCTCTCTCTCTCTCTCTCTCTCTTCTCTCTCTGGTCTCTCGCGTAAATATCGCGGTTTCTCGGTAAACAGGAGAACGCAGCGGGCAAACGAGGGACACTACGCGGCCGCACCACGCGTACCCAGTGTATATACGGCGTAATACGCACGTGCGTATACAGGGTGTCCGACTGGTCGAACTTCGTCGAACAGGGTTCTACGATTGAGCGGAAAGCGCGGTGTCAAGTCACTGGAAGCTCTAGGTTGGCTCTAGCTTCCCTCTGAATAAAAGGGTTTCGTAATAATGCGACAACTGGAAATGGCTGGAAGTATCTGAACATACGAGCCTTTCAAGACAGCTGAGGCGAAAGGTTAGGCAAGTGTTAACATTCTAATGTTGAACATGTTTATCATTTCTGAAATTTTGAACGGCACTAAATAGCAAAGAAAAAAAAAAAAAAAGAATTGACAGGGAAGCTTTCTAAAAGCAAGAGAAAGTGGGACAGAGAGGAACTAGAAATGAAGAAAGAAATAAAAATCTACATTCACAAAATCACGCTGCTGCGTCCTAAGAAATCTAGTTGACAAAACTAAAACTCTACCAAGCGTCACGTTGAAATTCTACGCGCCTAAATGAACGTCTGTTTTCGGCGTATCGCCGCGGATCACCCTGCACATGCGTTAGCCAACTGTTGACATTCTAATGTTGAACATGTTTATCATTTCTGAAATTTTGAACGGCACTAAATAGCAAAGAAAAAAAAAAAAAAAGAATTGACAGGGAAGCTTTCTAAAAGCAAGAGAAAGTGGGACAGAGAGGAACTAGAAATGAAGAAAGAAATAAAAATCTACATTCACAAAATCACGCTGCTGCGTCCCAAGAAATCTAGTTGACAAAACTAAAACTCTACCAAGCGTCACGTTGAAATTCTACGCGCCTAAATGAACGTCTGTTTTCGGCGTATCGCCGCGGATCACCCTGTACATCACGCCGTGCGAGGAAGTAGGCGCGCGTACGCGTGCAACGGGACGTTCCTTCGATAACGCGAGTTGGCACCGCGGACGAGACCGTGGAAAGGATGCTGGTGGAACAGAGAGGGATAGAGGAAGAAGGGTAAAGGCAATGGCAAGAGGGGTGGGCGAGGCGGGCAAGGGGAGGGGGCGGAAAGAATAAGGGAAGCAAGGCAAATGTCAATATCGACGATGCATCGTGAAGAGAGGACGCACTTGGGGCGGGAATGAGGGCGTAATTAATCGTCCAAGCAAAGAAATTCTCTCTTTGTCCTGTTCCCGACCCGCGTAACAACTCCCTTTCGACGCAGCCCCACCACCCCCAACCACCCACCACCCCTCTTGTGTCACGCGGCGAATTTTCCGCGTGCTCGCTCTTGTTTTGAACCTGCCTCGTCGTGCTTTCCCCTCCGGCAGTTTTCCAACATCGAACGATCGTGTGCCTCGCGAGTTGGATCAACCGATTCTTCCAAGTCGCGCGTCGCGTTGGAATCACGACGTTACGGGATCGAAATGAACGAAGCAAAGATGCAATGTTGAAAATACGAGGCTCGTTCCTACCATGTAGAAAAGTATATGATTGTATGAAAATGTCTGAAATTTTGACTAGCGAAGAACTAGAGAGATTGTTTGAAGTAATTTACGATAATTACGATTCCGATTCGATCAGATCGAGGAGATCGAGATTTGGGGAAAGAAAATATAAAATAGAGAAGTGTTCTTCGAACATGATTAAAGATCGATAATTTTCCCCTGACGTTAGAAATTAACAGCGTGCGAAGGTGATTTTATTCACGAAAATTTCCCGACACGTTCGAATCGAAATTTTCAGTCAAACGTGGCGAGTCGAATTGTCTAAAATTCTTTCTACACTATTTCATCAAATTTAGTGTTAATTAATTGGCGTGTATTGCTAAATTTGGTAATGTTTCGTTTCGCCATACATTGCCAAATAACAGCCGATAACATTTGCGATAACAATTTAACAAACCTCGAGGAAAAGGTTCGACCCTTTTTTACACGTAACCTCCATTTTTTTTTTTTTTTTTTTCAATCGGATACGAGCGACTTTATTAACCGATATTTATCGAAGATGTCCCCCAAGATTCCTCCCGGTCCCGCTCTCTTCCCCCACGGTGCAAGTTCGGTTCGATGCTTTCCTTGGAAGTTTAACGGGATGGATGCACGAGAAAGCACGTGTTTGACAGCGTTATAATTAGCTTATTAGTCTTACGAGATGAATGCGTTACGCACCGTACCGTAATATCAGCGGAGATGGGCTTGTAATTTTAATAAGTCGCCTCGTTCCCGCGTCGCCCTTTGCAAATTCAATGAAATTAATTCAATTAATTAATTTAATTCGAAGAAATTAATTTCATCCCTCGATTTTCACGCTCATCCGAGTCGAAAGAAAATTGCAATAATTGTTCAATTCTTTTTTTCTTTTTTAGAAGACAAATTGTGACGATCGATTATAACGATTTTCTTCGCGATTTCCCAATATTCAGAGGATTGGTTACATGTACACGCGTACGTTTTTCATTCTCTGTTTGGAAGAAACATTCGAGCAAGAAACGACCCACTGAAGGCAACGTTGTAAAAGAAGAGGAAGGAGAGATCAATGAAGGGACAAGCGATGCTCGATAGTCATCTCGAAGTCTAGATCGGCAATTAGAAGCACGCGCTTCCCAGACAGCTGTCATCGATCTTACGATAAATTAATTAAAATATCTCGTAGATACGTTTCCTTGTGTCTCCTGTCAACAGATGCATGGCTCTCGATAAGAAACAGGAGCCTCCAAACTTCCATCAGGCAAGATTTCGACTCTCCTCCTGCTCTCCTTTTCTTTCTGCATCGCGAGGACAACGATTGCAAAATATCAGGTGGACAGAAATATCGAAACTGTTCACCCATATCGAGCTTAAAATTTTCCTTTCTTCTTTCAAAAAATTTTCTCCTCTGTTCTTTCAGAACAGTTATCAAGCGATCACTGCTACTCACGCGGAGTTTGAGATTTCTTATGAAAATTCATTTTTTTAAATGATTACCAAGATTAAAGTCATTGCTCTCTAAAAAGAGACGAGAAACTTGACTGAACCACATTTATAATTATAATTGCAATTTTAGAAATCTTCTATGTTACAATATTCTATATTAACAATAGAATCCACTTTAATATTATTATTTCCTTACATTCGAATCTTTCTTCTCGGTCCCGATACAGCTAACCATCCACGAACCATAAAATTCTCTTTTTCTTTTCTCTCTTATAACTATCGTGATCCAAATAATTTTCAAGGATTGCAGCCCCGAGGGACTGACTGTTTTTAGTAGAGATCTCGTACCATCAACGCGGAAGAACGAGTATATACTTTCAAGTTTCCAAGCAACGAAGGAAAGGGAACAGCACGGTGACAGCCGGCACTTGTATTTGTCTAAAGCCCCAGCGACGCCGAACATTTGCCCAGAAAGATGGCATTATAACCAAACATGGGGCTGTTCAGATGAAATGATTAGTGTCGGGACATCTGCTTCTGTCGGCGATAAACGTTGCGACGGAATGCTTGTAAATTCTTTGATTTCTCTCGTTGTCTCGAGAGACGATCTTCTCTCTACCAATCCACGTGTTTTTCTTTTCCTTTCTTCATTCTCTGTTCTTTCTTTTCTCCCCTGTCGTCATCTACATCGCACTTCGACTATGGACAAGCAGACGTTTTATAAAAAAAATGAAATTTTTCATCTTCCAAAAATCTATTCTCCTGAAATTCTGAAATTTCGTCATTTAAATTTCATACGCATTGCACCTTGATGTATTCCACAAGTGCATAAAAAATTCGTAGTAACTAGTTCGTCGAAATCGTAATTTCTCGCGTCGTGTCTTGAGAGAGTCAAGCATGCTTCAAGTTGGTTTCTCTCTTGATTTGTATAGCAAGTTCCTTTTTCACCGATACACTCGTAACTCTGTGTTTATTTACGCAACGACAGACAGAATATATTTATACAAATTTCACCCGCCTCGTTCAAATAAAGTCCCGTCCTTCCTTTTAAAATATTTTTCGTGGAGGAAATGCCAAATATAACAGAACCTCCGAATTATTCGAACTTTTATTTTACGAATATCTCAATACTCGGTATGTTGCATCACTGCAATAAAATGTCTGTTAAATAGACGATTAAGCAGCAGACAATTTTATTGGATAATACAGTTACTCGAACATTAAAACGAAGAATGAAATAATAATTCAGATCTGCAATTGTTAAAAGCGAAAATATTTCAACACGAGCGTCTCAATTTGCTTCACAGTAAATAAAATTAGCCAACTACCCCGGAGATTAAAGCGTAAACTCAAGATCTTTGCGCATGTATTTTCTCAACGATAATTCTTTCATCCAAAACCACCGTTTGCTTTGTTTCGTTTTTTTTTTTTTTTTTTTTATCCGATCGAACGAAACAATCCTTGAAATAAACTGTAAAAGGAAAGAAGGAGGAATGAAGTTTGGAAACAGCGAGATAAAGACAGAGGGAGAGGGATCGAGACAATATAACGTTGAAAACGAAAAATAACCATAGGGAACAGGGAGGATACAAAACGGGAGCGGAATCCCGGATTTCCGTGACTGGTCCTTCGGCTAATGAAAGAATTCGACATCGAGATCCTCCCCGCGCGCGCGTCCCTTTGTCTGCTCTTTTCATTCTCTCCTCGCCCGGTGCTCGCGTTCACGTGGCCGATTCTGTGAAAGTGTCGCGCACAGCCGAGGGTGTTTCGCGATAAAAATGTTGAATGCGTCGCGACGCGTTCCCCAAAACGGCCGTGTTTCAATGGGAACGCGTGCATCATACGCGCCCGTCCTCGAAACTCGTTTCAACAAAACAACTGAAAATTCGCGCGAGAATTACGCGGCTGCTGACTTCGAAACGTCGCCTCCCTTCCTGTTTTTCCTCTCTTTCTTTATTTCTTTCTTTTTCTTTTTTCCTTTTTTTTTTTCTTTTGCGGACGCGCTCGTCGTTGTCTCGCCAAACAGTTGGAATTTTTTTCTCACGAGCGGGGAATTAAATCGATTTAATTCGCGAGACAGAAAGTTTTAGAAAGTTTTCTCCTCCGTCTGTAAATAAAATATTGACTCTTTTTTTGAAATTGAGAATTTAAGACTTTGAATGTACGGAATACAAAAAACGGAGACTGTCGAAGGACATTTGCGTTCTAATCGAGAAACTTTTGCTGGCTGCAATTTGGACCATTTACTTTGAAAACGACGCGAGTCCATTTTGCACAATTTTTAGCAACGAAATTTCAATTGGTGAAAACAGATGGATATCTCAAAATTTAAATTTCCTTATAAATAAAAAGGTTATACATTTTTCGTTTCCTTAACCTCTTGCGCTGAAGTGCTTTTTTGTCCCAAAATTGCAATATTTTCTAAACGCAGGCAATAATAAATTTGTTAAATCTTTTCTAAAATCTTGTCTAAAACTTTTCAGTAATCTCTCTATCCAGTGATATCACATCGACGAGTTCAAAAAGAAAGCGACGAGTCGTTGTATACCCGGCTCGGTCACTCGTTATGGTCCGCAATCAGTTGCCAGCGCAAGCGATCAATTCCCCCAAAATTCTCGTTTCTTCCTCAAATAATCTTCGCTCGTTCATCGAAATTTGAAATTCCACTATTTTTAACGTTCCATTCCAATGAACATCGTATTAATTTACACTTCCAATCGATCTTTAGTCAAAGTAAGTTCTTACTATCTACTAAGGAACAAATTTCGCGCACGACCAACGACCAACCAGAGTGTTTCGTCGTTGCGAGTTCGACGAGATGAAAAAACGGAAGCGGGGACGGGCAAGGGAAAAAAGATTGTCGAAATTCCCCGCGATAGTTAAAAATGTCCGCTTTCTCGGTCAGCTGACTTTAATTTCGTCAAAGCGTATCCAGCGGGCGACAGATGGTCGGCGCGCCGTTCGAAAGAGCCGTTGCACCCATTAGAAGTGCGACGGTTAAAAATGGTAGGTACGTCCGAAGGACAGGTTATCGAGCGTACCATGTGCACTCTCTCCGCTTGCAACCGCGTGTGCATTCTCGTTTTCTCTCTCTAGCTTTTGCTTCTCCTTCTTCTCGTCTCCTTTCTCGCGCTCGCCAACGTTTTCTCGAAACGAAGCTCTCTGCCTTCTATCCCCCTTTCGCTTTTACGCGGGATTGATGGACGAGAGTTGAGAATTTTAAAAACGAAACGAAGGAAGAGCAAAGAGGTATTTTTATTATTTAATTACTCTGATTGATTCTCAGGGGGAAAGTAATCTGCGTGTATATCGAGTTGTGAATCGTTATTTTTTTGGTATTGTTAATAATTGAGTGTCTCGGGACGAGTAAAAAGGATTCTGTGAAAAATAAAGAGAGAGCAATATTTGTTCCGCTAAAGCCTTTCGAGAAAATCGAGTTTGGAAATTTTATTATTATTCATTAAATACATTATTATATTATATTATATTTATTTATCGAGTATATTTTCGAATTTAGCTGGCAGATATTTTACTCTGCCGATGAAACTTTCGAATATCGAGATTGAGAAATTCAAAACACAATTCTCCTGATACACGCAATTATTGCAATTTGGCGTACTATGATAGAACAAATTCCAACAGATGAATAAAGTAGACAATGCATTGGAATAAAGATTATTACTTGAGATGGAAAAAAACTAAATGACATTTTTCATCTTTAATATCCAGTATTTCAGTCACTGGTAAGTAAAATTTTTAAAATCAGCTCACCGTAACTGTTTATCGTGACAGATTTTTCAAATTTTTTTTTTTTATCTTTGACTTGTTCAAAGACTAAATACGTCGTTATGTTTCTTATATACATGGCTTCAAGTGTAGTAATACCTTTTCTTTTTAATAAAATAATATTCTATATTTTCGCTTTCACAGCGGTTCTTACAACATTTCCAATGCAATCGTCTCTCATTGTTCCGAGCGATGTAATTCAGACGTGAAATTGCGCTGGCCTCGGGATTAAATTCCGCAGTTTTTCAATTTCCAAAGGATGAACGTCAACTCGCTTGTTTGTCAGGTTTACATGTTAAATCAAGTGTCGCGGGGGGATAATTTCCCGCCCTGTTACGGGTGGATCGATTTGAATCCGCGGCTGTTTAAATCGGCGTCGTATGCAATAAACACGGAATATTGATCGCCGGTAAATACACGAAATACGTAGAAATGCGAGGACGCGAGCGAACACGCGATCCACGTTGCCATGGAATTGTTATTTAATTGGCGTCGAAGGGAAAAAGAAAAAAGAAAAAAAAAAAAAAAGGAAGAAACCTGCGAAACCGTGGACCTGCGAGTTCGCTCGCACGAGTGAAAATATTTTGATTGAAACGAAAAATACAAACAACGAACAAGCTGCGCGAGAAGCAGAACGAACAATTAAGCAATATATAATCACTCGTGTGAAGGAAACTAATAATAAGCTCGAAAATACAAATCGTACGTCTCATAGATGTTTCATTTCTCAATTTCAGCAATTACATCGATTGCTGATCACGATTGATAATTTGAGTCACTTTATTAATTCTTTGAATGTTAGTTTATATTGGAATATTTTACAGATAATCTGGGATATTTAAAATTATATTTCATATCATATTATTTGTTAGAGGTTCAAAGAAAACAACATACTGCAATATATTGAATAAATATATCAAGTTTAAGATATAATGTATAATATAGATTAGTCATGTAAGTTTAGTTTATTCTGAATTCATTTCAATTTTTATGTTTTTAATAGTTTTAAGTACTCAAATGGTTAATTTCGTGTTGATGATATTTTTCGATGATAATTAATATTTTCCAGTTTTTGTCGGGCTGATTGTTTCGCCGGTCGCGTCTCAATGCATTCATCATCTTCCAAATTCATCGATAATAATATCAATCCAATATCAATTTTCTTAATCTCAAACTGGTTACTAGTAAACTACAGAGTATCTTAACAATCTCTTAATTTTTCAATTCCTTTTCATGAAACGAAATCCACATTCGCGTTCTGAATATCTATAAAATTATTTATTAAAGATTATCTATAAAATTATTTATTTAAAGCAAAATATTTCGAATTTGAAAAGACGCTAGAATTTGACAATTAAAGAGAAAAAAGAGAGACGAGTTTAGACTTTAAAAACTGTATCGAATATTTTAAGGCTTTGGAAATATGTCGAGATAAAGGAAATAGTTGTCAAATAGATATCTGAAACGAATTATGTCGCTATCTTTGAAATTATAATACCATCGATTCCAACCGTGAAACAACCAAAATATCTTTCAGATTAACTTATATACTTATTTATGTATGTAATTCGGACGTTCGAATCGGATTCTTCGGAGACATCGACGAGAACGTAGTAATCCCGACGGGGATCACGAGCAACGTGGGATTCCGTTTCCTCCGAGAAGAATTAAGCGGATTGGCCGTTCGTTCGGAACGAAACGCTCGACCACGAGCAAAGAAATAATAATAATCTCGAATTATTTCCGCGTGGCCGGCCGAAATCGATGACTTTCGAGGGTACAACCGTGCGTGCGCCGCGATGGGGTGGAATTGCGGAGGAATTAAGGATGGAAACCATCGTGTGAGAAAATTAAACGCCGACGAGCAAGGGTTTTCGTTCTGCCAATGTGCATCCTGATTGAAATTCTCCTTTTCTGGTGGCTGTCAATTTGGGAAAGATGGACGAGGTTGAAAAGGGACAAATGATCGTGAAAGTTTCGTGTGAAAGGACGATAATTTTGGTTGAACTGTGCTATACTAGGCACATAAGTTGAGAGCTGAGTTTGTTGTATGAAAATGATTGACTCGTGATAGCACAATTGCATTTAGATCGGAACGTGTGGCACTCACGCTTGCACTTGCGCCCCCCCCCTCCCCTTCTGCAACTGTAATTTACATCAAAACGTATTTAATTACAATCGCAAAACAATCACACATTGCAACTGTCAGATTTACAACATATGCACAGTAGCATGTTGACGAGCTACAGTTCGATTGTATAATATTTTAAACAAGAATTCTACTCGTGCAAACTTGTACAAGAATTCCATTCGCCTGAATTCATACGTTTTTTCAGAACTATGCAAATACAAAAGAATTCAACGTTCTATCTTCCAGCGATAAAGTAATATTTCCGGGGCAATTTTTTACACCGAGCGTGTTTCATACGCGTGAAAATGTTGGATCGTAATTGAAATGGAAGAAAGAATCTGACAAAGTTCGAACTTCGGGAAATAAGTATAGCCGTAACGCGTTCGACCGCTTTAACGAGTTGCAACTACATCGTGGCACGCCAATTGCAGCTACGTTGTCGTGGTGGAGCCCAGTCCGTGTGAACGCGCGGCAAATGCGTCGCAAAGCAGCAGTTGCAGTTAGAGCGCGATCAATTCGGCATCGTGCCACAGGGTTGCAGCTGCATCGTAAATGCCGTTGTCGCGATTCGACAGCTATCCATTCTTTCGCAACAATGCGGCACGCTTCCGCGATCTAAAATCACGATTAGCTCCTTCTCGAATTGAACTGGCCGAACCTTCTCCAGTTAAAGAATTTCAAATGTCGCGAAATTGTTACCAGCGTGGAAGATTTTTTTACAACCGATGCTTTAAGATTGTTTAAACAGTACTAGCAACAGTACTAATACAGCAATAGTACTAACTTTTTGAATTGAGCATTTTCCAACAAGGCTTCGAAATCGTATTTTTCAAATTAAGGGTTGCTGAACAACCCTTTAACGCACAAATCTGAATTTTCTATCAAAATTTTTATAAGATTCAATGTTGTATAAATTTTTACTGTACCTGTGAAATATACTTGTAAATTGTCTTGAAAATTTAAATCTACAGGTTCATACCAAAGAAAGTTCTTCTAGAAAAAAAAAAAATGAAAAAAAAAGAGAAAATTCATCGTTACTCGTACCTAAAAATTCACACGGAGACAATATTAATATTTAAATGCAGTCACTCGCAGTAGTCTGAAAATAACATTACAAACATTCGAGTCATTTAACTTAATATTACGTTTCACGTCTTTCTTGACAGACATTTAATGAAAAATTAAATCAAACGAAAAAAACTAACATCAAACAACACACACACACACGCGTGAAACATAAATGTTTAAGCTTTCTCGAAATTCAAGAAATTTCATGACCGAGCTACTCCTCTGGAACGGGACAAGCTAAACTAAATTTTCCCGCATCCAGGTGCGCGCAAACGTATCCGGAAACGATCTATAATGCAACGGACGGGGATAATGATATTTCATGAAAAATCTATGAAGTTTCGCGGTTGGTTTTTCCACGAATGGATCGTTTCGGGCGATGCGTTTTGCACGCGCGTCAACGGCAACGGCTTTAATAATTATTTTTACAACGTTTCCGAGTACACGGCGACCTTAGGTCTGTCTCGCTTGGCCGGTTTGCAGCTGCCTTTCCATACAACCCCGTGACACCGTGTACTAGGGTGCCTGGCACTTACACGAAACTGCGCCGATTCACTCGCTAACAGCCTGATATTGCAGCTACGCTCTCTCTTTCTCTCTCTTTCTCCACACACAATCAAATTTCTATCACTCGCGTTTGTTCCTTCGTTCGAAAACTTTACCTAAGCTCACACTTCGAAATTTTTTTCTGTCCTCACGGCGTTTTCTTTATCAACGCCTCGAATTAACGAAGTTCGATCAATCTGTGATTTTTCACGAAAATTTGATGTATACAAGTGTTTTGAATTTTCCAAGTTCCAAAGAAGAAGAAGAAGGAGATTTTTTTTAAATACACAAACAGAAGTAGATTGAATTCTTTCTGTTATATATCCCGTGCGCCTCTGTAAACTTGCAAATTTCAGCGAGTTTGGTAGTTGTTGGTATTAACTGGGAAAAATTATATTGTTTGTATCATTTACGGTGTTTGAGGGAAGCTACGTGTTAAAATTTTTTAATGTACTGTTAACAAATTGTTTAACGTTTATATTGTTCTGTTGCGAAGCAACATTTGTTAATATTTTCATACACTTCAATAAATCAATTATAGTAAAAAAAGTTTAACATGTATCACACACACATGTAACACGTGCTAAATTAAATTTAAAAATGTTGAATTGAAAAACTGAAAAAGTTTCGAGACAGGTGGTCTACGAATTGTAGCGAGAGAAGAGGTTAAATATTTTATGATAGTACTGCCACGATTCATCACACCATTCCTTTCCCTAGATATAACATGTTTCAACACTGGATTTGTATACAAGCAAGGGAACAGAAGTCATTAATAAATAATTGACCCAACAACAAGCTACTCTTGTCTTTCTGTCAAGGTCAGTGTGTTGACTGTAACACAAACCAAGAAAACTATTAATTACCCATTTTGTCTGCAACGATTTCCTCGAATAATTAATAAATAATTTTCTCAAATAAATTTCTTAAATTGTTGTCTCACAAAAATCGAAATGAGAAATTCCCCCGTGAAAGATTTATACTCCTTTCTCATCAGTTCATGAAAATAAAATCATTATAAATTACAGCTGAAGCTCAAACTCAAATCGTAACGTATCCCCCCTCAAAAAAAAAAAAAAAAAAAAAAAAAAAAATTGACTCTGTCCAATACAAAGTCTACTCTCTGGCAGAAGTAAAAGACACGAAACGAAAGAACTCGCACAAATTTCCACGAAGCAGAATGTGTCCGACGATCGGCTGACAATCGCGTGGATCATTATTATACTATCAGGCGCGGTTATCGAATCGAATCTGTGGCAATTCGCCGTGTTCAATTCAGCGAAATAACCACCGCGGAGGGAAACCGCGCCGAGTTGAAAAGGTTCTGTTTACGGAGTGAGATTAATAAGCAGTCGGATATATGTAACAAGGTGCCCTCCTCGACCTTCCGACCTTGTTCATGGGAAAGCCAGCGGCTCAGATGGCTGCCCATTGTAGGTTACTCCTGAGAAAAGCTGAACTGAGCAGAGTCATAGAAATGTGATTAACAATGCCGACGAGAAAATTGCCACCCGTTTTATGACGTTTCACTTCGGTTTCACTCGGAGGGAAGAGCAGCGGGGCGAAGTTGACGGATCACATGGTAACACGAATGTTGGCAATTTCGCGTTCTGTCGGCCATGCTGTGGTATATTCTTTCTCGTCGATTTTTCATACTGCCAAAAAAAAAAAAAAAAAAAGAAAAGAAAAGTGTACAAATCTAACATCAACTCGTTCCATTTTCTAAATTTTCCAACTCTCGCCACTCTGCACATTGACAGTGATTAAAACGACGATCAACAACGAGTCAGTTTTGCAAATCAATTTATTTCTTGGTGACTAGGCGATACATTACGATACGATAATTTGCTTGATCGAATGACTTCTACCTTTGTTTGTCTCGCTGACTTTTCAACAACTTGCTCCAGTTCACTTTGTCGTCTTTCTTTGTAAAATTCAACGATTGCTTCTTGGGAAATTCGTCGAGAAGACTATCGAAGAAGTTTGGTGTTTCGTGCTTGGTACTTTCATAGCGTCGAGAGCCCCGTGGAAACGACGGAAGCAACGTCGCGACGTTGCGAGCAGGTGTAACGTGCTTTTAAAACAGCAGGGGAATACTTAATACTTGTTTTTCTGCACCAGGTATTATACCTAGCCAAGCATGCACCGTCCGTGTAATTTCTTTATTCGAATGATCGTTTCAGAACTTGCTGTTCTTTCAGGAGTTAGAAGAATGCGCTCTCAATTTGCACGATATCGATAGCTTGTCGAGGAAAGAGAATTTTATTTTCGAGGATATATCTTCATTTACCTATTCTTGTATATTGTAATATATCATATCACATAATATATTGCTGTGTATGATAATATAATATATAATATGTATTATCATTGCAAATATTAATAATATTGATATTAACATTTATATTAATAACATTTATATATTAATAAATTATTATATATAAGTATACACAATATTAATATTTTTATACACAGTGGGATGCAAAATTGAGTCAATAACAAAAATTTCTAAAAAAAATATTTTTTATTGTCAAATAAAGTATAAAAACGTGAAAATAAACTTGACTATCTGATTCTTTATAGTTTAAGGAGACTGAAGATATTTTTTAACTTTTAAGATTAGGTTTCTTCCTGGTAGAAAAAATTAAAAAACATAGACTCAATTTTGCAGCAGAATTTTTTCATAGTCAGATTTACAAGCTATATCATACCTTAACATTTTGTCCATAAGCCATTTGCTTAGATAGATAGCTCTAATACGTCCTGGCACACTTTCAAATTTGATTTCACTGTTCTATAACACGAGCGTGTAGTTCCACTATTGATCTAGGAGGAGATTTGCATGCGTCTAAAATTTTTTTTTCAATACACCCCATAGATTTTCGATGGGGTTTAAATCGGGGCTTCGTGCCGAAAATGCTTGAGTAGTCAGCTAATTAGTTACACTTTTCGCTGAATGTTTCAGGTCCGGATCATGTTGAAAAACGATTTTTTCTACAGCGAAGAACATATCATGCATACAATTTGACAAATGTTCTTTTAAAATGTCTTTATACATATATTGATTCATAATCCCATCAATTTTGTGCAATGGGTCAACACCATCTGCCGTCATACAACATATGTATGCATACATACGTATATACGCATAGAAGAAACCTGATAAACCGAGTAAAGCCAGGAAGAAACCTAATCTTAAAAGTTAAAAAAATAGCTTCTGTTTCCTAAAACTATAAAGTCAAGTTTATTTTCACTTTATTTAACAATGAAAAATATTTCTCTCAAAAATTTTTCTTACTGACTCAATCTTGCACCTCAATGCATAATGATCATATAACATATTATTATATAATTTCAAGGCGCAAATTCCACGTCACACCGCTAGTCAAAGAAAGTAATACAGACCAGCATCTTAAATTTCCTGACATTCGCGTTGCCTTCTATTTTTGGTCAAAAAGCCCAACGCGTCATTTGATTAATAATCGATAGTCAAACACAAAAGCCCCGCCAGCCGTAAAAATTGCCAACCGATCATTGCATTCTCAGGATGAATGAGAACAGACGTCGATACGAATGTCTCGCATTGAAACATCCAATTGGAGTGTAAGTTGCGCAACGGGGATGGCCGAACAAAAAGCGGGAGGGGGTGGGGGGAGGGAGGGTACATTCAAAGGGTTATTTATTACCGCACGGTAAATAGTGTTTATTACGAAATCCTCTTTTGCTCTCACCACCCCTCCCCCGCCCAGGCTTCCTTTTCATTACAATTTTACATAATCCGACCCGTGCTCATTAGGAATTTACGTAACCCCGATCGATATATTTCATTCATCTAATTTTAAACGCTCTGCAACAACCTTCACCCAATCTATTATTGCCTCTCAACTTCGAACTACTCTCTCTCTCTCTTACTCTCTCTTTCTCGCCGGCATCCCCCTCGATTCCATCTTCCGATGAAAAACATCCGAACCTCCTCGATCTGTGAAATTTTATAAAATGTATCTTCTTCCCTCGTACACCCGACAGAAATAGATCTAACCTAGCCAGTTCTTCGTTCTCTCGCGATTCATCATTGAAACGGACGGTTATTTCCGAAGAATTGACGATAAAAGAGTCTTGAGAATTCTAACTTCAGATAAAGGAGAGAACGCGATTGTGGCGCGAGTGTTCAAATGTCAAACGGGTATTTCATTTCATTAAGAGGCACACGCCAGTTTCCAAGTTGTGCGAGTTCATGAAATATTTTTTAACCTCGAGATGTTATTTACTAGGAAGTATAAACATTTGTATAAAATGCGAATAGATCGACGGCATACTGCCTCCTATTTCAAGTCTCATTCTACGCTTTTATTTTTAATTGAGTGTTATTAGAGTTGAACTCCTGCGCTGCCACGCACGTCGAGAATTTCTCGTCCCAAATTGCATTTTCTCAGTTTCAAGTATATTTCCTAACAATAGACCGCTTCATATTACTATGCGATATTATACCTACTGCTAAGAAAACAACCTAATGGACAGTGGAATATCATCAAGCCTGCTACAATAATCTGAAACACACCGAGATCTACAACAACGTATAAAAAATCCCTCCTTCTGTTGTCGCTAATAACCCATGAAGTTGATGCGACGTAAAATAATTGATTTAAAAGAAAAAAAAAAAAAAAGTATATTTAAGTATAACCCAAGCAAAACAAGTGATAAGTATGTTACCTCTTAATAATTTCCATTTAGTGATATCATATCGACGAGTTCAAAAAAAAAAAAAAAAGGACAGCGACGAATTATTGCATACGATTCGGTCCGCTTTAACCAATTGCCAGCGCAAGGGGTTGATAACCTGTCTATGAATTTCTCAAAATCAACTTTCCCGATCAATAATATCAATACTTTGCTCCTTTCATCAAATTCCGGTTCGAACTGTTGTCTTTTAATAGCGGAACTAAAATATGAATAATAATATTCGACCCACGGCCAATTCCGGCGCAGACACCCTAACGGCGCCGCCGCCGATTGTGAAACGCGCCAAACTGTTAAAAGATTAACAGGAGCGGGTGCCTCGTTAACCTACCCGTCATCTCCAAGTCACCCTCCTCCGATCAACGCTTTGCCACCTTCTCGATTAGCCCCCTCGGGCCACCCTTATCCGCTGGCAACCTTCCTTCGTACACGAATATTCTGCATAGACGGGACACGTGGACAGTCCACGTGGTCGTGTTATTGTTTCTCGACGGACGCGTTTCTCTCTTGGGCCAGCAGCGGCCGGGAGAGTATGGGTTCGGAGGGTCAGGCACCCCAGAGCCCCGACCCTCCAGGAGGGATTTCATTCATGATCCCGAAACCCACCCCCGAGTGTGTAAGTGTGTTCCGAGTTTCTCCAAGGGCTGTGAGGGCAAGCGATACATTACCAGCAGAAAAGGGTAGTCGTTCCCTCTCTCTCTCTCTCTCTCTCTTTCTGTTTTCTGTGTTCTCTTCTCTTGGACTCCTCGGGCTCACAAACCATGAGGCATGTGACATCGGTAGGGAAGACTTCGGATTTGGCCATTTGATATCTTAATACCGGAGGAATGACGCGGAAACGTACGGAAAGAGAGCAAAAGGGACAGAGAAAGAGAGAGAGGAGAGAGAGTATCAAGAACGACGCCCTCACGTTGCATTCTACTTAACTCGGCGGCTGTTTTGCCACCGAGAGCCAGCGCCTAGGTCAGTTACCGTCCCTTCTGTGTCTCGATTCCGGGATATCCCTTTTCGTT
The DNA here is from genome assembly GCA_036937485.2 of Tetragonisca angustula. NCBI lineage: Eukaryota > Metazoa > Arthropoda > Insecta > Hymenoptera > Apidae > Tetragonisca > Tetragonisca angustula. The sequence continues at coordinate 681,394 of JAWNGG020000008.1, read as the reverse complement.
TCTGTCCCTCGTCGTTGGATCGCATTCCTCCGAATGGCTGCCTCCGGCTTTTGAAACGACGAGGCGCGCGAGACCCACGCGTACGCTTTGGCAACGTACAACGCTCTGTTTTGGTTTCCTTCAGGTACTTTGGGTTTAAGCTTGGCCAAGGGAAGGTTTCTGCCGGCTGTTTTGGTGTCGCTTACTCAAGTGGATTATTCCGTTAATAAGGTGGTTGACTTCTTCCTTTCTAGTAGCAGTTTGTTTAGGAGCTACGTTCAGCTGAGTTCTTCGCTCTGCGATTTGCTTAGGTAGCCAGGTAAGTAAAATTAGGTTTCGGAGAAATTGTGTGTGTGGGAACGTTACGAGACAAGGGATTGAACGAATAATCTTGGCGATCGACTCTTTATAGCGGAAATCACAATGTCTTTGCGTTATCGATGAAATTTGAAATCACTTTGCAGATCCTTCAGAAAAGTATGAGAGTTGTCTCGTCTTGAAGAATCGATCGAATCAAAGACAGAGTAGAATTAATTAATTGGAAACAATGAAACGATAAACACGTGCAACAATTTGGAAAAGGAATTACAAACGACATATTGTAACATTCGATGAATCCGAGATAAAGAAGATCTTCAAACTGACAATTCGAAAAACAATCCACAGGTACCGAACGATGCCCAAAGAAGCATAACATTTAGAATTTCTTGAATCCAATCGGAGTATCTTCAATTAAAATATTCGAACAACATTGTAACATTCACCACTTGCGCTGGCGACTGATTGCGGACCGTAACGAGCGGCCAAACTCGTAATAATTCGAATTTTCTTGAATCCGAACATTTTCAGTTTAGAAACTGACAAAATTCGTAACATTCGGTCAATTGTACCGCATCGATATTTTCAATTAAAAGAACATTGTAACGTTCAGTTCGACTCGAGGGAAAGAGATTAGATCCCCGATCTAACCGGCTCAGAAACGATCCACAGGTGCGAACGATGTCGATCAATTGGCTTCGTTGGGGTTCGCTGAATCTCCATCGGGATCGTCGAAACGGAATATCTTTAAAGGCAGCGGCGGACGGTCGATTTGCTTTGGTCTTATGACCCTGATATCGGGGAAATAGGATGGATTTCTCTGGCGCGGCGAGAGAGACAGTTCGTGTTCCCGACCCTGCCAACAATCGTAACACCACCCTTGCAACCAGTCGCCTCCATTCGGCGAGAGAGAGGGCTTTTCCACAATCGAGGGTTCTACTTTATCACGGTTTCGCTCTCCCGCCCCTTTTCACTCCGTCCCCTCCCCCCTTTTTCACCCCTCTTCCCGTCACCCTCGTTTCTTTTCGCCTCAAAGGTGGTGCAGGCAAATCTGTACACGAGACACAACTCGCGTCATATCGACAGAGGGTTCGAAGCTTTCTCTGGTGTATTTCTTTTTCTTTTTTCTTTTTTTTTTTTTTTTTTTTTTGTTTGTCTTGAACCGAGATGAATCGAGATTCGTAATCTCGGGGTAAGTTAACGTGAGAAAGGAGATGTCTACCTCCTCTCACCCTTTTCGAGCTAATTCGTTCGTTGACGTCGAATGTGACGAACGGTTCAACTTGTAGACACTTTTGTTCGGACCTTTTTTTTTTTTATTTAATTTTTAACCGGCGATTTCGAAGTAATATGAGATGAAATTATTTAATTTTTGGAACCATGAATTTTATTGTCAACGTTCGGAGAATGTAGAACGTGAAATAAAATCGAATTTTAGTAATTTGACGTGAATGATCTGGGACAGTACCCAGGGAAGAATTTTAATTTGATTTAATCTTATTTTGTGTTCTCCATCGTGTCAAAAAGTCAAAATAAATTACAATAATCGAACGCGAATAATTATTATTACTTGGGGAGGGATTTTAATTTAAACTGATTCTGTCGCTAATCTAGACAGTCGTCTGCAACTCAACTACTTGAAAGTTAAATCGAGTCAAGATTGCCAAGAATAACTTTTATTATTGTGAATCATGTGCGTAAGAAAATAGCTCAGAACCGTCGTTTTGAATTAATCAACGATACCGAATAGAATTTCGCAACAAAGAGAGAATTCATTAAAGCGCGTGAAACATTTCTTGCAGCTATAATTGTAGCAACAACAAGAATCCCCCGCGCAATGAATAATGTAGAACGCGCGTAAAGAATACGCAACGAAACAAAGTGGGCTTTCTCACATTTGCTACGACTAGAGGAACAATTTTTTTTTTTTCAAGATCAAAATCACCGTACGCCAGGCAGGTTTTATTCCAAACGAAAGCAAGAAAGAAAGAAGAAAATATAAAGTGAAATCGAAACAATCAAGTCGAACAATTCGCTCGTTAACGCAGTAGCGAAACAGCCAATAAACCCATCAAATCGAACAACAGTCTCCGGGATTGCAATCGCTTGACAATGAACACCATACGCAACAATCGCCATTCATCGGCAATGTGCGCAAAAAAGCGTTTCTAATCAAGAGGATCGAGAGCCTCGACCGTGGCTCTTCGGCGAGGAACTTGGTAGTCTATGGCTTTTGGCGTGCTTTGCTACGCCAACGGTCGACATTGTTTCAGGGGAACAATGATTGGCGATCAGAATGCGAGACATCGTTGAAAAGGATCCCTTAGGCCGTCGTAAATCAGCTGTGTCTCAGGTCAGTGTAGCTTTTGGTGGAAAAAGAAAGAAAAAAGGAAAAAACTAGCGAGCCAATAAAAATTCGAGTCGACGGGGGCCATGGGTGTTTCTTTTTCTTGCTCTTGCTTTGACAGGACAGAATTCTGAGACGAGGGAGAGATTGATCGGTAAGAGAGAAAAATCGTTGAAAGTTGAGACAGTTCGAAATTTGTAAATCTCTGTGATTTGACGTCATTTTTTTACAAATTCAATTAATTTGATATTTCAGAGAGCTGTGAGGACTTTCTTCCTCTCCTCTTTTTTTTTTAAAACTTGAATCTATTCGACAGCTTTTGACTTTCTTCACCTTCCAATGCTTCGAAAGGAAAGTGAAATTGAGAAATTTCAAATTTCATTATCCGTTTTACTTCCAATCGTCTCTCTTCTTTCAGCTTTGTTAGTAGAATACCTCGTTCGAAGCAGAAATTGTTAAATCTCCACTTGTTCCCTTCTCTCTTCCTTTGGAAATGTTTGTTCCGTTTGTTATTGGAAATGGTTTGCATGCAAATGACGATGACGGAATGTTAATGAGTTTCGATCAGGGTAAACGGCCAGTAGGAAATGGAACGCGGAAATGTCCAATGCCGGGCCGGTACACCCAAACAGCCTTCGCTCTAGGGTCAAGGTTTCATCTCTCAGACGTAATATCGCCATCTCACCCACCCTCCAAAGGTCAATACACGGCCATTGTCCGGTTGACGCTGACTATTGAAGCAAAGTGTCACGTTCGAGATCGATATGTCGTCGATTCTCTTCTTCTCGGTCGTACGTGTACACACGTCTCGTAATTTGAAGGTAATCGAAACAGAACGCGTCGTTAATCCGACGTTGAAAATTCTCAATCGTAATGAGAAAGATGAAAAGAAAAAGAAGGATTACGGACTGGCAAGAGAAGGCAAAGATGAATGAATTATGTAATTATATTATTGTATATTATATATTATAAATATGTATTAAATGTTATGTTATGTATTAAATGTTAATTATACATTATATTGTTATATAATTCATCATCAGTAAAGAACATCTTTCTTGTGTTGAAATGTTAATACTATAGAGAACGTTTCATCTTTGTAATAAGAAACGAGTCTTTCAATATTTTGAATATCGTACATATCATTCTCGATTTCTCAATTATACTTGAAATATTTGACTTTCTTTCCATTTACAATCATAAGCGACATTATATGTATTATCGAGTGAATCTTAACATCTTGAGTTTACTACGTACACTTGATATTTCCAAATCACCTACAAACACATTGCAAACCTACAATCGAAAACGCGCTATAGAAAATTTTCTTTATTTCTCGATCTCAATTACTTTCCAAAATCTCCAACCTCCCGTCAGTCTCTGTTTGCATCGATCGAAAGCGATCGACCGAATGGAAAAGATACTGGTTCGACGTGATAAAAAAAAGCGTTGTCCGGGCACTGGCTCGTCCGCGAGGCGTAATTTTTTCAACGACGTTGCCAGCAATCGAACCAATGAACGAACGTGCATACACACACACACACATACGCAGACGCAGACACAGACACGCACGGTCCAACGTGCTCGACACACGCTGAACGATCCAACGACGTGCCTCTTTCTCTCTTTCTCTCGCGTCGCTCTCGGTCTCTCTCCGTGAGGCGACATTAACTGTCTACTTCCTAACTTAATCCGTAACTTCCGACGCCGCGGCAATCTGACATCCTTTTTATTTTCATTGGCTCGCTCTCGGGCCCGTTGTTGGCGAGGGTCTCGTTCCCAGGATTTTTCTATCCACGATCGCAGCCGAGTTGGCTCGAACCAAACTACCGGCCATCCTCGCTCCAACCTAATCAATTTATATCGTTGCGTTACATGCTCGTCTCTCTCTCTCTCTCTCTCTTTTTGTCTCTCATTGTCTCTTTCTCTCTTTCTCCGCTCGGGCTTCATCCTCGTTTGACGTCGTTTGACGATCGCGACGAGAGAAAAATAGAGAGTTCAAGAGAGCGAGACAGACAGAGAGAGAGAGAGAAAGAGATGGTGTTGCAGTGAATTGCCAGCGAGTGGAACAGAGACGAAGAGGGACTGTTAGAGAAAGAGAGAAAGAGAGAGGAGTAGAGATGTTGGAATGCCGTCGACGCTGGTCACACTTCCGTTCTCCGCGTTATAGATTCATAAAAGTAACGATGATTACGCGCGAGCTGCGCCCGCCCATTGTATCTGATCGCACTGATTCAACGCCGCCCGAAAACCAGAATGGAGAGCCATATGGTTCGATCAGTCGAGTGGTTGGAGAACGTCGGAGCTGGATTTGATGGGGGTTGATATGTTTGAGGAGGATGGACGACGATGGGATTGGAACTGATGGTGGTTTGTTTAGGAATGTCTTTGGAGTTTCTTCTAGTGTCTTTAGTGCTCGGTGATTGTTTAGACTGGTTGGTTTGTGACGATAATAATATGTTGGAGAATAAGTTGGACAGAATTGAAATTGTAGATTGTTTGAAAATATTTTTGAAGCTTTCTCGGTGATGGCGGTACATTTTGTTGAAGCGTGAGAACAGAGAATATTTAAAAATGGTTTTGTGAATCAAACTGCAAATTACGAAGAGTTCGTTTCACGCAAACGTGAGATCCTTCACAAATTGTACGAGCCGTGTTTATTTATCAATTTTAAAATGAATGTCTCTGAAAAGAAAAAGGTCGAATTCTATTTTAAACAAGGGCAAATTTCATCGATCGAAACATCGTAAAAATCAATTATTCAAAATTTTCAGTATTTGTCCTTATTCCCCATTTTCGTCTTCAAATGAAATTTACCGAGATATCAAATTTTCCTTTACGAACGTGTCTTATTTTGTACGTGCAAAATATTTACATTTCTTTAAAAATTAGAGCATAGAGTAATAGTGGCCAACTTTGGGGATTTTGATATAATTATAGATAAACCTGATTACATATTAAATAATATTATAAACCAAACTAAAGTGAATTAATAATAATTATTAGATATTACAAATATAGACAAGCCTGATTACATATCAAATAATATTGTAAACCAAACTAAAGTGAATTAATAATAATTATTAGATATTACAAATATAGATAAGCCCGATTACATATCAAATAATATTGTAAACCAAACTAACATGAATTAATAATAATTATTAGATATTACAAATATAGATAAGCCTGATTACATATCAAATAATATTGTAAACCAAACTAAAGTGAATTAATAATAATTACTAGATATTATAAATTATTAGACGAGCCTGGTTACATATTAAATAATATTATAAACCAAACTAAAGTGAACGATGAAAGAAAAATTTCCACGGACGTTGCAAACATGCAAAAGTGTTTGAGAGAAGAATTGTAATAACGAGGAAAGAAAAGAGAAGACGACGAGCACGTCGATTCGTACTTCATCTGTGGTGCTTCACGAAATGAATCACACCCTCGGGGGAACGATGTACGAGCGTGTCGACGCTTTCTTATCTGTCGAGAATGGAGCAGCAGCCGCCTTTGATCCTCAATAAGCAGCGAGAGAGCGATACTTCCTGCCTGATCCTCTCCACTGGAGGATCTCGCTTTACTATCGGGCATCGTGGCCCGAAAGGAGCAGTCGTCGTCGTGTTCGTCACGTCAACTCGCGCAATCGTTTTCATCCTTCAGTTTATCGGCGTCGCGCCGCTTGACAAGGACTCACCTGCACGCTTACGCTCGTTTCAGCGCGAGCACGCGCCGGAAATAAACCGTGCACGTCCGGAGCGAAACGAGACGAAAGATGATTGGCTTTTAAGGACCGATCCAATTCCTCTCGTATCGTCTTTCGTGATCGATCATTTTCGAACGTTTCTCGCCAGTTCCTCCAACTGACGATGAATCATTTATTTTCACGGCTGGTCTTTTGTTAATTTTCGATACGTGGAAATATTCGATTTATTCGAAGGACGTCGAACTGGATAGGATCGTCGTTTTATTTCGAAATCGAAGCTCACTGAATTCTTACCAACTCAAATTTTCTCCAAGGCTGTCTTGCAGTCTCGAAGATTTCTCGAGGTTCTCAATTACGTTTCTAAATTCAGTTGCCAATAGTTCCAAAAATTTATCAACTCTACTCTACTTGACAAAATGATATTAGACATCATTGGCGACATCTTTCCAATATCTTCACCTCCACCAATTTCCCTATTCATTTAATTTTCTATTTAATTCTCCTTATTTTTCCACTGCTTTCTGTATTATTAATTAAAATTCCCTCATACTTCATATTTCCCTTCACTGGGAAGACTCCTAAACTCCGACATCGAAACATGTTGGAATCCCTTCAGCCGCCAAACAGTGTTACACGCGTGTCCACCAACCATCCTAATTGCTCGATATATACGTTAAACGACACGTATTATGCGAATTGGTCCCGACCTCTAATTACGTCGCTTTTTTGTGAGGTTTCTGCTCGTAGATCAGAGGCGAAGATGGATCGGAGAGAAGAGGGAGGGGAGTGGAAGATGAGGGGGGAGGGCAGAGAGAACCGGCGGTATAATTATGTTAATTAATATGTTAATACACGGTGAACGTATAGGGTGGTAATTAATGTATTAATGAGTACGAGTACTGTAATTTCGCGTCACCGGGAAGGTAAGGGCAAGATCATCGACGGGAAGGCAGATAAATTTCACTGACAAAGTAATTACCGGCCTCGGAACGCAATTTTATACCGGGCTGTACACTCCGGGGCTATCGGTGTATTGGCTGACCGCCTGTGTACGTGCATCTGATCAAAGGGGTGCAGGCACATGTCACGCACACGCGTGATGTTTAACGAGCATCGGAATAAAAGCGTGCATGTCGTAAATTTTGATCGGACCCGGGGACTCGGCTCGCGTAACTGCCCCCGGTACAAGTTCTCACTTTTGATATCGATTTCTTTTGTGGATATACTGCGCTGTAATTTATTGAATCGTTACGTTTTTACGACGTCCAGCGGCGAGGAAAATTCACTTATCCCCTCTCTCGCGACAGAAATTTATTCGAGAGCGGAGATTATTCGGTTTCCGTGACGACAGTGTCAGTAATATTGCTACCTTCAATCTCTTGTCTTATAACACCGACAATGTCTGGTACTCGTGGTGCAAGTTATGGCACCGATTCGAAAAATAAAGAGCAATAAAAAATAAAAATTGTAAAGCTACGAAACATCAATTGGAATTTTAAATTTAATTCCTTTAAGGTGAAGGTGACGAAAGTGTCGGTAATATTGCTACCTTTGATCCTTTGTCTTGTAATATCGACAAAGTCTGGTACTCGTGGTGCAAGTTATGGTAGCGATTAGAAAAATAAAAAGCAAATTGTAAACCTACGATAAACGTCGATTGGAATTTTAAATTTAATTCCTTTAAAGTGAACATTGATAAATAAAAATTGTGTGTATACGATGTTTTAATATTTTATCTGAAATTATGTTGCAGTTACAAGAAGCAACGCTCGACTCAAAAATTGGAAAGAAACTCGTAAAGCAAGGAGTTCAGTACCAAAGAAGATACCTATATAGTGAGTCTCACGTGAGGTTCTCAAGTGCGAAGGAAAATAGTGTAGACGCTTTCAAGTGGAGAAGAAAATATTAAGCTCGTTTCCAGTCGTCGGACAAGGCTGTTCTTAAACTCAAGATACATACATAAGAATTCACTTGAAGTCCTAAATATGTTTCCCAATTTAGAATTTGCTCTCGATCTTTCCTATCAAGATTTCTTAAAAATATTTAAAATTCAATATAAATATTTAAATATTTAATATTAATTTAATAATAAATATTTAAGATTCAATAAAACTATTTAAAATTCAATAAAATATATTTAAAATTTCATTGATGTAGATTACCAGAATGCATAGAGAATTAAAAGCTTGATGTTTTTGTTACATTTCGACAGCTACGATTAATAAATATCTTTCCACCGTTAATTTTCTACATTTTCAAGTTTCGTATTCATTTTCAATCACGCTGCTCTGTAATACCGAAGTTACGATCCCTAGGTACGAATTTGGAGTTTTATAGAGGTTGAACTCGAATTTTAAATTTTGATTCTTCGAGTTGAAAATTAATAATAAATTATATTAACCGATGCTTGCTTAAGAAGGTTGAAATTGTATTGTGATCGACTGTGTAATTATAAATTCTGATTAAGGATCATTGTTTGATTTGAAAACAGAAAATTTTAAAGGAGAATTTCGCCAATGAACGCAGCCTTCAATTATCTAATTATTATAATATGTTCCTTTTATCAATATCTATTAACTATATTATTAACTATATTGTGTCAAGATCAAGTTGAAGAGATTCATTCCAATTGCATCTTAGACCTATCTCGATAATTTCCAAGTGTCCCAATGTAACTATGCAGTTTCTCTTACAAAACACAAATTATTATAGATATATAATATAATTTCTAGATTATCTCCATTATTTAAACGTAAGGAAATAAAACAGAGACATATATAAATTATGTAATAATTTGACAGTTATAAATGTAATGAATATGACAGTTTCATCCCAAAAATTCCTAAAAACTGCATCTCAACTGCATACAATAATGTGATGAATATGACAGTTTATCCCAGAAGAAATTCCTAAAAATTGCATCTCACGATCATTCGAAGAAAACTGTACGAATTCGAGAAGAAGAAACAAAAAAAACCAGAAGAAAAACTCGCATCGTGTATGCGAGATATATCGTTTCAACAGACATCGAAGAATATTGCGATCCATGGAAAGTAACAACTTGTGACGCTGGTGGCGAACGTACCGGAAGAGGGAGGGGGGGAAGGGCGCCACGAGCGCGCGAACCCTCGTTGCCTCGAGGAAAGTATTCATTGTACAAACGATCGACACGCGAGACGAATCGACCACGGAGCAGGGCCCAATTACACGCAACAGCCACCAGTTCGGAATCCATTGCACACGACGACATTTGCATGGGGTTATGAAGAAATTCTTGAGGCGGCGCGCACCCGTTCGCGGGAATCCTGGCGATTTTAATTAAAACCGTCGAACAATGGGACGTGACCGACGACGGAATATCGATCACCGCCATCGTTCACCAACGAATCCCCGGAAGTTTACGGTTGTCGTGTTTTCTTGCTGGTTTCACCGAACAATTTTTCGACAATTTGGCTCGCCGTTTTCGAAAATGAAAGGGGGCGTTTATTAGGGCAGAGATACAGGCGTAAACAGGTAGGTTTTGCAATCTTTCAAGATGTGTTCGTCTTCTCTTTGTAAATCTTCGAATATCTAAAAACATATTACATGTTTCGACGTCGTATATGATGAAATATTATAATATAATATAACTGTATAAATTATTAATCAAAATATATAAAAATTATAATAATACACTTGTATTAAAGTAACGTGTGTAGACGTGTCATAACCGACAGGATTTACAATTACATTTTCTGAGATTCTTTTCTAAGAAGAAGTTAATAGCAAACACGACAATGCCTTGTGTACAATAAATATAATAAATGTAGCGAAATTAAAGATGAATCTAAATCATTTAAAATGTCCACAATACTTTAATATCATGCACTATATAAATATATATATATATATTTTTATTTATATATATATATAAATTTTATATTTTATACATTGCTGTATATTTCGATATTGAAATTTTGTTTGTTTCCATTGAATCGATGGCAGAACATGTATATGCCGAGGGAAATATTTTCGATAAAACGCTCACCCCAATTCTCCCCTCCAATTTCACTTCACCTTCACTGAAATATTGATCTTGAAGATCTCTCGAACGGTTTAGCGAAGAGCCACGAATATTATCCAGCCGCGTATCTCGCCGTGATGTTTTTAGTATATACACGCTATCGAAATTTCGAGCGTTTTATCGCGGCAAATATTTATGTACGGCCTTCTTACCTGACACGAACTTAACCGAGTCTCTCTCTCTCTCTCTCTCTCCCCTATCGGGAAATCGTCTATGACGCGCGACGAGTAGTCACGAGCTGTGAGCCAGATAAATTTATGCACAACAGATAAGCACCGTGCTTTCTTTCCTCTTTATCGCTGAGCAAAGTTGAGAAAAATCTCGATAGAAACCGACGTCGTAACCAGATAAGTGAAACCGTCGTGCAGGAAATATTTCCGACGTTTCCAGGCGTGCTTCAGTCCTCGAAAATTCAAGCGCTTCACCGTGTAGTTACTTTTGTATTTTTGATTTGTGGAAATTACGTGAATACTGTTTATAGAAATTTGTGTGTCTGTTGGAAACTTGAAGCATATCCTGTGCAAAGACATTTATTACATTTAGAGGACGAAGCAAATTTCCATTTAGGTTCCTTTAGTTATTCTCGTAGAAATATGAAATTGCACAAATATCCGCGGTTTAGCGACGTTATATACAGGCTCGAAGAAATAACACTTGGTTCAAGATTTTTTTTTCCTTCTTTGCCGAAAGATTGCAAAGAAATTCTCGCTTATTGAAAATCCCACCTTCACGCAGCTCATTTCACGGCCATTCTCTCATCGAATGAAAGTGAAACGAAAACGTTCTCGCGGAACAAAGTAACGAAGCTTCGTATCACTGAGCAATAATTTAAAAAAATATATGTGTGTGTGTGTGTACGTTTCGTTGGACGAAAATGGCGAACGGTCAAGTCACGGTCAGGGACGTTTCACGGCGAATCGTTCGGTATTAGCGATGTGGTTTTCGCGACAGACGCAAACGCGCGCGGTTCGGCTCGTACGAGGCTGAAACGAAACAGCCAATCAATCAATTCTCTGCCGGTACAATTCACCCAATGAGATCTGAGTGAATTGCATTAACCTACAGACATACATTACGCGCGTCTGTGCGCGAGCACGGTGCGCTCGAAGGATTGACGATGATGATTATGATGATGATGACGCCGTAACCGTTGGTCAACCATAGGTTCCACTGTCTCACGTTCATTTTTGCATTTTCCGTGACGACCGGCCGCGTCACCCGTTACCCTCCTACATTTCGCAGTTTCGCTTCTCGTCCGACTAATTTGCCAAGTACTCTCGAATATTTTCGAGAAATCGTTCGCACTTGCATTCTCGTTTCTATCGACCCTTCGGGAATTTCGCACAATAGTCCAGTTTGCGTCATCGTAGAAATTGAACACTAGAATTACCGAAATGGTCAGAATGACCAATTGATAATTTTTGTCAGATATTTCATAGACGTAAAATTTATAGTATTTTATAGTAATTTATTTTATACTAATTTGTAGTATTTTTTTAGGGACTCGAATGAATCTTATGTGAAATATGTAAATAAAAACTTGTGTGTCCTATTTCTTTTTTTTTTTTTTTTTTTTTTTACTTTAACGTCCCCGATGGAAATTTTGTGCTTCAGCTGTCGGTGGTTCAATTTGGAATTTGAAGGTTTGAAAATTCGTGTTCGAGAGTTTGGAAGTTTATTCGAAATATCTGTGAAATATGGAAATTCGAGGGGGGGAAACCTTGGAAATCCGAGGCTTGAACATTCAAGTCGAGAAACGTCGAATTTCCAATTGAGAAAAAAAAATTACACTTTCGAAGATTTTCACGAAGGAACTGAAACTTGGAAGATTCGAGCGACACTGGCGGTTCTCCAATTTAAAAAATTTGAGATCTCACGATTTCGAAGTTTGCGGATCTAGAGGAAACTGAAACTTGGAGGATTGGAAAGGAGAAATGGAAACAGTTCGTTTCGTTTTTTTTTCTCGGGTAGAAATAACTCTCGAGGCTTCCTCCTCTCCAGGGTGCAACGATTATAATTTCAAATGGTCCCCTTGGCCGTCCGCGATTTCCCGCTTCGAAGCGTTAAAATGTGACTCACGAGATCTCGGAACTGATGAATTCAATGCACAATTAAAGCCTCGATGCGGAGGGGAACGTTAAGCGTCTAATAACTATATACCTGAATGTTTTATTCATACACCTGTCCGTCTATTAATTTTCTATTGCTCTCACGAGAAAAAAAAAAAAAGGAAAAAATATACAATGATACGTGATAAACTTCCAGATTAAATATTCGAAATTTAACCCGAAGAAAGGAACACGATGATTCACGAAAGCTGCAATTCAACATTTGCACTTGGGTGATTAATTTGGAAAATAATCATTGAACGAACACGAATATGGAAATTTATCGATACAATTGACAATTGCGTCGATGAAGAATTAATTAAAACATCCTATAAATCTGTGATTTTATTTTGCAAACATTTATCGAGAGCAACTTTTAGATCGTATAATTATAAATAATCTATATAAACTACCAAGCTTCAGTTTCACTCACTATCCCTATACTCTATATTACTTACTATCAGTAAATCATTAAAAAAAAAAAAAAAGAAAAAATGATAATTGGGACAAAAACAAGAAAATAAAATAAAATCTTCTTAAATTAAATTTAAGTACTTAGTTCTTCAAGCTAGATTTACAATGCAATTTCAGATCGTTTGGTAGCTTTCTGCACAACCTGGCACAATCGATTCTATCGACATTTCTGTAATCTTTGCACATCTGTATCACACATTCATCTCGTGGATTCTACAGAAATTACAAAAAAAAAAAAAAAAAGAAAAAAAGGACAAACAGTGATTTCAAAATTGCACAGCCTCTCGAAGTATGAATTGACAATCTGAACAGATCGAATTTGAAACTCCCGCTGTCGAAGAGGTTGGAGGATGTTTGAACACGTATTTCACGCGAATTTTCCAAAAGCGAAACTTGCAAACTAAATTCAATGCGACGGCGACGAACGGACGAGCGTGTTCGTTAAAATGATAGACTCTTAGAAAATTGCCGGCACTTCCGTCTCCACGACGAATTACCCAATGACGAATCACGTCGGGCATCGAAGAACACACGGTGCATTATGCACAGGCACGTACATATATCATGCGGCGTACGATCGATGGATTCCGTAGGAAGATTTCGTCGGAAACGAGCATTCGAGGCGAGCTGGACGCGGTCCATCGGCGCTCGACACTCTTCAAAAGCAGATTCACAGTCCCGTGGAGAACCGCTCGAGCGTACTTGCGTGGAACGTTGTACGTTTTTCTGGTTACGCAAGCTTCGACCCGTTCTTCTTGCGCACTTTCTATTTTTCTCAGCGAATTATTTGGCAAATAAAGGAGCGAGCAACGGATGGAGAAATGGCATTGTTTCATTGACTAATTTAAAAAATACCGAGCGTTACTTCTTTTCTTTTCTCTTTTGATAAGTAATATTTACTATATTCTTCGCGATAGGACGAGACAAAGTTCTTCCAACAAAGTTACACCAATTTGAATTCGCAAGATTTCTGTCCCGTAAAACTTTCGTTCACAGAGAGATGCTTGCCAGCAAAATATCGACATCAAATTTCCGAGCAAACAGCAATAACATTTCATTAGAAATGGATTCACAGTCAGCTACCTCGAAATATATTGATTCTTTCTTCCCTCGTTGGGCCGAGTTCTTTCGACGTTACCTTTCTTGAAAATCATTTTATATTCATTTAACCCCGTTGAGCCTCGATTTCAGCAAGCTTTGCAAAAAATCGTACAAAATATTGTGTACATGATTGTTTCTTTGAATTATTGTAATTTTTTTCGTAGCAAATGAAATCTTTTTCCGAATATTTTGTTTCATCTTTCCCCACTTAACTGAGGAAATTGAAGACTAGAAGACAATGAATATTTAAAAGCAGAAAACAGAATAAAAATTGTACAAAAATCTACAGTCTAGTTACGAGTCTTTGTATCCAGCTGAGATGTAAACGATTAATTGTAAGTACGTTCAAGAGATCAAAAAAAAGAAAACCTTCGAGAAAGTTTCGACAAAGCTTGTCTGGCAATTGCTTCGAAAGCAAAGTTGCGCCAGATGGGGAAAATCTACGGTTTTCGATCGTTTCTCAAAACTTCGGAATTCTACCCACTGCTTGGGCGAAGTTCAGCGAAGTTTGAAGCTAGAAAAGTTGAACTACTTTCATTTTCTTTTCTTTAGCCGAAGACAAATCTAAAGAAATTGCCGCTTGTCGCCTTCACATCTACAATATGAAAACTATCTGAAACTATCGTCAGTTTTGATACTATGAAAAGTAATTGTAAATGATTTAGTCTCGATTTTACAATTTTCGTCAATTTTCGATCTCAGACACTTGCTCACAACGTAATCTTTCTAGAAGTGAAGCATCGTTTGCAGTTATAATATATCGAACGCAACAAGATTTGGTATTAAGTGTGAGATTTAATTTCTTAGAAATTGCGGTAGAAATTTACTTTAACCTCACGACGTAGGAATTTCTTTCGTAATATTATAAATAGTGATTGGTTTGTCGAAGTAGGTAACTCGGAATATAAGCCAATAATAGATAAAGAGCCATATCAAGCATGTAGAAAAATATTTTTTTTATATCCTTTTTTTTATATACCTATCAACCTGCGAATCAGAGCTTATGTTAAGAAATTTTAGCGCAAAATTTTTCTTCACTATCAATCTGTTCAATCTCTTGCTACGCACGTCGAGAATTTTTTGTTCCAAAATTGTAATATTTTAAGTATATTTAAGTAAAACAAAAATACGCAAAACAAACATTATAAATTTATTCTCAATAATTTCTATCCAGTGATACACCGATGAGTTCAAAAAGAAAGCGACGAATTATTTTGTTTGGTCGCTCGTTATGGTTCGCAATCAGTTGCCAGCGCGAGTGGTTGAAAGTAAAGATATAATGAAAGAAAAAAAACAATGTCCTTGCCACTAGAATTATCGACGTTTCGACGAAGCTAGTTTCTACCAGGACCAGTCAAAACGACCGGTAATTAAAAAAATACGCAACAATAGAATATTTTACATTTATTATAATTTATTACTATCTTACAAAAGGAATTTAAAGCTATGGAATTATAACTATATAATGGCAACCACGATAAATATAATAATAATACTACTATAATAATACCAACGAGCGTAAAATGAATGTCTGGCAACAAAACTGTTAAAATAAACGTCCATTGAAAGTGAAAATAAACGAAACGACGCGTGAAAGACAATGACCCATATCGCGATCGGAATCAGTATCGTGAAATCGGGTCAATTCCGGATCGACAGTGACGTTTTTCCCCGATTTCTCGTGGCACGATGTGGCGTCTGTTGCACACGAGGACAGAGGGACACGCGTGTGACGCAGCGGCAGCGCGGCGTTGCGTGCACTCACGCACTCACGCACGCATGCGCTACACACATACACACAAACACACAGAAACATGCACCGAGGCGGCAGATGTTCAAACGCGGAGTGGAAAACCGGTCGTGTTGATGTAGCTGCCGTCGCGAATCGCTATAAAAATATCCGGCATTGTCTGCGATGCCCGAGCCCGTAACGGTCTACAACGTTTCAGCCACCGAAACGCTTCATTCTCGCCGTCGTTTCATCCTTTTTTTCTTCCCCTTTCTCTCTCTCCTGTCTTCTACTTTTTTTTTATCCTCCCTTCACCCCGTGGGTTTTCGTTTTTTCCACGCGACACACAGATGCGACGGGAAATCTCGGCGATTCGCGGGAAAATGTCGCGCCGATTCGGCCTTTCTTTGGTCTGTTTTCACTTTTCAATGAGTTGGCGGATTGGAGATTCGATGGACGCTCTTTCTGTAGTATTTTAAAATTTTTAAATGTTTCATTTTCGATCGAGTAGTTTGTCGATGATTGTCCTCGAGTGGTTTATATGGTTCTTGAAATTTTACGATTTGTATACGATAATTTTCATATGTTTTCATTTTCGATCGAGTAGTTTGTCGATGATTGTCTTCGAGTGGTTTATATGGTTCTTGAAATTTTACGACGATTTGTATACGATAGTTTTCATATGTTTCATTTTCGATCGAGTAGTTTGTCTTTGATCGACTCGATGACTGTCTTTGAGTGGTTTATATGCTTCTTAAAGTTTTACGATGACTTATATATTATATTGTTTGAAACGAATGAAAGATAATTCAGTACGACCAGTTCTGTTATTAATGAGAATGCAAAATATTTGTTTGCGGATACGTGATATTTCATACGTTCATTGCGCACTCGTTATTTCATTCAAAAATTCGGGAAGGATGAGCTTGAAAAAAGTCGAGTTTGAAAAAACTTTTGTATCATATTACATTATATTAATCATCAATTAGAAAACAAATCGATCCAATACTTTCCTCCCAATGATTTCTCGATCGAAATCATCAAAATTTTCATCTTTCCATCCTAACCATCCAACCACACCACAAAAGTATACAAAACTCTTTACTTGACAAAAATTTATCAAGAAAATGATCTTCTTCCCAAGAAACGATCAAATTTTCGCGAGTCGGAGGACCTGAAAGAACAACTGGCTGAAGAAAGTCGAGCAAGCCGTGGAGTAATCAGGGAGAGGAAAATAAATAATCCGAATCGGTACGGAACGGCGCTGCGTTCAATTTAGCACTGGTGTCAGGAGCAAACGATCCTCTCCCAGTGCAACGGCAGCTGTCTACAATTATTATATTTCTGACCTGGCACTTTGTTTCGTTCTCTCTCTCTCTCTCTTTCTTGTTAGCTCCCTCCCTCCCTCCCTTCGTGTCATAGAACACGATTACCCGAGATATACCTGGCCTTTTGTTGTTCCCGCGCGAGCATTTCACCCTAGAATCGATGACGCGCATCGTGCTCGTCCTCTTTGTCATGTTAAACGGATTAGACGCATCCCGCTCTCTCTCTCTCTCTCTCTCTCTCTCGTTCTCTTTCTTCTCTACGCCGAATTGTCCGGTAATCCTGATCCAAGCGCGTTCTCCGAGCTCGTTAGTTCCGGGGGTAGTTCGTTCGCGTGATTTTCCAAGGAGAGAGAGAGAGAGAGAGAGAGAGAGAGAGAGAGAGAGAGAGAGAGCGGAGGGGATCTTGACCATTAAATTCGCGCTCCGTGATTTTCTCGCATCGACGAGAACTTTCTCTTCTCGCGAGGGAAAGAAAACTGAACTTTGGCATTGGAATCGACACATTTAACCTCTTGCGCTGCAATGAGAACATTTGGCCCAAAAATTGCGATATTTCCTCAGTTTTAGGTACATTGAAGTAGAACCTATGCAAAGCAAATGATAAATTATAATATTACTTCTTAGTAATTTCTCAATCCAATGATATGACCGATGAATTCAAAACAGAAGACGAATTGTTGTGTACGGTTTGGTCGCTCGTTACGGTCCGCGAGCCAGTTACCAGCGCAAGAGGTTAAAGGGTCTCGGGGCACTGCGGAAAGGGAAAAATTCGATTTCATTACTGGGACTCCTTGAATCGATGTGTTTCTCTCGATTCGTTCCGTCCTGTACATGTGCCTCGAGCCACTCGTAGTATTCAATACATTCACGTTAACCTTAATAACGATAACAGGGCAATAAAAATTTCTTCCGTCGTCGAGTGAATATTCCGACCAGTGTCTCACTTCCTTCTTACGTAATGCGTTACGTGTATTCCGCAGATCTCTGCACCTTGAAACACCCTATAATTGCATAAACATCCGCCGATCTATGCGTCGCCAGTGAGTGTCAGGAACGCGTTAACCCTACGCGACCCTTACGTCTTAACGCCCTACATAACATCGGCTGCGTTGTTTGCAACCCATTAAATCAGCCAAGAGAGCCTAAGATAATTATCTCAGCTCGCTAAAGAAAAAAAAAAAAAAAAAAAAAAAAAAAAAAGAGGGATGAGAAAAAACAACAGAGTCTCCAGAAGCTTCGGGAAACAGTCGACACACACGCACAGAAAATCCTCGCTCCCCACCCCGCCCCCCTCCCCTCTCCCCTTTTCCCTAACTCATACGCGAGAGCGTATTAAATTAGAACAAGCTACGTACACACACACACACGCACTTCATTATCCCGATCGCGTCCAGAAATTCCTCTGGCGATCCGAAATAAACATCCGACTGCATCTGCGCTTCCTCCCCGAGCGGCGCGCCCGGTTTTCCACCGTAAAAGGAAATGGATTTCCTCCACACGTGCTGCTCGTTTTTCGGAAAGTCGTGTGCAGCCTCCGTTAGCCAGGCGAGCCAGCAACGGAGAACATCTGTCTGCGACTTGTGGAACAGTTGTGGAACAGCGCGAGGTGCCTAGCCCGTCGATCGTTACGATCGTTCAGGAACGCGCCGCGTGTACACGGGAACGGCGAACGAATCGATTTCAGGCGGTGAAGCCTGGATCCGGGAATCGCGCGAATTAATATCTCGCCGGCGACCGATCGCTGATAAATCATCGCGGACTAACCGGCGGATTAACGAGGGTACGCTGGCGACCAGATGTGCCAGTCATTTCTAGGAAAGATGGCCGACGAGTAGAGACGGGCCGATGGCTCACCACCCTCTCTCCCATCCCTGTTCCCATCTAAATGTTTCGCGCCCCCTTCGCGCCGTTTAATTGCCACGCGGGAAGAAGTCTCGCAAGAATTTCGTTTCGCAGCGAGGTGAGGGTCTCCGTTAATTTGAAGTCCTTCCTTTAACCCTTCTTGCGCTGGCAACTGGCTCGCGGACCGTAACGAGTGACCGGACCACTGTATACAATAATTCGTCGCTTCCTTTTGCTTTTTGAACTCGGTCGGTACGACATCACTGGATAGAAATTACTGAAAAGTAATAAGCTTATTATTTGTTTGCCTATTTTGTTTTACTTAAGTATTTACTTAAAACTGAGAAAATATTGCAATTTTGGGACAGAGAACTCTCGACGTGCGTGGCAAGAGGTCAACCGTTTGCGCTGACAACTGATTGCGGACCATAACGAGTGACCGGACCACTGTATACAATAATTCGTCGCTTCCTTTTGCTTTTTGAACTCGGTCGGTACGACATCACTGGATAGAAATTACTGAAAAGTAATAAGCTTATTATTTGTTTGCCTATTTTGTTTTACTTAAGTATTTACTTAAAACTGAGAAAATATTGCAATTTTGGGACAGAGAACTCTCGACGTGCGTGGCAAGAGGTCAACCGTTTGCGCTGACAACTGATTGCGGACCATAACGAGTGACCGAACCGTACACAATAATTCGTCGCTTTCTTTTTGAATTCGGTCGGTACGATATCACTGGATAGAAATTATTGAGAAGTAATGAACTTATCATTTGTTTCGCCTAGGTTGCACTTAAATATACTTAAAACTGAGAAAATGTTGCAATTTTGGGACAAAAAGTTCTAGCAGAGGGTGAGTCACCCTCTCCATTAATTAAAAATTCTTTCTTTAAAAAGTTTGAAGGAACTGTAATTAATTTCTTATATCGGATCATTTTATACTATATTTTTTGTAATTATAATTAGTCCCTGACTTTGGATATTTCATACGTTTGTTTATGTTATTGGAGAGGGCGATTAATTTAAGACTCTCTCTTGAAAGTTTAAAGAAACTGTTGAATCAGTTGCTTATTATCGGATACTTTATATTACATCCAACTGTAATTAACTTTTAAAATTATATTTTATATATTTATATTATATTATATTGGAAAGGGTGAATTGCGTCTTTCTCTTTCAAGTTTGGAGAAAATGTAATCAGTTCTTTATGTTGGCTACATGGTGAAAATATACACCGAAGTTTATTATATTATAGCAAGGATATGTTTGAAGCGGATAAGTTACGAAAAGTTCTTTCTTTAATTTTTAGAATAAAAGTAATTATTTCCTACAGATAAATTTCCTTTGGATTTCTTTTTAAAAGGAACATTTATATTTATTGAAAAATAATTTCAAACATTTGAATGATACTATTACGTAGTAAAAATATTGATAAGTACATGAATACTTTCTTCTAGATTTTTATGAATGACTCAAGTTACTTAAAGAAATTTAATTTAACATATTGTTAATCTTCTACTGTTATACGACTATGCAAAAATTCTGATTATTGTTCCCTGCACGTTACATTTTCTTTTATATGGAATTCGAATTCTTTGTGAACAATAGTTCTGGCAAAAAGGAAAAAGGTACAGCGTGTTCCAACATAGAAGGTACAATCAAGAAAAGGATGATACTGAATGAAAGAACGAATCGAGAACAAAGAATAAATTTGTCCCGTCCAAGGCGTTTTCAAGTAAATGAAGTTTATCGATTCTATTTGAATTCTGGATTACTCAGGAGTATAAATAACGAACAGGAACTTGTCCCACCCGTGAAAATAAATTAAAGCAATTTTTTTTCGCAAGCCAGTTTCGCTTTGCGAGAACTCAATTTAAAACTTTGTCAAGTACACGTTTGCCAAACCAATTTTCAACGAAACACATTCAAACTTTGTTTCAACGAGGGATTTTATTTTACGTCCTTCGCTTACTTCCTTCCGTGCAGTCCGAAATCAGCGAAATTTCAAGTGCCGATGAATTTTCGAATTTGACTCTCTCGTAAACGATGACTCGAATTTAAACGAAGAACGAAGGAAATGTTTTTAAAATTTTAGTTCCACGAGGTTGGTAGGTAATATCACTCTCGGTTGTATTTTTCCTTATTCGGTGACAACGCAACGCATTGATACAGAACAGGTCGTTCGCTCGTAAAATTTTTACGCGTGGGAACAGAAATTGTTCGACGAGACTCTAATTCGTTCGTTTCTTTCCTGGTTAGGAAGCCACATTACACACAGGCACCGTATGAAACACATCGGGGAACTTTGGATAGTTGCGAATACTTGCTACAACATCCGTAACTGCGGGAACGATCTCTGAATATTTGAACGAGCCCCCTTCGAAAACAATCTCTCCTGTGGAATTTACTATTCTCCATAGCTCTAAAACTGCGCCCCGATAGATAGTTGAGAGAAGATACAGTCGGATGCGCAACTCCCCCCCCAAAATGGATCTAAATATTTTAATAAGCTGAAACTCCCCTCGTGGACCCTCTTGGTGGAAACACCAATCCCAGCTTCTATGGAATTTATTGTTCACCATAATTCTCGATCTGGTGCGCGACTACCTCGTCTGTCGGTACCCTAAACCGGGGCGAAACACCGATTAGGCTCGTTGCACACGAGTGACGTCAGATCACGACCCAAGGGTCAGTATGTAACTTACAACGAAGATACCAACTCTTACGGAATAAAAAAAAAAAGACGATTTTTTTTAAATGTTTTTTTTTATTTAAATATATCTATTATCTTTCTAAAAAGATTCGTTGTTATTTGTATACTTGTTGGCTGTTCACGTCGCTCGACAGTCTCTTTGAAGGGAGTTTTTTTTTTGAAAATTGAAGCAACAAGAATTAAAAGTTTAGATGTCCAGTAGAGAAATGATAAAATATATAGTAAATATTGTATAAATATTGTAAAAATGATAAAATATATAGTAAATATTGTATAAATATTGCAAAAATGATAAAATATATAGTAAATATTGTATAAATATTGTAAAAATGGTAAAATATACAGTAAATATTGTATAAATATTGCAAAAATAATAAAATAGTGTAATTTAGGCACATACGAGCTGAAATATATAGTATAAAGTATTTCACATTTAATTCCCGATTATTCCGACACGAAATATTAAAACTATTAATTTAAATCGTTTAATTTATTAACTACGAATTTAAATCGTTTCAAAGTTTAAAGCCTCTACAAAGAACCGCCCAAGTTTATTATCAGACGATTTCTTTTTACAAAATCACAATTTCAGTTTCAACATTTAATGGGGACAACTGTAGATATAAACAGAAGTAAATTCAAATTTTTTACTTCCGTTTTTTACTAAACTAAACTGAATTTCAGCGTCGCAGAACTAAACTTCCCACGCACTTCAACAAGTCACAAAGATTTCTTTAACATTTCCATCATTGACGAACCGATGGAAAACGAAACAGCCCAACGATTATCATTGAATTAATCGCCTATGGCGGAGAAAACGAAAAGAAACCAGAGGGGAGGTGGGTCGGGCTATAAATTCCAGAAATCGAAAACCGGCACCTAGAATTCTCCACAATGCGACACATTAGGCACACGAGAAGGGGGGAGGGGGGGACAACCCCCGTGGTGAGAGAACTCGAACGTGAACCGTGTAACCTCGTGCATCCTCTCGGAGAAAAGCGTCTAAGCGTCTCCCATGGTAACCATAGTAACTGTACAAACACCGATGGCCGACCAGCTTCCGGTTTCGTCGCGACAGCTGCGAGGATCTAGTTTCTAGGCACCGGGATCGGCCAGAGAAACCCCCGAGGAGAGGCCCCGAAAGCGACTGGCGAAAGACGCCAGTTCGAAAAGAATCGATCAATCCTTCGCTGTCTCTCTGTCTCTCCCGCTCTTTCTGTCTGCGATTCTCTGTTTGCTCAACTTCTTCCAGCCGAGCTGGTGATTAATGTTTACCGCGAAATCGAATTGCGAGCGCGTTTAATGAAACCTGGTAGCGGGGAGGTATTGATCTTTCGTCGCGTGGGGCAGGCTCGGCGATTAGCCGAACTTTCGGAAAAATCGATCCGTCAGTGAGCAGATTATGGTCAATTGCGATGGTATTGAATTAGATTAGAGTTTCGATCACACATGTGTAATTATTGATGCAATGAATTGCACACTGATTGCGTGTATATCGAATTATATTTATTGAATAACGATCATGTCGAATGAAAGTTTGTGGAATTGTAGTTTACAGAGAATGAAAATCGTACGATTCGTGAACGATATTTAATTTTATTGAAATCCTTGCACCTCTGAGCATTCCAAACGCAATAAAAATGAAATCCAATTGACTATAAATTTTTGGTAATGTAGCATCTTTTCCAAGTACGCTAACTGTAAGTTACATGAGCAAATTCGAGGCCAAACATTCCTCAACTTCCACGTGATTCCATCTTCTCCAAAACTAAAGTGCAAAGAAACCGAATGTTCCCACAATTTCCATGTAACTATTTATGTAGTACTTATAATCCCTATGAAAGATAAAAATTTGAAAATGGAATTATAAATTAATTAAAAATTTTGATATTTGCAACATAATATCTCTCCTAGATATCGATTGTAAATGTAAATTCGAATTTGTGCGTCTCTCAATTTGTGTATAACTGCATCTTCTCCAAAACGAACGCTTCCAAGTGTCGAGGAAGCCAAATATTCCCCGATTTCTTTGAAAACTAAATATCTCTCTCCAAATCTGACATTCTATAATTCTCGTTGAAAATTAAATCCAATTAATCATGAATTCCTAGTAATGCGAATTCAAGGTCAAAACACGCTTGTAAGTGTAAAGAGACCAAATATTCTCCGTTTTTCACATAAAATCACACGCTTATTCTCCAAAATTAGTTCCTGCACAATGCTCGCTAAAACTATCACCGCTGTATGCAAATTTTGAGACTAAACATACCCCGATCGCCACAGACACTGTCCAACTTTCACAAGCGCCCCCCTCGAATATTCCCAATTTTAATTTCCAAACGAAAACCTCTCGGAATCTCACCGAGGCCAACGGATATGCATATATACCCTGGTTCGTCAACGTTGACGATCAAACATCGCGTGCAACAACGACAACAACGGAGATCGGGATCCCGCGGATTATCACGGTCGATCGGAGGGCACACGCGTGTCAATCGCCGCGGCGGATCTAATTGGAGCGAGCTTGATCTATCCTCATGTAAATGAGCGTAATTAGCGTGCAACATAAATCAAGGCAACGGCAGGGTACGATCGATTAGTCCGCGAATATGGGGAAACTGCACACGGGGGTGACACCGGGGGGAGGGTGAGGAGGAGGAGGAGATAGAGGAAAACCGGGCATAGTTTCTGACCCCGATTTTCCTTCAAAGGATCAAAACTAATGACCATTCGTAATTGGAATTAACCGTGGCTTAGTGTACCGTTGGGGGTTGCGCGCACGGTTGGCTGCTGGTGGTCTTGGACCGAAATTAAAATGGCCGACGCGACGAGGGCCAAGATGGAATTAGGTCGTTGCCCGGGCCCCAGATATCAGACTGGGGATTTCACTGTCAAATTCGCCGGCCAGATTGATAGACTTCGGGTCAAATGTTTGATGGAGGGGAGGGGGGAAGGGGGGGGGAGGAATGTTTGAGGGTAATTTGATAGATGAGATCGGCGGTCGGGTCTTGAGACTACCAGGTGCTCGTAAGTAATTCGACAATCGTTGCGAGATATTGTAAAATCGACGACGGCTGTCAAATTTCTCATTTCCGAACGAAAGAAAGTATAATTAAACTGTACAAATCTGAACATTGTACGACCAAGCAAATATATTTTTGTGAATAACTTGCAACGCGACTGTTTTCGTGCTTGTAGGAAATAAAGTCTAGGCGGACGTTTAATTTATCCTTTCCCCAGCGTGGCTCGTGAAACTTTCAAGAAAGAAAGCTCGAGTACCACTAGGATTATTTACTTTCGCGTGATAAACAAGACAGCGAGTACAAGAGATACGACCAGCGATAGCAAGGATGGATACGATCTGTAAATCTCTAGTTGTTCATGCACAAATGTTACATTCTTACGAAAGATAGATTTTTGTTTAAGACGCGATTACGATTATGACGGCTTTCTGATATTATTAAAACGACATTTATGTTTCTCTGACCAATAGGGATTTTTCCGTAAACGCACGTCTAAAGCGTCTAACAATTTCCCTGCGTCTGTGAGTCACCGGTGACCCCAACCGATGAACTCACTGCCATATACCTCCACACTATGGCTCCTATCGCTTCGGAGACTGTGACTAATAGGGAGATACAATGCAATAAATTCGCTATTGTATAGACGGGATATATATATATATTTGTGTGAACCGAATATTACCGATCGACTTTTGTCGTTCCGTGTAAATCATTGCCCTCTGTATCGGAAACAGGCATTACCACGAATTCTTTTGGAAAATACCGAGAACCGAAATATTGCTTCTCCCGGGAAGAAGAGATTACGACGACATCGGTAACGCAGTCTACCAAGTGAATGTGAAATCGATTTCCAAAATTTCAAAAGTTCCACGTTCCAAACAAATACCAATAGATAAAAATATTTCAAATATTTCAACGAGTAACTTCAGATCTGTAACTCTACTCTGTAACTATAGTATAATAGCTCTGTAGCTCTACGGGCACAAATGGCTAAAATTAATTGTCGGAATGTTTGCTTAGACCGAGAGTGTGAAAATTTTGAAATTGGCACGTGGAAATTAATGTTGCAAATTACTCGGCAAGTAATGTCATTTCTCGACACTCTACGAAATTTTGTTTCATTTAAAAGTTAACGCAGTTTCAATCCGTAATATAATTTCAGAATAAGCGCGCTAAATGTCAACGTTATAACAATTTAACTAAGAATATAGATTATGCCATGACAAGTTGAATCATTGTCACTAGATGGCGATGTTTATTAAATTTAAAAATAAAAGAACGACATTACTTTTTGAAAAACTGATGGTCCATCTTTCACTAACGTTTCAAAGTTAAAATTATTCCTTTCACACAGCTTTCTGCTTTGTCTCTACAGCTCTATCTTCTTCTGGAAGAAAGAAATATCCGTAATTTCGTTAATCCGCGATTTAATCAAAGACTGAGCCAACAGCTCTATGAACGAACGAACAATTAATTCCCCAGGTTGGTCGATCGCGCAGAAGGCAACGCGCAAGCAGACACTTACGTGTGATTTATTTGCGCCATGGGACACCATGGCACCGAGTGCTGGCTGACGCACTCGACTCGAAATTGCTCGCGCGAAAATGGGAAGGGCTTTTGAATCGACGCTCTTAATTGACCCAATTGGACTGACAGCTCGATGATTAGAGACACCGTGTAGCCGGTGTAGCCGAACATCGCCATCATTTTCCTATACGTTGGCCAATTATCATTCGCCCCAGTCGTTTCCATCTCTGTCGTTTTCCATGAACGCTGCTCTACAGAGCAGCAGTTCGTTGAACATGCGAATTCGAACGAAATCTATTTTGTTTTTTTTTTTAAAAGATCGAGCCGCTCACGAGCTCGAATCGTCATCGAGTTAGATCGAGACGCTTTCGAGTAGTTTTCATCGCTGATAAAATATTTTCGAGGCGTGACGTACATGTTCAAAGTATCTTCGAAATACATTTCCAATATCGTGGATCATTTTCGATCCAACTTGTCGTTATTGAGACACTTTAAAATTCGATCGAGCACATTTCTTTAATGCACAGTATATTTTTTTACTTTCGAGGGTGCGATGTTTAAAGTAAAAATACAACTATAATAACGATATGTGTACTCTATACTGAAGCTGATATATATATATACAAAAATATAACTATGATAATAATATAATAATATAATAAAATACAATTATAATAATAATATAACAATATATACACTTTGTACCAAAGTTGATATATATATATATATATATATATATATATACTAAAGCTGATTCTAAAACGTTAAGAAATTCTCTATTTCAATTTATTGGGGAAAAAAGAAGGAAAGAAAAAAAAACAGAGTAGAAATTGAGAAATTATGAAACTTCAGTGAACTGCGCAGTAAGGGTTAATAGAAGAATTCACAATCGGCGGGGGAAATCGCTAACGGCTCCGTCCACTGTGAATATGTATAATTTAATTTCAGCTGGGAACGTGAGTTTACGTACGGAACGTTCTTTAATGAACGTTCTGCAAACCCCTTCGGTACCCCAGTTTAAAACCCACTGACAATCGCTGACCTATGCCTACGAAAGAAGGGAATCTCCGCTTCATTATTTACGCGTTGAAAGCGTTTGGCGACGTAAGTCGCACGATACTCTGCAAACACACGAGGGTGTGTGTGTGTGTGTGTGTGTGTGTGTGTGTGTGACGAACGAGACTACCAGGGTAAGGAGACATTGCGACTTGCGTGACAGGTGATAGAATCGAAGAGTCTCGACAGAGAGGCTCGGCGATCGAAGAAACGGGGAAGTGTCGGTGGGAATGATGACACGCTCTGAGAATCAATTCTCCAGCGGATAAAGCGAAACCGAGATTGTTGCAATTTGACATATTGTAACACGCAGGTTTCAGGCTGTCTTACGAAGTTTCTCTTTCGCGGTCTGCCCGCAGAATTTGATTGAAATATTTCACTTTATTCGCCGTACTCTTGATATATGTATATATATATATATATATATATATATATATATATATTCCGAAATACTTTTTCTAATCGAGAAATAAATAAAATGTAAGATAATAAATAATATAAATAAATATTGAAATATTTCAATCAATATATATATATATTATTTCTGTATTGCTCGTGTTATTATTATTGTATTTAACTGTATATTACTGCTATTGTATAGTAAATTTGCTACTGTATTTAGTAAAAGCCGCTTAGCTTTAAACGATTGAAAATATTTTATATTTCGTTCAAGCATCTACGAAGCTTCATATGTCAATACCTTTTCGATTCTCAAATTTTTATATATTACTGTTGCATTATTATTGTACAACTCAATGTTGAAAACTGCTGGTGTACATTACTTTATTAATATTAACTTACTTGTGGAGACAGATTGTAAGTGTTACAAGAAAATTAAGTGTACCTGTGTGTATGTGTGCACTTTCAATCCACCGTATCATCTTATCAACGTCGAAAAAGACATTGATCCCTTTCATTTATCGATTGTCTCGTCGTTGCTCGATCAACACGTTCGAAAAAACGACGTGGGTGGTGTGATCTACGAAATTTTTAGCAAAAGGCTTGAAAACGATGTGGCGAGTCGACGATCGGCCTTTACGGTGAACTTGGTCGATCGGTGCGTGGAAGGCCCGCACGCCTCTGCGCCGATTATCCTTCATCGTCGGCGCTAGGTACATACCGTACCAGCTAGATTCGCTTTTATGACGTCATAATGAACCGACAATCAGCAGCATTGTCGACATAATTCCCGTGCGCGGTTGTCTCACTCGGTCTCGCGCCATTATTCGCCCCGTTCCTTTCGACTTTTCCTATCTTTGTATTTGTGCCGCCGATGTTCCTTCACCCGTGACAAAGGAGCAGCTGCCCCGGAAAGGATTCTCCTGGCCATCGCGCAACACTCTCTCTCTCTCTCTCTCTCTTCGGGTAGTCGACTTTCAGAAACGCGTACGCGTGTTTATGAACAACGCTCCTACACGTACGATTGAAAATAATTTTCGAGCAACTGATCTATTTTCAAAAATTATACGATTTCACTGGAGCGAATTTTCGAAGCACATTAAACGACAGAATTTAACAACAAACATTCGAGGGAGATGTCAGTCGTTTCTCTCTCGAATTTGACACGATTTTGGTCGATTGAAATGATTTTTCAAGTGTAATTGAAAGAGTTTTTGGGTAGAGTGTATATAGGAACGAGAACGTACGTATCTTGTTTGGAATTTTGGAAGGATGATTGAGAGAATTCGTCGTACGTTTGTTTATGAACAACGCTCGTACACGTACGATTGAAAATAATTTTCGGCTGATCAATTTTCCAAAATTATACGATTTCACTGGACGATGTCGAGCGAATTTCCGAAGCACATCAAACGACAGAATTTAACAACAAACATTCGAGGGAGATGTCAGTCGTTTCTCTCTCGAATTTGACACGATTCTGGTCGATTGAAATGATTTTTCAAGTGTAATTGAAAGAATTTTTGGGCAAAGTATGTCACTAGAATTACCGACGATCAAAGCATAAAATTTCCATCAGAGACGTTAAAATAAATGAAACAGGAAATCTTTATAGTACAACAGGATACACAAAACTTTTGCTTATGTATTTTATGAAGGAACATTCAAGTCTCCAAAAATATACTGTTTTATATCTATAAAATATTTAAACAAAAATATTCAAATGGTCATTTTGACCATTTTGGTAGTTCTAGTGTTATACAGAAACGAGAACGTACGTATCTTGTTTGGAACTTTGGAAGGATGATCGAGAGAATTCGTCGTACGATTGTTTACGAACAACGCTCGTACACGTACGATTGAAAATCTACGATTGGAAATCTCTGGATAATAATTTTCGGCCAACTGATCAATTTTCAAAAATTATACAATTTCACGAATTTTCGGCGGACAGTAAACGACAAAATTTAACAACAAACATTCGAGGGAGATGTCAGTCGTTTCTCTCTCGAATTTGACACGATTTTGGTCGATTGAAATGATTTTTCTCTGATGGAAATTCTTAGGCAAAGTATATAAGAACGAGAACACGGTGTACATATCTTCGTTGGGAGAATGATCGAGAGAATGTCTTTACGATCGATTTATCCCTCGTTTCCAGCTAGATTTCTGAACATAGTTTGAAAACCTTTGCCAGCAATCGCTTGTCCAGATAAAATTCGCCAAATTCTCAACGCAGCAAACGAGTCCGGTTCCCCGTTTTACGTTTACGTTTCGACTTTCAACTAGCAGAAGCCTCGAATCTCGTCTCGGCGAGACACAGAAAACCAGTTCCAGCCCCGTTTCGACGGACAATCGAATATTTATGCGCGCGTTTCTCGCGGCGGATTCGCAAAGACGGACAGGACAGAGGAGTTCGAGAAAGAGACAGAGAAAGAGAGAGAGAGAGAGAGAAAGCAGTCGCGTAATCGGCGAAAAAAATCAGCCGAGCGTGTGCTCGGTTCTATCTGGGCGCGGGGCGATCTAACGAGATTCGTGGCGTGTGCGCTCGAGAGGGACGACGCGTAGAATCGTAGAAAAGGGATGAAACGATGCTCCGCTAATTCCGTTATGGCCCTGCCTATCGATCTCTCCGGCGCGTTCGTCACGCATCGTACGCGCGAGCACGTTGCACGTGCACCAAAACAGAACAGAAAATGCGTTTCGTTCGATTCGTCTGACGGGCGTGTGTGCACGCGCGTACGTGTACACCGGGGGTAAGTTGCACGCACGCACACACGTGGAGAAGAGTGGTTCATCACGTATGTATATAGGACAGCGGCGGCAGCTGTCAGACAGCTGTAAGGGCCTTTTTACCTGCTCCATCCAGCGTGCGTAGAGCGGAGTCCGGTAGCGTGGCGCATCCACCGCGGCAAAAAAGAAAAAAAAAAAAAAAAAAGAAAAAAGAAAAAAGAGGAGGAAGAAGAACGACCGAAAAGTGGCCGAACGACCGCCGTCGAGTATCGTAAAAGCTCTCGAGTACCGTGGAAGCAACAGAGGGCCGAAGCACGTGCAGTTTCGTCGTGCGACCGCCAGCAGAAAAAAATAATAAGCACACGCGCCCGTTCCACGTTCCGCGTTCCAAGCTCCGTGCCCAGTGGTCGTCCAACTCGAGGCTGACGTGGCTGACGAGGTTACGTTTGCGGATCACCGCGATTCCGACGCTATTGATGCTATATCCAGGCTACCAATGCCGCCTCTCTTCCGTCGTTCTCGAGAAAACGGGGATGAAAGGAGGTAATCGTTGTTTGTTCGCGAAGAAATGATTCTTCAGGTGGATCGTTTGAGGGTAGTCTCTCAGTTGGGTAGTGTCGAGTGACGACGATGTGCTCGAGTTTGTGTTTTAGATACACTGCTCGCGAAAATTAGGGGATATTTCAAAATGAACATGAAGCGATAAGAAAGAAGAAGCCTCTGACTTTTTTTTTTTTTATTAAACAAGAAAACGAAATGCTTCTTTGTTTCATCGCTTCATGCTCCCCTAATTTTTTGTGAGCAGTGTAGTTGCAGCGTAGTCTACTTCTAAAGGATCTAATCAGTTCAGTTATTATTGGAATCGATTGATCATTATTTGGGATTATTGATTTGTTGATTCGTTAAATACACGCAATCGTTCGAAAGTTTTGGGACAAATGTTATATTCATCGTGTTAGGGAAATTAGGAAAACGTGTTTCATGAATACACGTGTATCTCTGCTGTGATGTATGTAAGTATACATCCTCGCACAAATATTACATTCGAAACTGGAAATGTCAAACGAATGCAAGAAATGCATTAATTGTGTTGCATTAAAAAATACACGTGCAACTTAGAATAAATAAAATACTTTAAAGAAAAACTTCTGTCAAGTCTCTTCATCTCGATTATTCCCTACAACCGCCAGGGTAAACGTCAAATGTAATTGCGCCGATATCACGAAGAAGCAAAGAGAGAAGTGTTCCTTTTTTTTAAACGTTGCATCTCGATGAGAACATGGAAAGACAGGAACATGCTTCGTCGAAAAGCTTTCTGACAAACACAAAAGTCGTCGAAGGAAATTCTCTGAATTGAGGAACGTATGCTAAAGACGCGCGTTCTTTTCGGTGCGATAAAAATCAAGTTTATGGGTTGTGACAAAATGACGATCGTCGACAGGTAGCAACAGCGAAACGGAGAATTCAAAAGTTTTCTCGCACAAAGAAATCATCTCCCATTAACATCTTTTGCTGAAATGGCGTGCCACTCACGTCGAGAGTTTTCTGTCCCAAAATTGCAATATTTTCTCAGTTTTAAGTATACTTAAGTATAACCCAGGCAAAATAAATAATAGATTTATTACTTTTCAATAATTTCTATCCAGTGATATCATATCGACGAGTTGAAAAGGAAAAGAATGCGACGAATTATTGTATATGGTTCGGTCACTCGTTATGGTCCGCAATCAGTTGGTTAACCTCTTGCGTTGGAATGACGTGCCACGCACGTCGAGAGTTTTCTGTTCCGAAATTGCAATATTTTCTGAGTTTTAAGTATATTTAAGTAAAGCAAAATAGGCAAAACAAATGATAGATTTATTATTTCTCAATAATTTCTATCCAGTGATATCATATTGACGAGTTGAGAGGAAAAAGAAAGCGACGAATTATCGTATACGGTTCGGTCACTCGTTATGGTCCGCAATCAGTTGGTTAACCTCTTGCGCTGGAATGACGTGCCACGCACGTCGAGAGTTTTCTGTCCCAAAATTGCAATATTTTCTCAGTTTTAAGTATATTTGAGTAAAACAAAATAGGCAAAACAAATGATAGATTTATTACTTCTCAATAATTTCTATCCAGTGATATCATATCGACGAGTTGAAAAAGAAAGCGACGAATTATCGTATACGGGTCGGTCACTCGTTATGGTCCGCAGTCAGCGCAAGGGGTTAACAGAGAAATCGAGCGAGCAGCGTTTACTCTTCGTATCGGTTAGAAGGGTCGCCGGCAAAGGTTTTTTGTTTTTTCTCTTTTTTCTTTTTTTCTTTTTTCCTCTTCTTTTTCTATCGAGAGAATTCGCGAGGAGGAATTTGGTCGGACGGGGTGTCTTGAGTTTCCCTTTCACGGGATTGACGCGCGAACTCAAGGTCTTGCCTTGGCTTCAGGGTCGGTGCCACGGCCTGGAGAGTGCCAGACGAAGAGAGAGAGAGAGAGAGGACACGGTTGTGCCTCTCTTCGTACAGTTCCTCTCTTTCTCTCGCTGTTGGTTTCTCTTTCTCGCACGCTTGTATCGATCCGACTCTGGCTGCCGGATGTAGTATCTTCGACGCAAACGCAAAACCGAGCGAAAAGGTGAATGCAAACGCGAATTTAGACACGCGGCGCGCGCGCGGCAAAAATTCGAGGAACAACAAATATCCGGCACCGTTAAACCGTCTGCAAGAAGAGGAATCGAGAAGAAGTGAAATAATTCCTGGAGCAGCTTCCATATTCTCTGCTCATCAGGATTCTTCTAGGTTGAAGAATCAATTTGGGATATTCGGAGCAAATTCCGGCAGATTCGTAGAAATGTCCATCCGACAAAGAGCAAGCGTTCGAAAATATTAAAAAACATGGAGATCCTCGAACTATACAGTGTGAGTTTCGTAAGACGACGACATCAAGTAACTCATAAAATATTTGTTGTACGAAAAAATGTTTTCGAGATAGAAGTTGCATGGCTTTTAAGGATACATATAGTACTGTAAGTTTTATGTTATTTCGCTTTTTTTATCAAGATACGAAGCTCACCTTCAATTTTTCAATTTGGAACAACATTTCTTCCCGAATTCGGACGAAGCGTTGAGTTCTACATAAAAAAGTATCACACGAAACAGGGTCTAAAACAACACAGTTACTGAGATATTAGCAAAAATATTATTTTACATTGTATTAGAAAAGACTGTCAATCTCAGTAACTATGTATTGTAGACCATACTTGGTGTAATGCTTTTTTTATGTAGAATTCAACGCTTTGTCCGAATTTGGGGAGAAATATTAACTGTTCCATTTAGAAAATCGAACGTCACCTTCATAGCTTGATGAGAAAGCAAAATAACATAAAACTGATTACAGCACTATACGTCCCCCTGGAAGTTATGCAACTTCTATCTGAAACATTTTCTCGTACAACAAATATTTTCTAAGTTATTCGACGTCGTCGTGTTACGAGACTCACCCTGTATAATGCTCCACTTGTTCGAATCACACGAGAAAATAAATAATCAGCGATTCGATTCATTTCGTTCGGTGATTTCGATTCATTCGTTCCAATCCAAGTGATTTCGAACGTTCGTTAACGGATAGCGATAAATATTTTTACAGGTACGTGGGAAGAATGAATGGAGATTTTCGTTTCGTTCGTTGAATTAGTGATTTCGAACGTTCGTTAAGGGGTAGCGATAAATATTTTTACAAGTACGTGGGAAGAATGAACGGAGATGTTCGTTTCGTTCATCGAATTAGCGATTTCAAATATTTATCAGGAGCGGTGATATTTTTATTGCTACGTAGATGGAACGGAGGTCGAGCTGATGATTTCAAAGAACAGAGAGTAGATCTTCGTTCCGTCTGTTGAATTAGTGATTTCGAACATTTGCCAAGAGTGGTGATAAATATATAAATACCTGGATGGAAATAGAACTTCATTTTATTCGTTGAATTGTTGACATATATTTGCCTGTAGGTAGAAATAACGAAGGTAGACATTCATTCGAGTATCATTTTTACAAACACACGAATGGAAGATGAATCTTTGTTACATATCGCAATAGAAAAGTTCTGCTTTCCAATATTTCTGCGTGTCACGACTGTTTCGTCCACGACAGAAATACACTGAAATTGGCTAGCGAATTAATTTCGCAGAACATCCGAACTTCAACAAACTAGAAACTGTTTCGTGGTAATTAAACACGATTTCCTGTTTAGTTTAACCCGTGTCGGACGTTCGTTGCAAGAAGGGAAGCCTGAAGTGAAACGAAGAGATAAAATTACCACCGGTCTCTCTTGGAAAAGTAAAAGAAAAGAGGCACAGAGAAGAGAGAGAGAGAGAGAGAGAGAGAGAAAGAAAAATTATGGAAAACTTAGACTGTTCGTTGGCCGCGTTTTCCGTTCGTTATGTTACCGATAGACATCTCGGCGAATCGCGGCGCGGTTATCGTCAATCAGTTTGCCTTCCTCTTACATTAATCGCACTCTGTACAAACTGTTTAGCTTATGGTTCATGTTATGACGTATTCTGATTCTCACAAAGCTTTTCGCTTTTCCAGCTGATGCACTTCTCATTAGATTTGAAACAACGTTAATTAGAAGGAGGGAGCAGATGATATTTTAATTTACATCGGGTAACATGAATGTTTTCTCTTTTTTTTCTCTCTTTCTCTTTCTTCGTTTTACTCGTTCTCGTTCGAAACTCGTGTTTCGAGGGAGTGATTTTCCGTCGTAATATCGCCGGAGTTGTGGCGCTGCCATAATTCGCTAGAATGTTTCGCACCTTCTGTTCCCAGAAAAGATTCTGAGACGTTGGCTGCGTTTTCAATTAGAAATCGTTTGCGCTTAGACACGAAAGATTTAATTGAGAGCGATTTAATCGCGATCATCCCAGTAATATCGAAAGAAAAATAATCGGAGACGTACGCCTTCGCAACGAGGCTCGAATTCCGCGTCAAACCATTGGATCGACAACGTCGATCGAGGAGAAAGAAATTCCAAATTTCAATATTCAAAATCCCATGGATCCTTAAATCTATGTTGAAACGAGTAATTGTAAAATCTGGAAAGTTCACAAAATTACTCCGACATTCCAAGAGATTGCACGATCTGACGATAACTCCCAGAGTTTGCCTCCAAAGAATTCAAGCTTCCTCGACCTTTAACTTAAACTCTCGAAAGTAACGAGAGTAGAAAAACTGAAGCTAGACGCCAAAAATAATTCTCAAAATAATCCTCAAAAGGCGACGAGGAATCGATATTCTAAAAATTTCTTCGAAGATGGAAAAGAAAAGGAGCCATCTCTCTCTATCTCTCTCTCCAAGTAAAAATCTTACGAGAAGAGATGAAACGACCAGGCTTTGATCACGATCGAAACTTTCGAGCACGTCGAAAAGTTGCGCGGAATACGGCGGTGGCTCGCCACCGTGGGAGCGTGTAAGCACGTATATAATGCGTGCGCAAGGTCGCACGATTCGTACGCGCGATACACACGCGCAAACGTTGGCGGCGCGCGCGAGCCAATCGGCTCCAACCCTCTCGCCCATATACGCGTATAGTATGCGTACAATGCGTGTGTGTGTGTGTGTGTGTGTGTATGTATGTGTGTGTGTGTGTGTGCGCGCATTTGTGTGGAGACGCATGAGTCACGGGCGGCGTTTGAAATACGCGCGCTGTCACGGTGTGCGTGCACGCACGCTGAAAGCCAGCCGGAGAGAGAGACGCGTGCCTGACGCATTAGAGCCGTGCACCGCTCAAAATCGATATTGCGAATCTAGCCGGATTATATCCTTCACGGGGCTTCGCGCGATGCTCGTAATCCACGGGTAAACCGTGACCCGCTGTTTTGGCCCCCCCCTCCCTCCCCGCGAGATCACATTTTCCAGCGTCTCTTTTTTTCTCTCTCTCTCTTGAGATTTGTCAACCTATCGCTCACCGGCGTTAGACTTGTGTAATTTTAGGAAACTTTTGTATTCCTTGAAATTCTATAATTTCTGGGGAAAATGCAACTTTCGTTTCCTCCTTTTTAGTAAGAATTTTTACCGCATTTGTGGAAAAATGTATCGAGTTGACATGATTTTTTCTTTTTCTTTTTTTTTTTTCTTCGATTGAAAAATGATTTCAAGGGTTACGAAGAGATCATTATCACGAATATTTTCGAAACTGTATACAAGTATGAAAATTCATACAAATGCAGTGATTTTTTTTCCATTGGAAAATGATTTCAAGAGCGGACACGCGTTTTCAAAGAAATCTGGTACTTTCAAACGAGACACGTGTATCATTATTACACTCTACAGTGTATAGCTGTGCATAACAGTGCAACAGTACAATTTTTAATTATTTCCTACATCACCTGCGTCGAACAAGTGGAACAGAGACAGCACCAGAACCGAATTAATTATTCGCGATCGATATCGTCGATCGCGAAACATTCGGGTAATTAAAACAAGCTCGCCGATCGAATGCGAAGAATTTTTCGCCGGAGAACGATCGGTCGAAACGGGTAGACGAAACTCGCCAAGTAGAATTCCACGCTAGGCAGATTCGTACAGTCTACGCGAATTCACGTGCTCGCGATCGATCTTCGGATTCCACGGATACTTTCAATCCTCCCCTCCCTCCTGCGTTCACTCTCGTGCTAGCATACTCGGCAATTTCGTCGCGAGTTATACGCACGTGTACGAACAATAGCTCCAGTTGACGTTGCTGAACGATATCGAAGTCGACGGCGAGGATTGGGCGTCGTTAATAGGTGTAACCACGAAAATTTTCGTGGTCGTGGTCATGGGCCATGGTTCGCCGGTAGGATCGAGAACGAGGAGAGGGTGCCGAGTGTGCGAAGTCGGGAGCCTTGTCGCGAACACACAGGACACGCCGGCGATTGGCGTGCACGTGCAACCGTTCACGTGCACTTAATGACAAGGTGCGGCACCCCAACGCGCAATTACAGCTGAAAAATGCAAAATACTTTGCTCACGGTTGCCCGTCACTGTTACCCTGTCACGGTTGCTCGATAGATTCCAAAGCCTGATCGAAAAACGAGCGAGCGAACCTCTCCGTGAACCTTCTTCGTAACTGTTGACAAGCAAACGTTCGAGCTGCTGCGAACGAATGGCAAGAGAATTATCTTTGGATACCGTGATACAAGGAACATTTCGAACGAAATAAACTGACGACTTTTACGGAACGCTCGTTTAGTCGCAATTCTTTGCCAGGTGCCTGTGACGTCTATCGTTCGCAGAAATTCCACTTTAAAGTTTCGCATCAACGCGAATGAATTTCCCGCCGAACGACATCGACAATTCAATCGAACTTAACGTCTCGGGAAATCTCCGCAAACCGATGGAAACATCGATTTAACATCGACGAACGATCTCTTCTTGCCCAGAATATTTCAATGCCACCTGGCAACTGGTTGCGCGGACCGTAACGACGACAAATTCGTCGCTTTATTTTCCTTTTTGAACTCGCCGGATCGAAGTTATTAAGAAGTTAATAAACTTGTCACTCGTTTAAACATACTCGAAACTTGAGGAAATGTCGGAATTCTTGGGACAAAACGTTCGCAAGAGGTTAATACGTCTGCGCTACAGTTACACGCGATACAACAGGTACCAAGATAGAAATTAATTAACATAGTTGTTAATAACAACGAGTAACAACAGAGTTTCGCAAGAGTAAAGACAGAAAGTCAGTAAAATTGACAATTGCCAAAGTCACAGCGTGAAAGAATAAAAGTAGTCTGTCTCTGTTCGTAAATTCAGGAGGAGAAGGTGGGGGAGGACGCTCGGCGCGGGCCGGAAACGGCGCGGCGGCCGAGCTTTTCCGATAAGTGTCCCGGTAGCCAGCGAAATCGAGCGGCGAAACAAAAGGGAAACGGTGAAAGTGACGCGCGGAGGGCAGCCAGGGGGCGGAGAACCAGCGCTGCGAATAACGGGAACGCGCCACCGCGCCACGAGATGGAAAGTTCTCTACACAGACGAGCCGGAAACCAAAAGGACCCGAAAGTGTTGCACAGCTCGCGTTTACGCGACTCCTCCATTTCCGCGTAATCTTCACTTCGCGAAATCTGCGTGGAACTTTGTATTCCACGCGCTGATAATTGCATTTCTATCGAAAGTTGATACTTTTCGTTACGTTTACACATCTAAGTTCTAAAATTTCAAAAATTTTAAGGGAAGATGTACTTGAAGTCGCTGTGCAATGGCGAATCTGTTACATTTATTACGTTTATTCTTCTTAACAATATGTGTAAATGGTTAATGTTAAATTTACGTTTCGATTGATGTTTCTTAATTTTCTCTATTCTTCAAGTTTCACGTTCATTTTTAGTAAACAGCCTAGTGCTTTGTAAAATCTTCACTGAACATTTCCAATCGTTTCTGAAATTTTGACAATACGTGTAAATTGTAGATGTTAAAATTCAATTTTCATTTGATGCTTCTGTATTGTTAATTTTCTCCATTCTTTCAATTTTATGTTCGTATTTTGGTAGCAAAGACTGTGCAAAGGCTTCGGCCATTTAATTATCACATTCGTTCATACTTGCGTCGCACGAAACCTAAGAAAAGAAGAGTTCTCCATTCAGAGACTGAAAACCGAAATATTTTGAGGTTTAGATATTATACCCAGAGACTGAAACCGAAATATTTTGAGGTTTAGGTGTATTTGCTTCCATATTATCGTAATATGACTGCTATTTCGAAAATCGGTTTTAATACCGGTATTTTATCGCACAAGGTAAAAATACCGAAATATATACCGGTACGATACCGCTTATTGACGAAAACACATTTTTCATTTTCTTATTAATATTCGGACATCATGTTATTCAAAATATTGTGGATCTCGATTGTTTATAATGGTGAATTTGGATCAATTTTTTAATAATATAATAGACCATTTATTATAGTTTATAGTGACATAAATTTTATTTATTTATTGCACATACTTTTCTCAATGTCAAACAATAAACTGAACTACG
Source organism: Tetragonisca angustula (assembly GCA_036937485.2). Classification (NCBI taxonomy): domain Eukaryota; kingdom Metazoa; phylum Arthropoda; class Insecta; order Hymenoptera; family Apidae; genus Tetragonisca; species Tetragonisca angustula. The sequence goes on along the minus strand of JAWNGG020000008.1, from coordinate 641,936 downwards.
TCGAAATGTAGCAAAAATATTCGGACATTTGAAGAACTACAATATTTGAACCTGAAAATTGTCAACAGAAACGATAATTAATATTTTATCAGGCAGCCCTTAACATCTGCCAACCGCTAACATAAATAAAATAAAAAGAAAACTAATAAAAAAACTAATAAAAATAAACAAAGTGGTACGTGTGTAAGCGTCATCAAATTTACTATCGTCAGCTTTACGAAAACATTTAATCATTGTCATCTTTTCCTTTTCTAATATATTAATATTTTATTTCTCGGTATTATACCGAAATACATCTACCGACCTAACATCGTTTCGATAGCATCGTACCAGTACTCACACCATTTCGGTTTCATCGAACGTAATCGAGCAGTAACCTAAAAATACCGGTATCTGTAATACCGATTCGGTCTCTGGTCGCCTTTTCCTTTTCTAATATATTAATATTTTATTTCTCGGTATTATACCGAAATACATCTACCGACCTAACATCGTTTCGATAGCATCGTACCAGTACTCACACCATTTCGGTTTCATCGAACGTAATCGAACAGTAACCTAAAAATACCGGTATCTGCAATACCGATTCGGTCTCTGGTTCTCATTCTCGCGGTGAATCGACGTTTACCGCGATTCCTCAATCTTCGTGCGACCACACATTCGATCGTGCACAATTATCCACGTATGTAATCGTACGCAGTTTCGAAAGTACGTAGAGAGAGAGAGAGAGAGAGAGGCGTACAGAGAGAGACCATGCGAAGCAGAGGTTTTTAACGCGAGAGAAAGAGCTCATCGGAGCGTGGAAAAGAGAAAGAAGAAAAGAGTTCAGGGGGGGGGTGAAGTAGAGAAGAAAGGAGAAGATGAAAAAGAAGAAAAAAAAAGGAAAGAAAGAGGAGTGAAGGAGAGAGGAAAGAACGATTCTCTCTGTTTCTCTCTGTTTGCTAGCTAGTTGTACGTGCGATTGTGCGTGCGCGCGCGCGTGCTCGTGCTCTCGTAGAGCATCGTGGGCTGCCGGTGTGTTACGGGGAGGCTGTGACTCATCCTGCGGGAGAGGGAGAGGGAGAAGGAGACGGAGACGGGGGAGAGGATGGGGAGGGAGGGGGGGGGAGAGAGAGAAAGAGAGAGAGAGCGAGTCCTGTTCCCGTGGCAGGAAGCAGCGAGTGGGGGCGGGGATCGATATATCGACTCGAGAAACGTTCCTGCCGCTAGCAGGACTGCGTAGATTCAAGGTCCTCTTTTTCTCTGTCCTCTCTCTCGCTCTCTCTCTCGTTCGTGGCTGCTGTCTGCCTCGCTCTCCAGCAACTCCAACAGAGTCGCAGTCTTCTTCCCGTAGCCGAGGAACAAATGCGCGCAAAACTGTAAATTCCGTTCGTTTCCAAGCCTGGTTCCTTTCGACGCTTGGAATTTCACCGTTTTATTCTTCCTCGAGCTTCCTTTCACTCTTTCCTTTTTCTTCCCCTTCTCCGATTTTCGGTCTCGTTTCAGCTTTCGTTCGTTAGAATTCGGCAGAAATATTGGCTTCCCGAATGGGGAGCAAGAGGCTCAGAGGGTGAATTTCAAAGGCACGCTTGTTCTATAAAACTGTTCGAATCGAAGATAGGAAGGACAGTTTCGTCGAGAATGTTTCGAAGATCATAAAGTGAGAGAGATATGACGGTTCAATTTTATTTATAAAACATTTTGTCTTAACAGTGTCTGATATCTGTTGTTGAGCAAATTGTACCTCTTTGTCTCGAAAGAAGCTCAATTTCAGAAACATCGAAACTACAAATCTCTCGGCTCTGGAGCACGCGTGTAAAACTATACACGTAATGATGTTTCTTGATACTCTATCTAAAATTTTATTCTTTTTTTAAATCATGCAGCTAGACGGTAATGTAACGATATTGTATATCAAGTTTCTAAGTAATTACTGGTAACAACAATAATATTATTATTAATAATAACGTTTATTAAGTTTGAAAAACCAAAATTTAAATACGATACAAATCGTGCACGATACATCCCTTGAAACAGATTCCCCCCCCCCCCAAAAAAAAGAAAAAACCAAGTACATAAACTGTGCAATAAATTAACAAGACAAAAACGACTAAAAAATTGAAATTTCTGACACGTTTCTGACACTCTCACCTCACGACAAACTCAGCTTTACCATGTACGTATAATACGACACTGAAAATCGACACGGAGCCCCATCAGCGTGAAACGTCCGGAGGCCCGAAGCCCCGACGATCGATCGGCTCCTCTCCAGTTTGTCGACGGCCGTTCCTCGCTGAAATCGACGATTCGCGAGCCCGCAACAGCCCGAATGGAAAACGCGTACCAACTGTATCGTGCCAAACCATTGGACGATCTACGCGAGCAACGATAGGTTAACCGTAGGTTAGGCGAGAGCGGAGGAGCTTTGGCCATTATTCGGCCTTCGGGGTCTATCGATTCGCAAACATTCGTTGCTGGACCATTCGTCGTTCGATTTGTCGAAGAGAGAAACTTTTCGGTGGGAGGGGAAAAACCGACGCGAATTCGATTCGTTTCGAGCGCGCATACGCCGCGCAATGACTCCGTCCTTTAAAATTGGATTCCTGAATGGCATTACTGGAGGGAACTTATTGTGTTGGTCGCTGGACCAGAGGTTCTCAATCGGTGTCTTTTATCGCTGTGGCTCCGTTTCGACGTGCTGGAACGGGTTTTCAGAATTTGGAAACGTGTGTTCTTCGTTTGTAAACGTCGTCTGGCACGAGACGGTCGAAATAAAGGACAAGTTGGGATCGTGGTTGCAAATTTTGACGATAAGACTTCGATAATACTCGCGATTCGTGACATTATAAATTTTGAAAAACCTGAAATCAAGTGAAAGCACAAACGATTGTTGAATCGAACAATGGCAACATAAACGAAGGTTTTCTCTTTTCCATCCTGTGCATGTATATTTCTTTTACAAGCAATAATGCATATTTTAGGCAACATACGATATATTTTTCTACGCGACAATATATATAATATTATTTCCGAAATATACATTTTAATTACAAAGATATATTCTCTCTTTGGAGGCGAGGCAAAAATTGGAAATGATAATTGCCTTCGGCGTATCGTATGAAATTGTACGTAACTTGCCATCCGAAGATAAATATCGTTATTGACAGCGGTAATGAAGACTCGTTCCGAGAAGAATGTTGAGAAGAACGAGATATCGTGCTGAATAATGGTAATTGAGATTTATTCCAGCAACAGAGACGGCCCGAGCGATAATTGCGCTGGAACTGAGCTTCTTCCTTTTTTAATGCTAGATCCTCCGTTGTAGATCATTCAGTACTTGGCGATTTGACGAGAGAGCTCAAAGAATTATGTCAGTTCTAAACTGCCTTTCTTCTCAAAACAGCGGCGTTACCAATCGAAGAAATTCATTCTCCACACACTGTCTATCTGCCTCGAGGTGAACACTCCGAGAGATCACCGACGTCTCACGTGTTTTCCTCTCTCTTCTTCTCTAACACCCTGTATAATTCCATTAACCGCTTCACGTTCACGGACAAGACGCCCCGTGAACTAATTCTGTCGCGAATCTATGAATGAGATATCCCACGTCTCAACCCTTTCTTTCATGCTTGATGTTGCGTATGCCCCAGCGTCGTGCCTTAATTTAATTAATTGACTGATTGATTAAACGATAAGTGCTATTTGCTTTCGAAGACGGAAACCATCCTCGAATTTCACTGCCTTTGACGCGCTATTCTCAGCAGGGCACGCGGATATTTATTTATACAAATTGGCATTCTTACGGAGGTGGATGAAACAAGTGAGAGACCCAGGTGAAAGACTTTCACCGTCCAGCGGATATCGTGATACAACGAACGCTATGTTTTAAATAGGTTACAGCACACGTGTCTACGTGATACATCGATATGGATATTTTAGAGATAAATAAACTGACGGCCCTCAGAAGTGACGATCGTTGTGGTAATTTTTGTAGGTTTAAATTGTATCAATAATAATAACTTTGGTAATAATGGTAAATTTATATATATTCTATATTTGTATAAATAATTTTATTATTAATCATATATTTTATTTTAATTATATATATAATTTTATTATTAATTATATATTTTATTTTATATTACATTTTATTTTAATTTTATATATATATATAATTTTATTATTAATTATACATTTATATATATAATTTTTCTCAACCCCCCCCCAAAAAAAAAAAAAAAAAAAAAGAAAAGAAGAAGAGAAGAGGACAACGGAGTCACGACGGAGCAGAACGAACCGCGTCTCGTCAGGACTAAGCGGAGAGAGGGCGTTTTATTTCGATATCGCAGACGATCGGCGTCGCGTCCTTCCTTCGTCGCGGTTTCGCACAAAGATTATCGGAAAACGGTGGCGTTTAAATGCGAGCAGATGTACTTAGCCAGCGACAGATGCTCTCTGGAGGCAATGCGAGAAATGGCCGCGCGTCGCCAACGAATTCGTTGCCGGCTTGGCATACGCGCGGCATACACCCCGGGATTCAGGCTGTTTCGACGAGTCGAAAAACATTCGTCGCTCGATCGATACTCGCCTCTCGTTCTTCCTGTACACGCACACTTACGTCGCCACGTGCGTGTACACTGTACACACACACACACATACACACCCAAGTGCACGCACGGCGCACGTATCTCAGGATTAACTAAAATTAAAGCCGGTTCGGCCGAATGCGAGCAAGGACGATCTATTGACATTAACCAGTTTCGCAAATAGGACGCACGGTTGGCAGATGGCGGACACCGGTGGAAGAAAAGGCACAGATCCGGCCCGCGAGATTTCCAAAATGCGATTCGATCGTTCGAAATACGAAACGCCATCTGGTGCACGGGGTGGGGGTGGGGGGATAATTAGATTCTCGTGACGCGAGAGAGAATTTTTGCGATCGCGATCAAGCCCTCCGATTGGAAATGGGATTTCGTTGCTTTCGACGCTTCGAGAAAGATGAAATCGTAGCCTAGCGAGCTGCTACTATTACACAAAGTGAATGGAAACGGGTTTTCTGGACCTCCTAACGAAGCAGCTCGAACAATACAGAATCACGGTGAATCATGTTCGCGTGTACTAAGTATCGGCGTATCTAGCTCCCTTGCAATATCTTTGTGAAAGCAAACGATACGTTGCGAGAAACAACAATCTGTTTCCATGAATAAATCGTTTACCACGTATGGAGAGCAGCAATTTTTAATAACGAGTTGTACGATAATGATAGAGAAAGGATTTGAAAATTTTTGAATTCCAATGACACTTGGATCTCTCGATCGAATATTAGATTTTGATCACTTACTCCTTCGTTATTGTATAATAGTATACATTATCTAAATACAGGTACTGAACGAACAATTCGTCCACCATTATCATAGTAATAATAATTTTTCCTTTCTCGACATACAACTGGAACCTCGTCTATTTCAGGCTCTTGAAATTTTGTTCCAACAACCTTTGTGACAAACAACTTTTCTTTAAATTACGATCAAATTGTATAAAGGATTTGAAAATTTTATTCGCGGTTGAAATCGATGAAATTTAACATCAATTTGATTACCGAGACAAATAATTTCGATGAAACGAGTTTCCGGTGTGATTTTCTGGAAATACTCTCGGATGCCAAGGACTCCGATTTGTAGTTATTTAAAGGAACACTAGTGTATTATCCCCAACAGCTTAACCCTTGTCGTTTCACGAGATCCCGTTAACCCTACAACCATCGTCTATTATGAACTGTTTTGGAAACTCGAAAGTCTAGTTTAATTTAATGTCTAACTCACATTATCTTTATAATTCAATATACAAGTAAAATGACAGAAACATCTTTTAACCTAATGCGCTGGAATTTCGAGAACTTTTCTTCGTCCAAAATTGCAATGCTTTCTCAGTTTTAAGTATATTTAAGTAAAATATAAACGAATAATAAATTTAGTGCATCTCAATAATTTCTATCCAGTGATATCATACCGACGAGTTGAGAAGAAAAAGAAAGAAAGCGACGAATTATCGTATACGGTTTGGTCGCTCGTTATGGTCCGCAATCAGTTGCCAGCGCAAGTGGTTAAAAAATAAAATCGTACAGAGCCGCTGCTTACTTATAAAGTATTGTAAAAATTCACACCGCCACATAATTCCTATCTCAATTCAAAAGCATACCTCAAACTATAATACAGCACATCTTTATATTTTTTTTTCTTTTGGTTTGTGTTGCATTTTTTTCTTTCTGGAAGTAAAAAGGCATTAAACACGCACAAAAAAAAATACCGCCTGCTTTGCTCCACATTGACAGCGTCGCCAAACAAAAATTACTGAACATAATGTAACAAAATACATCAAGAGGAAACATAATCTCTTAGGAAAACGCATGTAGAGAGACACTGACAATTACTCACATGATCTGACATTCTAACATAACCTAGTGATATGAAGAAACAGAATCATCTTAAAAAAAACACACACACACACACACACACACACACACACAGATAGTTCGTCCACGTTTCGTTTCACGTAACATCCATCTCGACGAAAGTGCACGAAAAGGTGCAAACAGGCTCGAATTCACTCGGCGCTTTCCGCGAAAAGGGAAAAAGTCGATTAATCGTCGCCCGGGGCAATTGACTCGATTAAGAGACGCGGACTTAACATTCGTATAAAATGAACACAGCCACCCTGGGTGGGTTTCCCTCCGTCCTTCGTTTCTGTTCCGCTCGAGACTGGCGAAAGGGAGAATGAGAACGGGCGAAAACTTGATTTTCCTCGAAGGAGAGGCGAGCGCGAGCACGTCGCGACAGCGAAATCGCGCGAGTAACGATCGACCCCGGCCACCTTGCCGAGGGAATCTCGCCCTTGGTGCACGGGCCCCGGGTTCTCCGGGATCCGGCCTTCATCAGCCGAGTGTGAAATCCAGTTTTCGTGGTCGTTAGTCGTGGCTCGTCGAGCCGTCGCGATGATCCAGCCGCGTCTAGCCAAATTTTCCCTGGGATTCCGCGCGATTTACTCGCCGTTCGCCATATTTACCGTTCCGCCTCGACAAAACTCTTCGCCTCTCGAACGTGATAATCGAAATACGCGTCGCAGAGATTTCCTTTTACGTTTTTCCACCTGCTCAATTTTTGTTGAGCCTTCCGCCTTGCGCTGGCAACTGGTCCGCGGACCATAACGAGCGACCGAACCTTATTTATTTATTTTTCTCTCGTTATAACCATTATAGTTGGTGTGGTATTATAGTTGGAATGGTTGTAAATAACCATCAGTCACGAAAAGTGATACAATTATAGAAATTTTAAATGTAACGAGGTGATGCGAGACTGACTGTGAGCGAAGAAATTATAAGGAGATACCGAGTAACGAGCGTTTGAAAGATGGAAACGAATGGTTAATTGTACAATAATTCGCCGCTTTCTTTTCCTTTTTGAAACTCGTCGGTGTGATATCGCTGGATGGAAATTTATTATTTACAAGTGATATACTTATCATCCGTTTCGCCTGGGTTACATTTAAATATACTCAAAGCTGAGAAAACGTTGCAATTTGGGACGAAAAATTCTCGACGTGCGTTAGGCACGAGGTTAAATGAAACGTGAAAAAATAAGAAAACGTCAGAAAATGTCAAATTTTGCAGCTGTAAATCTATCAGTTGAAGATTGAAGGTCGTATTAATCTCTTTAAAATTTCGTCCATTTTTTTCCCCCTAAACTTTCAACATCATACTGTAGTAGCGGATTTAATGCTCGCGGGGGCCTGAATAGTCATCAGAGATCTCGTTTTATTTTGGGATTCACTAAACTAAAGCAAATAACAATTAATTTTATAAAATTATCTTCATCGTCTATATGTCGCAGTTGTAATATAAAAAATATCATAGAATAGTAAGTAGACACTAATTGCAAGTAAGTATCGTCTCTCGTACATATAAATCGTATTAATATTTCATCGATAAATTACATAATTTTCAATATGAATGATATATAAATAAACGAAAGATCCAATTCGTTTCTCAACTACAATTCTTCTGCATATTTATTTTTCGTCACTGACTCTCTGGAAGAAAGTTTCCCTTGCAAGTGGCAACAGCTAGATATTGTTAGAAATTTTTACAATTTTCTCACACAGTTCCAACAATCGTTTAATCATTTCTTTCGACAAGCATTCTTGCGTTTTCGGGGACCTGAAGCGTCTCTGTGCCGACGGATGAAAAAAATCTAATCCGAAAGATCGACGTGAAGAGATTTTACGAAGGGAAGAGAAAGAAGGAAAGAGAGAGAAAGAGAGAGAGAGAGAGAGAGAAGGCAAGAGACCCGGAGGAAAGGGGGCAAGGGCAGGGAGTTCACGGTTGCGAGACGAGAGGCGGTCAGGAAGTGGGACGAATTTTTCGACTTCCGCGGCTCGATCGATCCCTTGTGCCCCGGCAGACTCTCAATATCCATTATTACGACGAAATAGGCGCGCGCGCGCGCGCGGGCGCGCCTCGGCGCCTCCCTTTCGCCAGCGAAAAGAAAAAAAAAAAAAAAGAAAGAAAGAAAGAAAGAAAGAAGAAGAAGAAAACCAGGCGAAGACGCGAGAGCGCCGACGTCGAATCGAAACGCGCCTTAATCGTTCGCTTCATTTGCCACGCCAACTGGAATTGGATTCCTTCTTCTCCCCTATTCCGAAAATCGACCTCTCGTCGCGCCGCCCGAGATTTTCGCTGCCAAATTTCACTCATTCTCGAGGGTGGTAGAATGCAGACAAATCTCGAAAGCGAAAGTTTCTATTAAATTCCTGAACAACGTTGCAAAGATGGAACATGTTTGATTGTTTTTTTTTTTCTCTCTTGAGTGTAGCTGCGGTCCCTATTACCTGCATTTAACATATTAAGATTGGTATTGATTTTTTCTTTTTATAGTGGTTTTGTGTGAGTTTCTGATCTTGCTTTGAGCTTTTGCAGGTGAGAAACTTTCAAAAACATGCAGCGACTTGATGTGTAGATTCACGTTGGTACGTGTTTTGTTGTTGTTATCTGTTGAGTGTTTTGTCGTTATTTTCGGTGGGATTTTTGTCCATTTGATAGTTTCCGGTGGTCCTGATTAGATGGCTTTCGTGATTTGTAATTGAGTTGTGTACGAAGTCTTTTATTATTGGTGTGTTGGCTAGTCGATGTAATATTTTTATGGGAGTGTCATATGGTTTGTTTAGTGTTATTCGTAGAAATTTGTTTTGCATCTTTTGAACTTTATTTATATGATTTTCGGCAGCAGCCGTCCAGATCTGATGTCCGTAGATAATGACGGGTCCAACGCAGGTTTTGTACAAGTTTATCTTAATATTTTGTTTTTAAGGAACATATTTGGTCTCGTTTTGGTTGTCTTTAGCCACCTGATTGCGGATCATAACGAGTGACCGAACCGCACACAATAATTCGTCGCTCTCTTTTTGAACTCGCCGATATGATATGACTTTGGGGATAGAAATTATTGAGAAGTAACAAATTTATCATTTGTGTTGCCTGTGTATTTGGTTATACTTGAATATACTTAAAACAGAGATAATATTGCAATTTCGGGACAAAAAATATAGAAATATAGAAAATTTCATGCTTTAACGCTTCAACGTAAGAAATTTAGTCGATTTATAAAACACTGACAACATTTCTCGAAACTGCCTAAATTAAATACACACATAATTATAATTATAACTCAAGTAATACCAAGCATCACGTTTCAATCTCAATTTTACGAAAAATCTCCGTGTCTCGAATGATCGTAGAAAGAGTAATCCAACTTCTCTCGTTTGAACAATTCCGACAATCTTACCGACATAAATTTAAATCGGAGAATTCAAGTTTTCACAAATCCTCCTCTGTAAGTTCCTCCTCTGACAAAAAAAAAAAAAAAAAAAAAAAAAAAGAAATTCCAAAGAAAGTGCTCTGATTCTGCGCGGAAAGAAAAGAAAGAACATCGGCTCCACCGGCGAGAGGAATCGAGCGACTGGCTGAAGCGAAAAAGGCTTTTCCCTCCGTTCTCGAACGCGAACCGAATAATCGGCATTCGGCGGGCTTTTCGGTTCCGGTTTCTCGATAAATCGAAACTGTCGCGAAGCCTGTCAACGTTGCCCCGGTGAGCAGAGAAAGAGGATCTGGCGAGAGTGTTCGGTTACGAGAGTGTACGGGTGCTTCCCCGACGATTCGCGCGCCCGTTTCACATCGGCCGAACCGATAACCGCGCCCGATAACCGGCTGCAATTGCCTCCGGGTTATCGTCCATCAGGCCAATCAACTCTACGCCGGCCCGGCAAGACGCTGAGAAATCGCTCATTCACTTTTTCCACGGCCTTGGAGAGCGAAAGCCGAAACGAACGCCTCGCGCTCGACGCGAGATCCGTTTCGAGGAGGATTCGATCGACCGACGACCGCGTTCTCGGGTGACGTTGATGGGGTGCCTTTGTTCGACTGCAACGGTGTGGGTGATTGATGATTATGATGATTAGGACGGGGCAACGCGGCGTTTTGGAAACGGAGCGTTATGATCAATTCGGCGCGGTTGCAGCCCCGCGTGAGAAATGGGATTGCGTAATGAGTCGCGTGGACTGGCGTTCGATTATTCGCGTAAATTTGCTTCGTCGCTTTTTTCCGGTCAAATTGACATTTTTCTTTTTTTCTTTTTCCTTTCTTGACAAGCAAGAACCGTGCTGCGTATGTGCGACTGCGACTCGAAATGGGAATTGTAATAACTCAACGATACGTTTTATCATCCGAGAAGGAGAGGCACAATTTTCGAATATTTATTAAAACGCGCGAAGAATTCGAAATGCAAACAGTCCTCGGTGTGTCCAAGATATGAAACAAATTTCCATCGAAACGAAAACACGCGTGTACCTGCCAGTCACTTTTCAAATTCACGTTCATCTAGAAAATAAAATCAATTTCTATTTGCAAGAATCCACACAAACGTCCTCGATTCTATCATATTCTCCAAATAGAGAGGGAGGATCGCGCGTTCTTGCAATTTCTAAATCCTGTTCTCTCTCTCCCTCTGTGTGTGTGTCTCTGTAGCTCTGTCCTCGCGTAGGATACAGGATTTTCCAGCGCTGGCCTTGGCCCCGAGCGGCGACGAATCGCGCGAGAACCCGGTCAGAAACGCGGCACGTATCGCGAGACACACCGACGCGAACTCACTACGCTGAAGAAGATCGCTGCCCCCGGTGGTTCCGCCGCGTGATCCTCGACCGGCACGTGTGAACCGCCGTTCTCCGCCACGTAACACACCACGTAATACCGCGTAAGCGGTCGCGTGGGCGTTGACACTTCTTTCGGCTGCCTCTCGACTTTACCGTCTTGCCTACACGACGCGCTAGACGTGCTACAGGATATTTCACAACAAGTGGTTGTTTCTCTGCTATCGCGACGTGACGCGCGACACGGGATGAAATTTTCTTAACCACTGGACAATGTGCGCACAGTGATTTCTGGTCTGTCTTTTGTTTTTTTTTCTTTTTTTTTTTTACGTACGATCAGAAGAAAATTTTTATATTGGATTTTATACGCTTTGATTTTATGATAATTGTAACTATAAAGAAGTGGAACTTAAATAAGAATATGGATGGATGTCTATAAATATGGAGGAATCCACGGTATGACGACATTTTTTACCAACACGTTCCATAGTTGTACAATTATTTCTCGTCATTGATTGCTGCTGCAGTGGTAGATGTATATAGAACATTCTGAAATAACTGTGGATTGTCACATGCGATATTGAAATTGGAAAGAAGCGTAGAATGAGATTTTTTAACCTTTGGACAGAGGGTGGTTTTGTGATCATGTGATCTAGTAATTTTTGCGTACAGTTGGGAGAAAATTTTTGTATTGTTCCTTTATTTTATAATAACTAGAGATAGAAATCTAAGAAATGGAATCTAGATTATATATATGGCCATTATAGAATGGAACCTAGATTATGACCGTTATAGAACTCGTATTTATGTCCATAATGGAGAAAAACGAACGTACGTATAGAATAAATATACACATATACAATGCGAAGAAGCTCAACCCTTGAGAATTCCTGGAGAACGAAACATTCCAGAAATATTTCCCTTTGGAAAATCAACTGCTTCTTCCATAACTGTCAACCTTGGCACAAAGGGGCGGCAATGCAGCCAATTAACCGGTTCGCGCGAACGGATACTTCTTCTCCTGCGGATAGCGTGCGTATCGATCCAATTGCAGCGAAACCCGGCAAGTGGCGAACGTTTTCAAGGGTTGACCGATGCCGGTGGAGAGGATGGGCGAGAATATCGTGCCAATTGCACGATCGTGATTTCACTCAACTCGTAGACAAATCGTAACCTCAACTTCCTTCTCTGTTTCGAAAATTCTACACGCCTTCTACGAGAAAGAAAAAAAAAAAAAGAGAAACTGGCAAGTTTTCAAATTCGTGCCAAGCTTCTCTCTCGCGTTTATTATCCCTCCGAAAAAAAAAGAAAAAAAAAAAGAAAAGAAAAGGGAAAATAAAATGAACGGAAGCTGCCGTGTCCATTCAGCTTTCACTCCTCGAAACCAACGTCCCTTCCCATCTCAGAGAACGCACGCACTCGCGACAGAGGAGGAGGGAAACGAGAAAGAGAAGGAACGCGCGAGGGGTTAAAATCGTTTGCCCCCGTCGGCTGAAGCGAAGCGGGTCAAAACAGCGAGAAAAGACGATAAAAATTGGGGCATCGCGGATGGCCTCTCGACGGCAGCCAGGTGCACGATGAACCGGAGGGTGGCCTCCTGTTTCGCGAGCAGAAAGACAGCCGGGGATGAGCCTTCCCCCGGGATAAAGAGGGTGTTAAGATCCGCGAGGGTGTGGGTTGTTGTGACGGCGAGCCTGTATACCGGGGCCTTCGACTCTCGTGCCGCTGCCCATCTATCATCCGTTTCTCTCGTTTCTTTTTTTTTTTCATTACTTCTCTTTTTTACCCTGCCTTTGTCGTGCGTCGTCCCGCTCGCGACTCTCTCTCTCTCTCTCTCTCTTTCTCTTTCTCTCCCTCGTCCCCGCTCGACCGCTGCCACGATGCACTCGTAAAGATCAGAGAACGTTTCGAGAAGTGTTATACACACCCGTCTGTCGCTCTTTGCTTTTTCTACTTTGATGTAGAAAAGTAGCCGTGCCCAGTTTTCGATCGTGGATATTTGAGATTTGAAATTTTCAACTCGTTTTAATCAGTCGAAAACTGCTTCCGAGAGAATATTAGGTTCCGCGGTATCAGCGATTTCGAGAGAATGTCATTTTAGCGAAATCCTCGCTTCTTCAAATTTCTAATCGAAATTATCGAACATTACGGGAGCTCTTTTAGAAAAGAAAAAATCGCAGACTAAAATTTGATCGATATGATCGATGGAAATAAGAATTACGAAGAAGCCCGTAACTTGGTCATTTTTCAACTAAGGGAACACTCTGATTCTGACGAAATTTGGCATAATGTAACTTTCCAAAAAAATGCTCGACGCGTATCTTTTTTTCATCGGCAATTGTCACAACGATAATGTGAAAATTACCTCAAATTACCTCAAATTTGGAAATGCAGAATATACGTAACTCGGAAATTATCGACGATAGAGTTTTCGTGTAAATTGACGAAAATTATTATTTCTCAACGACGAATTTAATCGCGTGTACGATTTTGCAAAAAAAAAAAAAAATTTTTTTTGTTTAAACGATAAATTTCTTCAACGTATGTTCTCGAATATTTTTATTTTATAAAAATATTTTATTTTGAAAGACACCTTCAAACACAACAATTTATAGTTCATGTTATTGGACTCTTGATTTTTGCATCTTTACAAAGAGAAGAGTATATTTTCAAATATTTCTCGAAAGGATACAAAAATCCAAGAAATCCAAAGCGAGACAAGATCTATGTCTATGATATTTTTCAGACACGAGTCCAAAATATCGCTCCAGTTGCCTATAGCAATTACGTCGGAGGACGTTGCTAGCAGGGTGTGAAACGTTTCGAGAAGTTTAACATAATCGACTGTCAAGATCGCTGACGGAGCGACGAACTCGATACGATACGACGACGACGGGTTTATTCAGCGATCGATTTCGAGAATCGCGTATTATTTGCGCTCGACGGGGCTATCATCGAGCGGAACAACAATTTTCTCGTTTAATCGCGGCTCATCACGAGATGCGCTCTGCCTACGCACGCCTGTCCGTGAAAGTCACGATAATAGCTGTCAGTGACTCACTTAAGGTCAGCTCTCGGAAAGTAGCGCGATAAAGACTCAAGAAGAGTCGACGGACTCGTGAAAATGCGAAATTGCGAAAAATTGATTAAATTCTAGTTGATCGAGTACCTTCGATCAAAAAATGTTTCAAAGTCCCGAGTTTCTAAATAAATTCGAAATATTTGTTACACTGGAATTACAGTACAGCGGCAAATTTATTGTTAGAATATCTTCGTGATTGAAAGATTCGCGAAAGATGAGATCAGTTTGAAAAAAAGACGCACGCTACAATCGCCGCGCGTGGTGTAACAGCCTGTACAGCATTATCGCGTTTGTATAATAACATCGTAACGAAGGGAAATTGCATCGGCCGAAACGCGAGAATGAAGCGTTATTTACTACGAACGATACGGGCGGAAAATGGCAGATCTAGCCGAACGATTGGCAACGAGCGGCTAATATCGCTCGTTTCACACCCACGCGTCACGTCGACGAATAAATGCCATTCCATAGAATACGTTCCTCTTATCAGTATCAACGACCGACCCGTTCGATTCCCCGTCGAACGTTGATCTGCGTTCTTTCCACCCGCGAAACAAAGAAACGAGAGAAAAAAAAAAAAGAACGAAGGAAAGATGGAAAAGAAACAGCGACAAACGTCACGAATCCTCGATTTTTCGCTCTCGCGGCTGGAATGAGAAATCTTTGGCGTGTCGATTCGTTTCAGTTGTTAGGCAAACTGTACGTTTTATCGCGGCCACGAAGGAGAGATGGAAGAGAGAGAGAGAGAGAGAGGAAAAGGGAGCGCGTTAGGCCGTAATCGGCAGCAAACAACACGTTTGTTTCTGAACGGGCGTGAGTTCGATACGCGATTATTATGACCCGCGACGAGCCTTGAACTTGCCCTACGATAAGCGGGGCTGCTGCTTACGAGACGGCGACGCCGCCGCCGCGGCTGTTTGTTGCACACCGCTCTGCACACGCTCGCCCGCGACTTTGCCATTAAATTGACTCGCGTCGGGGTACAATGACCCCGTGTATTCGAGTTTTCGAAACGAGCTCTCTCCGCGCCGCCGTTCTCGCTTTCGATCGTCACCACTCTGTCCAATCTTGTATCGAAGCATTTCCTCTATTTCTTTTTCTTTTTCTTTTTTTCTTTAAATTTTATATTACACACAGTAAAAAGAGTGATTTTGAATATATTTTTTATTTTTTGTTTGAAAGAAGAAACGTCGAATTTCCACCGTTTGGATAAAATTGAAATCGAACTGGGGTTGAAGATGTTTGAGAGGAGCAGATGGCGAATAATGTAAATAAATTGGAACGCAATTCTGCTTTTCAGGGTAAAGTAATCGTGGAATAGTATCGACTTGCATCGACGTTGTTGGAACGTGACACGTGATTTTCTGTTGCGTCAGTGTGAACGATACGAATGCCTTTATTCGACGATCGTTGCAGCCTCTTTCTTTTTTTTCTTTTTCTTTCTTTTTTTTTTTTTTCTCAAACAATTAACACATGTGCACTTTCTTGGTATCGAACAACTGAACCGTGGCGTTGCAAATGCATAATTGACGATAGCCTTTATTTGCAGGGCAGCGACCCTGATAAATAAAAGGAAGTAAATCATTCGCGTTGCCTCGATAAAAAGAATCGCGAGAGAAATCAATCGAGAACGATCAATCTCGTAAAAATACTCGTCCCCCCCCGCCCCCCCCGGTTGTCAAAGAAAAACAGTTCCCTGCTTTAAGAAACCAAATCGATCGATCATCTTCTCAAGTTTCTCAACGAGAATACTCGTTCTACGCTTGCAATTAGCTGTCGAAGGCTACTCGTTAACGCTCGATCCGTCAAAGTGCAACGAATTCTCAGATCCTAGAAGAAAAAGGACGAGAAAGGGGAAACGGAATTTGGCGTGACACTCGAGATTAGGCCCGCCGGGGCAGAAAAGAAATTTTCCAAGAGGAACAGTAGAAAAGAAAACGTCGTTGCGCGACGCTGTGGCACTCATTCGAGCACAGCTCGAACCCGTCGCTGGGAGAAACGACCGAGCAGCCAAACAGCCAGCCAGCCAACGAGCCAGTCAACCCACCAACCCCCTATTCAATGTCGCTACAATAATAAACCACCTCGGTTATCTGTATTTCTGTATTTCCCTCTGGGATTCTCGGCACATTCAGGCATCGGGGCCAAGTTCAGCCTCTATCTATCTATCTATATATATATATATATATGTATATATATATATATATATATATATATATATATATATATATATATATATATATATACACACACGCGAATGTTCTATAACACGTGGCTGTGTGCCACTGTTTATCCTACCCTGGCATCCGTGCTCTACCCCTTTCCCCCGGCGGGCGAGCCACCCGCGTGCACCTGGATTTTCACGAATTTCCAGCGAAACGCCAACCGGCACAAGCGGACGCCACCCCCCTTTCCCAACGCGATGTCGCGTGCCGACCACCTTCATTTTCGCGCCCGTTTCATCGCCCCCTTCGATCCGCCCGTTCTCGCAGAATTGCTCCAGTTACACGGGCGCGAACGTTCGCGTGGCGCAACAGGATTCCTCTTGCAGCGAAAGTGAATCCGGACGCGCGCGCAACCGGCCAGGTTTTCAACTTCGCGCTCCATTTTTTTTTTTTTTTTTTTTTTTGAAATACAAGAGTTGGGATTTTTCGCTTTGTTAAACTGCTTCGTGACGTTTCGATTACTTTGCAACGCGAATTTTGTTAATAAATGTTATGAATAAATAAGTTGGAGAGTTTTGATCTACCGTCTTTTGTATTAGAGCGACACCTATGTTCGCCATTGTAATAAAAAGACTCGGCGACAATCTTAAATAACATAAATAAATGTTGGAGAGTTCTAATCTCCCGTCTTTTGTATTTGAACGACAATTATATAATCATCGTTGTAATAAAGAGACTCTGCTGCTCTTTTGTTCTCTAGTAAACGAAAAATAACAATGTGTGTTCAAACTCTGTCGTCTTTATATATCCATTTTAAATTGCACGATCCTCAATAAATTACGTCAATAAGACATTCTACTTTACAGATTACCATATATGTTATATTTCACGTGTCTATAAACGAAAAGATCGAATGCTCGCGACATCTAATCTTAAATAATATAAACAAATGTTGGAGAGTTCTAATCTTTTGTATTTGAACGATATAATAAAGAGACTCTGCTGCTCTTTTGTTCTCTAGTAAACGAAGAATAGCAACGTGTGTCGACTTTTATATATCCATTTTAAATTGCACGATTTTCAACAAATTACGACGATAAAACATTCTACTTTACAGATTACCATATACGTTATATTTCACGTGTCTATAAACGAAAAAATCGAATACTCGCGACATCTGATCTTAAATAATATAGACAAATGTTGGAGAGTTCTAATCTTTTGTATTTGAACGATATAATAAAGAGACTCTGCTGCTCTTTTGTTCTCTAGTAAACGAAGAATAGCAACGTGTGTTCAAACTCTGTCGCCTTTTATATATCCATTTTAAATTGCACGATCCTCAACAAAACGCTCTACTTTACAGATTACCATGTACGTTATATCTCGCGTGTCTATAAAAGGAAAATTCGAATGTTCGCGACGTGTAACAGGTTAAGAAAAGAAAAAAAAAAAAAAAAGAAAAAAGTGGCACTAACCTTTTTCTCGGTGAGCTTCTCGCACCGCCTCATCTTGCAGATCTGATGGCTCTTGTCGTTCCGGCAGGGCGCGCAATCGCCGCAGTTGTCCTTGCGTTGACAACCGATGCACTCGCCGCACCTCTTGCGTTTCTTCTTGGCCGGCTTGTCGCTGAGGCCGCCGTCACCGTCGGCGTCGGCCATACCGCCGCCGAGGTGATGCGGCCCCCTGTTCGCCGTGGACGAGACCGCCGCCACTTGCCCGGAACTCTCGACGTTCCCGGCGCCAGCGCTGTCTTCCGACTCCATCGAGCCGGCCCGTATTTTTCTACGCTCTTTCTTCCTGCCGTCGATGCCGATCGGCCTGGACGTCGGCGACGAGTCGAGCACCGTGGACATCGGGTTCTGAAAGTTGGCGTGATGAAGCTGCGGGTAATCGGGCTTCACCACGGTCAACACCGTGTGATGAGGATGGCCAGGGGGCGGCGGTGGGAACGCCTGTACCGGGCTGGACCCGAGCAGTTGGATGTGCCTTTCGTCGAGTAGCTGCTGCTGAAGCGCCGGCACCTCTCTGGCTTGGACCGGTGCTGGTACCAAAGGGTAACCGACGCTGCCACGGTGCGGATGCGGGGCTGGAAGCGGCGTGCCGAGGGTGTGGAAGCTCGGCAGGCCGACCGCCGACGTGACAGGTGGCGAGTGCGATATCGAGGCTGGCGACAATGGCGTGAGCGCGGTTAATTGAGGCTCTGCCTCGCTAGGAGCGGTAAATTGACTCGCGAAGCTCGGCAGACCTTCGGCGGCCGGTGTGGCGGTCGGCGCGCCGCCACCAACCGCGTTCTTCGACTCCCATGGCCTGTACTGGCTGGCGAGCACCACCTCGCCCCGTGAATCGATCAAGCGACCCGTCAATCCCTCGTAGTAGTCCCAGGAGGACGTCAGACCGAGTCCGACGTCCTGCGAGTGAAGGGTAGTCAGTGTTGTCGAGCTGTCCATCGCGTTGTCTCCGGCGAAGCTGCTGAATGGCGGCAGGTGACGCGCCGGATCACCTGGACCGACCGAGCTCGGCGAGGTCGCGACCGCCGCCGGAGGGCTTCCTGTTACCCTCTCGGTGGCGACGACCTCCTTCGTTACCTCGGCGCTCATCTTCCTCCCCGCCACGTCATCTCGACGTGAACCCCCTGCGCGCAGGAGGTCGCGTTACTTTTCTTCTGCCGGGGGGCGAACGTCGTTTCTTTCACGCCGGGCGACGGGCTGATGCCGAGACGACGACGACGCGACGGGAACCGGTACGCGGTTGCGTATCTCTTCCTCAATTCCGCCTTTTCTCCTCCCCTCCGTCTGATTTTAGAAACGGTGGCTCGTGTTTCCACGATCCACGTGACTGGACGCTCGTTATCGGGATTATCCGCTCTGGTCGACGCGCGCTCCGGGGCAACGCCGTGACATCTGACAGAACGGGACCAATTCTCCTCCTCCTCCTCCTCCTCCTCCTCCTTCTCCACTATCGATGCTGTTTCCCGTGCCACGAACCTTGACTCGACGAAGCTGAAAACGCTGCTTCCTCTCAGCGATTCTTCCCCGACGCTCTCCTCTTTTATTCCGCTTTTATTCTCTTCCGCGTGTATGTCTTTCTTGTTGCTCGCGTGTGTATCGGTGTGTATCGATGTGTATTCAGTGTGTACGTGCGATTTTTTTTTTCCTTTTGCTTTTGAATTTCTCCTCCCTTCTGCCTCTTGTTCTTCGTTCTTCCTCTCTCGCGTTCACTCTTGTCGTCACTTTCACTCGCTCTCTCTCTCTCTCTCTCTCTCGCTCTCTCTTTCTACCTCTCTCTATAACTCTATTTCTGTCGTTTGTACTCAACAGGTTTAGGCTACGAACTGAAGTAGATCGGTTTCTCTGGGAGTAATTATATGCGAGTCCCCTTTTCCGGATATATAGGGCGGCCTGCGTTCTCTCCGTCTGTCTTACGCTTTGGATGGGACTCTTCTTTCTTCCTTAATTAGATACTCTCATACGCGTTTCTCTACGAGTAACTGCGTCAGTTTCTTTTTTTTTTTTTTCTCTCGTTTTGTTCTTTCCTTTCCTTTTATTCTTTTGTCAAAAAAAAAAAAAAAAATTTTAAAAAAACGATCGTTAACCTTTCACTTTCCTTTCTCTCGTTCGTCTGTCGCGCGTCAACTTTCGTGTGATGTTACTTGATAAGAACTCTCGATGAAACACTTTCAAGTCGGTCGGTTTCTACTTGTGTCTCTTGTATTTCGGTTCTGCGATTTTTCTTTTTTTTCCTTCTTCTTCTCCTTCTTCTTCTATTTTTACCTTTGTTCCGTTTGCCTCTGATTCTGAAAATCTGCTCGCGAAGAGATCGCCGCTCGTCTAGCTGGTTAGTGAGTATATATCGTTAGTTCGCTGAGTGATTAGTAGAAAAAAGAAAATGGTAGATTCTTTGGTTTACGGTTTTTACTTCTTTCTTTTTCTTTCCCCTTTTGTCTTCCTCTTCTTCCTTTTTCTTCCTTCTTTTCTTCTCTTTTGTTTAATCTGCCCTTAAACGTACAACAATCGTCTCAAACGCGTTTCCCCCCCTTTTTTGTATTTTTTTTCTTTTTACTCTGTTTCCCCTTGTTTTTCGTTTTATTTTCTTCTTCTTCTTTCGCTTCGTCTTTCGATTTGGCACTGGCGGACTTTTTTTTTTTTTTTAATCTTTTTCTTTTTTTTCAGATATACTTTGTACACTAATTAGATACTATAGCTCTTAATGCTTTGTCTTCTTCTGAACTTAAGCTCTTGAATTATCTTCTTTCTTCTTCTTCGTTTTTTTCGCTTTTTTTCCCTCCCTTTCTTTGTTTTACGTCGATATAAACACACTAATTACTTCTTTCGCGCTTCGTAAGAAAATAGAAATCACTTGAGGTTAATGTGGCTTGTTAGAAGGCGGTTGATTTGTACGATCTGCAACAGAGAAAGACACAGCCGGATGTTAAAAACCAATTTTCACAACGTTGCTCCTCTTTCGTCAATCGCGCGCTAACTCTCGCGTTCTTGCTTCCTTTCATTCATCTCGTTCGTTCTGATACTCCAAAATAAAATGAAAATCGAAGCCCCTTTCAGTCAGATTCAACGCTTCATCCTCGAGTTTTTTTGCGAAATTTTTGCAGTCGCGACGCTTGTTTCTAATCTCTCGCGAAAAGAAATATCTCGTTCTTTTCGAAAACAAAAAAAAAATACAATCAGAAAACTTTCTTCAACGAGATTGGAAGAAAAGACGTGGAGAAGAAGCGATTCACAGCGGGGAGGAAAGAAACGGAGCGTTTTTCGGAGACGAGAAAAAGAAAAGAGAGAAAAGAGAGAAAAGAAGAAGAAGAAAAAACAGAAGAAAAGTCGCGATGACGAGGGCTCGTTGAGCCCTCCCCTTTCTCCGTGGTCACGTGAGGCGATCGTAAGCGAGAACGTGACACGCGACTACGTGGGAACGTGTCATAGACGTTACCATAACGTGACCATCGCTAAAGCCAAGGTTACTATTACGTTCGGCGTGTCTGCACACCTACTCGCTCGCTTTGATACCCGCGAATGTTGTGCCCTAGTCCCCGGACGGTTCATTCAACGTTGCTTAGACCGTTGACGATGGCTACGAGCTATTCGCGTTCCACCATTCTTTGTTTCTTTGGTCACGTTACATCACGTTGATTGCGACACACGTTCCGTGCCCTCGACTTCAAGTCGCGGCGTACGTTTAATTCTTTTTGGTAATTGAATTTGATCGGTGGGTTCGAGGTACAGGAAAACAGATCGTTTTGAATATTTATACTAGGCTTAGATCGATAATTCGCCATTTTCAGAGGGACAGGTTACTTTCGATGTGGTCGAGCACAAATTAAATTTAACGCAAAAGTGAAAATTGTCATTTAAAGTTCACACGTCTTATTTTTATTCCAACACGTACAATTTAAATGCTCCGACGAGGCATTTGAACAATAAACATCGAACAAGCTGGTGTTCCAGCAAGCTGAAATTCCATTTACTCCTCAATATTCAAATAAATTGCAACAAACGTCCGATATAATCGAGGTGGAACAATTGTTCGACGAAGCAATACGCGAACGATTGAGAAAAGAATTTTGGTTGGATTTTCCAAGGAAGGAAAGGAAGTTTGGCAAGGGAGCGAGACGATTCGCAAGCGGTTCCGAGCCATCGTCGAAAACCGATGCAATGCTGGTCCTCTGTGAGATATCGACCGCCATTTAACCCCCCCTCTCTCTCACTCTCTCCCTTTCTCCCTTATTCGCAATGCACATAGAATACACATAGCACACGACGAGCAACGCTACGCTTCTACATCCATCTTGGCGCGTGTATTTACGCGCGCCAGCCAGTCAGCCAGCTTTTGAACGGCTGGCGGGATGCACATAATGGCCGGTGTACATAGAGAGAGCAATAGCTCGCTCGGTCGCTATCTCACCGCTGCCGCGCCGCCACTCTCGCTCTGCAAAACTCTCTCTCTCTCTCTCTCTCTCTCTAATAGCTTTACAGCTGCAGCCAACAGAGCTTTCGCTATCGTTGGCAACTTGCACTGTCGTTCCACGCGCACTTTCTCTCGCCGCGAATTAAACCGCGAGTCACGTTCGAATCTGCCCGGTTCGCGCTGCGCCGAGCGCCAACACCTGATGACGAAGCACGAGGGTTGAAGTTTTCGTCGCGCAAGACATCGGTCCAAACGTCACTCTATGACAGAGAATCGACTGTTATTCTCGCTTTTACAGAGTGGTGCACGCGGTTCGGACACAATTCTTAAATAGAAGAAAAAATAGACACGCCACGTGCGTACAAACGAACATTTTTCTAACAAAGGTTATCGTCTTTGGTGACAGATCAGGCTTTGACAGACCTCTTCTCCCAACGCGTGTCGTTTCGAGATTCTCGACGATTTTCAATCGTTGCGTCCTTTTTTTTTTTTTTTTTTGAGATTCGAGATTCTTGCGAAAAGTGTGTGACGCGAGAGAGAGAGAGAGAGAGAGAGAAATTTTTTCGAGACCAATGAGAATCTCAAGCGTGCCACGTGGAATGGCAAGCGGGCATGTGTGTATGTGACAGGCAACAAAGACAAATTCGGGCCAGTTGGCACGAATTAACGAAGAATCGAACCGTTCCACGAATTTCCTCGAACCTTGAGCCGCCGTGCATCAGAAATAACGACGTTTGAGCGAGCAGCCCGGGAATTCTTCGCTCCAGCAAAGAGACTAAGATCCATTCGATGTCGCTTATTAACCCTTTCGGTCCCGGGAGAGAGGGGGAAGGGAATTCAGGAATCCCCTGAGCCTCTAATTTAAAGAATATTATACCTGAGAGCTATTTCCTTTTTCTCTTTTTTTAAATAAATTTATAACGTTTGCCATGAAATCTTGAC
The DNA here is from genome assembly GCA_036937485.2 of Tetragonisca angustula. Lineage (NCBI taxonomy): Eukaryota > Metazoa > Arthropoda > Insecta > Hymenoptera > Apidae > Tetragonisca > Tetragonisca angustula. The sequence continues at coordinate 618,656 of JAWNGG020000008.1, read as the reverse complement.
GATGAAATAAAAGAGATATTTTTATACGTTCTTCCAAGGAGATTATATTTTCTAATTTTCTAACTTTTTTTCCATTCTGTAAATTTGTTCTGTAAATTTTCATCTTCTTCTGTTACTGCAAAGAGTGTCATCGACGCTGTCTTAAAATTTCGAGCAAATAGTGTAAATTTGAATTCACCAAATTTTCTAATTTTTTTTCTATTGTGTAAATTTTTCTGTTATTGGAAAGAGTGTCATCGACGCTGTCTTAAAATTTCGAGCAAATAGTGTAAATTTGAATTCACCAAATTTTCTAATTTTTTTTCTATTGTGTAAATTTTTCTGTTATTGCAAAGAGTGTCATCGACGCTGTCCTAAAATTTCGAGCAAATAGTGTAAATTTGAATTTACGAAATTTTCTAATTTTTTTTCTATTCTGTAAATTTTCATCTTTTTCTGTTACTGCGAAGAGTGTCATCGACGCTGTCTTAAAATTTCGAGCAAATAGTGTAAATTTGAATTCACGAAATTTTCTAACTTTTTTTCTATTCTGTAAATTTGTTCTGTAAATTTTCATCTTCTTCTGTTACTGCAAAGAGTGTCATCGACGCTGTCTTAAAATTTCGAGCAATAAATTTCATCAGAATGGGTGTCGAACTACGCTCGGCTACTTCGAGATTTATCAAGTATAAAACTGTTCTCCTTCTTTTTCGTTAATCCAAGCTACGTTCCTTTGACATTATCGTTCCAAAAATATCTTTTATATTCGCGTAACTTTGTCACATTCGAGACCGCTTTGCCTCGACAAGCTTTACAAAAAAAATCATTGAAATGGTCCGTTCGAACTATTGTGTAACTTTTCTACTGAATGTTAAACATTATTTTAAAATTCCTTTACATGTTTCATTTAATCGAAAATAATTGAGGAAAAAGGGTTAACAATAAGATCAAAAAAAAAGAAAAAAAAATCTCCGAGCAAGAAGAATTCCAAAAATTTAAAATAATCAGAAACGGGAAACGAGTTTTGCAGAAATTTTCGTTTTGTGCCCAAAAACACCAGCACTGGCGATCGGGCGATTGAACTTTCCGATGGCTGTCCATAAATCTCTAATCTAGACTGAATACCGCGAACTTTAGTCTTTAAAGGTCGCGGAACTCGCATCGTTGATAACGCGTCCGCGAACAACCTTCCCGGCGTTCCCTTTTTTTTTCTTGCGCGCTGCGAAAGAAGCATCGCCACTCTCCGGCAAAGATAGTTTCGAACGAAATCGGCGAATTTCGTGACCACCGCTCAGATATATAAATCGCTGTAGTTGCCGTCGAGAAATCGATCCGTCTCGTATCAGCGTATCCGACTTGACGCGAAACTTTCTTCCCGCATCTTCCAGATGTTTTATCGTTTCTCAGACTTCCCTGGCCAAGGGATCGGTATAAATTAAAGCTATCTCCTGGATAGATTTCGATTTCGTGTGTGTATGTGTGTGTGTGTGTGTGTGTGTACATATGTCTGCGTTTGTACGTCGAGAGGCGAGTCTGAAGATAATTCAAATTTATGGACATTGGAGCGAGTGAGGCGAGAAAGAATTAACGTGATGTGTAAATATCCGTAAATATTCGAAATACAATGTTTACACGTTATATATAGAAGTGTTATTATATTATAGTATTATTTATGTATGTGTGGTATTACTAATGTTTACATGTTACTGTAGTATTTGTATAATTAATATTTATATTTATATATTGCTATGGTATTAATATTTAATTAATATAATTATATTGATATAATATAATTAATATTTATATATTACTATAGTATTTCAGTATTATATATATAATTAATATATATATATATTACTAGTATTTATATGTTACTATAGTATTTCAGTATTATATATATCAGGTAAAACAAACTTCTACTTAGGTTCCATTTGATCAATCGTAACGCACCCGTTTATAAATATACTCAGACACGTTGTAATTCGATTTTTTAGAAATTTGGGGAAGATACAATTGTCGAAGTTGGGGATACTGAAGAAAAATGGAAAAATTTTTCAAAGACACGGGAAGGTCGCCCGACAAACTTGCAACATGGAAAACGACCGCAAAAACTACAGTCGAAAGGTCCACTCCAATTTGTGTGATACACCTTAATTACTTAATCTCTCGATATAATTCAACGCAGAGGCACGATTTCCATTACGCGCAGGAATCATCATCCTACATGAATAAAAAAAAAAAATTGTCGCCGAATAAATTCGACTGTCACGTCAATTTTCAAAAAAAAAAAAAAAAAAGAAACGAAATCGACAACAAGCAAAAAAATGGGAAAAGAGAGCTCGAGTGGCTGCGAGCACGGATCCGCGAGCGAGCTGGGAGGGAGCGACGAGGGAAACGTAGCCGGAAGCCGACGTCGCGACGACGAAATTTCGAAAAGCGACGGTGGCGGCCGTGAAAAGGAGCAGGAAGAAGGGGACACACAGCTGGCGCCTGGTCGCGTTGTTGCACTCTCGTCGAATCGACCGTGTAGCGGCGGGCCCGCTTACACGCGCTTACACGCGCGCTCTGTGTGCGTGCGTGCGTGTTGCGCGCAGAAAAATTCAATAGCGCGCTCGCTCTCGCGCTGGTCGCGCTAGCGTGCGTAGCAGCGACATCGAGCGATATATCCCTCGTCGTCGGCACGCAGGAGCGCGCGCGGGCTTCCCAGAAGCGGAGCGCAACGCGCCGCGCGGGCCAGCTGGCCAACAGAAAGAGAGATCGGAGATTCCGCGCGCTTGGAATTAATATTAGACGGCGACGAGTGCGCGCCATCGAAAAAAACCGAGCGAACGAAACCTGCGCTGCCAGCCGAGGCCTTTGTGCGCGGCGTATATTCTGCCGCCTCGCTCGCCGAAAGCAAACAACTCTCTGAAAATGGAAAATCATCGATTATCGCCCGATTGCTTCGATTTCTCGAAAATTGGACTGGCAATCCGAAGAGAAAGAATCGATGTTAGAAACGACGTACAGTCAAGGGTACAATTGTGCGAACGACGATGAAAAATTGTCGTAGAGAAACTCAATTTAGTCCGTTTTTAAAACGTAACTTTGACAGTCGGCAGTTGGGAAAAGCGGGGATAACTTTCTCCACGAAAATTGTAAGAATATCAGGAAATTTCTTTCCGTAAGCCAGATCCACTGTCGTTTTCAAGAATACTTTTCGTAGCAAGCACTTGGAATTTGTGAAAATTTTCTTCAGTATTTTTATTAAACTTTGAGTGATTACGATCAAAAATTCGAGAGATCTCTAATATTTCGTTTCGAGTTTTAACGGGTCGTTGTAAAAAGAAGATTTCAAGTGAATCTAATCATGAAAAACAATTCCAATGTTTTCATAGAATTTTCAAGAGAGCAATATCGTCACACTTCCATCAACCGTGATGTAAAAATCACCCATCTTCAAACTCTCGATCATCAGAATATATATCATCTTCTCGTACGAACGTACATCAGTTTAAATTATCGATTTATCAACTGAATTTCTCATTGTCAATGATTATGCTGTACACGCGTGTTACATAAATGTCAAGAAAACGATTGGTTAACTTCATTTAAAGTTAAATGTTAACCTACTCTGACACTGAAAAATTGAAAGACTTTTAAAGGATGACATTGTATTAATTTGATTTCTAAATGGCTTACGTAATTTGGCAATCTGTCGAAATCGACAGTTTAGCACGGCATAGTTCCAAGACTTTTAAAGGATGATGGTTTTTTTTTTTCTAAATGGTTCGTGTCACGCATGTAACGATTACGAAAGTACCAAGAGGTACCCTTGATAATTTGTTGAAATCAACAGGATAGTACGATACAATTTTCAGAGAAAGAAATATTAAACTAAATTCTCAACATTGATGATCATCTACGATAAATCCTCACTGTGATGTACTGAACGTTAAAAAAATCCCGCAACAAACCAGATGATTCAGGATTTGAAAATCGAACACATTTCTCGAGAGGCTTCGACAATATATTTTCGATATATGCATATACATATATGTGTGTGCGTGCGTTGATAAATCATCGTAAAATTGGGACTACATCACAGCCTGTAGAACGAAGGACAATTGTCCGCGACACGTTTATGTGTATCTCGAGTATTGCCCGACCGTGGCGTGTTCGTATCTCTCCACTTTCTTTTCTTCCATTTTCATTTTTACGAGAAACGGTATACGCCGCGGAATTCTGCGCGTCTCGTTTCGTTATTATCGCGTACCCGTATCGAGCAGTCACGGCTGGCTCGAACTCCTTTGTTTCACTCGGCCAAGGCGTCGCGTCGCGCCGTGTTATCGCGACGCGAGCAAATTTCGCCTCGGCGACTCAGCGCGCGTGGAATCGCGTCCACTCGTCCCAGACTTCAACTCCTTCCACCTGACGAAACTTTGGGGGAAAAGAAGTGGACAATTTGCGCCGTGCAGCGACAAAGATTTCGAATCGCCCAACTTTGCATCGAGCGGTTGACTCGAAAACAGGGGATTATTGAGAAATGTGTGAAACGCGAGAAGAAATTCTCGGAACGGAGCTGTTGCATGAAGTTTGAACTTAAATTTTTAATATTTGTCTACCTACATCGGGAAGGAAGTTTAAAAAGATGCAACGGGGTAAGGACACTCGAGGCACGTACATACACGTCGTTTGACACACAATCGCTAAACTTGAGAGAGTAAGAGGATCACAGTTTAAGCAATCTTATCGTTCACGGAGGCGTTGTTTGATGTCCAAAAAGTTCCGACTAGCCGTACACCTCAGATATCGCGTGTCAAACAGTGAAGTATGTATATGTACACACTTCCTGCACGATTAACATGTGCCACAAACAATCATAACTGTATACGAGAATTATCGACCTGACATTGCAACTCAATTACAACCTTTCAGCTACGAACTAACTTTCGTCAGACGGACAATCACGCGTTCTACGGTAACGCGAGAGTTTACAGATCGTTAACAGGATCAGTTTCGACGCTCGTTTTCGATCGTTATATGTTCTTACAATGTAAGTTCTTTTCTATGTTCTTATAATATGTTCTTTTCTTTCCTCGATTAAAAACAAAATCGAGCGAAAGATTTCGCGAATAAGAGATTGAAAGAACAACGGCCAATGGAGTGAAAATTTTACAACTTCGGGGCAAGAAAATAACCTAGAGGAGCAAGAAAACGTACGGAAATGTTGAAAGCGCCAAGAACGAGAAATTCGTCGATAGGAAGGCCAGGAACGTAATCTACCCCAGTGGCCGAAGAGCAGGAAGCAGGAGCAGTAGGTGAACCGGTGGGAAATGGACGCGAGTGTCAGCGGGGCGGGGGGGGGGGCTTATAATTATTATTCGGGCCCGGTTTCCCTTATCATCGCTTCCGCAGGCGTAAATCCACGGCGATAAGCACGGTTTTTCGCGAGACTAGGCGTGCGTGGCGCGCTAATTCCGGCATTACGGGCGACGAGGAACAAAAATGGCGGTGCGCCTCGGTCGTCCGCGCGCGCGCGCGCACGCACGCACGCTCGCCTCCCCCGACCCCGCTAGAGGCCGAAAAAAGGAAAGGCGAAGAAGAAAAAGAAAAAAGAAAGAGAGAGAGAGAGAAAGAAAGAAAGAAAGAACGTGCTCTCCTCTCTCGCGGCGGCCCCGAGCAAAAAAGCTCCGGGTACACTTTCGCCGACCTCGTGGTGGCGAGCGCGCGCACCCGCGCCTGCTCGACTCTCGCGACAAAGGCTGCTTGATTCAAGGTCCCACGCACACGCACACGTCACTGGATCCGTACACAACGCGCTCACGAATGCACGCGCTCGTCCGAGCGCATGCCGCCAACGGCGTGGCCAGCCAACCTGGTGCCCCGCGAAACCATCGGCAAAAAGCTGCCCCCTCTCGGCTCGAGTCTAGCATTCTAATAGCAGTCGACAATCTAATAAATTATATCGCGCTTTTTGTCGCAATTGCGCTCTTGATGCACGCTAAGATGCACCGGACGCTTGCTCATTTTGGGCTGAATAGTTACTACTGCGCTAGAACGCAGATATACTTCTCTGGATTAATTTCTATTGCACGGTCGTTGCGTGCTTATTTTGTAACAATAGCTGGAAACAAAACTGACGTTGCATGTATATAGTCTGAATAAATATTTCAAAGAATATCAAAAACATATATATATATATATATATCGAATCGAAGAATTATGGGATGAATTGGACAGAAGACTTTGAAGTTTGAAGAAGCGTGGAGAGAAATTCGTTCCGAAATATTGATAATATTAATGGAAAGAGTGTCACAGTTAGTTGAGACCATCGTATCTGCACGAGACGAATATATCGGCGAAGCAAAGATATAAGGTGCATTATATACTTTTTGGTAAGATTTTTGACACATAAACTGTACGACGTACGTATTCTAGATATTACGCATGTGTAATAAGTAGTAATTTCGTTTCGCAAAATAGGATGTTTCATCGAACACAATTGCCCGTACCTAAATTTGTCGTAGCGTCCGGTGACTTATGGTAGTGTACCCGTGAGCTGATTAGAAGCTGAGAATCGCGTGTCTTTGGGATCGAAGAGAGCGTGTCAACTCTTTGCACTCCTATGTCCTGCTGGAGATGACAATACGAATCTGTCATGGAACTCGCGTGTCATTCACTCTGAAACACGTACGTACGTCGCGCCGTAGATGGTAACATTAAATAAAACTGCAAAACACCGTGTGACATTCGAGATCCCACGCACAATCAGCAACAGCTTGCCAAGTTTTGTTAGTTTATCAGTACAGTTTGTGCACGAAAATGTTTCTTCTCTTTGCTTTAACTCGTTTCCCTAAAAGTAAATACAAGTTTACATCCAACGACGCTGAAGAGAAATCCAGTGCAAAGACAAATTAAATTGCAATTTGATTGATATTCGTTTCCCTCGAGATAGTTCGTCTCAGCTGACTGGCCGAAGCGGAAGAGCGTGCGAGCAACGTGGCTAAATATCGAGTGGAAAAGCGCGTTTACAACAGACACGAAAGGGAGAAAAGGGGATCGAAGATGCTGATTGAGAGCGGCTAAGGAGTTTGGATTGATAAATTGTTTAGCGAGGAAGGTCGGTGATATTTGACTGTGGAAGGAAATTGAGAGGTCGGTGGGATTGATGGGGTTGTAAGTCGCGAGTTTGAAGATCGACGGAGAGAGGTGATTGCTCGAACAGGGGATTGAAGAGTGGATCTAGATATGATCGAGAGATCATGAAATGGAGGGACGAAGTTGAATGGCTAAAAGGATCGAGGAAGTTTCGATGAAAATGGACTCCGAAGCTGGGAGATGACGTTCGCGAAGTTCGAATGATGAACGTGAACGAGAATCGACAAACGTAAAAAATGAAAAAAGAGTGGCGATGGTAGCAACAGAGTTGAGCAAAAAACACAATTTGAAAGAGATTCACAGCGCCGACCCGATCTTTTTCGTAGTTACAAGAGCCAAGATTCGCGCGATTCGAGACTTGGGGAGGTTTATGGATCGTTTATGGATCGTAAAAACGATAAACATTGTCCTGGATGAGGCGAGTTCGAGTTTCACGGACGCGTCAAGCAAAAATCGAACACACGAGGCGAAGGTGTACCGGAGCACGGTTTTCCAGCATGGTGGAGGACAAACTCGTGCACAGAGAATTAGAAAACGAAGCGACGAACCTCGAAAAGCAAAACGTACGACGGCCGAGGGCATCGTAAAACGGGTATTTACTTGCCGCGTTAAGTAGCAATAAATAGCGAAGAAAGAGGCCGTGATAACTGACGTCATCCACTTACTCGAGTCATAACAATACTGTTTTTGTAGCGGCGATTACTAGCATCGTCGAGGAATATATAACTTATTCATCCGCTGAAAGCCACGCACTCGCATACTACTCCATTGATAACCTCTCTTCGACGGCGGTGCATTCGTCGTGCGTACGTACACCGTACGCTCGACGTTCGTAGCCCAAGTACCGCGAATTATCGATTATTGTTCCGAGTACGAGAAACGTTTCTGTTTGTTGTTTCTGAGAGGCGCGAGTTACGCGAGTCGGAAAGAGGAGGAGGAGAAAATGGAGTAGAAAAGAAAAAAGAAAAGAAAAGAAAAGAAAAGAAAAGGAAAGGAAGAAGAAGAAGAAACGCGGCGAGAGGAACGCGATGGACGTTGTAGGTTGTGCTCGAGAGGAACGAGCGGGTCACTTGTTGCTGGTGCGCACCGGCGTCGAAATCGCTGGGACGGGACGCCGGGACGGGCATCGGTCAAGCGACGCTTTTACGGCACTGCGTACGGTGTTGGACGGCGAGCGAACGCGCTCGAGTGCGCACTGATTCGCGCGAGTGCGCACGGCTCTGTGTGCGCCGCGGGCACGTATTCGCCGGGTATGCACGTTGCCACGGCCGGTCGTAAAACGGACCGCAGCTGGTGTGTTGCGCGCCGCGCACCAACACCGCGAGACACGTCCGCGCAGAGGCTACGCGAGGCCGCGAGCGACGCGTGTGCACATGCACGCACGTGCGCGAGTAAGAGTATGTACCGTGCATACGCATGCGCCCGTGCACTTTCACGACATGTACCGCAAAACGTATACCTCGGTGACGACGTAACGCGCGGTACACACCGAGCATACGCGCGCGGACGAGTAGAGACGAACAGAGTCCCGAAATGGAAAATAACGCTTGGAAACACCACCGCCGCGGGGGTTGACACCAAGGACGACGGCCGTGCGTCGTGCGCGTCGCGCGCGACGATGCTGAGAACGTTATCGAAGACGATACGAAGGCGTTGCACGAAGGTTGAAAAACGGCAACGGTGGCATTCTCGCGCGAAGAGGTGCGGTAACGGTCCGTCTAGGTGGAGGAGAACGAAGGATAAGGTAGGGATAAGAGGGGCGGGCGCACTGTTAAACCCACCCACACAAGCACATGATATCGGAAATGATATAAAATTGCGTCGAGCGCGCCGCTGATATTTAAATTGGTTCGCTAAACCACGGATTAATGCGCGTAACGACGTCCGACAGCCCACGCAGAGAGCGGGCTTCGAAAAAGGGCGCGCTGCGAAAGGCAGAAGGGAAGAAGAGAGAAAAAAAGGAGGAGGAGGAAGAAGAGGCAGAAGAAGAAAAGAAAAGATTCTACCGCGTACAATCTTTCGTTTGTGAGCCGATCTCGACGACGGCCAACGCTGATCCTTCGAAAAACAACGTTTCGCCGTCGATACCTGTTTCTACGTTAGACAGGTGTTCGCCACCACATTTGTTTCTTTATCGGCGTCGTTCGATACTCGGTGCAACTGCTTCGCTCGTTCCGTTGGTTTACTCTCGTTTACTCTCGTTTACTTTCTTTCTTGTTTCTCGCTTCTGTTTCCACGGAGCTAGATCGCGCAACACACGTTAAAGTCACTGAAGAACGTTACGGCGATTACGACGGTTACGAATGGATCTAAAACACGCGATAATATGAAAATTTCGCGCGTAACTGTCCCGACACGCGAACCACGTGATGCACAACAGGCGTACGGTCGTTATCTCCGTTAAATTCGTTGCGAAACAGTTTCGACTCGAGTAAACGCTCGCAAATACGATTCGCGATCGAGAAAACGAGTACGAGTACGAATGGCAGCCCCACTCGACAAATAATAATTTCAGAGATTACCGCGAAGGATGTTTCGGCCTCGGGAAACAACAAAAGGCGACAGCAAAAGTTGCAAAAGTAGAAAGACGGAGTAGTAGCGTCGACGTCGATACGATGCGACGTGTGTACGATTGAAATTGTCTCGCCCGATATCCTACACTCGCAAAATCTAACCTAACGAATTATTACCCGACTCTAGCGATTTCAGTATCGCGCCGCTACCAAATAGCTTCGTCGACGTCACACGCGTTTCGTTTCTCGAACGTTCCCTCCGCGTGGATCGGCTCGCTACGCGACTTCGACTAGCTTGCGCATTCGCGCGTTCGAGTTCGAGGCGAACTACCCGCGGCCAACTTCGCTCGCAACCCTTTCGAACGCTGCCATTCCGACTATGACCGAAAAAAGGGGCAAGAGAGCGGAAGAAAAATTGCCGCGAGAGAAGAAAGGGAAAAGAAAAGAGAGAAAGGGACGAAGAAAAAGAAGAAAAAAGAAAAAAAGAGAAAGAAGAGTAACGAATCCGTGGAACGGGTAAAAGGGATACTGTGCGTGCCCGTAAATCTCTTGGCGCCCGTTGTTCTCGCGGTCCAGGACTCGTTGGTTCCTTGTCCGTTCCGATCCGTTCCACCGTTCCGTGAAGCGAGTAAGCCGAAATTCGCCCCACCCCCACCACCTTCTCCACCGTCGTCGTCGTCGCCGCCGCCGCCGCCGCCACCACCCCCACCCCCGCCCCCGCCCCCTTCGCGGCCGTAGCGCGCGGCTCGCCGACACAAAAAAAGAAGGAACACCCACAGGAAAGGGAACCGGAGGAAAAAAGGAAGGAAACAGCGAGAATAGAGCGAGAGAGAGAGAGAGAGAGAGAAAGGGGAATTGATCGTATATTCGCGACGGCGGAATAGAGAGAGCCTCGCTACTTTGGGCTACTTTGCATTCATCTCGTTACGAAACGCGCCGTCAATTTTTGGATTTCGACCGATTTCGGCGTTTGTTTCGTAGCGTCCACGTTCGATTACAGAAAGAGAGAGAGAGAGAGAGAGAGAGAGAGAGAAGTAGTTTGGGGACGATTACGACGAATCGGAGCAACAGTGGGGAAAGGTGGAGATCGATTCTCTCCCGATCGTCTAACACGGGGTTCCCGTGATCCGACGTGACCCTTGACGATCGCGCGTGTACGCGTCGATTTGTTATCATCTCGTGTAAACTACAAATTGCACGTTATTATCCGGCTGCGTTCCTTTTTTTCTCTCTTTCTCTGTACCGTACACACGTCCACACGTCAGGGATAAATTCGTTCTTGCAAATTCGATCCTCGTGGTGTACTCGAGCCGTTGCCACACACACGTCCCACTTCCGACGCCACTGCTGGCCGTCGTCGCACCAAGGAAATTTTTGGCACGACGGATCGAGATATCTCGAGGAACCACACACGGTTGGTTCGTCGCATAGAGACGAGCACGATCGCGCGATCTTGGAAGAAACAGTTCGGAGCACACGTTACGTACACGGCGTTGCATGTAAAAACCAAAATACACGATGCCAGGGAATGACACGGGACGACGTTTGGGGAAAAAAAAAATCTCAGTTTTAAATCTCTGTTTCTCGTTCTCTCTCTCTCTCTCTCTCTCTCTTGGATTTTTGTTCCACACCACAGCGGGCAAGCCGGCTCACCAAACTCCACACACCATCGACGAACAGCACACTCCGTGTGTAGTCGATAATGCTGTTTACCAAAGCGGCGTTTGTTCCCAGCCAGACTAGGTTAGGTTCACGCGCAATTGAAGTGAAAAACAAAATAAAAGGACCTTTTTCTCTCTCTCACACATACACACACTCTTTCTTTCGCTACGTGAGTATATACGTGTACGGTATGTAGAGACATGGTTGTGCGCGCGGGTTTTATATACAAGAGAATGAGTGTTTAAGAACCTGTTTCCCATACACTACGCGTGGCATCGACGAACCGTCGGAGCCGAGCCTCGAAAACACCGGGAATCTCGAAGGGATGCACTTTGGCCCGTCACCCGTCTGACGACGACACAACGTGTTTTTGCCTGACGCACCGCGCGAGACTCGTGAAACATTCGCAGCACGATGCGTGCACGCCGTGCTCGAGGACACTACCGTGCATCGCCGCCGGCTAGCAGGAGGCGTTGACGGCAATGGTAGTGGTGGCAGCGGTGGTAGTGGTGTTGCTGGTGGTGGTGGCGGTTGCGACGATGGTGGTGGTGGTGGTGGTGGTGGTGGTGGTGGTGGTGGTGGTGGTGGTGCCGCCGATGATGATGGTGGTAGAAGTAAAGGTGGTGGTGGTGGTGATGGTGGTGGTGGTGGTGGTGGTGGTGGTGGTGGTGGTGGTGGTGGTGGTGAGATTGTGGTAGAGGTGGTGCCGATGGTGATGGCGGTGGTGATGATCGGCGGACTTGGCAAAAAGGCCAGGACGACGGAAACGTGTCGCGGGTGTCAACTTCCGCATGGTTGTTCACAGGGAAGAAGGGGATCGGGACACAGTTTGCTTTCATTGAACCGTGTCGTTGTACGTATATACTTGGCGCGTTCTCTCTCGGTGGCATGCACGTTCGGTCGGAGCATCCTCAATGTCAACAATAACACATAACGTACGCAATGTCACGACAACGACGACAACGACGACGACGACGACGACGACGACGACGACGACCAGCAGGAGGGACGAAGAAACTAAAGGCGATCGGAGCGCGTCGTTTCTATCGAAACGGGTTGGTATCGGGTCGTATCGATAGATCGACGGAAACGTTAACTCAGCTCGCGTACTTACCCTTCTCCTTCTCCTTCTCCTCGGTTTCTTCGGTTGGACGAGTTGTTTCTCTCTTCGTCGCTCGGCCGGCACGCGCTCCAGCTCTGTCTTCCGCGCGACGCTTCTCTTCCTCCGGCGCTCTCTCGCTCTCTTTCTTGTACTCTCTCTCTCTCTCCGTTCTCCTGCTGGTCGACTGGCAGCAGCAGCAGCAGCAGCAGCAGCAGCAGCAGCAGCCGCTGCGCGAGCAAGGGAGAAAGGAGAGAAGCAGAAAGAGAGGGAGGGAGAGAGGGACAGAGGAGAGAAGGAACGATAGAGAGGGAGAGCCGAACGAAAGCGAGAGTGATCCTCCGCGCTCTCTCTCTCGCGCTGCACACTCCACCCGTCCGGTCGCCCTGTCGCCGTCGTTGTCGCTGCCGTTGCCGTCGCCGTCGCCGTTGCCGTTGTCGCTGTCGCTGTCACTGTCGCTGTCGCTGTCGCTGTCTCGCGTAGTCGTAGTCGCGGCGGACCCACTGCTACTGCCACTATCGTTGCCGTTCTTCTGCCCCGGCGACGTTCATTCTAAAATTCTCTCTTCGATCGGTCCGCTGCTGCGTCCACCTCGCCGGCTCCAGAAACCGAAAAACGATTTCATCCACCGGATCACCGATAATATCGACCCGACGCGACGCGACACGACACGAGACGATGGAACTCTGGTCGCGGCAACCGTTTGACACACTGTCTCTGCCGTTCTCGTTCTTCCTGCTAACCGTGTCCCTATCCTGGCCCTTTCTTCGACTCGTCGTTTTCACCACGAGCTTCACGTTCTTTCTCTCTCTCCACTGTTTCTCCACCGTTTCGCATACATGTACCGTACACGCATACGTGCGTATGCTCGTCGATCACTCTGTTGTTCCTTTCTCTTATCGACAACGCACTAAATGATTCTGGAACGACGTACCACGAGCGGGACATGCACGTGTTCCTACGTACACCCGTTCGAAGGACAACCGTGTACGTTCGTTTGATAACTAACAACAGCAACGCTGTTCCTTTTTCATGCTTGTTCCGCACCAGTCACACGAATCGTCGCGCGTCGATCGAGAAATCACCTACAGCCGGCGTCGTCTTTTAATATTCCTGCTCCGAACTCACGCACGCTCGCGTACGAGCACACAGCCGTGCATGCACACCGCGCGTCTTCCTCCCTTTCCCACTCTCTCTCTCTCTCTCTCTCTCTCTCTCTCTCTCTCTCTCTCTCTCTCTCTATTGACTCACTCCAGCTCACTCGCTTGCGCTTTCTTTCGCTTCCCCCCTCTCTCTCTCTCTCTCTCTCTTTCTTTCTCGTTCGTACAACACACGTTCACGTTCGGAGCTTCGTGTACTACTACGTGCGCACTCCGTGGTATCCTGGACGAATAGCACCGAGGAGAAATACGCAATGCACATGTACTATTTACGAGGCGAAACGTCAGCCGGCTTCTCTTGGACGACGCATCAAAACACTGTACCTTTAGTTCGGCGGACTGCCCCGTGGTGAGTGTGCTCGCCGCGCGGTGACTGTATGCTCCAAGAGTATTCTTTGTCCGTACGGAGTCGCAGCTGCCCGCGTTTCGGCCGTCGGTCGCGATTCGGCCCTGTTCGGCAATTCTCGGGTGTCATCCCGTTCGTCATGGCGGGAACTCAGGATATACCCAGGACCACCGTTGGAAAGGGAAAGGGAAAAGGGTAAGGGGGAGCCGAGCGTGCGTTCGTGCCGCGTCTCTCGTATTCTCTCCCTCTCGCGTTCAGCGCGCCGCTCGCGCTGCCGTGTGCACGCGAGAGAAAAAGCGAACGAGACGGCGACGGCGAGAGGAAGAAGAGGACCGACCGACGGAGAGCGACGAGAGAGCGAGTTAGTTGACCGAGTACGAGACGAAGTACGAAAGATTTCGATGCGTTTCTCGAGCGGCGGGGTGAGAGACGGTTGGGAGGGGCGGGGAGCATTGGAGCGCACGCAGGCGCGATACGGCCGGGCTGCAACCCCTCGTGCGATGCCTAAGCAACAAGGGGATGCTGCGAACCTGCCTTCGACCGAAAGCTAAGCTCTCGCCTTCTTCCACTTCCTTCTTTTTCCACCGCGCGCTCCTAGTTACATTCTTCGCTACCCTCCGGATTGCTTGCAATTAACCAACGATTTTCTACCATCGTCGGGGAAGATCCAGCGAAAATTCCTCCCCGTTCTTTGCGTGGAGAAACGGTTCCCTTCGAAACGGTTCCATCCGACCGAAGATGCAACCCGACAGAGAAGGACGAAATTACGAGTTATTTGTGATTTTCTCTTGAAACGATTAAGATGGGCCGCAGTCGTAGGAAAGCTCATCCCCGTTTGCTCGAACAGTGTCGTCAACTCGTTCGCGGGGGCAACGGCACGGTGTCCGTTGCTTACGCGGCAGGTCACAGGGAGTATGGTCGCGCGAAGGGTTAATCGGGGTTCGGTAACCCAAATTTCGGAACGAACGCCCAGCCACAAAGCGGACGAAGAGAACGCACTGGGCGTTTGCCGCGTGTCGCACGCGCGACACTTCCTTTACTTCGGTGATTTCGGGCCGTATGCCCCGAGGGAAAGGGTTGTAACTTGGCCGTACGACCGAAAAGTCGTTGATACCGAGTCGGTGAGGCTCGTCGAAATAAATCGTTAGCGACTGCCAGAGGGAGAAAGAACAGAGGAGGAACGTCGTACACCGCCGCTGGGATTGATCGGAGCAAGTTCCGGGACGGCGGGGCAACGTTTTACGAGCTCTTTTTTTACGAGTCTCGGAAAAGAAATTCGGTTACCTCACAAATTGAAGTCTAATTCCGTGGGAAGTGTGTCGATCACGAAGTTTCTCCTCCCGATACAATGGGGGAAAGAAAAAAAAAATTATATATATATGTATATTTGCAAATTCGAAACATCTTCTCTTCTTTCTTTTTCAATTCTGTTGGAATTCTTGGACTGGACGAGCGTGTTAAGTGATTCATGAGGGTATCCGCTGTCCGTTATGATGCAGTTAGATGTTTATCCAAGGTGTTGGCACGGTATATGGCCGCATACATACGGGCTGACTTTTTTTTTTTTTTTTTTTTTAACAAATATCCCCGTGAGTCGCGTCGGGTGCGGGTACATTGAAGAATTTTTAAACGCGTTAGTTGAGAGAGACCGTCGTTTCATTCGAACGTACAATCCGTGTTGGTTAATCGCCATTCTCTTTACGAATCTCTTTTTGCGACGAAAAAGTTTGCAAACGCTATCGAACGTTTCAACGAGATATTTAGGAATCGGTCGAGCGTTTTTTGTCTGTGCGTTTCGTTTTAGTTTGCCATACTTCCATGAAAATTCTATTTATAACGTGTGTTTGAACGAGCACACTGTACCGGAAAAGGGTCTACATTGCGTCGGAGGTTGTGTTTTTTTCCAATATACAAATTCACCCGACGGTGATCCGCCACGACCGAGCTTCCTGATGGATACTGTCAATCTAAACGGAAGAAATCCTCCAACACGCGCGTTTTCATAAAAATCCTATCAATCGTTTCCTGCAGAGAAATTTTATAAAGAATTTCTCTCGTATATCCTCCACGATATTGAAATCCATTTCTTTCTCTTCCTTTTTTTTACTCTCAATCTTCTTTCTTCCAGTAGACGCGCCAGTAATTACCAACGACACGTCTAATTACCCGGAGAGATCTTCCAGTTGAGACAACGCTGATCCGTCGAAACTCGAAATGGTTGAAGTTTGTCCATCACGTAGACTGGCATCCCTCGAAGGCCACGAGAGAAGACAAAGACAAAGTCGTTGGTCCTTTAACGTTGAAACATTCCCAATGGAAGGTTATTCCTAACGATTTTCCCATGCGAGAATGTCTTTCGTGGTAAATGATGGCGCGCATTTAATCGAGAGCACTTCACAGACACAAGACGCCACAATGTCTGTTCAAAGCGAATGAATGAGCGCTGGCACGCCGCGCGATTAACATAATAATGCTCGGCGTATGCAGATATAAATTAATGCGTATTCTTCTTGAAAGGGTCGACGACACGACGGCTTCTACGAGCTGACAGGAGATGCATCCTTCTGCCGGGTCCCGCGAGAATCCTCCGTTTTCTCAGGCAGCGCGTCAACGCGTTGCAACGCCTGCAAATGAGAACGTGCGTCATTACAACACGTCGCAAGCGTCGAGTTTTTATAATTTTTTCATTGCAAATTTCGGCACAGTGACATTGAACTGTGCGCCAAGCACCGAGTAGTCTCTTCTGCGTTTCGATGAAATTTGAAACAGAATCTCAAAAAGAAAAGAGAGAGAGAGAGAGAGAGAGAGAGAGAGAACGATATTGTTGAAGCTATCTTCTTGATCTCGAACGTTTGTTAAATTTTATGACAGGACGTCCAACTTCTATATACACGCGAAACGGCCTCCACAAAGAAAGCATAATTTCTTGCCCAGTTATTTATGCAACCATAGAAAAAACGGCGATGAATCGAGCCGATCGGGCGGAGATACTCGATCGACGATATCACGGCAAAAGAAACCGAACGGGACGAGAAAAAGAAAAAGGCGAAACAAGACGGAAGAGGCAGGAAGAGGTATGTGACGAACGGCGTATATTTCATCGAAGTGTGCGCGGAGGTTTCGGCAATGGCACCCGGGAATCATGGACTTCGTGGCTCGGCTGCGAAATTCGCTGGAACAGATGCGACATCGGGCCCGATACAATGATGTCGAAATAAATCAGTTTATCGAAACCAGGTAGGTGGGAACGTTCGGCTGTATCTACAGTCGTCTACGAGGCATTGTGTGTTGCAGCCGATGATCAGTGACTCTCAATCGTCGCGGAGTGAATCGGAATCGAGCGAGGAGGAAATGAAAGACAGAAGAGGGGGATGGAAGTTTTAACGCACGATAAATGCACGGCTCGTCTTAAAAGCGTCCCCTTTCTACGAGAGGAGGGTGAGGGGGGGGGGAGGAGGAGAGGAAAAGAAAAGAGCTTCTGTCTCTTCGATAGCGTGCTTTACGATCAAGAAGCTCCGCTCCAAAGGAACGGTATTCGTTTTTGTTTCCTGCGAGTGCTACTTTACGTGGAAAACGTCGGAGGTAAATGTTTCCCCCGCCTCGCTCGGAGCAAGCTGATAATCGGACTCGCGGATTTTTTTTTCCTTTGAAGCTCAATGACAATCTTTCGCGCGTAAGGGGATGTTTGAAGTTATTCGTTTCGCGGCTGTTTTGCCAGGAGGTGATACAGGCGAATTGATACGTGTTTGAAAAGATAACGCGACGTACGCGGAGAGAAACCCTGATGACTCGCTCTCTCTCTCGAACAGTCTACCTGACATTTAGCTTCGGCTAGTCGGATATTCGCCGTATGACGAAATCCGACGGTCTGATCTTATCTGTCCCCCGGATTCTTTCCAATATCGATCGGAACGGGTCGTGAAGTAGCAGCTGCCGAGCTCGTCGCAAACTTCATTAAGATCGAGTATCATTTAATAAGTTAGAAAACGGCACAATAACCGGACTGCGCCTCGATAACCAATATGATATCAATTTTATCAAAGATGTATATAATAATACAATCCAATGCGAAAATTTCGTCTCAGAATCTTCTTCCACGCTTCTATAACGGTTCGCCAGACTGCGTCAAAGTTCCTTGCAAGCACGATGTAGCAGATGCCTATGAAAACACGTATGTATTTCGATCGAGAATTGTCCAAAGAACGTGAATTTTAAACATCTAATCACTCTTAAAATATTTTTAAATCTTGAATCGCGTCACGGCTTCGTAGCAATCTGCGTTTAAACTATCTTCCTCAGCGAAACAGAGCTCGATTCTCCCGCGAAATACCATGGCTTCTAAATCGATGTTCGACGTTTACGGGAAAATTTCCTGTGGAAAGAAATCTCGTCGGTTTTTAATTTGCTATGCCCGAGACAGCTCGTTTCGGTCATGGACCCGCGTACCATGTGCACGATCAAATATAGTGGCGAAAGCAGCTGCAGAATCGTGACACGCGTCTATTGTCGGTGTTCCGTGGCATCGAGACATGAAAAATCGCCTCCCCACCCTGGGTGTCCTTGCCCTTTTCGGCTGACCCAGTCGAGCTCTCGTGGCGCTGGGGATGTTCACCTGGACCACGACGCAGAGAGAGAGAGAGAGAGAGAGAGAGAGACGCTTTTTGGGAAAATCGACGACGAGTGCCAGGGGTAAAAGTGGAAACTTTTCTTATATTGTATTTCGCGTACACATCCTGTCTGCGTCATCGTCTCTCGTGCGAACCGTTCTCGAATTTCCTACCGATTTGTATTTCGTTTACGCAATCGTAGTCGGCGTCTATCGATGCTCGATGATATCGCGTTGCTTTCACGTTGCTAATGATATCGTTCGATTTTACGTTTATCGCCACGTTGTTACCACAGTATGTGTTTGCACGATATCTTGCGATTCGCAAAGGGGCACATTCAGTCGTTTCTCTGGTCCAAACCAAGTTTTTTCCAAAAAAAAAAAAAAAAAAAAGGAAACTTCTTTCGGTCTCCCGTCACTCGAATCCATCTGTAAAAATAAATTGACCGCATCGCTGCGAGCGTAACGGGAAGCAAGGATATCAATCCGAACGAACAAACTGATCGGGACGGTGGGCTGCTGCAGCTATGATGAACCCCGTGAAAGTGACAAGAGTTCGGTAACCGCGAGACGGTCCGCGCTCGTTTCACCTAACCCTCGGTTTGATTTTTCACCGCAAAGGGTGGTCAACGGCTCGCTGCTGGAAGAAAAGAGCATTTAACCCCTTTCCGATAGGGCACCGTGGCAATTCAGAGAGAGTGAGAGAGAGAGAGAGAGAGAGAGAGAGAGAGAGAGAGAGGCAGGCTACTTGAGTGAAGAGGGCACGCGCTAGCTATCCGGGTGCCGACGGGACCCCCGTTTCGGGCGGTACACCTAAAGCTAACCCCTGCACCCTCGCATTCGACAACGGGCACTCCGTCGACGAATTCACTGACTTTTCACCGGTCACGACACCCTCTTTCTTCACCCCTTGGCGCAAGGTGCCTGCACTCGATGTCGTTCCGACGGATTAGCGAAGAATGTTGCAATTGTGCACGCTCGATTAACCTGCGGGTTCGGTTCGCAACGATGGAAGATCGGCCGAGTGAATATTCAAATTAATGAATTCCCCTGCGGAGAGGGGGGAACCAGCATTGGATGTCTGTCCCCTGGTGGTTTCGATCCTTTCCAAAGTCGAAAAACCCGCGTACCTTGCGAATATTCACGATAAGATGCGAGAAACTGATCGTATACGGGAAGAAACAACCCCGAGGAGACGTAGGAAACTCGCGTGTAACGACTCTCGACTTCCAACTACCAGAAGCTCTTGTTCTTTTCTCACGAATGACGGCGCGTTCGTACAAAGGACCGCTCGAATCTGGCGTCGCCGCATTTCAGGTTACAATTAATGCCACCGGTCTGTAGTATCAGGATCAATATTTTCTCATACTTAGGCCGGCTCATCGTTCAACTGGGAACATCTGCCGTGCTCGTAGCCTACGGGGGCACATGCAGCACCCCGTCCGGTCGCGAGCTACCACGGACAACTTTTACGCATTGTTCCATCTTCGATTGATCTGTCCGTCTTTGCCTCCGCGTCTATCGACTTATCGTTCTTTATCCACCTGAATGTCCGACAATGAAGAAAAAAAAAGAGAGAGAGAGAGAAAACGAGAAACGAATCGGAACGAGTTGGAGAGATGTAAACGACGCTCGTGTTGCTATACTCGATTTGCATGATCCCCTATTGCACGTACACTGGGTAGTAATCGGACCGTTTTACACGAATCTCATTTGTACGAATGAAAATTCTAGTTAGCGTTTCGATTAAGCGAAACGGCTTCCAGATCGCGCGTCTATAGTTTTTCGAAGCGCAAACAGCACTCGAGCGATTAGCCTTCTCATCCCCCCCCCCTTCTTTCCCACGAACGAACTGCAGCCTAGAAAAATTTCCACCCATAAATTTCAATGAAACCTACATTCACCTGAAAGCGGACGTAAATAATCACGATCAATTTAGAGCGTGATTGTTTCACCGTGGCGAGAGAAGAATGGCTCGTCAGTGACAGTTTTGTCCGCGTTTCACACACCGCTGCTGCGGGCAGGTATCCCCTAAAATTAGCCGTCTAGAAGGCCGAGGTCGATGATTCTCTCTTTTCTTTTTTTCTCTCCTTTCTTTCCCAAAGTTCCCAGTGTGTCAACAGCTGTTCCAAATTTTCCCTCTACCTTTGCCTTTTTGTCTAACTGTTTGATTTTTCCCGCCCGAAACTTCGCTCCCCCCTCCCCCTCCCCGCCCTCTCCCCGCCGTCCCGCCGCCCCGCTCGCGCGCCGATCGGGCACGCGTCCGATCCTGCAAAAACTGACCGACACAGACGAGATAATCCCCCGAAGGAACCGGGGATCATCGACCTTCCCGCTTCGTGAACCTCCGTTTCCTTTTTCCTTCCTCTCTCCTATCCGTTACACCGGGCGGAAACGAAGTTTCCCATTCGAGAAGAGAACGTGACATCTGGAGACTGTGCGTTTGGCCATTGGATCGTTCTGGATCGTTGGATCCGCGTTGGACGCGACGTGTCTTGTTTCGGTGGGAGAGGAGGCGCAGATGCGAGGAGGAAGTTTGTCGCTGTGCGTTGAATTATCGGCTGGGAGAAAAACGTTGCTATTTGGATATCGGTTTGCAACGCGTTTCCTCTGTGTGTGCTCAGCCAGGCGATAATCGCGGTTAATTGCCGACGCGACTGACGTATGGGTCATTAGACTGTCAGTTTCGCGGCGGATGAATGGTCTTTCGATCTCGGGGAATTTCACGACGCGAGCAAAAGGGAAATGGAAATTGTTTGGCGTTTGATGTCGCGTGTGCGTGATCCTTCGGGCCGATTCGATTCCGGGAAATTCACGGGCTGGATGACTGAACGACACACGGTGGCCCAGTAAATCCTGCATGGGGTTGAAATCGACACAAGACTTTCCACCTCTGTTCACTCCCCTATCCCGTTCCCCCGTGAAATATAGATATTAACCTTTTGCGGTTCGACGAGCGTTTCCCTTTCCAAGAAATCGGAATAAATTAATCGGCAAAAATGGTTCGCGGACGTACATCCCTCTGCTACCCCTCCCCTACGCGGCAAACTCGTGCAATACTCACTGAGAACAATATCTATCATCAACGTACGTACATCTGTCAACACACGAGTACGTCTGTCTGACTTTTTCACGACACTTAAATTCCATTTAAGACACTCGAGTAAAACGTTGGAAAGAAAAATGCCCGAAAATAATATCCATACGTTCAAAGACCGTCAGAGAAGAGATCTAGTATCGAACAATCGTCGCGTGCGTCTAAACTTTCAAAATGAGAAAACATTTTGTCAGCACCGTGTCCAAAAATTCGCATTCGAGTGAAAGTAATTTTTCGGTAATTTTCTGTAGCAATTGTGAGATATACTCCATAAAAAAAAAAAAAAAAAAAAAATCTCGTTAGGCGAAAGACAAGTGTCAGCGAAAAACCTACGGTGAAATACGTAGGAATAAATAGATGGATGGCGAAGTCGAGGAAGAGGCGAAAGTCGGTTTCGCACAGTAGCCAGCAGGCTAGGCGAGTCGCGCACATACATCATCCCCGAGCGCCGTACCTCTTTCGTCCGTTCGTTCGTGCGTGCGTGCGTGCGTGAGCGCGGGCGCGCGCGCGCGCACACGCCTGCCTGGCTACCTACGTCCCTTCTTCTCCGTCAGGAGGTTCGTCTCTACGCACTCGACTCGACGCACCGTCGAGCGGGAGTCTGCGATCAATGCGTGGCACTGGCACCGGTCGTCATGGTAACGGTGCGCGCCACGCACAGCGAACGAACGATCCGCCTCGATCGTGCGTAAGTGCGTGCTCGCGTAGCCTCGCTGGCCCCCGTGCGCTCGCGCGCTCGCGCTCGCTCAACCACCGTGCCTATCAACCGCGTCAGGGGTGTACGCGCGCTCTCTCGCCCGTACGCTCGTGTACGTGCGAGTTGGTAACGCGAGGCGTACGGAGTCGCGCTTCGTATGCGTAAGGATCCTGCGATGTTTTTCGAAAACGCACTCGAGCCTCTAGGAGCCGGCGGAAGCGGCGAGAAACTCGCAATCTCGCAACCTGCCTGCGTTTTCGCGGATCGAACGCGGCGGTTCGTTCCCCTTCTCCCTTTTGTCCCGCAATCGAATGGAAATCGGAGTGTGCAGGTGCGAGGTGAAAGGTTCGAGAGTTTGGCAAAGACGTTTCGGGGGATTTCTTTGGGGAAAGAGTAGAAATGTAACTCTCCGTGTGAGAGTTTAACCCTATTGCGAATGGAATGACGTGCTACGCACATTGAGAATATTTTCTCCCAAAGTCGCAATATTCTCTCTGTTTCTAAGTATATTTCAGTACAACACAGGCAAAAGAGATGATCAATTTATTACATCTCGGTGATTTCTATCCAGTGATCATACCGACGAGTTTAAAAGAAAGAGAAAGCGACGAATTATTGTATACGGTTCGGTCGCTCGTTACGGTCCGCAATCGGTTGCCAGCGCAAGTGGTTAAAAATCACGCACGTCGAGAATATTTGGCCCCAAATTGCAATTTTTTTATCATAATAAATCTTGTAGATTATTAATATGAGTTTAACCGCTATTGCTGGCACTTTAATTTATCATTATTAATTTTAATTCCCCCATTTAATTTTCATTAGATTATATAGAATATTTTATTAATTTTATTATATATGTAAATAATATAACGTGCCATATCGAGAATATTTTCTCCCCAAATTGCTACATTTCCTCAGTTTCAAGTATATTTAAGTACAACGTAGGCAAAAGAGATGATAAATTTATTACATCTCGATAATTTCTATCTAGTGATGTCATACCGACGAGATCAAGAAGGAAGCGACGAATTGTCGTATACGGTTTGGTCGCTCGTTATGGTCCGCAATCGGTTGCCAGCGCCAATTGGTCAAGGGTTGTTGCATGTACTGAGATCAGAATCTTCTTGCGAGATAATTCGCGAACTTTTTGCAAGTTTCATTTGGTTCATACGTGTTTCTGTCGTGGAAAAGTATTTATTGTTGATAAATACTTGCGCGAGAGGATCCTAAGAGACTTTTAGGATTGATCGTTTTGTTTAATTTCTAACGTGATTCCTTGAAAGAAAGGACTCCAGAAGTCTTAATAGTAAGATAATCTTTCACTAAATAAAAAATAAATGAGTATTATACAAAAAAAATCGGTATTAAATTTTTCTTTTACAGTAGAAAGCTATTAATTATACTTTTTTTTTCAAGATCATGCGAAATTGAAACTTTTCCTCTACCAAGGAATAAAATGCATGCAGGAGCTGGTTACACGTAAAGATATATGCGACAACGTACGTGTATACTTATACCAGACCTTGGCAAACTACGACCACACGTTTGGAAGCAGATTTCGAAAGTTCATTTTCACCGAAATAATCCTCCAGATATATAATAAAATTGAAACAGTCGTATTTGTTTAAAATTCTCCATGATTATTATAAAAAGTATGGAAGGTAAGGCTGAGAGGTTTTCGTAAAAGATTAGCGTAAAAGATTCCCACAAAGAATAATCAAATTTGACACAACTTTAACATTGGGATTAACTCTGCAACTATCTCTTTAAAAAGTTCTTCCCCTGAATCCACGAAAGTACGAAAGAGATTGTTCCTGAAAAACGAGAAAATTTCTTCGTTAACAGAAAAATAAAAGTTTTATCTGGAATTTCTCTTCCCTCCCCTTCCCCCCACCCACGAAACGAGGAAAACCGCCAAACGACATCGTACGCTGGCGATGCCCGATCTGAACGAAACGACGGGGAATTTACTTGGAAATTCGAAATCAAGAATCTAGGTCTACAGTCGGGACCCTGCCTTGACACGCCAGCTCGGCTAGCGGATTCTATAAATAAAAGAGAAAAAAATCCGCCACCCTTTTTCCTCTGCACGCGTGAAACGGCACAACGACGCGCAACTCACACGCGCTCACCAGCGCGGAGAGGGTGCGTAAGCGCGGTAGGTGTAGGCGTGCACGTGCGTAAGCGCGGAGCGCAAGCGTACGGGGCACGCACACCACCGCGAGTGAGGGCTATCCTACGGGCCACGAGGAAAGTCGCATAGGACCGCGTGTACACGACGGGCCGAGGCAACGATCGATGTCCCGCAAACTTCGAGCGGCAACGAGCACGTGGCACTTGTGTACGTACTCTATATATATTGCTGAGCGTACACACCTCCACGCGGCCGAGGAAAAAACCAGGGAGCGAGCGAGAGGGAGAGAGAGAGAGAGAGAGAGAGAGAGTAGGGGTACGGCTTAGCTTCCGGGTGCTGGATACTTCCATTGGGAACTGCGAATTTTTGCAGACATTTCTTCTTCTTCCACTTCTTCTTCCAGAGTATCGATATTTTCTGTCGTCGACGTTGACTTTTGCAAGTTGAAATTCGCGCGTCGGGTTTCCAGAATTTTTCTCGCGCGGTGAATTTGAACTTCTTTTAAATTTTCTGCACGCGTTTAGGTTTCGAGAGGGGACGAGCGCGGAAACGAGATGACCTCGGAGGAATCGCGCAAGTAGACGGAAGCGAAAAGAGAGAATTTCATGGAAAGCCGATGAAAACACGACAGAAGGGTTTCAGCAACTAGTTGATGGAAAATATATAACGTTGCCTACGCTGTAGCGTGCTCGCCATTCAAAATCCATCCCCTAGGCACAGGCAAAGGAAAGTTGGAAAATACGGAATATGCTGCGTGACTTTTCATGGCTATGCAGGCGCAAACGGTATCGAGAGAGGAGTTGAAAGGGTCCAGGGACAGGTCGTACCGAAACGCTGGGTGCAGACGGCGTTTCACGGGGGTGAGAGCGAAATGGCATGCAACGGAAGGGTCTGTGTCGGAGGGCGAACGTCGCAGGCGAGGAACAAGAGGCGGAGAGGACCCTACCTAAAGCAAAACACAAGACCGCGGGATGTTTCGGCTAAGCGGAAAGGGTTTATGGAGAATTGGGGTATCTCGTAAACTTGACCTATCTGACCACGCGCTTAGGACATTGTGCACCGGCGTCGGACAAGCGGAAGTGGGTCAAATTAAATATTAACCAACCGCTACCATCCTGCTACCTGCGCACGTGAAACGACGAAATTTCTCGTCACTCTCCGCTCGTGGAATCTGAACGTTCCGCGACGTGTTTACGCGACGCGAGGACAAAACGCCGGACGAATCGCGCGAGATAGAAAAAAATTCCGATGGAGCGTGATTGCAGGAATTTAGATACTTCCGTTTTGTTTCCTCGCTTCATTGATGACTCAAGTGTTACATAGAGTTAATATACATAGTGTTAATGAGCGTATCTGGAATATCTAGGTATTCGCGTTTTCATTCGTACTCGTCGCAGGATTCTTGGAACATACGAGCATAAATTACGACCAGTGTCACGGGTTGCAAGCGATGGCGGTGAAAGACAGTGACAATCCAACGGATTATTCGTCCTTTTGCAGAATTATCGTAGATCCGAATTAATGAGACCGATGAGTGCACATGCAACGAAAATATTTTTTACTGCGTAAAATTCATTGTAAATCGTGGTGGAGGTATAATTCGAAACGCACGTCCAGTACGTTCGTTACGTCAACAAAATGTCTCCGCGTGAACTATAGTCTTTCTTCCACTACGTTCGCAAGCGATACGTTTGCACGAACCCAGTTCTCGATCGTCGGCGACTGAACCGATCGTGGCATCGATCGAAATCGACCTTCTCCCCTGGCAGAAGGGGCAGAACAGAGGGAGTACGAATTCCGTTTCCGGAAAAATCCGGTTGAAGGTAATAAAGACCGCGCGTCGACGCGCCGGCAGAAGCGGCAATGGGCGAACGAGAAAGGGTTAGAGCTTCGAGATTAAAAGGAAGTCACCTCCCCCTCTCCGCCACCCATCCCCTCCACCCACCCTACGTCTCTCCATCAATCACAATTATATCCTCTCTCTCCCCCAGCTATCGTTCATAATTACTGCTCGTGACTTTATCCCGGCGCTCGACGTCGCTGGACCGGGGCCGATGCCGTCCGCTTCGTTTCGCTCCGCTCCGCTCCGCTCCACTCCGGCCTGGCTTTGCCGGGGATAGGTGATAAGAGCGAGCGAAAGAAAGCCCCGGATCAGAAAGGGACGACTCGTGTTCAACCGTTCTTTCGTTCATTTATACTTGTTTGGACGAATTTGGTGAAATTGTCCGAGGACAGGGAACAATTTGGACAATCTCGACTTTTTTCTCGAAAATATTTTTCTCGACGCAACACGAAAGGAGAATTGTTACTTGAGACGAAAGAGACGAATTTTAGCGGGCGCCGAAGTAGCGTTTGGCTGGGCACTTCGATCGAGAATGTTGAAGCGAGCGTGGGCGGATGTAAGGGGTGGTTCCGCGAGCTAAAGTTCTTACTGAGTTCTAACTAACTGGAAGCTCTTGCGCAGTGGCCCCCGGTTGCTTGAACTCTGTTGAACCGAGTTCGAGAGACAGTATTCATTTACGAGCACTCCTTGGATAGGTAATTTCAATTTTCCGTCAGTGTCCTAATTAAGAACGTCCTGATCATCTCCGACAAGGGGGAACGTCGAATTATCCGGTCCAAGTAACCGAGTTTACGAAATAAATTTCGCAACGAAAACGACGTACAAACCAAAGTACAGTTTATAAACCTTTCGATGTTCTTCCTCCCTTTGACAGACAGATTTTCTAGGGCACTGGAAACCTGCGTAGGAGACGATGATTCGCCGTTTTCGAGTCGGCGAAGTGCGTACGGTGGCCGTTCGATAAAAGCTGAACGCAACGAGCTCGCCGGATGCTCGGTTATAAAAATCGCCGGATAGAATTTCCGGCCTGGCACAGAGCTTGACGCAGCGCGGTTTATTCCTTCGCTCGGTTTCGCTGAAAACAAACGGGCGTCTTACTTTCGTCGCGACGTAGCGGGCGGAATCGAGTCCGAATGAAAAGGATAAAAATCGCGTCGCGCCACGGAGAGCTTCCTTCCTCGCTCCCTTTTTCTCCGATTGCGTGGCAACGAGCATACCGTAGAAGGGAAAAAGAAAAGTAGAACAGGGTAATTGGAGATTAACGACGGAGGTAGAAGCAAAGTCGAACAATTAGAAATTTTGTAATTAGTTTTGTACACAGTGCGCTTCTGGGAATTGGAATTAAATCAGAAATTTAGAGGAAGGAGGAGAGTGAAAACTTCGAACGTAGATAGTAATTAAAATAGTAATTAAGTAAATGAAAATATTACATTGTACGAAAATGTGTAATTTAATAAAATCGATTTTCCGATTGTTTAATCCGGCAGAGACACAAAACTGTAATGACCTTCGCGGGGAAAGAACCTGAAGCTACCCTCGAACGATAACCCCAAAAGAAGCGTCGAAACAGGTGTCCAACGCCATTTCTCACCTTTCGCCCTTCTCTCACTTACAAAGGCAACAGAACTTGATTTTCCAAATACGAACTATTTCGTCGAATCCTGCAGAACACGTCCACAGATTCGCATTCCAAATACGAATTCCACCTCGCGTGATAATAAAACCAATGCTACAACCTTCGGTTCGTGGTTCTAATCGAAATTCAAACAATCTCAACGATCTCAACTAGAATCTAGCTTAACGAGAAATCGAAGTCGCATACGAGTTAATTACAAACGAGAAGTCGAAGTTAAAATTAATTCGAAGAGGTCGGTAGGCATTCCAAATACAAATTCCATCTTACGTGATAAAACCAATACTACAACCTTTGCTTCGTGGTTCTAATCAAAATTCAAAGAATCTCAACGATCTCAACTAGCTTAACGAGAATCGAAGTTACGTACAAGTTAATTACAAAAGAGAAGTCGAAGCAAGATTAATTCGAGGAGGTCGGTAGGCACTCGTTCCTCCGGGACTGCAAGTCCCTTTCACCATCCGAACTGAAACCCGGCGAATCAAAAATCGAAGTGAAATTAATTCGAGAAGCTTTTCGCCGGAGGAACGGAGAGCGACGCAGCAGCGCGCAGGATAATTGCGTGCGCCGATACACGCTTGGCCTATTACCACCGTGAAGAGAAGAAGAGGGAAAAAGAGAGAGAGAGAGGGGGTGAATGTAATATATACTTTCCTCCGAGAGGCGACTTCAGCCCCCTTTGGTCTGTCCTGCTCGGTTGTCGTTCGTTTCGCTCGCCCTTCGGGGGCTGCGTGCGCGGACGAGCGCGCCCTTCCAGGCGGGGTGCGTGAGCGCATATAAATGGAAACCCTTCAAGTAGCCTCGGTGCCCGCGTTGCCATCTACCTCGTGTGCGTGTACCCCTCTCTCTACACGCGCTCCTGGATTACCGTGAGCAGTGGGGTGAACGGGGGTGGCGAGGATTGCCTCGGCGACGATAGTGCAACCCAACGGATAACTACGCTCGTTCCCCTCCTCCTCCCTCTTATTTCCCATCTTTCGCGGTCTACTTTGAGAGTAGTTTCAGAGGTTTGGAAAAATCGCGAGAGTAACGGATGTAAATATCGTTGCTGCAACATCCACGAGACGCAGACGGAACAGTTCTTGTGAGATTCGTCAAATTTCCTTCAAGTGTGAAATAGGGGATTCAACGGCACGGAAATGTTACAGGATAAAGTACGAAGATCTCAGAGGGGAATGAGGAGGATTTCTACAATGCTTTCAGAGAGATAAAATAGATGCTTCGTTTCACTTGGGGAATCTCTAAACAATTTATGAAAGGGGATACGGTTGAAGAATGAAATTTCTTCGACGTTGGTTTTTGCAATCTTTTCAGAAATTTAGATCAAGTTAAGTACCTGAAGAGGAGACTGGCGAACAATTTCAGCAAAGATACCGGACGCAACGTATTCTCAAACAGAACGAATCTCCGAGCAATGCTAGCGACGAATATTTCTCCAGCATCGAACTCGCGGCTAGTGCATCCGCAGGAGGGATCCGAAGCGTCTTGAGGCCATCGCTAGGCGCAGGCGACGAGGGTGGGAAGCGCGTAGAGCACAAGTGCATGCAGATAGTCCATGTTAGGTGCGTTGCATGAGCGCTTACATGCCTAGAAATTCACCCCTTTTTTCCCTGCTCTCTCTCTCTCGTCGGTGCAAGTTGGTTGGTTGGGCGAGGGTGGCCAAGGGGAAAGGGTGCTGCAGGCCTCGAGAGTGAATACGGCACACAGGAGCGGCACGCACAAGTACACGGTTTCGCAGAGAGTGGAACGAAATCTATAGCACGCACTTACGCGGTCGTATATGCGTGTACGCGTACGCGTACGCGTACGCGCCTGCCGCACCCCGAGGACACCGCCACCGAGTGGCAGAGAGAAGCAAGGGGAGACAGGGAGAAGCTTTCAATTTTTCCTGCTGCCTTCGCGACCAGCCGGAAGCCGAGATTCTCGCGGAAGAATACGCGCCATCCATGGGCGTAGCCTGGCTTCACCGAGACACACCACACCGTGTGTCACAGGATATGTACCAGCCTCCGTGGCCTTTTGTAATCGTTTGAAGGAATTTTTAATCCAGCGGGGGATATCGTAGACGTTGGCTCGTCCGACGATTTTTATTATTTTCCACCTTTCGTGTGCGAAAGCGCGCCGAGGAACACATTGCGCGCTGTCGTTGTTTTTGAAAATTGGACGAGCGAATTCTTTCCGTTTCAACTTCAGCGTTGAGTCGAAGTATTTTCTCAATTCCGACTATGACTATGTCCGATTTCTTCGTTCGATCGCTCTTATGATTCGAAATTACGGCCATTATGCCGAAAGCAGAAAAAGTTGGTCCCATGTTGGTCCCTGCAACCCTTATTTTTCATCAAACAATCGTAAACTTCTTACATACCCCGCAGTTTCAGTTTCAACTGAAAAATTCATTGTTCTCTAAGATCCTTGTTCGAGAACTTCTCCATTTTTTCTCTCTTTCTTTTTTCTTTTCCTTTGCGAAATGAAACACGTGGATATTGGGTTAACAGAAATTTCCTGGATTTGATTGGGTCGCGCCGTGGAAATCGGAGGAGCAGAAGCGTGGCAGGAGGGTTGAAAAGTCGAACGATCGTAAAAAAAAAAAAAAAAGAAGAAGAAAGAAGCCGCGTGGAACGAAGGGCGTGCGTGGCCTCGCAGCGAGAAAATTCCGCGCATCCTGCGCGTGTCTGACCTCCTGGCAGTTATTCCTCCCCCCCCCCTCCCTCCCTCGCCCACCAAGCTACGTTCTCACCCTCCCCCCTCCCCTCCAATACGCCCCATCGTCTTTCTCCGTTTAGTCCTTTTTATCGCAGTCGACGCGAGTACGGGATACTTTTTATTTCATAGCTGCGAGGTCGCATCCGCGTTTCGCAACGATCCACGCGGCTTAACCCATATCGCCCTCTGTCCTTGATAAACAGTTACGATCGGCCGTGAATCGCTTTTCACGCGATATCACGCTAATCCAACAACGCTCGTCGCTTGTAAATTGGAAATTTGAATCGGATTTCGCTCCGACGCCGCGACTCCGATCTAATTGTCGTTACCATGGAAGAAGGTCTTGGAAGAGATTTAAGAACGAAAATACACAAATGTCTTTCTCTTACCATATTTTCGTCGAAATATTTGCCAGGATCCTTTACTTAGTCGCGAACGTCGAGAAACGTTGGCACCTTGGAGCAGCGACGCGCGTTTGCATTTGAAAAATAGTTTGCGCCAGTTCGTCGCGAACGATGATCGATGAAAAATAAGTCTATTTTGCTGCACGAGATACGTCGATGACCGTATCAATTGTGATAGAGTGAAAAAAAAAAAAACTGAAACAACGACGCGCGCGGTTTTCTGTCCACTTCGTCCACTTGGAGCGAGGAAAATGTAAATCTCGAGATAGGTAACGGCGTCGCTTGACGGGCAAGTAGTGACATCTGTCGACGATGCCATGCACATGTCCCGTGCGAGTAAAATTTTGAAATTTGATTTTTTATTTTTTCCATGATTTTTATACGTATCACGATTATATTCTCAAGATTTATTCCTGCAAAGATTGCGATTATAAATATCGATTAATTTATATGCACGCATGTTCATCTACATTACCAACTATAGAAAAAAAAATCACAAAAAAATAAGTCTCTCGCAGAGATTTATAAATACTCGAACTACTTAGGTGTTGCTAACTTGCTCGTTTTTCTAAGACGAACCATTGAAATAAAATTAAAAAAAAAAAAAGAAAGTACAAAATATAAAAGTCGTATAACTACGTTTGGAATTAATATTCCAAGTTTTTTTTTTTTTTTTTCGTACAGAATGAAGCTTTTTCAATCTCCTTCAAGATCGTTGATATATTCAAATTCTTTTCGTCTTATTTTTTTCTATTTCTTTCGTCGATTAGTTATCACGACGATTTTATGATCTTCCAATTTCAGAATCTATCGCGAAGGCAACAAGCACGTGCAATCAGAGTTTTGGCTATAAGTGGAATTTTTTCAGACTTTGTGATCCATTCGGTGCATTCTTTCAATAATTTGCGATAATTTCACAGGCGCAGCCATGGGGGAACCAGAAAACGTCCGTGTATAACTGGTTTCCGCTTCCTTCCAACGCTACCAATCGCTTTTGGACAAACTTTTGCTGACATCTACTGGTGTATCCCGCAGGAACGGAACAGATACCGTTGCATACATTCATCCTAAAAAAAAAAAAAAAAAAAAAATATTAAAAATATTATAAAATATTTTTATTTGTAAATATATTTATCATAAATATTATTACAAATATTATAAATGTTATAAATATTATATTACATAATTCTAGTAAATCGCAATAACTTTGTTTGTCAATTATTTCATTTCAAATTCCATAAACCAGAGCACCATGAAATAGAATCACATGAAATTACTTTGTAGAAATTTTATAAATCTACTCACGTGCATTTCTCGCTCTTCACTACCTGCGAATATTTCCGATTCTTATCTTGAAGATTCACCACGTACATCCAATTTCCTTGGTTGTTCAAAGCCGCCCTCGGAGTGATGTATTGCGTCTCGGTTGGACAGAGTGGGATCGCATCGGGATTTGACTGCCTCTTGTTGCGCTCCTTACTCGATTTACCGTATTTCAATAACGGATTTTCGTACAACGTGCGCGGTGGTGCTTTACTGCTTCTAACGTATCTGAATAAACACATAAATATTACTTCTAACTCAATTCCAAGTCTCCTCATTCATTCTACCATAATTACAGAGTTAATATAAAAATTATTAACAGCAGAGTTAATTATTAAAATTCGATATTCCAATTGATATTTCTTTCCCGTTACCAAAAAATTCAATATTACAAACGACCACCTGTTCGTCCACCACGTTTGATCCTGTCCAAAAGACATGTAAAAGGGACGATCGGACGTGACTCGTTGTTCCGTAGAATGAAACTTGACTGGTATCGTTTCGTCGCTCAAAAACGGTTCACTCCGTGTTGGTGTCGTGTACTTGTAGCTACGAACGGATACGATGAAAAGCGGACAATTCAGTTGACAATTTGGTCGGTACGGAATTAGCATTGAAATTACCCATTCTGTTGAGTATCGTTCGACGGGGCACCGTAAACGAGCGGCGGATGCCCTCGAACGGGATATTGTGTCGGTGGCAAGAATGGTAACGAGTGAAACTGACCCTCCCTCTGCGCCGGGTAATCATAACCCTCGGTGTAATCCGGCATCGACCTTGAACAGAAACACATTGTCCTTGATCCATTTCTACGGGGAACGTTTCTCGAAAATTTGGAAGCAATTGATCACGATGATTGGTTTAATTCGCGACTGACAAGGTGACTGAGACTCTAGTTAATTTCGTGACAATTTGGAAGAAAAGATCTACGTGGAGATTTCGAACGGGGCGCTTTAGTAAAGGCGTTGATGACGTAGATTTTAAGATTTCTGCGATTGAATGACATTGGAATATGGAATGAATAGAAATGATTGTGGAAAGAATGTATAAATACTGGCTCGTGAATATTTTATTCGAAAGTTATAACTGGATCGATTTAATTTATCGGATTACGAGTATCTTGTTAATTTAATGAGCGCATTATGCAATTTTGACACAAATCTTTCGTAAATGATTGATAAATCTACGATATTACTGCATCTTGTTCTTGACAAAAAAAAAAAAAACAAACATAATAACCTTATTTTAAAGATTATTTTTGCAAAACTAGGCTAGTCTATAATCTCTATGTATAAAATAGAATAATTACAACTACCTGCGTACCTGTAATCATTGAAGTCCTTTCTCGACTCGTCCCTTAATGCGGAAATGAAGTCAAAGTTGCATTTGTCCACGAGAAATTTAATTAACTGTCTGCAACAAAGAGAGAGAGAGAGAGAGACAGATGGAGAAAATGAACTAGCAACAACAAACGTGAAAGAAAAAGAAAGTAGAACAGTGTAGATTTTCAATTGCATCTCCCAAACGATCTTCGACCCGTAATCACTCGATGCAAATGAAAGTTTATCGTAATACCAAATGTCGCATACGATTTCTCGACTCAGCTTGAATAGAATCGTTTCAGAAGTGAACAAAAAAATTGATTGCCTATCCCATGCATTATTCACGAGTTCGCGGAGGCCAGGTTCCACGACCCGTAGAAGTTCTTCATATATATATCACAACCACTTCCGAACGGAATTAAAAAATTCGATAATTGAATAACGTGCCTCTACCACATCATCCTCGTTCATCTTGAGGAGAATATTTAAAATTGTAATTTCTGTCTTCTCCGAAGAAATTTACAGTCCAGAACTCCACTTATTCGAATTTTAGTCAATACCCGATCAAACGATCTCCCGCTGGTCGAGTTCACTCATTTGAATGTCCAAGTGTTCGTGTTTCGAACGAAAGTGATTGGCAGAGAGGAGAATGAGTGGAACTGTTGTAACTCCAGTTATATAAACTATTTGTCTCTCAACAAGCTCGTACATTAACATCTCTCAAGAAGCTACCGTACTCGAGAGGAGAAAATGAAAAACCGTGCAGTTGAATCGTTTATATCGCCGCAAGACGAAACAGGACGAAATATCGACGAACTGAAAAGTCCAACGATTGGAGTTTCCGAAAAAAAAAAAAAAAAAATCGAAAAATTCGACACGTATCCGTGCAAACCAGGCGCACGAATTTCGTGCGTGATCGAACAACCCGCGAACTTTCTCCGACGGTGAAAGACTTATGACTAGAGGATATATGTATATAAGAAGATGTTTAATTCATGGTTCACGCCTAAAAGCTGTTTTCTCGCGGGCTGCATCTCGATCAGTGTCTACCACGGGCCCGGCCCAACTTTCGAATGCGCGTGATCCGTCAATGGACGACGGAAATCGGCGGAGACAGAGATTGACCTCGAATCCCAATAGCACGTTTTAACTCACAATTTCGATACCGTCGCCGTATTTGATCAACGTACTTTCGAACGTTCCTTCCCTGTCGTCCATCCGTCTTCCTCGAACGGCCAATCGACAGGAGAGATCGCTCTGACTTTCTGATTTTTTTATACTCCTAGCATCTTTTTTTCTTTTTCTTTTTTTTTTTTGTTATCGAATATTTCTCGATCATTCTTCTCTCTATACCAACGTTTCGCAAAGGTTTTGGCTTCCGCCGAATGTTCGACGAAAGTGCATGTTTTCGTCTAAAAATGAACGTGAAGCATCGCGAGGAAAAAAACTGAACTGGATGGAAATCCGCCCGAGTTGACGAGAAATAGCGGACAATGCGAGGTATTATGCGTTTCCTGTTATGCAGACCGCGTTGCCACGCGTTCCGCGCACAATTGCATGCCGTCGCGTCGCGTCGCGTCGTCTAGAAACTCGTTCATCAACGATAAACACCAGCAATTATCGTTTCCTTAAGTCTCCCGTGTTCTCTGACGAATGCGCGTAAACACCAATTCCCCGTAATTGATCGCGTTCATCTATCCAGATTCATGATTACACGGAATAGAGTATTCTGGTATGTATTACATCGATACGCTGACATTATCCGGCGACAGTATCAATTAAGGATGATAGACGGTAGACGAGTAAAGAGGAAATCGCAAGACATTAACTGCAAGAAACTGAAAATTCTTCTTTTCATTTTTTTTTTTTTCTTTATATATATTCGTAAAACGCAGAAACCGAAATCTGTTTGGTAGACGGACAAACTTTCTAGCTTGACAATTGCTCAACTTCCAATGGGGAGCTCTGCAAATTACACAATGTCGTTTCAATAGAAAGTATTTAAAGTACACGTTTTTATATATTTGTTCAAACACGTCGGAAGTGTATATGAAATTCCTTTCACGTCGCGAACAAGCATCCTCGATTTGTCCAAGCTGGTTAACACCTCGCAAAGTGAGCCATTTGCATTTCGCGTAACCAACTTACCAACGTAACCAATTATTCTCTCTGCCACTTTCTTCATTTCGTGACAACTCTTTGACATTCTCTGTCGTCCTCGAGAAACGATATTCTGTAATCTACCGTCCTATATCGATCGATGCTTCTTATAATACAATAAACGAATCTTCGCGAGAGCTGTTCGATAAACGGAGATGTAGATAATAGACGTAACAGACATGGTGTTCATGGTGTATCGTATGAAAATCAATGGCGACCACTGGCAGCGATGAACCGCGTCGATAAATCTGTCACGTTCACGAACGATCTTTACAAGTCACGATGGAACGTCGAAACGTTTTTTTAGTATCAGTTGAATTCGCGACAGTTCCGATAATTATCTAGTAGAGCATGACCGCGTCAAGGCCACGGTCGCGCTACGCTGATCAAGGAATAAAACGTATCGAAATGACGTCCGTTTTTACGTAATCCGTTTGTCGCTTTCGAATCGATCTGGCTCCGGTATAAAAAAGAATGAGAGATCGCCAAGCACGATTAGAACGAATGCATACATTATATACATACGATGCTTTTCGACGCTGTTCTAACTCTAGTTATTTTTTTTCTTCTTCTTCTTCTTCTTCTTCTTCTTCCGGTGATTCTGGCAATTTCATTTTTCCTTGTTCGTTGATGGTGAAAGAAATAAGAAATAAAAAATAAAAATAATTGACAAAAATTGTACAGACGATCATTGATTGAAGAAACAGAGGATACTCTG
Organism: Tetragonisca angustula; assembly: GCA_036937485.2. Classification (NCBI taxonomy): domain Eukaryota; kingdom Metazoa; phylum Arthropoda; class Insecta; order Hymenoptera; family Apidae; genus Tetragonisca; species Tetragonisca angustula. Next base: position 582,117 of record JAWNGG020000008.1, on the reverse strand, counting down.
ATTGATCGGAAAATTTACATTCAACTGTTTCCGATAGATTTTTAATACTGGAGCAATCATTCCGCATCGAATGAACCTTTCGCTTTTTTCGTTAGACACGAACGAAATAAAATAAATGTCGAATGACGCAAGAACGCGACGAACTACGGGATATTATCAGAGCAGTTTTAAGCAAGTTCACTATCCTGGAAACTTTCCCTTCCTGAAATTCGTCTCGCCACGCACGATCAGCTGATTTGTATGCAGGGAACGGCAGAGCTCGTCACGTTGGGAATATTAATAACCAGACGGTGAACCATATTTTTACAAATTCCGCAGATGCGATACTTTTGGAAACTCGGGGAAATAGCTCGAGCCCCTCGTCGAATATCTTTCTTCTCGATAACCCGATGTTGCACTACGTGATTTCCAAGTCTAAGAATTTCACGGAAGCTTGCAAAAAATGTTAAATATTGTTCGAGGCATTTCAATCTGAATGATTTTTGCAAAAGGTTACTTGAGAAATTACTGTCACTGCTCTGTTCATCGTCGTTTGTATTAAACCTTTCCAAACAATCCATTTCCCAAATATATTATTTTTCAATCTTTAAACTTATTCTTAAACGAAGCAGAATGAGATTTAAAAACCTAACTAGAAAAGCAAACGAGTCTTCTTATCGTGCCTTTTTATCGACCATACATCAAGCGTAAGATCTAACCTTTTCAATCGTCAGTTCATTTTATGACTCTTTTGAAATCTCTCGTTAACTCGAGGAATCGCTTCTTGGCGAATCTCGCTCTTCACGCGCGACCAATGATCCAAATCTTTCGATCGTTTTGCGTAATTAATCGACCGAGGACGAAGAGAAACCGACCGATACCTTGAAAGTAAGGTAGTGTCTGATACTGAGCGCAACAATATTAAGAGCGTAGCATTATCATGCAAATACGATAATAGGCCTGACATCACAGATCTGCCATGCGGTATCCCACGAGCATTGTGTGTGCGTAAGTAGCACAACGAGACAACTCTTTTTCGCTAGTCTTGCAAAAACTCATCCGGCATCCGTGTAATGTCCATTTAACCTTTCATTCATTCTTTCTTCTTTTTTTCTTTTTTTTAGACGTATTCCTCGCGATGGAAACGACGTCTTTATCATTTGCAAGTAGGTTGACAGGTGCATAAACTTCAAGGATTATTTACAACGTGGAAAGAAAAAGAAAGAAAAAAAAAAGAGGAATGATCGTATACTTCTTGGTTATTTAACTTAAAAAAAAAAAAAAAAAAAAAACTTCTTCGAAGACATATCTGTAGATGGTGTAATTTACATTCAGTACGTAGCCTTCGATAAGCGATCTTTTCAAATGCTGATCACCAAGATTTCTCAGCCTTTGGTAATTATTCAAAAACTAATAAAACGAGGACACGAATGTTCAACTTCGTTCCTCAAGTCGACGTGTAGGTTGAGAGTAACAATGAAAATAGAATCCCTCGGACAGAAGGAATCCAAAACGACCGTCTCGAAAAGGCAATTAAACAATTTAGCAAATAAATGTTAAATTCAAGGTGCGAAACTTTTTGACCGTGCTCGATGACCGTACTCTCGAGCCACACGATATATTCATCAGTTTTCATCGGCACTGAATCCTTCTTAGAATAGAAATCACGTTTTCCTTTTATCGCTTCTTACCGAGGATAATGATCGAGACTTTCGCAGAACGTTTGTCCTGGCTTTGCGCAATTTGGAGTGTGCCCCGGAGGTGCGGGTACAAAAGGCTCGTACTGTGGTCGTCCTGGACATCCGTACTCGAGGCAAGGCTCGCCATGAGCGTTCACCAAGGATGCCTAGAACCAAATCCAGAATAACGTGCCGAGAGCCTCGATGAGACACATAAAACAGCAATTAAGTACAACTCGAGCGTATGAAAACGCTCAGTTACTAGAATACAAACTTAGAAATATTGAATGATATCGATGCCACAGAAAATGAAATGGAAAATTCTGATATATCACCGTCTCGACCACTAACTGTCTGACCAACAAAAATCATTGACTAGAGAAATATATCTTCGCGAGTGTATTGCAAAACACATAGGATCTGAATTCAGATTCTATCATAGATTTGATTTGGATGTAGAGCCGAGAGCGAAAGTGATTGAAATATTCGCGACATTTAATGTGATCTGTTTAACAGAAATAAATTCATTTATTCATGAGAATATCGTTCGATGACAACAAGATCGCCGAGATTAACTTCGCTAGAACGTTCAAGTCGTGTGAAATTTCTATAAAGATTATTAGGAGAAATCTTTTGCTTCGTTATTGCGGAACCCTGATGAATCATGCTTCTCTGAAATGATTCCATTGGCTCGTGGCGCTATATAAGGAATATTAAATCTACGCTCGCCTACTTTTTACTAAAAATAAAAAATGAAACAAACATACGAACGACGTGTCTCGTGAGCGGCTCGTAATTGTCCAGGCTTGAAGTCGTTCGTTATGTTTGCGTAAAAAACGACTTCATTCACGAGTTTGCTTTCATTGGTCTAGATCGCAGCCCGGAAACTTTAAAACTGTCTGCATTATCTGGTGCCTCGATCAGTGAAACGGATTTAAATCTGATGTAACGTCCTAGTGCAATGCCATTTAAGAGCTTTCTCAGGCTACTTTCCGTTAACTCACGGCGCATGACATGGTCGGTGTTGCTTTTCATCGATCTCGAAATCGCGTATGATCTGCGAACGTTCGTATACTGCAAAGTTGCAAAATTTCATACGACAGAATGGTCTAACCATGGGTATTAATAACTAAAATAAAGATTCTTTGTGCGCCAGACAAAAGGAGAATTGTAAATGAAACGGCCACCTAATGATAGTGGTAGAAAGTGACCCATTTTCATTTCGACCAAGCAAAATGAATCATCCTGTACGCCACGCCGGTATTACGATACATTTTTCAGACAGTTACGGCCGTTTTATGACCGTTTATTCGTACACTTAATCGTTCCTTTATTTTCACCGGAGTGTGCATCCGGTATTACAGAAAGCTTGAATTCAATCTGACGCAACCTTACAAAATGTAGAGAGTCTTACGCCAGATATTACGATACGCGTCAGAGTTGAACCGTGCATTTCACTCGTAGCTTTCACGGTCTAAGAAACTACTACTTGTCTCGCTGAGGATCGTGCCTTACTGTGATGAGTCTGACACGGTGGTCACGTGCGCGATCATAAAATTGCGGATTGAAAATTCACTTTGTAAAATATTCGATTCGTCGTCCACTTTCATCTTCCCGTCGATCGACCAACATCGATTTTTAAAATCTCGAAATTCTTTAAGAAATTTATTTCTGTTGTATTATGCTCATCAAATGTTCCGCAATAACGAAGGCACGTTTAACAACGAAATGACATTTAGAACGACTCCCGATTCATCGGCGATTGAGAAGGGCTATTCCTTGCTCTTATCGTTTCTAACAACGAATTGAGTTTGAGACGCGCTTGTGAATTTAAAACACGATCGTTCTACATCTTTCAGAGTTGTTGATTCAAAACAAGGAACGACCATGAGCCGTCGCGCAAATCGTTCCTCACTTCGATTGTACGATATGACAACAGAGCGCGTAAAATCAATTGTTATCACGACATCTGTAATTTGCTACTTAAAGCATAGAAACTTGCTCGACCCTGCTCAATTCCTTCCGATGATAAAAATAATAAAATTACGTGTCCACTTACGATCGTTAACAAAGACAAGAAGAATTTCATTTTCGGTGTGCCAATGCCGCGATAGATTCAACTCGAACACACTTCACAGTTTTCTTCCTCTGCCGACCTTAACCATACCGCGACACCTTTCGCGATGACTGCTGCTCTAACGGAAGCCGAATCACATAATTACTGACATCACGCGAGCTGCACGGAACGGGGTTACCGTGACACGATAAACGATTATCAGTGAAGCACGTGCCGGTGTCTGCGGATGCGATTCGCGAGCTAGACGGATCGCGGCAACGCCGATGTGCAATCATGCGTGGCGCGAGTGTGTTGACAGGTATCGCTGACCGCGAGAAGATATATACCTCGAAGATATAACGCGAGAACGATCACCTACGTGCGAACAATTTTTCGAACGTTAGACCTCGCTTGGCAAACTAAACCGGAGAGTTTAACTTCAATTGTGAAACACGATCGAAAAACGTGAGTGAACCGACTCGAAGATTTGAAATGCAATTTATATCCTCCAGTCCACTGTGGCGTGCACGAGCCGCGACAAGTGACAGACGAGTTCACACGGGAGATCGATCACGAGCTACCACTGTACGACGATACGATACTGGCCGAACCGCGAATGAACGAGTGCGACCGCCGCTTTACTTTAGTAGACCGCCGCTGTCACTCGTATATATGTGGTGTTAGGTCCAGATTCCGCAGGGGGTTTGTCCTGTGTGATTTTACGCGCCGCGATCTTACCTAGCAACGTGGGTAACACGGCGTATCGATACCCATTCTCGCGCTCGTGCCCCTTCCTCTTGCACGCGTGCACGAGTTCCGATCGAGCAACCAGAGGTGGGGTGTACAGGCAGGCGCTGTATATGTATAGTTATACTCTTTGCGAACTCGGCACTCGGCTACATCTTTGTTTCAGATTGTTTCGAAAGTTAGAAAGGCACTCGACTTTTTTTTTTTTACTTCTTCGTCTTTCCTGACGACTCGAGTCGACAGATTACAGGCTAAATTGTCGATTCGTAATTTTTCAAAAAAAAAAAAAAAAAAAAAAAAAAAAATTCTCGTCGGCTTACATTAGCGAAATTCGGCACGGATTTAAGGCCAGTTAGCAAGGCGCTACTGTACTTTCACTGGTATCCGTGTTTCTGCAGCGTGCACCATTTGACCTTACACGTTAACAAATGTCGCTAGAATGCAATCAATAAAACTGCATAAAGATTAAGGTCAACTGCTTGATAATTTTACTTTTATTTCTGCATTAATAAGCCTCGCGCATGATTCCTTTATACGACCAAGCTAAGGGAACAGTGCTTTAAATACGTACGTACTGAACGATCGCAATTCGATCCCATTGGCACGAAGAGAACGCACTGATCTTTTCGTACGTCCAGTATAAAATGCTTCTTATATTTTCTTCGAATTAATATGAATATTTGAAACATGAATAGATACTTAAACGTTGAAGATAGAACGTTAATTTTAAAATTAAATATTCTGTCATGCGCAGTTCTACAACATACAGTAGCGCCATCTGCGAATAAATCCAAGAACTTGATATTAATTTGATCACATTTTCATTAGTCGTGTCAGATGACATCTGAGTCATGATGAGATATACGAATAAATCAAGCATCTTCTAGGATTTTGTATCTCATCACAGACGAATGTAAATAGACCTCGTGTACAATGTATTTTGTCGGCCCACGATTCGGGGATCACAGGACCTCCTTACCATTTTCGTATCACATCCTGTCGTATCGATTCAGGCAACTTTGGCGCTTCCACCGACGAGGTTCATCAATTTTTTTTTAATATCTTTCAACAGATGTAAGTAATCAAATATATAATAAACTTTTCATCTCAATTTTCATCAATAGGCTGTTATAGATCATTATATTTCTTTATTGATGTAAGCAGATGTGGCAAGTGTCCATATTTTTTTATTTTAATTCTCATCACTATTAGTGCTGCAGTGCAAAACCTGGCTAAATCGGTACGACAGGATATGACACGAAAATGATAAAGGGGTCCTAGAGTTGCGAAGTCGTAGGAAAAAAAAAATTCATTGGACGTTTCGTTTACTCGTATACCTCGTCTGTATAATGAGTTTCTTTGAATTCTTTCGTCACGATTTTTTGATGTCGGTATTTCAGAATGTGAGACACGAAGTCCCATATAATGCCATATCTAATCCATTCTTTGTCAATGATTAATTCTCCTGTTATTGAAGTATATTTTAGTATGATCGAAATTATTTCAACATCCTAAAATAATAAAAAAATTCAATTACAACCACAATTTCATCTATATTACACACTCCATGTATCAGAATTATAACTTAGCTTTTCGAACGTCACACTATTCATTAATGAATAGACTAAATTTACATGAAACCAACGAATTCTGACAAGTGAATTCGAATTTGAACGTGCAACGAAGAAAGTACTCTTTATCAAAATAATAAAAAAATAGTTCAAAATATGACCACAAGATGACAGGGAAGTGGTCTGCATAAAATTCATTTTTGCTTGTTATCATAAATTAGTATACATTATACATATAGAAGATCGAGGAAAGATACGAAAGGGGTAAACATAATTCGACATACTTTTCGTATGGTTTAGTTGTTATGTATACATTTTACTGTGCAAGTCTGCTCCGTTTGTGCCGTTGAATTTGACGTGAAAGGAACCCGAACCTCTCGATGCTAAAGACCATACGCTCCTGTTACGGCATAGCGTAATCATAGCCATGGCGACTACTGCTTCGTCGCGGGTAGACGAACTCGTACAAACTGTTACCCTTCACAATCCTCGAAAATTGCTATTCACGGGCTACGTTTTACCCTCTGTGATACTACACGCTGTGTGGATTTATAGTTGGATTTTTGTCTATGGAATTGACGAATATTATGATGCGGGTTTAGTGGGTATCGCAGCTATTGGTGTATTACAAATTTTCATATGTTTATGTTGCCAGTGGTCAGTGCATATACATACTTTTCTTAATTGTAGCTCGGTGAGTTGACAATCGTTTACCGTAAGAACTAATTAAATAAATTGCACGTGTGAGCTATGTTGTTCAATATGTTCCGTTAACGTGGCAGCCATTCGAACCGGCCTTCTGTTCGCATGAGTCACATGGCCAATTGGCGGGAAATTTTAAATTGAAATAGTTGAATGTTGAAACTTTTCCAGGAAAAAAATCCATATAAAGCGAAAATAGCGAAAGTAGTTCCTACTCCCAACAATGGAAGTTCAGAACTTGTCAAACTACATCATTCTGAACAGCAAGAACCGTGGTTCATATTTCAAAAAACTAAGTATCATTGGAATTCGCATAAAAAAAGTTTTGAAGGCCTTCAGTTTCCAATTAATCATTCTGTTAAGCATTATTGCGAATGGAGAGGATATTTAGATGAAAAAGATATTGCAGCAGCAGAGGAGAAATATGACAAGAATAAGTAAGTGTATCTTTTTGTTTGTACTATTAAATGATTGCGTGAACGATTTTTTATATCATTTTTACCACTTTTGCACAGGCTGGATATGGTGGTGCCAGAATTTAGAGAACTGTTCAAAGAAAGAGCAATTGCACCATTTTTTGTTTTTCAATTGTTTTGTGTAGCATTATGGTGTTTTGATAAATATTGGTATTACAGTATCTTCACATTGATTATGCTTATTATGTTTGAGTGTACACTTGTACAGCAACAACTTCGAAATATGGCTGAAATTAGAAAAATGGGAAATAAACCATACACTATAATGGTTAGTGAACGTTAGAAATGTATAAAGTATATTTTAAATATTTTCAATAAAATTGCTTTTATTGAAGGTCTATAGGAACAGGCGGTGGCATTCCATGTTTACTGACCAACTAGTTCCTGGTGATATTGTATCTATAACAAGATCTCAAAATGATAATCTAGTGCCATGCGATATGTTGCTTTTAAGAGGACCTTGCGTTGTTGACGAGAGTATGCTAACTGGTAAGTAATTGTGAATGATGTTAATTTGTTATTAATATATTACAGTTTTATATTGATCAATTATGAATGAATAGGAGAATCAGTTCCACAAATGAAAGAGCCCATAGAAGAAATTGATGGAAATAGACAATTAGACATAGACACTGATAAGCTTCATATACTTTTTGGAGGCACAAAAGTTGTGCAACATACTCCACCAAGTAAAAGTGTATCTGGCCTTAAAGGTATCTAAATAGTGAATAATTTATCATATCTATAATTTCACATTTATAAATGTTATTATGTTAAAAATTCTAGCTACTGACAATGGCTGTGTGGCCTATGTTTTGCGTACTGGATTTTCAACATCACAGGGAAAACTTCTGAGAACAATATTATTTGGAGTCAAACGTGTTACTGCTAACAATTTGGAAACATTTGGTTTTATTTTGTTCTTGCTAATTTTTGCAATTGCTGCAGCATCGTATGTGTGGATTAAAGGTATATAATACACCAAAAAGAATATTGGAAATTACATCCTTACGCTATTAATAATTTATTAATATATAGGAAGTGAGGATCCTACAAGAAATAGGTATAAATTGTTCTTGGAATGTACACTTATTCTCACATCAGTTGTTCCTCCAGAATTGCCTATTGAGTTATCATTAGCCGTTAATACTTCATTGTTGGCCTTATCAAAATTAGGTATTTGCAAAATATATGAAGATAATTATAACAAACAGTTATATATTTTTTAGTATAGTAATATATAATTTTTGTACAGGTGTATTTTGCACTGAGCCTTTCAGAATTCCATTTGCTGGAAAAGTTGAAATATGTTGCTTTGATAAAACTGGTACTTTGACTAGTGATAATTTAGTCGTCGAAGGTATAGCGGGGATTGAGTAAGAATCAAATAATTTTCGAAATACTTTCAAATATCGATATTTACATTAAAAAAGTGTTCGTCATTTTAGAGGTAAACCGGATGTTATTCAGCTTTCTGATGCACCTATAGAAAGTATTCAAGTACTCGCAACGTGCCATTCTCTTGTGCAATTAGATGATGGTATTGTTGGAGATCCTCTCGAGAAAGCTACGTTAAAAGCTATTAAATGGAATCTCACGAAAAGTACGCTTTTATTTATTGCTATTATACTTCATAGAATTTTTTCAACGATATTCTAACAATTTTAATTTATTTAAGCTGATTCTATGATACCTAAAAAAGGACAATCACCTGTCTTAAAAATCGTACAAAGACATCACTTTTCTTCCGCGTTAAAACGAATGTCAGTCGTAGCAGGATATACGATGCCAGGATCATCAGAAATCAATTACATGACCACTGTAAAAGGTGCTCCTGAAATTATTAAGAATATGGTGTGTAGCAAATTTCGAGTGGTTTATTTCGCTCTTACAATGGAACACAAATATTTTAATTTTTTTTTCCAGTTATCATCTATTCCAGACAATTATGATTCGACGTATTTGTCACTTTCACGACGCGGAGCTAGAGTATTAGCTTTAGGCTATCGAAAACTTTCTGGACCTTTATCTTCGCAGGATTTAAGAGAACTGACGCGAGAAGACTTAGAAAAGAATCTTAATTTTGCTGGATTTGTAATCATAAGTTGCCCACTTAAACCTGATTCTAAAACTGTTATTAAAGAGATAGTGAATGCTTCACATTCGGTAGTTCTTTCAACAATTTCAATTTATTTTTAATTAATCCTTTTATAAATTATACAGCAGCTTTATGTTGTGTTTACAGGTTGTTATGATTACTGGTGATAATCCTTTGACAGCATGTCACGTTAGCCGTGAATTGCATTTTACGAAAAAACCAGTTACGCTTATATTGACTGCAACTGATGGAGAGTGGATGTGGGAAAGTGTGGATAGAAAAATAATTTTTCCTTTGGAAATGAAAAATATTTCTCGAAATAAAGAAATATGGCGAGAATACGCTCTTTGCGTAACGGGAGAAGTAAGTTTCATAAAGATCTTAAATGATAGATGTCAATATTCAGTGCATTTATAACATAATTTCTAGGGTTTAGCATATTTAAAAGATAACGAACGAGAGCTACTTCGTAAATTGTTACCACATATTGTAATCTTTGCAAGATGCGAACCGAAACAGAAAGAATTTATAATTGTTTCGTTGCAAAATTTAGGATACACAACTCTCATGTGTGGAGATGGTACTAATGATGTTGGTGCTTTAAAACATGCTCAAGTGGGTTAGTATAAAATTATCAAATGTTATAGAAAATAAAAAATTACATAAATGTTATATAAAATAAATATGTTAATTTTTAATTCATTCAGGTGTCGCTATTTTATCGAGTTTACCTGAAAGAACATCTACTGAAAAACAAGGTAATGTGAAAAATGAACACATTTCAAATTCAGCAGTAACAAATGGCCCAAGAAATAATCCACGAGTTTCTGCTAATACTAGAGCAAGAATACAAAAATTATTGGAAGAGCTTGAAGAACAGTCTGTTATAGTTAAGTTGGGAGATGCTTCAATTGCTGCACCTTTTACTAGCAAAATGTCATCAATTCAGTGCAGTAGGTTTTGTTGTATATGATTTATAACAGTTCCGATATAATAATATATTAATATTATATTATTTATGTCATTATAGTATGCCATGTTATCAAACAAGGACGATGCACTTTGGTTACCACCTTGCAGATGTTCAAAATTTTAGCACTTAATGCATTAGGACTTGCATATAGCCAATCTGTCCTTTATTTAGATGGAATAAAGTTCAGTGATGCACAAGCTACATTACAAGGTGTTCTTCTCGCTACTTGTTTCTTGTTCATATCAAGATCAAAACCACTAAAAACATTGTCTAAACAGAGGCCACTTCCAAATATTTTCAACTTGTATACAATTGCTACCGTACTACTTCAATTTGCAGTGCATTTTATCTCTCTTGTATATTTAGTTAAGGAAGCCACTTTACTATCCCCAAAGTAAGTAAAACAATCAAAAAGATTATGCATTCATTGATATTTGAATAAGAAATATTAATTTTCTTTCTATTTATTAAGGAGTAAGAAATTAGCATCTATATTAACTCCAAGTAATTTATCTAATGATAGTATGGCTTTGAATACAAATTTTATTGACGAAGAACCTTTTGAACCAAATCTATTAAACAGTACAGTTTATATTATTGCCATGGCGATACAAATTTCTACGTTTGCAATTAATTATCGGGTAAACTATTCTTAAACGAAGTATTTATTAATAAAGACTTTTTATGTATTTCATTTTAATTAAACATAATTCTGTTATATAGGGTCATCCATACATGGAAAGTTTATTACAAAATAAATCATTATTATATAGTCTTATAGGCAATGCTGCTGTTATATTGGGATTAGCATGTGGATTTTTACCCGAGTTAGCAGAACAATTTGAAATTGTGGATTTTCCAAGCGATGTAAGTGAATGCATTAGTGCAAATTAAATGTTCTTCATATTTGTATATATCTTATATAATAATTTTTTAAATATTTTCTATTTTTAGTTCCGCAATATTTTAGTTCAAGTATTAATAGCAGACTTTGTCCTTGCATACATAGTTGATAGAGTCTGTTTATGGCTTTTTGGAGAAGGAAGACATCAAAAGCTGTGATTAGTACACAATTTCTATATTTTACTTTTAACTCCAAAAGTGCGAAAAATTAAATATATAAGTTTATTTTCTTGTATCACAAAGAATAAGTTTTAATCATTTAATATAATTTAATATAATTCTCACATTTTATAAATTTATTATGATTTATGCGTTAAATACAATGCTTTTAAAAGACTGACCAATATATAATTGAGAAGTCATTAACATTCACATTAAAATTAATCAATTAATTAATTTAAAATTAATTTAAATTAATTATTGGTCCTTAAAAGATTTAGGAACCATTCTTTGTGAAACAAGAAAAAATTTGAGAAAAATGAGGTATATGCAGAATATTCTACGCAAAGTGACGCACAGTTTTCCAATTATTTACGGCCGTATGATAAAAGGAAGTTTTGAACAAAAATTTATCAGTATCGAGTGTACAGAAATAGTAATTAGAATTTTAAAAACAATTTATTTTCATAGCAAAATCGAGGTCAGATTAGATACTTTTTCCATTGTATTGTAGGAGATACTAAGACAATTAACTATTTGTATATTTGTATACGCGACAATGATAAACTATTTTTTGTGAGATAACCGCAAATGACTGAAAAGCCATGCGTCGCGTTACATGGAAAATTCTATATATATATATATATATATGTACGTATATGAGTATGTGGTACGTATGTTTTAATGAATGTATTATCATATAATGTGAAATAGTAAAAAGAGCATGCAATATGAGTGTACAAATGATAAGTAAATAATACATAATGTCATAGTTATTACATACACCATGTTTAAAAACAATTTAAGTGTACCTTGAGAACCTGATGTATGAAAATTGATAAAATAATCTTCTCTGTTGTATCACAACCAAAAAATTGATTTTGAATATTGTATACAAAAAAATTAGAAGTTCGAAAATCATAGTAAAATCTCATATGTAGAATGTTATAACTAGACTGCCAATCTTTATGCAATCACAGTTTTGTGAATATAATTAAAACAATGATATCTATAAAGAAAATTGTTTTCGCTAAATTATAACAAGTAATCTATTCCGATATTTTATGGTTTTTGTTTATTGTATATATTTTCTGCATCTTTGTACCTTTGAATTTTTCATAAATACATAAAGATCCGCGGTCTAATTATAATTATTTGTTAAAGATTATTCTATTTTAGCAAAAACTATTATGTTGTAACTTTTCAATTTTGTATGATTAACATATCCATTTTCAACTAGTTTTTTTCACTAACATCACAAAATATACATATGATTTATCAATGTTTAAATTAATGTAATAGTAAATGTAATTTATGTTATACTTAAATTTCTAGATCATACGTTTTGTTCACTTTTATATCATTTTCATGTATGTACAATAGAATCAAATTTAGAGTGATTACGAATAGAAAGTATAAAACTTTAATTGCAACATTCCAGTTCTGTTCCAGTCTTATATTTAGGAATATAAATAGAACATAAATAAATGAAAATATATATGACTCTTTTCATTAAAAGTATTTGCGTTCCTATTTGATCGACAAATAATAATGTATGGACACCAAAGTATTAGGCGTGTTTAATAAAAGCGTATACCTTTGTTAATACTGCCACTCTTACAACAATTAACAACAAAATAGATCTTATGTTATAGAAAATATTCAAAATTCAACACGGTGTTGTATCTACCGAATTATGCATGATGCAAATTTTCACAGCATCATATTTTTAGATCGAAAGTCCTAAGTGAAAGCTGATTGTATATTGTTGCCTTATAAACGTTTGTAATTATCTATAATGATTATGATAAAGTAATTTGTTGTAAACATCAATTTCTTTTTTCAATTTTAATTTCCTTAAATCGTCTTAATTAAATTTATACATGTGTATATTCTACATCGTCAACCAATGATGAGCAGAAACATGTAGAAGCACCATGCGCATCAATTGAGAGAAAAAAGCAACAGGTACTTATAAATAACTTAAATCATATTTATCAAGGAAACAACTTGTTCACGCACATCCATGATTAAAATACGTGTGATGTTATTATTTCAATTTCAAATTTAGTTACAATTATACTTGAAATAATATAAAGATACATGACTAACAATAATTCGAATATTTTCACCGTTTTTAATAATCTTTTATTGATATAACGAACAATAGAATAAATTATGCGTTTAAAATGTTGCCCATTATTTAGAAAAAAGAGTTGGACGAATTAGGCCTAGATCAAGGAAACCGGTTACTCCGTGTCGAGTCTCGTCTTGAACTTCACGACAGTTGGTCGTTGATCACGGTACACGATTGTTCGTTACGTTATTCTGCACGTTTAATTGTATTTGTTTGTATTTGTTTCTTTTTTTTGTAATATTTCGATCGTGTGCATTTGCGTTACATTGGGAATGGGAATATATATATATATATAAACACCACAGATCGCGTAATCATAATTTCTCATAATAATTTTCGCGGTCTTGTTTAACGTTCTATATCGTTACTTGCGTAAAAGAGAATGCGCTCAATTTCTTGATTGTAGTTTTGAAATATTATTTTGATATATGAGTCAAGAATAGAAATCGGAATAAATGATATTTTTGTGTTGCTTTTTTTGTGCGACGATTTATTCACAGTCTATTAATTATTAATGTCATTTCAATTTCTACTGTATTTAAATTGACAGTTTATATATATTCTGAATATTTAAAAGTATTATTTTTGGATGTTATGTTAATTTTATGTGCTGTTGTACGCTGATTTTTCATGTTAATATAATCAAATTTCATTCAGTAGTATCAATTTCAACAACTGCTTTGTATTTCAAACTTCATCCTTTTATTGGATGTCGAATTGTACTGTTTCACATATATTTTACTAAAATTTTATAAAATAAATGAGAAGAACGATCAATTGATTTCTCTCTAATCAATTTTGCTCTCTAAATTATTTCGAAAAAAGTTTCTTGAATAACGAACCAAGAGGAAGACAGAAGATAGGGATCAACGTAGGTGAAACAAAAGTTTACGTCAAAATTGATTAATTTAAGGAAGTTATTTGTTTTCTCTTACCGCTCACTGATCAACATCAAAGTGTCTACGTCAGAAACATATGTAGTTAACTTTCCCTGCGGACGTGATGTGTTCGTAGTATTCTCACGTGGTGAATGTGCAGAAGATAGAAATTTAGTCGTGTAAAATGGATGCCAGTGAACCACAAATTGCTACTAAATATACACAAAACTATTTATAAAGTTGATTATGCAGTAAATATTTATCAACAATCGGTCTCTGCTTCATCCATCTTTGTCGTCTACTTAATCGTTCATTCAGTCGGTAATATCATTTAATCAGCCTTCACATATGTATTGCTTTTTTAAACTACAAAGTTGTACACGTACATAGTAACAGGAAAAGCAATTATGAATCAAAATGCCATATGCAATCGAGTATTTTTCTACTAGCACAATTCACAGTAAATCAACACAATAAAAAAAGATGGGGCATGAGTTTTAAATACATTATGTAAAAAAAAATTCTATCGATGTAATTGTTAATGTGATCGAGGATGATGTCATCACCATGGAATAAAACTTACGAAACATATAGATTTTCGTTTTGGAAAAAGATACAAAAACTTACATTGTTGAGATATACGTTTATAGTGTATACGTTAGCTCATATCTGCTATATAATTATTATTCGCATTCCTGAAATGGTGTTTCATGATCTTTTATTTTGTTCACCAATGATCTACTAACCCATGACTATTTGTATTACCCGGTAATATGATACACAGTCTACTTTCTCGAATTGAAATTGATTTCTGTATAGTTCTGACATCTGTCACAGATTAGAGGGTACTAATACGCAGCGCGCCAAATTCAAATGACATTCCACAATTGTCAAACATTTTAGTAAATGTAATTACAATAATTTCATAAATGTTTTTATCGAATGAAGATCATTTTCGTGTTATATCGAGATTCTGTTACTGCTTCAATTTTCAATCGATAGAAAGATATATTTAAGAATATATCAATAGAAAATTGATTCGTTTATTGATCGAGCAAAACCATGGAAAACTGAGTGGTTTGCTGTGCTCGGAAAGTGCAATGTTTAGCAAGTTAACAAGCTTTATTGAAACACTAACAGCTGCGAGGCGCATTAAGGTCACGTGTCAATTACCAATTAGGGAAATATACGCGCTACATATATACTAGTATAGGAATTCCACAAACTCATTGTGAACTAATGGATCTCTTTAAGTTTGCTACATCAGTTTTTTTTTCAAGACCACGTTATACGTATTTGGCTCCATTCTGCTAACAATCGTTCAGTATCTCTTCAGAACTTCAACAAAGGACACAACTTATTTAGATTTACTACCAAGTAAGTAAAAATGAAATTTTTCTGTTTTTGTTCGGATATTGTATAGCAATGGCGGGAACTAAATCCCCGTCAAAGATTCATTATGCATACGATTATAATATGATAATGGCAAGAACCATTAAGCTTTCATACGTGACTTCCATTACGCTTATTATCAGTGTTATCAAGTAAATCTGGCTTCATAAATCAAGTTTTCGTTTCCAGCTTCCCAGAGCCAGAATGCTGGAAACAGAGGAGAGAGGATACTTTCATTGGGCAGATTGGCTGGTGTTCGCGCTGATGCTCGGTGTATCTGCCGCCGCAGGATTATGGCATTACAAGGGAACACAGAAGTCGAGCACGGAAGATTATCTCTTAGGAGGAAAGAGTATGGCCCTCTTTCCCGTCTCCGCTTCCCTCGTAGCCAGGTAGTCCCACTCCTCTTCGAATCTTTCTAATTGCCAGTAAAGTAAATCATCAGAAATTTCACGCTTGATTTATCGTCGCTTGATCTATAAAAACATAAGTATACATAGGAAAAAGAATTTTTATTTCTTCTAGCTTCATATCTGGCGTGACAATTCTCGGAACACCCGCAGAGATATACAATTTTGGAACTCAATATTGGATTACCATTATTTCGATATTCTTCTCAGGCCTGGTCGTGGCTCTTGTTTATGCACCGGTCTTCGTTTCACTTGGATTGAATTCCGTTTACGAGGTATCTGACTTAGGTGAATTCCTAACGAATGTGTTAATTTCCAACGAATGTGTTCAGCATTATCTGCTTACGATTATTGCAGTATTTGGAAATGAGATTCAATCGTGGCGTGAGAATCCTCATATCGGCGATCTTCGTCGTTGACGTGGTAAGTGTTGATAATTTTAAACATGATTTCTCTCGATAGATTTCACGCCATCTGAAATTTGACATGTACGATTGAAATTTGACACGTACAATTAAAAAGTACATTTGAAACTTTGAAACATGGATTTGATCATTGATCTTAATTCAACGGAGGATTATTTGCAATAGAGTTACATTACGTTATGTTACGAAAGCACGAAACTTTAATTTGCTACTCTTTGAGAATAACTAATGGTACGGTCGATCCAACGTTTCATTAATAATATCGTTATAAACCAATTCTAGGTCCTTTACCAATCGATCGTGGTATACGTTCCAGCGTTAGCGCTAAATCAAGGTATTACATGCTCATATCATTCATAATAGAATATTAACCGAATATTACTAAAATCTTCTCGATTAATTACAGTCAGCGGCATTGATGTACATTTGATCGGGATCATTGTATGCCTTGTATGCGTGTTCTACACTGTTCTGGTAAGTTCACGTTTTGAAAATTCATTGTAATATGTCTAATCTACTAGTAAATCCACTAATTCTTTTTATCCACAAACAGAATTTTTATCGTTGTCACTTAAATGATTTTTCACTGAAGATGTATCGTGGACGATACTCGTTTATTTTAACTTTTTTTGAAATTCAGTAACTCGTTCATCTCAGGAATTCGCATAAATATTAAACATGTAGAAACTGTGCGCTGTCATACAAAAATTCTTAGGTCACCTATCCGAAGTTAAAAATACTTGGGCAGCATGAGGCAAGGACACGTAGCTTCTGCGAGCTATAAAACTTGCATACCTCCACGGTGTTCCGTGGGAATGTTTTTTTACCACGCTTCTTTTCCCCCAATAATAGTTTCATGAAGCTTGATCCTCGCTTTGCTTCTAAATATACGAAAAAACTAAATTGAACAGTTTAGTTTAATCTGTTAAAGACAGTGTATCTTTAAAAGACGATTAACACATTTTTCTATAACTCGACGAATTTCTTAACAAAAGCTCGTGCAAAAAAGTAAGAAATACGTTATAAATATCTGGTGAATTTTACTAGAATGCAAGAACGTAATAACGTAATTCAGTAGACACGCATCGGAGTTTGAAATCGTTGGACGTATTAATTAGGAGGATGTGATCGCGTTGAATGATCGTGACGAAGCGGATTCATCGTGGACCCTCGAGGAGTTAACAAGACGTATCACGGTGACGAAACACACGTAAAACGAGCGTAAGGCAGACAGAAATCGAGTCCCGATCCGATGTTCTAGGTAGAGCTAATTTTCCAAGGACGCCGGCTCGGCGAATTCTCTCAGGGATAGCTGAAGTTCCTCGGACGGGAGGATGCCGGTAGCTGGTAGGAAACAATTTTCGGTGGACAATGCCGCGAAGAATCTCTCACGCGGACCCGGCTACTGGAAATGTTTATGGACGGAAACTGAAAGCTCGACAATGGCCCGGCGGAAACAATGGCGCGGAGCACGTCGAGTGCTCGTTCCCCGTGGTAGCAGATCACAAAGCCAGCGCCGAAGTGATTAATCGCATGCTCGCGCGCGCTTGTAATTATTCAAGCAATTTGTTGTAGCCCGCGAATTAATGAAAATTTATCGCGGTCCGGTGACTCTTTGGAAATTTGTTTATTACCGCCGTGGCCGCTTTCGTACGTTTATAAGCTTGTCTTTCGCTTAACGATCACGTCTACTAAAACTGCGGTCCGCTTTTTCACTCGGTTCTCTCAAGAACATTCTTCCGTAAAGTTTGATGGTTCTTGTTGTTGCGGTAGAGAAACTTTGTGCAATGATGCTTCACAGGCTGTACGAAGCATACGCTATTTTTTTTGTAGCTTTAAGTGTAACGATAGATGATGAGACGGAATTCAATGAAAGGGTAGTTAGTCACGATTGTTCGTGGCTATCGATAGATACGTAGATGAAAGGTGGGTTAATTGGAGAATGTGATTACTAGGGTGGTATCAGGGCAGTAGTTTGGACGGACGCGCTTCAGGTCGGAGTCATGGTTGCTGCTGTGCTGACTGTTAGTATACTGGGCACTTACCATATTGGCGCCGCTGAAATATGGAAGGCGTCATTGGCTACCAACAGAATTGAATTCTTAAAGTAAGAACGTATCTAACGTTACGGTGAAATAAATTTGCGAGCCCATCCTTTCACGGTTTTTCTTTTCTTTTCATAGTTTCGATCCATCTCCTTATACAAGACACACAGTATGGACTGTGTTGATTGGTTCGTGGCTTTATAGCACCGCTTACATTGCCGTGAATCAAACTATGGTACAACGGTATAGATTATTGAAAGATCTGAAAACGTCCAAACTGTAAGTGAGTACACCACAAATTATTCGTATTTTAGGAATAAAATTATTTAATACATTATTCATATATCATTGTATATTGCGTATAAATAATTGTAATATTATTGCAAATACAATTGCAATAAATAATATATATGATTTCAGATCATTAGCGATATTTACTATCAGTATTATGTTATTTATTTCATTGTGCTGCTGGTGCGGTCTCGTTCTCATAGCTTGGTGGTCTCCACCTAAGTGCGATCCTAGAGCTGTTGGTTTGATCACTGCTGATGATCAATTATTACCTGCTTTCGTAATGGAAATTGCAAATCATTTACCTGGAATACCAGGCCTTTTTATTTCTGGAATTTTTGGAGCAGCTCTTAGGTATACATTCACCATGAATTTATCTTTATTTGTAAATTGCAACTTTTGTTTGTTAAAATACATTTTATTTTCTTTTAGTACCCTTTCTGTAGGCTTTAATTCAACGGCCGTAGTAATTCTGGAAGATTTCGTGAAGGGTTGGTGCGGCATAAAACCAACCGACCGATGTTCCACCATTTTTGTAAAGTGTGTGATTGTCTTGCTTGGTTCTATAGCTCTGGGTTTACTCTTTCTGGTTGAGAAATTAGGAGGAGTTTTAGCTGTGAATATTTTCTTCAGTTATTTTCTTTACACACGATATGTGCCTCGAAATAAAAATTCATTGTTTTTTTATTTCATTGCAGATAACCGGAAGTTTAGCAGCTATTGCTGCAGGTACTTCTTTCGGAGTGTTCACGCTAGGTATATTCTTCCCATGGACAAATTCCAAGGTGAATGATTATTTGCATGTTCAAATTTATCATAAATGCATAAAAACACATTACCGGTAGCATGTTCATCAGCATCACAACTGAGTAAGTATAAAAATTTCAACAATTTCTTGTTCTGCTGATTAGGGCGCGTTTATGGGTGCTATCGTAGGATTCGTTATTGCTGGTTGGGCGAGTTTAGGTGCAAATTGGTCTATCGGTGCCGGGTTGCTAGTCCCTAAGAAACTTCCAGTGCCCCTTTCTCATTGCGCCGGCAATATCTCCGAAAGTTTCCTGAAGCAGTTTGATCATCCGAAGTAAGTCAACCTTAGCCTAGGCTGTAATTATTGTCTTTCATAATCAATTAAATTCTGAGTGGTCATTGCATTGCCATTTAAAGATCAAGGTTGTGCGATCAGAGTTAAAATTGTTCTGTCATTGTATCTACTTGAAATGGAAAACGAGTTTTTCTTATCCTTGAATGGAATTCTCTTTTTTCAGCGAAGACGAAGTGTTTCCTTTGTATCGATTGTCGTATCATTGGTTCACCGGCTTAGGCACATTAATTGTTATCGTTGTGGGTAATCTTATTAGTTGGTGGACCGGCCCTACGGATCCTTCTTCTATCGATAAAAGACTGCTCTCACCGCTAATCCATTCGCAAGTTAAAAATATTATTTGTTTACTACGCGTTTGTCATAAAATTTTTACAAATTTTTATACTTTTTAGATTGTTGCCGAAACCTAAACACGAGAATGTTGTTCCTACTGAAAGTAGCGCTGGTACTAGCGATTTAGCGACAACAGCAAGTCTCTTATTGTACGATTTAAAAAAGAAACGGGTAAATATCAAAAGATAAATACTAAAAATATTCTCTGTTTAAGCATATTTTTGTTTTCGTTGCAGAGAAATCAAAATTTTTCTAATGGCGTCATAACATAGTTCAAACGTCAGATTCAAATAGTTTATTAGACGTTAACAAACTGAAACTAAACTACTGCAATGCCGTTGGAAACATCGATAGTACCGAGAACAAAATTTTCAGACCGAGCAAACGTGAAGTTTAATTCTTTTTCAATATTCATTTAGGTTTAAACACCATTGTAGACAAACAATGTTCGTTACAAGTCGTAGATCGACTTAATCGCACAAAGAGAAGTTTATATTGAGACGCAGTTACTAGAGACATTTATGAATTGTTTTATAACTCTCAGAATTTATACATTTAGAATAAAATTTTCTATTCAGTTTTATGAACCGTGTGTTTCATGCGTATCTTTGAAATTTATTTACTCTTTATTCAATTTGTTTGTGAGAGATCATTTTGCAGAAAACCACACCGTAAGCGTCACTGTTTCAATCATTGCAATCACCTATTAAATGATCATCCAGGATGACACAAAGTCAGTCGATAAACGTGGCAAGCTGCGTAAGAGAATCGCGGATGCGGAGAAGGATGAATTTTGCCAGCAGGTCCGGTTGCTCCTCACACCGAGTTCTCTAACTGAGTTTGTTCGGTTTTCAAGCTTTGGTGATTCCCGACGGTGTCCGTCGTGCGGAAGGTGAGTGAGTCGATGGAGGAACGGAGACGAAGGAGCAGAGAGAAGGACAGAGAGGGTAAACCAAGGGGAGTTAAGGCCCCAGGATATTAGCCGGCTTGTTAAGGGAAAGCCAACGCCGTCAAACGTCCTTATTAAGGCCACGCAAATAGCTGCTACGCTTCTCCATGCTTATCTCTTGACTCGGCTTCCTGGAAATTCAATTTTCGCCTGGTCGAAATGCGCCCGGTCAAAAGCGGCGTCCTTCTCCAATTCGATATTGTCGATCATCAAGATCGATATTCGCCGTGTTGTTACAGCTTTTGCGCTGATGTTGCGATTGGTCGCTCTCGCTTTAATATTTGGACAGAATGACTGGTGATTCGAAACGGATTCGTTGAAAAAAGAAGCGATGACGAATTTGTGATGTAATGGAACGAGAGAAAGGATTCCTTGGCAAAAGAAACGTCAAAAAGGAAACATTTTCATGAGAGAATTTTATCTGAATGTTATTGCTTCGAATCGTTTCAGTGCTTGGCTAATTAGAAAAACAAGCGAAGTAGAAATTTCTAAAAATGAAGACTCTTTTAAATAATAGAAATGAGACAAAGTACAATCATTTCTTGTTCTTTCATTTTGTTTACGTTGCACAAAGTTTATCAAGTAATAGAATTTCCGTGATTTAGTGTAAAATTGTTATCCCACGGAACTTACGAGTGGATCTCTTTCCACAAGGCAGTTGAAATCGTTCTCGTTCTCTTGTCTGGGCCGAGGCTTAACGATCCCGAGTGCGTTCTTTTTCTAGCGGTATCGCGGGACGAAGATGCGTGTTGAATGGGAGCGTAGCCGCGAATTGCGCACGGTGCATGCGAAGGTTTCATTAAGAGGAGTGTGCGACACGTAGCGTCGAAAAGAAAATTGCGAGTTGCGGGCCGCGTGCAGGGCTTTATTAAGCGCGCTTCATGCGCGATTTGCATTCGTCTGGGTCGCTGATAGATTTGAAATTCCCACGTAGAACGTGCCACGGTTATATAGGGTCGAGAATTCGAATCGGGACGAATACCCGGTGACGCCTAGTGGAACGTACCTACGTAACCACGCGTGATTGTGTAGACGAACGAAGCGAGTCGAACAGAGACCGAGAGTAAAGGATAAGGTACGATGGACGAACGGATCGAAAGAAGAGAGAGAGTTGGCACAGGTCGGAAAGGACAGAAAGAGAGAGAGAACAAAGATGAGAGGAAACATAGATTTGAGAAGGGTGAAGGGGAGAAAATGAAGCAGAGCTGTATAGAGAAAAGAACGCGAAAATCAAGGAACGCGAGAGAGGAGCGGTAACGATGAAGTGAGAAAGAAAGCGCATATGGGAGGCGAGATGATCACGTTTCTAAGAGAAACAGCTAGAGGCAAGAGTGTATGAATTTGCAAAATGGAAAATGGATTAGATGAGATGCATGATTTAACGAGTGAAAAGCACGTAGAAGGGAGTACAGATAACGAAACGGAGGGTATCACCTTTGGAAGTGGACCATCTTTGATGAGAGTTGAATAGAGAGAGCGGGATAAAAGATGTTAAACGAGAGGCGAAACATTCGATTAGCAAGGCAAAATAGAAAAGAGGTAAGATTAGGACCCTGTACGTGTGGAGTGAGCTACAGTATTAGGAAGGATAAAGCGAAGAAAATAGCAGATTACGTGTACGGCGAGAGAACCGGTGGAAAATTAGAGAAGGATACAGGACGTGTAGAAGAAACGTGCGGCAAGAAATATGTCGAATTCGAACGACGAATGAGGATGGAGTTTTCGCCGAGCGGGAGGGAAAATCGCCGAGTGAAGTCGGTGCAAACGAGACGCGAGTTGCGAGCAACGGAGAGGCGAAGTTTGGGGATGAACGAGACGCACGGGCACAGAGGGATGGCGGTGAATGAGGGTTGGACCGAGCGAGACACAGAGACCGGGCTAGCAGATAGAGACGGATAGAGAGAGGTCGTGGCGGTTTGAATGGGGCTAGTTTGAGATAGTTAGCGGGCCTTCAGAGGCACAATCGGCCGCGATTGGCGGGCCTACAATCACACGTCGCATTATATGTCCATCAGCGCAGCGGATCTTGCAAATACGTTAGCGCGTGAGCCAACGAGTTATCGTCCGCAAAAATCTTCAATTCAAACCGTCGTCGATGCGGATACGAGGTCTCTCGTGGTCAGACACGAAGGATTCTTAGAAACGTTGCAATTCACGTGGGATGTCGACGTGATTTTTCGACGTGATCTGTTAGAAAAAATATGGAACGTCAGAGCTGTGAAGAAATAAATTCAATGGTAATGGTACGATTTTATCGGATTGTCTTAGATTTTTGCTATCCCTGTGTACAGCCAAGTTGCAGACTTTCATTGCGAGGGAAGACAAATAGCAAGCGATATTAGGTGAAGGCGCATCTGCGAGGCAATACGCGATTAGACGCAGAAGCACCGGAGCAAATATTGTCTTTACTAATCTGCCGTTAGAGTCGCACTATCTTAGAATTACCATGGGATAGGATCGAATTCTTAGAGAGTTAATTGGGTCCTGGCTAGGGATTTCGCGCGAAGATTCTCCGGATGCAAAGACAAACGAGAATGGTCATAACCCTTAGTCTTGTTTACCCAAGGGTAGAGTTACATTCAAAGGATGTACTCTGGAACTGTTATCCGATGATAAACGGGGTAGCTACGCCTTCTATTAAAGCTTTTCTAAATAATTTATAACCCTGTATAATCTCTGACATTTGACGTGTATCAGATTGCACATCGTAAAACAAAATTTCCAATTATTCGTTTCTGAAATTGAGAAAAAATAGAAGTAACAAAATAGTATTGTCGAATACTGTTCTAGCCATCCTGTACATCTAGATGACTGAACGGGGAAGCTCCAAATGTCTTCAATATAAATAGGCATGATTATTCGAAACCTCAAATCAAACGTACCTGGAGGAACAGCAGCAGACGACTGACGGAATAACTAATTTATCAATTCTTCGCTTCGGTTGGCTCCGATACCTATATTTGCGAACTCGTGTAAACAGAACCTCTGAACTGTCAGGGTACATATGTTGTCGCGTCGTCGTTGTGTTTGGCTACGGAAGATTTCCAGAAAGCTCCGGGTTCCGATGTTAACCTGCTAAATTACATATACTTGCGTTTATTCGTTAAAATTATTTCGCAACGCGTTAATTTATGAATCAAGTTGTATCGTATAAGGGAAAAAGCTATAAATACTACATTTTTAAATGAGAATCAAAATTGTCAGGATTTAAGCGATGATAGCGGCGGCAGCACGATCATTAACAAAAAAAAAAAAAAAGAAAAAAAAAACAGAAAACAAGGAAGAGATAGGACGGATAATTAGTTGGGATTATTGTTATTTTTATACACATGGATTAAAATTTCCATGTTTTCGATGGAAAATATTTTTAATGCTTGAAAAAACAGGGTTTTAAGAAACATCACTCGAGGCATAAAAAGCGCGAAACAAGCGTGCACGGTGTAATGCGAAACGAGAGATGGGAAATCGGTTTATCCCAAAAAAATGGGCAGCGCGCAGTAATGATGCCAATTAATGCAGATCGAGTAGCGCCGTCATGGATTGTGGCGGGCTCGCGTTCCGAAATATTGTTCGCGATACGGCAAATCGTTAGAATAAAAATTTCGCGCGCAGACGTGACGTATTAGCCGGGCGAACGAGCCATAAAGGTGCATAATTAACCAGTAGAACGTTCGATAAATTGTAACGAAGATAGAGTGATATACTCGTGAAAGGAACGTGTTTAAAGGGAGCCGTTCCGCTAATTGAAGAAAATTGCACACACGAAAAGGCTTTTAATTAAATTGACCGATTCAGCGAACGAGTTGTATTTATCTACCGTTTTATTGAAATTAAAAAGAATCGGTATTGTCGGGAGAGCCTATTAACAATTGTCAATGCTGCTTGTTATTTTTTTCTTCTTTTTTTTTTTTTTTTTTTTTGGCGAATACGCGCGCGAAACGAATCGATCAAATTTCTTTGTCTCGTAATTCTTTAAAGGATTTAAAACTAGACGTCCGTTCTTTTTCAGTTACACGGCGACGTTTTTTTTTTTATATAAAATTCGAGTTGTTTTTCATAGCAATGGTTACTGGCTTATTTAACCAGTTTTCATTTGACCTATCGAACAAAATATACGACGCGCGCGTTAAAAATTATAATCCCCCGGCGTATATTATTTTGCAGCGTTGCTCGTGCGAATTTTAAAAGGTCTCGATGCTCAATTCGAAATTTTTCAACACGTAACACGCGAACAGTGTTGAACGTGACTATTATTAATAGGGGTAGGAAAAAAAACCAATCGAATCGAGTGCGGTTGTAGCGGCGATTTTATCGTTCGTCAAGATGAAATTTATAACGGCCGTTGCGCTTAATTTGTTTCAAGTGATCGCGAACGGCATTCGAATATTTTTTTTCCACACGCGTAATAGCTCCATTTACGGCGTGGCCGTTTAGCAAGTTGTATCACACAATCCCTTATTTACTTATCATTTATATACGTTAGCGTGCACATATCCGCAGGTCTCCCATTTCATTTCGCTAACGATGATTGATGTTATTCGTTTATTAACGCACAATAATCCAATGATGAAAAGAGCTTTCCAATAAGGCACGTGAATTTATCTATTAACCGCTAATGACCTGAATCTATCTGCCAACCGCGAGAATCGAGCTAACGACGCCTGCCATCTATGTACGTTTCTATCCGGCAGTTACGTAACGTCGCGATTCAAAACGGCGGCAACCGCGGAGTCGGGCGCGTATTTTCTCGTGCCGCAACGTTTAAATTATTCGGTTACACTTTTCTTTGTGCTCTTTCAAACAATTTGACGAAAACGTATCGATCGAAACGTGAAAGAACGTGGGATAAGTGAGTGAAAAGTGTATATGGAGGGGAAACTCGACGATGGAGGGCAGGTTGCAGCTTAGGCAAGTGTCATTACAATTTTTCAATTTTGTAATTCATAGAATTTATTTATATACTGATATATATATATATATATATCTATTTTGAAATGTTATACATATCGACATTCGAATATATATCAGTTATCAAATTGATATATATTAACTGAGAAAGTGATTTGAATAAAATCATCGAGCGCAATGAATAAATATAAATTAATTTTGCTGTACAAAAAGCAGCTGAGGGTGTTTATTATTATTAAATTATTATTAAAGAGGATACACGTTCCGACAAAAGTTGTCATTCGAACGAATAAAGTATCCGAAGACTGAAATGAAATACGTATACTCGTGAGTCTATATACGCATTCGTGACGTCATATTCGTCGGAACGACAGTTTCTCAGAAGACGTATTCGCTGCACCGTAGTCTACGGAGCTACGCGAGGTACAGAGGGCGCTCTATTCAAATAGATACAATTCTCACGTACGCATTTCAAATAATCGTTTACAATGTCATACGAAATATAATTCATAAAAATCAATTGAAACGATAAACTAGATGATATTTTCTATGGTTATGGACATTGTTTCGAAAAAAATGTGCACCGTGCAATCGAAGATTGCAGACAACCATGGTTAATGGTATCGATAAATGTTACACCGAACAGCCATTTTCTTTATTTTTTTTTTTTTTTTTTTTTTTTTACATAAACCTGTTAACTATTTATTTGTCGGTTAAATATAATCCGTTCTCTGGACAGATTTGACATTTCCATCTTGTAAACGGTCGTTTTTATTGGCCGTATATATATTGCCAATTTCAGGGTTAATTTATATATGATTTCGGTTTGAAACGTCCATTGTAAACAACCACAGGCGTAATTAGAACGGCTATGCGACTGAAAACGCGTGTTTTGTTGATATTTAATTTACGCTAGGTCGATCAAACGAACGCGTTATATCGATGCATTTTGACTTCATATTCCGGGTGAGAAGGAAACGCTTCGAACCTGAAATTCAATTTGCGGGTTTTTCATTTCCAAGACAATTGACAAAACGATCATTTTATCGATTATCTTTCCAATTTAGTTTATTTCATTTCTTTTTTTTTTTAATTCATACTTTTTCCTCTGAATTTGAATCACATGTTTTATACACGTAGATATAAAGTTTATTTCTACCACATTAGCGACAAAGATTTTTAATCGCATGTGTAAATGATCTGACAATTCGAGCTACAGCCTAACGTGAGATACGAATGATTCTCCTCTAACGGAACGTATCTTCGAATCAAATTCTCCGATTGCTCGCACCTTTAATACGCGTATATTTCAACAGGCCTTTCCTGCAATCGCAGTTGCAACATTATCATTTCCTACACTCGCTGGAAACTTTCACGTTTTCATTCGGCGTGCCAGTCCCCGAGCGTGCGGCTCGGTGATCGACAAGACAGATCGTGGACGAGGCAATTAATCACAATAACGTCATAATTACTTAACGCGTGACGCAACAAACACTCGCGCACGTCGTTCGGCAAAACGAGAGGAGCCGAACAAAAGGTTAAGCGGCTTGAAAATGCGCGGCTAGATGATTTCGCGGTAATTTTTTCGCGCGTCCTCGAGATCCTCCGGGACATTCGGTGACAGAGAGGTTCGCGTCATATCGAGATTACGCGAGGAAACGGTGCCTATCGAGCATCCGCCAATCTCTGGTCGCGAGTTTCAATGAAGGCCCGCTGGGATCCCGCGACTTCGTGTCCGACGTAATGACGCTGAATATTTTTCCGTGGCATCCGAATTGTCCTAGGGTCTCACCGTGTCACCCTTTCAACAAGAAACATTCAGTTTCATCCGGCCACGGCCGGTTCGTTTTTTTTTCTTTTTTTTTTCGTTCTCTCTTTCCCTCTCTTTCCGCGACGCTCCTTTCACCGCTTTAAATACGCGTCGACGGTATTGCAATTTACCCTATGAATTTCCGCGATTGGTAAAGATGTTCGTTAATTTCGCGCGGTTCGTTTTTTGAGCACGTGAATCGGCACATTTAGTTTAGGCGCCGGGGAATACGGATTTGCAAATGAACGTTTGAAATTTACGGGATCGGGAATTGGAGCACGCGATTCAATCCCGGGGAATTTTTCTTTAAATGTGTTTAAAAGTCGGATCCACGGGGAAAGGGGGGAAAGGAAGGATTAACCGTGGATATTTGCTGTGGAAATTTCTGTCTGGAAGAATTAAAAAAAATTCGTTTCCACTTGTCGGACGTTGTAACGAGTTCTGTTCCAATCTAATTTTCATTTTGTTGCGAATTTTCACTAGAACAACAGGCGTTTGTTTCGCGACGCGAGCAGTCCGATTCTTATTCCTACTGAAACTGAACAGACGGTATCAATTAATCTTGCAATTATTCGCATGGTCCAATAAAACAAACGAGCGTGGAACGTCGTCCCAAGGATCAAACGGCGTGTAGTTGTGTACGCGGCGTCTAGCCACGGTCTGCTTTGTTAGGTGAAAGCACCGAGACTCCTCTCATTGAGGGTGTCTGCGTGGAGGTTCGTGCTACGTGGTCGTAGCCACGGTCGTGGTCGTGGTCGTGGTCGGTAATATCTCACGGTAACGGTATTTAGCGGAACCGTCGCGACTGTCATCCGCGATGAAACGGTGGAGGCAGGGAAGACATTAAACGTAATGAATTACCAGCCGGGAGGAGTAATGTGTCTTAATTACGGGCCCGCGGCACAATAATTATGTAATTAGGCATTGTTTGCCGACCAGCCCCTAATCACAATCCCGATGTCGCAGCCTCGTCACGGCTCGAGGTGCTGCATCGCGTTATCGACCGGCTCCGTTTCAACGTCGTTCGTCCGCGTCTAGACGCCGACGCTCGCCTCCTGTGTGACCGGCTTTGTACCGCCAACTTACTCCCCTTCGAACGAACTTCTTCCATAAATGGCTGTAACATTCTTGTCCGTTTCCTTCTGTTGTTTTTTTTCTCTTTTCTTTCTAACGCAATTTTGAGTCGCGAGTTGCACGGTTGAAACTGAATCCTTGGAGACAAAAAAAAAAAAAAAGAAAAGAAAAAAAATGCAATAACTTGTATTTGAATAATTTGTAATCTGATATTTAGCAGATGTGAGTCAGCGTGTCGAGAAATGGAAGATTTATACGCGGAAGGAATTACTTTGCGATTTGAGCGATATGTTAATTCGCCTTCTTCGGTTAACAAGTTGGGGATAGGGGAAGGTAATTGCCATTTGTTCTTTTTCATGAATATTTATATTATCGAACGAGGTACCATTGTGCCTTGATGCATCTTGAAATTACACTTCAATTAAGAAAGAGTTAGTTTCACCCGAGATAATAAAACGACGTGGTAATATATTTTCTTTCAAGTACCATGATACACTTGAAGAACTGCAGGTGAAATTGTGCGACAGGAGATTATTATTATAATTATCATATTCCAGTAAAAAATGTGATTGGAATTTTCTGTTTTTTTATCGTTGGCACGGCAATTAGAAAAGGTGAAAACTACTGCAGGTTTTAATAGTCGAGTCGACGAAAGACACGTAATATCCGGGATCTTTTAGATTCTCGTGATACGATACAGGTTGATTATATGCCTGCCCCTTTTTTTTCCTCTTACGCTTGTCAGAACCGTATTTACCGTAGTTAGAAGTAATAACGTCGGGTTCATCTGTCCTTTTCCCTTTGTCAACCTAGTTACCTTCAGATTCAGTCAGTCTGCACAAGTCACTTCTTGGACTGCCATCGTAACCAACGGTTTCACTAAAGTTGCTCTTTGTTCACTCCCGTTATCGATTCGAGCGGGTCGAAATGAATAATCTCCTAGAATAATATATCCTTTGACAAGTAAATTTAGCAACCAAGATGAGCTAAGATCGCTGACTGATTCGACTGAAATGAAAAATATCTCTTTTGCTTCGATTCAAAAGAACACGTGCCTTTCAACTTTTTAGATTTTAATGGTCGAAAAAAAAAAAAAGAAAAAGAAATAAAAACGAACGATGAAAATAATCGAGAATAATTGTCAAAATATCGAGTCGGACTTTTCGAAACCCTTGGTCGATACGGCTGCGCAGTTAGTCTATCGGCGTTCACGGCGCGCAGAGGCCAGGTTGATCACGGTGCATTAATATTTATGCGCGAAATCAAATCCGTAAGCCGTGAGGTCTCGACCTGGTGGAAACGTAAGCACAGAAATCGAGTCACCTAAAACGCAAGACAAACACGATGGTATGTCATGGGCTCCGCAGATTTCCTGCAGGTATTTGGGATACCTTCCCCCGTCGTTGACGTCGTTCTCCTCCTCATCGTCTAGGGCGCAAACCGTGCCATACGAAAATTTACATCGTTCGCCGTGCTCGCGCTTCCGACACCGGGTGTCGTCGGGATTTACAACAGTCGGATTAAATCTTCGGCTTTGTATCGAGCGGTGCGTAAGATGCGTGCAAAGTACCTAATGTTTGCCTATCCGTGAAATAACACCGGTTTAGCTGGTGATATCTGCTTAGTCTTCGGAATCTTTGACTCGGTGAGAACAAACGACATTTCTGTTGAGTTAGGTCGATAACTCGGAAATTTGGAGGAAATTTAACGGCACTGTATTTTCCTACACCGTTGCCAGATTATGCATATCTTTACCATTCGCTGAGCAATCGTAATCAGTTTCTAAAGAATGAAACCTCACAGATATTCTTGAAATTTTCTTCTTGAGTGTTTGTGTAAACGTTCAGAATGTAATTGTCACCAAATAATGGAACATTTGCGAGACATTGCTATCGTCTTTAATAAATCGAACGATGGTTTGTTTCTCTGTTTCTTCGAATAATCGACGAGTTGGTTGGTCTTTTAATCACGTAACAGATTTGCGTAACAGCGAGCGTAAAAATAAGAAGAATGGCTGTAATTCGTATCGGTCGAGGGAAAAAAGAAAGAGAGAACCAAAAAAAAAAAAAAAAAAGAAAGAGGAAAAAGGAAAGGTTGGCAAGGGGAACTCGACGGAACGATAGTTAAATGAGGGACATTCTGTTTTCTAATTTATTTCCTTATCTCATTTGGTATAAACCGAGGCCTACACGCTCAATTATTCCTCTTGGAATAACCGCGTAAACTGGTTTGCAGAGTTAAGGCTACAGGAGAGGCAGCCTGTACAAACCAGTTTGTGCAGTTCAGTACGCACGGGGAACACGGCGTATTTAGACGGTTCTACATGCTCGGCCTAATCCGTACAAACCAGTTTGCGCAGTTAAATACGCGCGAGCAACACAGCTCCAAATTCTTGATTATGTTTTCCAACAATGCCCGCTGTACTTTTGACACGCTATCGGCTTTAACGGCATCCACAGAGAAAGAGAGAGAGAGAAAGAGAGTGAGAGAGAGAAGAACGAAAGTCTCGTTCTTTTGTCAGAAGTGTACAATACTGTTCGAACAAATCCCGTTAACGTGATAAGGCTTCGTGATTGCGGGTAAAACGTAGTTGGACGTAGAAGGAATATGGATACGCTTGAACGGTGGAATTCCTTCTCGGTATACGTAACTTGCCAGTTACTCTGTACTGTCGCGAATAAATCAACCGGAGAATTTCGGAGCCATTAATTCGGAAAAGAGCTTATTGCAGTTCGCGATCGGAACTTTTGTTACGTTTCGCCTCCTTATGGCTGATTCATGAAGTCCGTTACTACTGCCATGAATCTATTACGATTGCCTGTTATTCAACCGGCGCGGCCGGTCATTCGAACGGCAACAAAAGATCATTCGCCAGCCTCAGATGGTCGTTACGCGCGATCTATTTTTCCGGCGGTTTCGGCCTTCGCGGCTCTTGATCGAGCCATCATAAATCGTCCAAACGTCGATGAATAATCGACGACGTGGAATCGGCAGCGGTCGTAGGATGTTCGGCCGGCCATAGGGAAATATATGTACGTGCTTAGACGCGTTTCACGTGAAAGCCATCGAATTAATCTTGAACGAGCGAATTCTTGCGTTGCTTCAAAGTCGTCCGTGTCGATGGTTCGTCTTCCGACCGAAGCTCATCGCACAATGATATTTTCGTCGAACACGTAAGCTCTTGTTTACTCTTATCGATGATGGAGCGTTCGCTGATGATTCGCCGAATATACACGCCTAACCGAATTGAACGTACCGAAATGAATGTACCGTGATGAGACGCGAATCCTCGATGACATCTTCAGTTTCCTAACACTTGAACGACTGTATCGTTCTGTGTCGGAGAGGGATAGAGAACAGGCTTTGCCGGGGCTCGTCGCGAACCTGAAACGGAAGGTACGGCACCGTCGCGGAATGACACAATGGCACGGAATTATTCATAATTTTAGCAAGTTAGTTTAATAAACTTAAAGCGAAGGTGGGCATTCATCAGGACGCGGTGAGAAGCGTAGCTCGGGAGGAAGGAAGGAGGAAGGAAGGAAGGGGTTATAAATACGTCGCGAAGGCACTCTTTAGCCGACGGAGAAGGAAGAATGAAGACGATAGGGAGAACGGGTTAGTTACATACACCTCTCTCGGTCTTGATTTGCATGTCTAAAGCTTGAATTTAACATCCACGGAGTGTCGCGGTCTCTGGCCGGGAACAGCTCATTTAAACGTAAAAAGGAGAAAAGAACGTCGCAGGTGAAAAGAAAGGGAAAGATCGACGGAGTTTGAGCGTTTTACGCTTTATGGCGTTAGAATGCTTCCAACTGCCAATACCTGAACCACTGCCGACTACGTTGGATGAAATCGAATACGAGAGAATACGGAAAACCAATCAGAATTATTAAATTAGTAAGCATTAAATTAGTAAAGCTCGTGTGGGCGCTGGATTAAATTCCGAATAACAGAGTCGATGATATTTTTCGTTCTTTAAACGTAGGATGGCTTTGGCGCTTTTAGACTAGAGTAAATACGAGAAAGATGGACTTTCGACGGCGTGAGACTGTCGGTGGCGCTCTCGGTTCAGATTTGGGATAGTGTTCTTTATCTGAAATCAGGGCTGGCAGAGGAAGTTCTGGCATATTCTAAGAGCAGAGTTTCTAAAACTGATGTCTGCAGCTGCATTTCTAACGTCAGGATCTACTGTGAACGAAAGTAATTTATGTTCAAATTACCAGACGAAGACTATCACTGTCGATCCAGTCGATGAATCTTGATGCACGATAACGAGTGTCACTTTACTCTCGCAACGTCAACGCTTACCATAGGAAATTCATTACGAGTACGAAGCATTTTTCTTTCTTTCGGTCTAATGTCCAAGTTGTATCGGTTCCATCGAATATGCATAGTGGTGATCCCGGCTGAAGCGAAAATAGAGATTTCGTGGGATAAAGTGGTATTGATTTATGAAGGTTTCCAAGCATCTGTCAGGGTGAAGCAGGTATCGTGAATCGTAAGCTGCGGAATAGCCTGCGATATGAAAACGATATTTTTTCCACTTATATCCCGCCTTTTGTTTTGCCCCGATACCCGTTGCACTGGCGATTGAAAAAAAAACCACGCTTGTCACCCAACTATCCTGTAAAACTACATTTGAAAATCTCTCCCTCTCTCTCTCTCTCTCTCTCTCTTTCTCTCTCTCTCTGTGCCCCCTGGTAAAATCCGCGCGCATTAGAATCAGTTCTCGAAACCGCGAACACATTGAAAATAACTTTCTCTGCTTCTTATGCGTAACGCGGTCTAGAACCGTAGGTAGATTACTTGATGAAACGAAATTCACTCCGTAGAACAGCTTGGCAACTTCTGCATCGGATTCTGCGTTCCGGTGCAAATGGATGTTAGGGAGTGGCGTCTCTCTCTCTCTCTCTCTCTCGTCCGGGACTTTTCCAAACTTTTCCATCCTTCGAGCCCGAACTTTTGTCTCCATAATGTATTAACGCAAACGTTTCAACGCGATCGAAGACAGAGTGAAGACACACCGTGGTGATGTGTATCTTTCTGGATCGTTCCCGATTCCCGTATATCGAGGCACCTCTTTAAAAGTGGAGTCTCCGCCGAGTCCGCCGGAGTCGATCTCGGTAGGTGCTGCCGGTGTTTGGGGTAGAACGAAAATTCTAATGGGACGCGATAAGGAACTTGCGCGATAAGGAATTCACGGGAGTTAGTCTAGTGCGATGTGTAATGGGTCTGGTAAGTGTACGCTACCGTGAGCGGAAAATCATATAACGTTCATAAATAAGGCAGTGTCACGGCTCGATGTAATGCATCGCAATAAATCTGCGCGCGGAGGAAGTGTAAGTGGAAGTGGTACGGGCGTAGGAGGGGCGAGGGGGGTAGGGGGAGAGGGAGGGTGGAATAAATTCAGATCTGCCTAAGGCCCGTACGTTAAGGACGCATCGCGTGGAACCGACACGCGGTGTAATATCATCGATGTAATTGTATGGAAATAAAAAGCGCGCCTTATCGTTTCGCATCTACATACGTGGGTCGAACTTGCGTCGAGGGTTTAACATGCAGGTCGACGGAACGGGCGAGGGGGGAAGAAAGACGAGAACGGGGAGGAAAGACAAGGCCTGATAGTGGTGTTGGTGGAGGCCGATGTAACGGGACGACGAGGGTGTAGGATGGAGGAGGGGGAGGGACGCCGCGGATTTATGTCTCGAGTAATGCTACTCTTAACCGTAGCTTATTATGGAAATTTCCTTAAATTGTCGGTTGCCTCCGCGGCAGAACAATGCAAACAGAAAATGGATAATTATTGGACTGTAAATTGCGGCGGGTATTCGGTAATTTATGTTAATACCGATCGTAAAGTAAATTCCAGTGTGGTGCAAGTGACGCGCGCGTGGTACTTTGTAAATCTGCGAAGGTACAAAGCCGTTCGACGAGCCGCGTCTCTCTTTTTTTTTTTTTGGGGAACGTTGTGCATGTTTCGCTGGCAGAACCGAAAGAGAGGTCCGACAGAGAGGTAAATCGCGGCCCTTCCATTAGCTAGCCCGAAACGCAGCCAAGCTTTGCCGCTTCGTTTACCGATCTAACGATGCGTTTTCATTACGACCGAAAATCTCCATAATTACGAACCGTATCTTTCGTTTTCTCTCCTTTTTTCTTCATCTTTCCCTTTGTCCTTTTCGTAGTTTTTACAATACGCTGGAACACGTCGCTCTTTGTAAATAACAATAATACAGAGACGACCGGCAGAAAATATGCCACTTTGACCAACAAATATCGTCGAACTGCGTGCTCGGTTTGGGGCAAAGGAAAGAAAGAAAAGAAAAAAAAAAAAAGAAAAAAAGAAAATATCCGAAACGATCTCCGCGAACCGCGCTTTTGACCTCCATTTTCGTCTCGACGCTGGCGTAGAAATTGCGAATTGCTGGGCACCTCTTCGCGGTGAAAGGACGGACATCGGTTACGTCGATTCCAGCCGACAATCGCAATTATCCGGTAGATAACGATTCCCGGAGGGCCGTCGCTAATTAATATAGCCGACGACGATTCGTTCGCGATTGACAGGAAAACGCGTGGAGGCCGGCATCGTGGCCACTGGCTGCTGCCTCGTGGACACCGTTCGTTCGTTCGTTCGTTCGTTCGTCGATTCCGCTCGCTTCCGTTCGTGCGCGTCGATCGTGTCGCGGCGCGGCGGCCTGTCGCCGGCGTAGAGGGAGTTCGTCACCGAGTGCGCCAGGCCGGCGGGCGAGTGAGGGGGTGGATTGGGGAGGAAGGGCGGGAGGGTGGGAGGGGGGGCCTCGCAATTTGTCAGGTGACAGCCGAGAGGCTGGAATAAATGGACAATTACACAAATACAATGTTTGACGTCATTTCAATGACGCGAGAGACACCTGTGATTGATTGTTAATTGCCTCGGTTTGTTACCCCGACTGGCGATGCTGGTCGGCGGAGAGGGAGGGTGGCGTTGCCAGGAGGAGGATGGGAAGGTGGCGCGCGGGGGCGGCTCGGGAGCGCGGGGGTGGCTTGCCAGGGGGAGGCGAGAGAGGTAACACGCGGGGTGGGCACGAATAATTTAATTGAACCGATCGATGCGCGGCCTGTTTTCACCGCTTTTTCCGCTACTTTGCCGCGTTCTTTTTATTCAAATCCTCGAGCCTCGGCTCGCTCGTTCGTTCATTTCGCTCTCGTCTTTATCCGCGCCCGCGCTCCCGACTCGTCGCTATCGTTTCCGTTATCGGTCCCGAACGGGGACAAACCCGGACCGGCTCGGTCGTTAGACACAGCTTCTCCGAGCGTGTTCTCGACACGTGCCACCCCGGCTTGTATCTCCTTGGTTCTTGATACCGACTCTCCAGCGTCGTTTCGCGGCGTTGCGCCCACTTTCTTATTTCTCTCCGCCGATCTCCTTCCTCTATTCTTACGGTTACGAGCGCGAGAGAAGAGGCGCGACCGACGTTTCGGTGGACGTTCGGCTGAATGTTTCAGAGCGGCATAACTTGCTGGCTGCGAGAGGGGTGAATAATGGAGAGGCAGTAAAGTGCGCGCGGCAGGAGGTTAAAAGATACGGCGAAAATTGTATCGTCTGCCCCTTGGCGCGCTCGTTTCCACGTAGCAATGCCACATAGTATAAACGTACGCGCGCAAGCCGCCGCCAATCGAAATACGGCGGCGTTCGCGAAACAAATGTTTAATTTCCGAAACTAAGTTATTAATGCCCGTGTTTTCAATAGGAGCGAAATTTATTAGCGGTGTCTTTGTTTGCTTCTCCGTAACTTCGCGCGTATGAAAGTTTCGGCTGCACGTAATTACGAGGTTACTAAATAAATTACGCGGTTATTGTTTCTAGCTCGGATTTTCACTGGGAAATGTGCCGCCCGTCAAGCGTTGTTACCGCCTCGCGCGCATTCCAACGTCCGAAAATCGTATGGAACGATCGCGTCGCAGATTCGCCGATGATTTATATATCCGTCGATTTTGCCCGATTGATTTCGCCCGTTTATCCCTTTATGCTCGTTTTACAAAAGTACGCGAGATATGAAAATCGCACGCGATTCGATTTTTAAACTTTTTCAGACACGAGTTTTGAGAAACACGCGCAAAGTATTTTCCCTCGTTCTTTTTATTGCAATTTTTCCATCGACTTTGATACCGGCGGCACCGAGCTCTTTTTCTACCCCCCGGGACCGTTTGACCGTTAAGATTCGAGATACGAACGAATCCGGCAAATTAATTCGTCGGACGCACCGCATCAGAGCGCATACTCGCCGGACTAACTTCGTTAAGAATGCATCGACTCGCTCTATCGTTCGCATCAGAGCCGTGCAGCTGCTCGTTTGAAATTGCCAAACACACGTTGCTATCTACCCCGCGGAGTTATCTTTTCCTCTTACCCCCTCCCCAGCCCCCCTCGCGCGCGGCGTTGATATCAGATGCTCATAGCCACGCAAATTAAAAGTTTTCATCGCGCGATGGAAACTTTTTCCCGCCTTTCTACCCAACTACCGCACGCAACCTGCACCGCAACGTGTTTGCGATCGCAATCTGCCTACTTCCGCGGATTTTTCGACTCGCCTGTTTACCATTTCGTTTACCATTCTTTCCCTCTCGTACGCTGCCAGCGGTTTCGATTTTCATTTTCGTCGGATATCAGAGATTATTGCACGGTGTTTGCTATTAATCGGTCGATTGTCCAAGTTTCACGTCTCGTAGCGATGAAAAGAGAAAAGAATTCGTATCGCGACGACTGTCGTTTCTTCGTCGGAATTTCTAAAACCTGGACTCGCACGGCTGGCATACGGCGCATAAGCGCGACGCTCGCGATCGGCTCGGTGTTTGGAGCGTAAACGAAGTGAGGACGAGTGCGGACGGTCTGGGCTAACGAAAGGAGATAGGGTGCTAGAGGGAGGGTAGGGTTGGAGGAGGGGGAGGAAACCGTAGGCTCGCGTACATCGCAGATTCCTAGGCACGCTGGCAAACACAGATAGTGCGTCAGCGTGTTAATGGAGCTATCAGTCAACATACACGTTTGAGCGACGTCTCAATCAAACACCGATGCACTCCTGACCCGCGTTATATCAACGGCCCTGTTTTCGCATTGTGTTCGATTCACCGTCGGTCAGATTCTCGCTGCTACCTCTTACCTCATTATGCCCGGTGATTAGGCCTCCCACGGCCGGTTAATTAACGCCGGATTTTCCCAACTTTTAATTGGCTGATCTATACTTTAACGCACAGAGGGAAGCAGGGAGAAAGAAAGGGGAAGGGTTAACGACCCAAGTTCAAACACGCGTTCGAAACGATCTCGGATACTTCGGGGTATATCATTGTCGGCGTTTAATTCGATTTTCAACGATTAAATTGAGATTCCAGGGAGTTGCACGACGAGCAGAGGATTTCCTTTTGCTGAGAATCAACGACTCGCATTCAGTTTTAGATAAATTGCTCGTAAATTGTCAAGGCTGTTGATCGTTTGTCGAATCAAATCAAATTGATAACGTCCGGTTTGATGTACGTGCGTACACGTAACACACAGCCTTAATTCGCGACGTTGTCAAACTCTGCGATCAAACATCAGCTGTTTGAGAGACTAGATTTGAACGAATGCTGGGCGATTATCGAGACGAACGGTACGAAAATCGACGTGTCCATCGTGAACAGGCGGGGCTGTACGAAAAAGGCGCGAGAGCGAGCGCAGGGACAGGAGGAAATTAATTTTACGCTGTCTGTATTTTACAGCAGACGCTCCACATCGGGAAATCCCATTTAATCGGTCGTATTTCAACGTCACCTTTATCATCCGATTTTATAAATCGTCCTAGAGTTTTCTCTGTAAAATTAATTAATATACACGTACACGCGTGCAAGTCTCGTCGCGCGTACGAACGTGAATCTTTGATTTCGAGAGTCAGAGACGAAGCGAGAGGGAACCATCTCCCTCCGCCCCCGATTCAGGTCCCCTTTTAACCCGTCTCTCGACAATTTTCTTTCCACGTTTTCCGCCAATGATTTCGACCGGTCCTCCATCTATCCGTGGTGGAAAATTCTCTCTGTCTCTCTCTCTCTCTCTCTCTCTCTCTCTCCCCCTGACAGAGAGGACATCTGTACGGGGACGAGTTGTCCCGTATGCAAATTCGTTTTATTGTCGCGGCACAGAGAGTCGACCAGACGTGGACCCGTGTAAACGGCCATCTTCGCTACCCGCCTTAATTTCATTCATGCCCTCTGCACCGACCTCGTCCGCCCCCGGCCACCTCTACCTCCTCCCCGCTTTAATTACTGCCAATTGCCCTTGCCGCACGCGAATTATGTCATTTCCACATGAGCAGCACTTTAGCGAAATTTTCGCCAGGTAGTCAGAAACGAGACGACTTGCACATACACACGTGCGATATACATGCACGTACGTATTCGCGTACTCGCGTTTTCGCGTACACACACACACACACGTGTACATGGTAGCCGCTTTTCTAGCCTCCTCTCTACTTTTCCAGAGAGACCCTTCGACCCCTTACCTCCACAACTCCCTACCCCCCATCCTAACCGACCTAAACCATCCCTCCGCCCCTTGTGTGCCCTCTCGTAATAAGGGAATAATTAATTAACTGCACTTTCGTGCTTCGTTTTTGCGCCGGTGAGCCTTGCCGGGAATAAAATTTATGTGTATCCGGGACCTTAATTAAATGGTACAATTTGACGGAACTGGCTGCATGGAAGTTTATGTTAATTTGCGAACGTACTTGCACCGCCGTGACCCGTCGCCCGCCACGGGTGTCGCTACTCTAAATTGTCCCTTATCCTATGCTTTTAATTAACGCGCGGATCGCATCTCAAGCTGTCGAGCAGACCGCGCTCAGTCATCGGACTCGGTGTCTGCCCGATTTTTCCAGATTTCCGGTCCTCGAGATCAGCCTCGTCCCTCACGACGAAACGACGAAACGTGTTCCTCCCGCGGAAGGGTGTTCTCGGACACGTTCGTTCGCATTTACTTTATGTCCGCGGTTTCTATTGAAACGTATTTCACGAGGTGCGCAACGCTAATGCAGCCGCGCGCCAGATGAAATAAGGCGCGGCGACTGGTGGTTTTTTTCTTTCTTTTTTTTCCCTTTTTTTTTTTTTTTTTTTGGTTCATTCGCGCGTTGGCTACAAATCAGCAGAGCGAGCCGTGTACTGCTCGCAGCGCGTAGTCGCGGAACGCTCGCGCGCGCTCGCGACGCGGCGAACAACACCGCTAATGGAGAAAAATCACCCAGGTATGATAACATGCCTCCGTACTAATGCAACGCACGATGCTACAAGCGGGCGTCCCCGTCGGCCGACGCCAAAAATTTGTCCGGCACGCCTCTTGTTTTCCGGAGCGGCGGGGAAAAAAACGCGGCGCGCATACGTGTACGCGTCGCGCTGGTTCCTCTTGGAAAAAAAAAGTCGGGACGAAATTTCGGCAACGGTGTAACTCGCCATTCGATTTTTCCGCCGAGATCCGCGCGCCGCGAGAAACTGAAACTTAAAATTGAAACCGAAACTGCTAGCTTCCATCATCGACAACGTTCCTCGAAGAATGGCGATCATGGATCGCGCGTGATCGTTTTCAGCATTTAGCGCAACACAGATCCGAGTGTTGGGGAAAGTTTGAAACTTGAAACGAAATTTGAATATTTACGTGACTCGGTAATTTCAATATTTGGAAAATATCGAGAATTTGCAAATTTCCTTCGTACGTTCTTTTTCTTTTTCCTTCTTCTTTTTAGACGAGAAAGTTGGCGAGGAATAAAACGGCAGAGTTTGAATAGTTCGGCGCGATAATTTGTCTCTTCGGCGAGCGGCGCTTGTCGGAAGTTGTTTAGTATCGGTATAGGTACGGATAGATTTTGACAAGCGTTGCATCATTCGGCCCGTTTACTCTTCTTCTGCTTCTCGCATAGAAGCGGAGGTTAATACGATTGATTTATCTGGAATGGCGAGTGCGCGGTAACCATCCGTCTGGGAATGGGGTGGATCGGATGACCTAATTTTCCGCGAAATTAGCTACGAAATTCACTTTCGAAATTGTCGAACGGGTCGCCGGCGAGTCGGCCAGCCGTGAATCTCTCGACGTGCGTTCCGATTGGCGTGTATTTTTTTCCGTATATCCGGTGAAATCGGTAAAATCGACGGGTTCCCTTTGCCGATTAAACGTACGCGACGTGTAGGAACGAGGGAGGGGGATTAAACAGGGTGGAATCGGGACCGAAGTTTAGAGAACCGACGGCGGATCCTTCCGAATTGGCCCGAAATCGAGAGACGTGAAACTTTTATAGGATCTCCCTTCGGGCTCGTTGGAAACGTCGAAACGTCCGACGACTGCTGACCGACCCCGTTCGCTCGGCCGGTTCACCCCTCTGCGCCATCCCTGCGCGTTTAATAACTTCGACTCGAAGGGGTAACTGGTGGCCGGTACCCGCGTATGCCGGTAACAAGGGATAATTGCATCAACGCGAGTCTTCCAGTTTTTGTAGATTAAACCCTCGAGTCTATTTTTCCTCGTCGGCCGCGTTACCCCCTGTCGTTAATATCTTGGAATTTACCGGCACGTCGGTCACCAGCAGGGGCACGCTGGACGAGGTAGGGGAAATTTATTCGAGACGAAAAACAGGAAATTAAAGGATTACGGGAAAAATGGCAGGGCCACGTTCCCGTTTAATTTGCATCGGATCGGCCCAGTTGATTCGGCGAAGCACGGCGCGGATAAGAAAGGATTTGGCCATGGCCGCCATTAATTCTCATCTTCGGACCCTACCGATTGCCTCCGCCGGGCCTCCCTTCTTTTCGGCAGGCGGCAGTTTAGTCGTCACTTAGTTAGTTACTCGCTTACTTACGTTCCTCAGACCACTTACTTTAATCGGGCGCTCGTTCCGCTCGTGCCGCTTCAACCCGATTTCCACTTGTTTTTACGCCTTATCCCTTAAGGCTAATTCATTAATTAATTCCGTTAGTCTCCGTACCATCGCTTCTTCGTGTTCCACGCCCGTCCCCCCCCCCCTCCCCGCCCGCCCGCCTCCTTCCGCGTTGGAACTGCCGCGAACCTCTTCTCCAGCGAGCACGGTTCGCTGCTCACTAATTAAAGTAATTACTAAATAAATTGCAATTACACTAATGGATCGGGTACGACGACGAATACAGTCATCAGGAACTGTCGTCGAACTTTTCCAGGGTTATGTTGCCGATTTACACGCCTCCTGTTCCAACCCCACTCCCCCTCCCCCTTCCCCATCCTTCCGCCGATTCTCTTCCCAATTCCACGATATTTGCATTTAAACGAGATTGTTCGGTTTTATTGGACGATACGCTCGTTGTCTTACATTCGCGTCTATGGCCGATTATAATTACACGGAGATTATAGATTTTTCTGATTTGAATCGCAATTGACTGACGCTACTTTCATCGATGATAGTTCGTTCACATATATGTGTGTGTGTGTGTGTGTGTGTGTGTATGTGTATAGAGGCTTATGTTCGTAAGTATCAGCGT
Source organism: Tetragonisca angustula (assembly GCA_036937485.2). Lineage (NCBI taxonomy): Eukaryota > Metazoa > Arthropoda > Insecta > Hymenoptera > Apidae > Tetragonisca > Tetragonisca angustula. The sequence continues at coordinate 539,520 of JAWNGG020000008.1, read as the reverse complement.
ATATAAATGGCGTTACGAAATGAAATTGAATTGAAATTGAAACGGGCGAACCTATCAGTGTTCGACTAATTTTGAAGGACAATTTGCCTAGCGATTTATATCGTCTGGCGGCCAAATGACCGTAAAAAATGAGTCCAAATACGGGCTTGATTAACGAAAGAGATTCGACGGACGGTGATTGACTGAAAGGCAACCGGGAAGGACATTTGGATATTTCATTACAGGGGCCGGCTGACGTCAATTATTCAAATTATGGGCGTATCGCGAAGGTTTGATGGGAAAGGTTGAAAAATTTATTTATGAGCTTCTTTTCTAATGGAGCTTTTGTCAGTTACTCGCGTTATCCTTCGCCGTTTTTTTTAAGTTCCATCGTCCCACTAAACCCAACCTTTCTTGATCTTTGATTCGCTTCGACGATTCGTCGTACGTTTCTCACTTGCCTCGAAGACGCACGATTTTCACTCGTAAAATTCGCGTTCGGCTACGTTTTTTCGCCTACGGTGATTAGATTCTTAATCACGAACCGGCGGACGAAGCAGCGAAATGACAGAGCGTGAATACAATAACAACAACAACGAAAAAAAGGAAAAAAGAAAACACAGTGTCGTCGGTTTCGAATGGAATTACAGTTGTTGGTCATCGAATAAACGTTCTCACTGGTAACGTGATACAGACTTCAATCGCCGTCCCTTATCCTGTCTACAATTTTCGAAATGGAACGGCACCGCTTAATGAATTGACAGGTGAAACTCTATTATCGGGCCAACCAAATATTTCAGTTTGAACGCGAAGATTAAAGGCAATCCATTTTAAAAACATTGCGTATCAAGCGCGCAGGCTCTCTCCCTCTCTCTCTCTCTTTTTTTTCTTTGTTTCGGCTCCGTTCAAATCTCTCGAATAGCTCGAAGTTCTTCTGATTCGCAACACGCCAAAAAAAAAAAAAAAAAAAAAAATGAGAGAGAGAGAGGGAGGGGAAAAAGTGGAGGAAGGAGAAAAAAACAGAAAATAAAATACGACTCGGAAAGAAAAAAAAAAACGCAAAAAATAAATAAAAAACAGCAAAACATCAGGTAGGTACAAAGAATTTCACGCATGAGATTTTGCCTTTCGGTGATCAGTTTTTCAATTATTGGCGTGTACACGAAGACTGGGCCGGGGCCTTTGATCGCGTCGCGTTGATTTCCGCCGTCCGCGGGCGAAAAAAAAAAGAAAAAAAAAGAACGAGAGAGACTCCCCGGAACAGAGAGAAATAAATCGCCGCTGTCCGCTCTGTTTGATTTCGACTAAACAATAATGATCAGTAATATCGACTTGTTTATTGTTCCATTCCACGGGTAACCCAGCGCGCCGGCGTTATTGCGGAATTTTTCGCCGGGCCGAACTTCATAAAAATGAATAACCATCCGCCTCTGTTCCCATCCGTGTTCTATCCACTTCGATAGAACTCTGTTACAGAGGTAGCACGCTCGCTAGAATTTCGTTTCCGAACGATATTGTTATTAAGTCTCGGCTGCCCTGTCGGACTTGTATCGCAAAAATTAATACGTACGCGCGCGTTCGTCTCTCTTTCTCCCCTATTTCTTGCGATTCGCCGGCTACCGTCTGCCGATCAGCCAGCCAAATCAAAATAGACGATTCACAGTCCGGTCCATTGCGTTTCCCCGTTCGTTCTATTGAAGTGGAGGCTCGGAAATTGTGTAATTTTGTGTAACTCTGTCGCGAGTATCGATCAAAGACATGCTCGTTGCAAGAAGAAGGTATTTCAGTAAGCTTTAACCCTTTGCATTCGATTGTCCCCTGTAAGGCGACACCATACTTAAATTTAGCTAACAGCTAAAGTTATGAAATTTCTTATAACGAACGTAGGTATAGTGTCGTATGGTATAATAGGATACAACAATGTAGAAGGAATAATAAAATTTGAAAAGAAAGAAATTCTTGAGGATAGAGGCAGTCGTCGAATATTCCGATTATTCCAATAATTCGGGATAATTCATATAAATTCAACTTCTTGTTGCTTCTTGGGAAAGTTTATAAAATGGCGAAGAAAATCACTGTACTTATACATCAGAGACAACAAAAATTTCACGCTAAACACCGTTTAAACACGATTACTTCCAATGCTATGTCATTTTGTTTGAAGCGATACTTCACTCGCTACTTCGTAAATAAATTGCCGACTGATGATACAAAAACTGTTTCTCTCTAGCGCGTGACAGTATGAAAGTACAGAGTCGTCGTGTTATCGATCTTCATGGTATTGCGTATATCGTCGTTTATCACGCCACCAAGGACGAGTCAAGTGGTCTGTTTCGGAACGTAGACTGTATAAAATTTGTTCACAAACTGGACTACAGAACGAATTACATGGTTCGACTCGAATAACTCGACTCTCGCCCTATCCAAGTTCGACAAATTATCCAAGTGGCCGTTCATTTTCGGGCATTTTTATATACGAAATTGCCGGGTCCCTCAATTTCCGACTGCGCGAGGACGCGATCGGCCGGATATTTCACGGATGCTTAAAACTCGATAAAAAGCGTGCGTTCGGTGCGCGTGTGTCACTTGGCCAGCAGGGTACAGGGCCGCGTATTCGGTTCGCGGCAACGATACCAACGTTTGCGTTTCGCGATCGTTTCGCATTCCCCCCCCCCCCCCGTTGTTCGTGGCAAGTTCGCGCTTTGTGACGACAAATGAACTGGAAATCAGGAAATATGCCGGGGTGGCCGGGGCGCTGGCCGATTTTACCGATGCGAAAGGTCGTGAACCGACCGGTCCCCTCTTCTCGCGTGGCCCCTTGGCCCCCCTCGCCCCTCCTCACCGCCCGCGAATCACGCGCGTCGCCCGGAAGGAAGACGATCGATTTGCACACATGTACCTCGCGGTTTCGCCACCGTTTTCGAATTGTTTTTCCGTGCGCGCCGCTGCACGCCCGTTCCGCCGTATTTCGCGCGCCGGGCATTTTATTTTATTACGCCCTACTCCCCGCGTAATCGCTATCGCGCGGCCTGATCGAAAACCGTGGAACCGTCGCGGTGCGCCGGACCATTTAAATCGATTAGAAACGTCCGTGGAAAATACAAATTTTAATAATTTATGGCGGGCAATCGACCGCGCTGCGAATCCGGGTCTCTGCCCCTCCAGCGCCCGTATCGGGGTATCGTTCGCGCGAATTTCAAAGCCGAATTCTTTCAGGCCAATTGGCCGCTTCGTTGTTTTACGCGAGCAACGTTTAACGTGCATGAGAAATGTTCAGCTCACGAAGCTGAAAAAAACGTTACGTTTTTGCAAGGGAGCAGGTTTTCAAAATTCAACGCGAAAAGCTTTTTCGAAATACAATCGCTCGTGTCTTGCTGATGATTGTGTCTTCGGCTTGCGCGAAACATCTACTAACGAACGTTAAAAATTTTTAAATTACATGTACGATTTCTAACTCTCCGGCGGCACGGTGAATTTTCAAAAGCGGCTCGAACGCTTATTCGCGTGTGAAAAAGAATACCAGGCAGTGTCTGCAGTCTGGAAACATGATTTTACTTAGCTCGTCGCGTCGCGTCCGTGTCTCAAAGGGTGGCGGGATCGTTCGTTCGTATTGGTTCGACAAACGGCAGCCTATTACTTCGTTTTCTCAGTGAAAAGATTCGTCGTGTAACTCTATTTCTCGGTTTCGACCTCTCCCCATTGAAATCTCGGTTCCACGGGATCGATCTCTGCCGCGAGAAGAGGGCCTTGCTTCCCCCTCTCTCTCTCTCTCTTTCTCGCTGCGACTCGAATCGAAGGTGCAGACGGACGCATTGAAGGAGCATTTGCGTTTTGACACGCTCGGTTGCCGTAAGCCAACTTCAATCGAAAGGTGGGGAAACGGAAGGTGAACGAGGACGGACGATGTGAAATGAATCGGGCAAACGGACAGACGTGACAGACATAATTCCCCGGTAAGCAGTACTTATCGGGGGGTAGCTACCCCTAGGGACACCTGTCGATTCCCACCGGGAAATATTGCCGAGCCACACGAACTGTCTTCTCGCGTTTCGACTGATACCGTTGCTGCCCCCATCATGCACCATGCGTTCTACCGATACCAACTTCTTCCGGGCCTTCCTATCACCGTTATTCCTTTTTCTACCGATATTATTCAGTCGTTATCGCGCCGCTGCGTTGCGTCCTCTCAGCGAGTTTCTTTTCCTACGCTACGGCCGAAGTCTTTCGAGCAAAGCCCAGTATTATATAATTCTTTCCAAAGCAAGTACGATTACGATTAGATTATTTAGATTTCTAGGCAAGTAAACTTGTCGCGGTTGTAATGGTTCGTTCAGTGGTCGCCTTCACTCTTTTGTTAAATATTTCTTTTACTACCTATAGATTTGGAACCTATTGCAGATTACACTCACCCTTTCTTCAACTCAAATTCATGTTGCAAGTAGACTCGAAAGTGAAGAAGACAGTAATTCTTCAAACATTTAGTGAACATTTAAAGTTTATTAATCATTCTGTCGCAACTGTCCACACTCTTACAGATTGTTACAATCATTGCACGAATATGTATAATAAAACTACCCCGTGCTCAGTGGCAGATGAATCTACATTCGCGTATATAAGTACTTCTAGTGTCAAATAAGTATTTTATGTCAATATTATGTTACTTTTCGTTTGAGTATTGTTGTATACACGCAGTGAAAGTTTTCACTCCGGGATAACAACTTTGCGCCGGATTTTATTTTTATCACAACAGTGGCGTGAGGAAACAAATTTGTAGAGAAACTTGATTTGCAAAGTGGTGCAAACGTGATCTGCAAAAGGGTTAATTAGAAACAGCACGGATGAACAAGAATATGAAACTGGTTGTCTCGCAACGTTGAGTCGATGCTCGAACGTGATCGACCTCGCCCGCGAAAGGACAAAAGAAGTTTCGATCGAAATCGAGTTGACCGACATCGTATTTTTTTTTTATTAATTAAACGGTAAAAGCCAAAGGCTTTTCAAAGTTGAAATAAGAAAGTAGGGAGACTCACTGGCAAATCGAAGCGTCGCTAATAACGGAGTTTTTCACTTTTTTCTTTCCTCGATCGAGTAGTCTCGAACGAACTTCTTCAGGATAGAATCGTCAGATGCGTCGAGAAATTCGAGAATATCGTCCAGAGAATCATCGTGGTACGACTTACCACTCTTCGTTTGGTTAAGCGTGCTTTATTCTCGAGGAGGAACGAGTATTCAAAGTTATCGACAGGACGGTAACGCGTGATGGTAGAGGTAATCGAGTGTCCTTTGGTCCGGCGTACAAGTAATGCCTGCAGAGAAGGTGAAACAGCCGTGAAATAAAATTCACGGGGCTCACGTTCTTCCTATATAATAAACGTCGAAATTTTTACTTTATGTCGACGATTAATTCCTTCCACCTCTTCCATCTTTTCTTCCCCTCCCCTTTTGCGCGGCCTCCGTACCGATGTGGCGGCACAATATTTGTCATACGTATGTATTTCGCCCCCATGAATCTTACGTAAGTTCATTTAAATCACGCGCGATCAAGATCGCGGCCGTCGCAGCGAATTTACGAACGCTCTCGACGCCAGTGGGGACTGTGTAACGCGAGGGAGCGTATTTCTTGTTTATTTCGATCGTAAATAGTACTTCATCGAGGCGATAAAGAAGGAAAGGGAGACGGAAGGTGGTGGTGGCGGTGAAGACGTGAAATATTAAAAAAAAAGAAAAAAAAGAAAGGATTAAGATATCTGGCGTTCGCCGCGTGGAAAGTTACGTGCTCGCGACGTGTACAGTTTCTGAAATTTTATTCCATCGTTTTATACGTTATCAGGCTCTCTAAAATGATGTTGCAACTTGTTTAACTTTGATATAACGCGATATTACATCAGCGTCGAAGAATCTTCCCCGACTTTCAACAAAACTGATCAATCTCCCGGCAAGTTGTAACTTCTTTTCCTCTTCGGGAAAATCCTAATTATAGAAGGTAGAGACAGATTTCTTACATTCTGCCAATTTTCACCGTTTTAGTACGCCTGCGTTCCGACTGCGTCTATCAACGGATTCTTCAATTACTAAAAGTTGCCAGTAGTTTATCTTTCATTAAAGAAAAATTCAATTATAACGCTTCCCCGCGCTTCTACCTTACTTTCTCTAAACGCCGGCAAGCATTTTCTCGTAAACTCGCCCTTTTCGTCTTTTTCTTTTTTTTTTCTCCTCCTTTCGCTCCCTCTCTCTACTCCTCCGTTGTGTTTGCATTTGAATAATAAAAATACGTTTGCTCCGGCGCGCGCGCGTTATCCGCACAAGGGAAGAGACTGCGAATACATTTTAGGTATACAGGAGGCGACGGAAGATACCGTGCGTACAGTGAATTCAGCCCGGATCCCGCCACAAATGGATGTAGCTCCTATGTTCTTGGGGGGGGGGGGGTGGGGAATATCATATGTCAATAGCAGGATAAGCGGCTTACGCCCTTATTGTTGTCACCGCGTCGTCATAGTTGTTGCACGGCCGGAACTTTGCAATTTCTCACGCGGCGCTTGACAAAATTTCCCCGCGTTCGACGAAATTTCTTCCGGGCAAGTTCTTCCGACATGTCGTTTTCGAACTTGGCGATTGAAATCGAGATTAACAGCTGGTCACACTCTGCTCACTTACCGCGAATGTTAATCGTTAATCAACGGACTGCGAGACCAGATCGTTCTTTCACGAAATGAAGTTGAACCGTGACGCTGAAAGTCACGTATATATATTCTCGTTGATTTTGGTTTTATTCGGAAATATATTTCATTCCGTAGACACGTTTCGTATCGAAACACGTATCGGGCCAGATCGGGCTGTTTATTGTATCAAAGGGCCACTCGAACTTGGCGAATTTCATTATAAAAATTGCGGCGTTTGGTCTCGTAGAGGTTGGAGCGCGGTGGCTACTCGAACGGTGGATTTTTCTTTTTTTTTTTCGTGAGAGAGAGAGAGAGAGAGAAGAGAGAGCGAAACGGTCTCGTCTCTAAATTAATTCGCAATGTCGTGTCCCCTTTAAAATAATTTAATGTGTATATTATAAACGGTGAGGTGGCGGGCATCTCTCTGCGCCTCGTTGTCCTTCTCTCTCTCTCTCTCTCTCTCTCTCTCTCTCTCTCTCTTTCTGTATCGTATAATCGTGTCGGCCGGTTTGGGTTAGGTCGAATGTTTAAAAGGGCGGAAGGCAGCGTGTCGCTTAAAAAAAATCTCTTTCCACAAAGAGACTCGCGCCAGCCAGTCACACGCGAAAGCACTCGACACGAATTTGTTCTATTTTACGATATTTGTCGGCGCTTAATATTTTCAGCAAACAGGTTAAGTGCCTCTAAGTGGTCGAGTCGGAGAAATGAAGAGGGCTGCCGCGCGCGAGGGGTTGCCAGGGCGGGGGAGGGGAACAGACGGATAGCGAACGGGGTGGCGAGGGAATCGACGAGGATCGAGGCAGAGAAGGACAGACCTATATGTTGCCGCATATTTGCGTATACGCGGGAACCGAGAGAAAAGGAAAGAGAAAAAAAAGGAAAGGAGAAAGAGGCAGAGCGAAAGGTGGAGGTAGACACATTAGTCGGTCGGCATTTACCTACCTTTGTCCGTTTCACAACGGTTGAACGCCTGCGACCGAGCTCAGACGTAATGTATGTATGTACATAGGTGCACGTGGTACGCGAAGACGGTATGTTTCGTCGCAAATTAAGATGTTCTTGCGAAACTTTTTCACCGGAGTGGTCGCGAAGTCGTCCTCTCTTTACGCAAGGAGAAAAAAAAAATAAAATTACACCAGCCGGCGATTGTTTGTTCTTTTCCCTTTCTCTCTCTCTCTCTCTCTCTCTCTCTCTCCGTACGTTGAATTGCGCGTTCTCGGGGCGTAACGCAGTTTGGGGCCATCGGAAATCAAATAGCAAACGGGCGAGTCGATTGAAGCGAGTCGCATTTACTCTATGCGCGAACGGTTTTGATTCGCAGCGTATCAAAGGAATCTTATATCATTCTTTGCATACGGATGATTCGGTACCGTTCGACAACACGCTGCCGGGCACTTCATATCACAGGGGGAGTGGGGGAGGGGGATTACTTTAAAATTCTCCCCGTAGGGTTCTCCACGTAGGTAATTAAAATATTTTCTTACAATCAATATTGTACTTACAGAATGCAGTAAAGCATACAAAGAGCGAAAGAGGAGAGAGGTGGGGGTGGAGGGTGGTAGATGTTGCGAGCCAAGCCTTTGATCTGCGATGCAATCTGAAAGTTCGGTGTCCGACGTTTTCTCGGATAAATACACCCTCTCTCTCTCTCTCTCTCTCTCTCTCTCTCTCTCTCGGATAGATGCTAATGGGACACTAAGTATCCCACGTAGGCGGTTACGTTCTGTCAATGTTTGCCTACCCTTATGACGTCCCGCTTGCACCGAGTGTCTTCTTATGCACGTAATTCTCTTTCTCGACCACTGGTACCGGCTCTCGTACCACCGTTTAAGTTGCGCACGTACGAATACCCGCTTGTCGCGAGAGAATTTCGTTCTCGAATAGTTTTCTCGCCACGTGCATAGCTGTACATGTATGTATACAGGGTGTTTCGTAACTTGTAGGACCCACTTCGGGAGCTGATTGTATCCCTAAAAATAATGAAAAAAAGTCATATAAATATGTGTCCTGTCCGTCTTGGTTTATGAAATATAATGAATTTTATAAACAGAGCAAATTCTAGTGAGCTAGTTTTACCAGGGATCGTATATTCAATTTTCACAATAATCATAATTGGGATGAAGGAAACCCACATTATTGTGCATTCAAGACATCAACACCAGTTTAATTTAAACGTATGGGCAGGAATAATTGATAAATTTTTAATTGGACCTTTTTTTCTTGATGGGAAACTAACAGGCGCAAAGTACGTTGGTTTTTTGAGCACGCGTTTACACGAAATATTAGAGGAAGTTCCAGTCGATATTAGACTTTGTATGCGGTTTATGCATGATGGAGCTCCGCCGTATTTTTTAAATCGGCACTTTGCAAATAAATACGTTGGTTGTGGAGGTCCCATTGCGTGGCCTACTTGTTCTCCGGATTTGAATTAGATTTTCACTTGTAGAGACATTTAAAATCAATTGTATACGCAACATCGATTGAAAATGCTGAAATACTACGAAATATAGATAGAGCAAGGCTTCCGACAAATTCGAGAAACACCAAGAATGAGAGAGTAACTAGATGAATGACAAGACGCGTGCAGGCTCGTCTTCAAATGCAAGGTGGTCATTTCGAGCATCTTTTGTAAAAGTAATTAAAACAGAAAATTCATTGTATCTCATAAACAAAGACAGATAGGACGTTTATTTATGTGACTTTTTTTTCATTATTTTTAAGCGTACAATCAGCTCCTGAAGTGGGTCGCACAAGTTACGAAACGCCCTGTATATACATATCATACTCGCGTAAATTATCTCGATCGATCAGACCAAGTCTGAGAATGTCGTTTTCTGCTGGTTTCACGTTGAATTTTGGACGTTGGAATAAGAGGCTGTTTAGAAGGGAAGCTGGCGCGCGGCGCATAGCTGCTGCGTCACATTCGCAATCAATGTCTATAATTCAATCGTGATTCATAACACTGGCCTGGAATACAATCCGGCTAATTAACCCCGAGACGTGCGTACATAAACGTACGCACGCTTCGGGGACTAATTACTTACTTACTTGCCCGCCATACTTGCTTAATTCGAGATACAATGGGGGCCGGCTCTCATTTGCAATCGTAAACTGGAATTCGTGCGCGAGACATTAAGCTGGGAGGGTGAGTCGACTTCTCTCTCTCTCTCTCTCTCCTGGTTTCTCTCTCCATTGCTCTTGGTTTCTCTCCCTTTTCGGTGCTCCTCGTCTGTCGCGCGCGAGATCTCTTTCTCCTCGCTCTCCCCGTCTCGCTTCATCCTATTTCTCCCTCTGAGGCGCACGCTCCGGGGTTAATTGCAAATATAATTAGCGGCTCGAGTCATAAGCGCAGGCGTTCGTATTTGAATGACTGCCTCGGTGTTCTCACGACCCCGATTGTCTATGAAGTGGATCTCGGGGCCGCACGCGGCAAAAGTAGCGAAACTCATTGCTAATTATCCGTGGAACGCCGTTTAATTAAGGCTGCGGCAATGACGGAGGGTATCCAGATGTATAGAGGTGTAGGTACGTGCCTGCATGCAGAGGGAAGGCGCACGCTCAAATTAGGTTTCCATGGAACGAATAGCTCGCTCGCTCGTTCGTTCGTTCGTTCCTACGACCGAGACTCGAACGTCGCGTTTCGAAATTTCTCTCGTTATTTTCTTCCCTTTTCTACCCTCTCCCCGTGCTCTTCCGTCTTTACGCGTCTGTCTCCCTCTTTTGTTTAAATTTCTTCTACCTTTCCACTCGCTTGTCTCGCATCTTCTTCTTTTCCAGCGTTAAATCTTGTTCCTTCTACGTTTCTCTCGTTTTTTTTTTTTAGAATTTTCGCTCGCATTCTTAGTTCAGAGGTAGTATTCGAGAGATACGAATGAAAGCAGGTGCTCAAATCTTTCAAACATCTCGTTTCTCGCTCGTCGTAAAATTCGTGTTGCGATCGACAGTTGGCAGAAAGTGTTTCAGAGAAAAAAGGAATGATGAATGAAACTGGTTTGCGTGATGGATATTTAACAGCAACCTCGATCAATCTCCGCGTGCGTTTGTCGCTTCTTTTTCAATCAATTGGCCGAGGTCAATTGCTTAATTCGCAAGAACGGCGCGATCGGGGGTGGCTGGCGAATGGCGTTTGCTTTCATTTCGCGGCGAGGAAAGCGCATGGCGGACCGGTGGATTGTAATTGACTGGTAATTAAGAATTGCTAATTATTCTTGGTCGGCGAGCGTGGCCTCCTCTTTATCCGCGGCGTTCGCTGCACCCTTGGTCTTTCTACGTTTCGAGCTACGAGGCTCCTTTGTGAGGCATCATAATGAGAGGCCGCACACCACTCGAGACTCGCAACTCTAACTCAGAGTCGCGGGCACCGGGAAGAGACGTATTATTATTTCCTAATTGGGCCATTATTCACGAAACTAAGACCAACGTGGCTGTGCGCTACAAAATCCCGCCGACGGTCTCGCAGTATTTAGCGTTGTATTTTTACGCGTTGCTCTCTCCGCGATTGTCTGCCACTTTTCTTCCAACGACGAACGATCCTCGCCGTCTCTTCGTTTTCAGATCTCACAACGCAACTTTCGAACGTTGATTCGTGATTTATTGGGTTGCTCGACTTGTGCACTTTCGCAGAGTATGGTAAAAATCACAGTTGAAGTATAAAGAAACGATCTTAGTTTCAAAATCTCTGCGTAAAAATTTTCGTACATACTCTCCGTTTCGTTTTCAACTTGCAATCAGTTAGTTTTTCCAACTGGCGTCAGGCTCGAGCAGTTTCTCATCGTCGCCGTGGTAAAGAGCGGATCCGATTATTACCTGATGAAAGCTTTCGCGTGGTATTTTTTCTTTCGCGGGGGACGATCGGCGTACAAGCGATCGAAAATCACAAACTACGCGACGGATAGAGCGATTAAGGAGCATTAAATGGAATTTACAACGAATCTACGCGCAACTTTCGCCACCGGTTCGCCGTCGGTGTCTCACTCCCGCTTTGCCCGCTTCGCAAACAATTTCTCTCTTTTCAGCGGGGCCGCCGCGTATTTAGCCGGTACGCGGGGCTTAGTTTTAATAAATAATCGGCACGCCGGCCCCGGCATATAGTTCCAATTAATAATTCATTCGCGAACGTTCATGGGTGGCCCTCGACCGGCTGTACACGCCTGCAGTATTAGCACGCACGTAAATTAAGAGGCCGGCCAATTATAATAATTGTGTAATTACGATAATTGCCGGTCCAGGGCCTCTCTGGCGCTCGCCTCTCCACCTTTGCCTTTGCTCGCCCTTCTATCACCGCCTAACCTTCGTCCAGGCTATCGTAACGAGGCTGTCTCGACGTGCGTACGTGCCTTGACCGATCGAGATATTTTCTTTTGCGGCGGCCGTAAATTCTAAGTGAAATAATCGATAATTAAGCGCCAAGTTGAACGAGTGGTTGGATTTCGAGAATCAGATCGTCGGAATTTGATGTTATCGGTTTTAACAATCGAGTTTTTAAGTACGATTATGAAAGACGGTAGTCTGGAACGTGTCTGTCTCGCGGGTAGAAGAAAGACTGAAAAATGATACGACAGTCGGTGATAAAATTTTACGCGAAAGCGCGGAGCTTCTCGTCGGCTGGGCGAGACTCGACTGGACGCACGGAAAGGATATTCACGGCGAAATGGCAATCGCTAGAAATCAATTAGAGAATCCGCGGAAGCGGCAGCGAAGTCAGAAAGGATCGTAATCAGCCGCATAGACCGGCCGCGAAATATAGGCGCTGATAGATCAAACAAACGTCGGATTGGATTATTTTTATCGTTGCTAATGGGGATGGCTCGGCCAGGTTTCATTTCACAAAGCCCAGTGCTAAAATCAATTCCCCCACGCTGTGATCCCCACCCTCTTTGAATCTCCTGCTCGATCGGCTCTTCGCTAGGCTACCCTCGCGCCAGCCTGCTCCATATCTATACGCGTCTCGCTTATATTTATATCTATATATGTATATATATATATTTATACGGTTCACTCCCGTATACGCGTGTATCTACACGCGTGTATATAGATATTTCCAACGTCGACGCGCAGAACGAACAGCAGGTATCCATCCGTTTGTGCGATTCGACGGAATCATTTGAGCGAGCCGCTCCGCTATTAATATCGGCCCTCACGCGCCATCATCATCCCCCGTACACTATGTAAACCGTCCAATAATCGCTGGACAATTGCTGGAAACTATTCACGGTTTGTTCAAAGGTGGTTCCGTTCGTTCTGTTCTCAAGGAATTCTCTCTGCGATTCCCCCCCCCCCCCGGTCTTCTCGCGCGATTCGATTCAAATTGATTTCCTTCTTAACCTGTTGACGAATTCTAAAGAAAGAAACGCGACTTTCCCTTTGCGAAGAATGTCGTTTTAGGATTAAAATCCAGGCCCAACTGAGACACGTTTCGATCTCTGTGTCAAGAGCTCCGTTCTTCGTTTGTTTTGTAAGGAGTAGTCGGCGAAAATGTCGTTGATTAAAAATTCGTTGAACGCTGAAACGGTGGAAACGGAGATTTGCCGCAAGATGACGCTCCGTCTCACTCCGGGGGACGGGGTGAAACTATCGTTTATACTGAGACACTTCGGAACGTCAAACACAATAGATCGGCAGACGGTCCGGGCCCGTTTGTTTTCCGAAATGGCCCCCGGGGGGAAAGGACGAAACGAGCGGATAATCGATACATCGATCTCTCCAGTGTCGTACGAACGGGGAGGGAAACGCCTCGTGAATAATTTGACGAAAGACAAAACTGATACCGCGATCGGTCGTGTGCCGTGTCAACAGGAATCTTGGCAATGAAAGGTACACAGTCAAATATTTGAGGCGGACTGTCGAATTTCAAAAATATCGCCGCCCGACTGTCTGCCCAGTCGGTGCACAGCGCCGATGAAATGTTTAATTCACGGAAGGTCGGGGTTGGGGGGAGGGAGCAGGGGTAGACCGGGTGCCCCGCCGCGTGACAATCGCATAGAAGTCTGCATAAATCTCTTTTCCGCTGTTCGACCTCTCGCCCTTCTTTCGTGTTTGCACTAGCTGCTGCCTTCGTGACTCCGTGTTTCCGCGAGAGGCGAAAATCGCCTCTCGATTCTCATTCGGAGTCGAGGGCGGGGCTGCACGGGTCGCTTTTGTTCGATGGCCGTTTCGTTTTACACAGGCGTGCTCGCGCGCGCGCGCGCGCGCGGTTCCCTCGCTTTTTTCCCTCTTCGATTACGCAAATTTATAGCTGATTCCAGGCCAACATGCAGCGCTGCATTGTCCTTTGGGTGTATCTTGTCCACCGGTTAGCCCCTCTTGTTCGTCTTTGTAATTGTACGCTGCAATGCAACACCTACGAGGCCGTTTGCAATTATTCGAGCAACATCGATCGACGTCGGTCTGTTATCAAACGATCTTACTGTTTGTCTCTGCTCGCGTTTGCAAAAAAATTACCAAATTGTTGCGCAACACGACAACAAGCGACGACGTTCGAGCGTGCCTTTGCTTCTTCATCGCCAGTAATTGAACATTTCCATCGAGCGTTGTCCGCATTAAACGCGACAGGTGAAATTCCATCTCCTCGGAAGATTTGACTCGAGCGTGAAACGTAGCTCGCGCGAAGGCGGCTCGTTCCGCTCTCGATGCCGCGGGAACGTGTGCGTTAAGGGAGCTGAACGGAGGCATAACAGAGGTATAACAGAGGTATAACAGAGACAAAACCCGAACGGCAAGAACAACAGGGTGTTACCGCGTTAAAACGCGGCTTCCGCTTTTTAACGGTCACTTTCGCGCGATTGCAGACGCTCGGGCATCCTAACTCGGGCATCCACGCGGCGTCTGTTCCCGCCTAATCGAAAGTTTATGCCCTCGTCCGACAGAGTAAAGGGTAGGGGTGTAAAGAGTAAAGGGGAGGGGGTGGCGAGGGGGCGAAATATTCACCGTACGGTATGGAACATTTAACGCGGCTGGCGCGCTACCTCGCCACGAAGAGCGATAGCGAAGGGAATCGCGCGAAAGGGAGACAGATCCTCTCGCTGCTGGAGAGCCTCTCTCGTGTTTGTTACCTCTATACTCTATACGCCGAAACCGGTATATTCCCTGTGAAATTCACCTGGTTTATATTTTCTGTCGTTTCCGGTGCATCGCGTAATTTTCTCTCCCTTTCGCGCGGCCGCTGCACCTCTCCCTCGCTCGTGCCTGCGTTCGATCCTCGCTCAAACCCCTCTGCACACCCTCTCGTCCGGCGTTCCGTGTCGTTCCATAGTACCCGGCTCCGGGATTTTTATGGGGATAATCCACCCACTCGCGGGTACGGCACTGACACTTGTTTTATCTGTCGCTGAACGACGTTTCATGCTCTCCCGTGTCCTGCCACTTTTGATACGAGGAACAGAGTGAACACGCGATGGCTGGCCTGTATGTACAGGGTTTCGGCATCCAGGGCTGGGTCATCGGTGACAGGGGTGGTGCGTAAACGATTTTTTATTTCGTCGATTTTCCTACAGCCTGTGCCAGGCGTGCCCCCGATGAAGTCCTGCAGCTGCAGGACCAATGCACCGCGTAATCGTTTATTAATTGTCGCGGAATAGTCGGAAGGACGTTTGCCCGGTGATAGAGGGGTACGGGTTTTGCCGCTTTGTTTTTGCAAAATCGTCGATCGAGCGGCCGCCTGTGCCTCGTTCCGCCGATTCGAACACGAAACGAGTACTACGAAACTGTAGGTCGATCCAAGGCATCTGATCCACTCGTTAATTGGAACGCAACAGCGTATAACCTCGAACGTGTCACCTCGTTGAATTTTACGTCTTAAACAACGAAGGCTCCGTGACCAATTGGACGAGTCATTCGATCGTTCGCAAGTGATCCGACGGGTGGACGAGCGAATATTAATTTCCTCCAAGTTTCTGCGTCTCGCGTAACTAAATTTTATCGACGGATTATCCGACATTCCCGCGACACTAAATTCACCCTTTCGCCCACTCTTTTCTTTCTTCCCTCCGCCGCTTCTATTTTACGATACAGCCCCCGTGTACACGTCTGGTGTACGTTTTTGCTTTAACAAAAATACGACGGTTTTCGTCTCGAAATTCTCCCATTCGATTTCCACGGGATTGTAAAGCATCGCGCGACAAGCCAGCAGAGCAGAGAGAGAGAGAGAGAGAAAGAGGGGATCTCTTCTCGTCGTTTCTCCTGGCTGTATTCAGCGTTCACCGATGTAACTGGCGGACTAAGGTGGATAATGCCCGGGTAGCAGATTCGCGGAAGGAGAATTTCCCTTGCCTTCGGTTGGTGCCGTTGGGTATATATATCCACGGGGGTATCCACGGGAAAACTTTATTGTTGGCATATTTTCAAAAATTCACGATCGTCTCTAAGCCGTCGTTCCGCGGGCACTAAACGTTCCGCAAACGGCCACCGCGAATGTAATTTCTACTCGGCTTTAGCCGCGTTTCACCCGAGCCCGCCGAAAACCTGAGGATATTTCACGGTTTCCGCGGGACGATCGAAACGGCACGTCGGAACGTTTATCGCGCGTTCTCCACCAAGTTTCCACCGCCCGGGGTTGAACGCGCACCAGCACGCCCCGACGTACTCGCGTCCGCTTCTAGTCGTTATCGTCCCATAACGTTCCCTTCTTGGAATCGTCGAAAATATCTCCACACCGTTTCTCTTTCCATTTCCCTCCTATACGGAGGCTTCTTCCCCGCGCCAATTCGGCTACGATTTCTACGAGTTTCATTTGTTCATCTTCTTTTTGCTCGATCGAACAAATTTCGTATTTCTTTTTTCTTCTTTCTATTTTTAAATTACAGCTGCGCACACAGACTCGAAGGCTCGAAAATGTTCGGTCTTTCACACGCATTTTCGAAGCATTCGTAGAGTCTTAGCGTTGCTCTTTTCACGGCACGATTGCCCGACGAACGAGAAGCCACCTGACCAGATTCGAACGTACCGTGCGGCGTCTTCGCGGGCCTGAATCATTCATCAATTCCCGGCGCGCGTCAGGAAACGTTTGTCGGGACTCGTGACTTGTTTATGACGGCGGCCCTCGGTGCTGTTTCATTTCAGCTTCGCGCCTCATATGGACAGAGCAAATAACTTTTCTCGATAGTCGGAGTTGGCGCTCGGTTTCTCGAAGGAGGGTAAACAGGGCGCGCCGAGGAGAGCGACGAGGCTCTGGGAGAAAAAGAGGAAGAGACGGCGTTCTCTCTCTCTCTCTCTCTCGTCATCTCGTCGTCGACGAAACCATCGCGTAACGGAGAAACGGAGAGGAAAGAGCAGCAACAGCAGCGGGTGGAAATTCATTCGTAATTCATGAATATCGGGCCGACGTCCCCGTCAAAACTTTGGATATTCGTCCGTCAAACGTTTCTCCCGTCAACTTTCCGAGTGTCTAAAGCCACCTATCCCCCTGGTCCTCGTCCAGCTGACGGCTCTTCCCGGAGAAAATGATAACCTTGTTTTCGACCACTTTGCGCCCGCCTAGTCTCCACGTACGAGTTTCACCAACTACTCTCGACGATCCTCTTCCACTCTTCTCTCTCTCTGTGTATATCTATCTATCCTTCGTCGTCTTCTCTTTCTTTCCGCTCGTTCATACCCGACATAATCGCGTTACATTCACCATTTTCTTCCCGTCTATCGTCCCACGGTTTCTGTTGTCCTTTTTTCTTTTCTCTCTTTCTCAGAGACGAAACGCGTCAGGATAACGTCAAAATAGCTGTACGTGACCGCTAATCCGCGACAGTTCGAGGATCACGCAGCCACCACGTATCCGCGTCAATTTACTTCCACTCGCCCCGTCGATCTGGATTAAATTCGTATATTTCACCTCCTTCTCTCTCTCTCTCTCTTTCTCTGCCCTTGGCTGTATCCATCAATCGAGAAGCTTTCGAAGCGCGTCGAGGGCAATGAAATGTTCAACGAATTCACTCAGATCGAGAATATTCGTGTCTTAACACATTGCGTACCGCACTCGGCGCGCCCAACCGTGTTCCCAGGACCAGCACATTTTTGGAGCAACTTTGTATAGTGCGTATATGCGCTTCTTCAACTCACATTGACAAAATATTCTTAAATGTTACTATATATATTTTTATAGTAATATCTAAGAATCTATTTATTATGTATTTCAGATTTTAACTATTATTTATTTTGTTGGACGACCAATCCGGACAATATTGAATCTATGCAAATACTGACAATGAGCTAGCAATAATCCACATAAAAGTGGACTGTGAATAGTTAGTCATAAGGGCAAGATCCAGTAGTTGGTCACTTATGCTCCTTCCCCTCCACGATGATAATCAAATATATATAAGGACATGCTTTAGAAACATTCTATATCGTTAAAAGCATTAAACATTGTAAATCATTCTACATCATATTCAAGAGCATTGAACATTGTAAATCATTCTATATCATTCTACTTCATACACGACCACGATTGTAAGGGACTAAACTCTTCTAAAGCATGTTGACTCCATTACACGGAATCCAACAATTTTATATTTATACTAACGCATTGGGGACGGTGTGCTCTGACAAACATATAGCCTGCGTTTTCTCGTACTTTTTGAATTATTTAACATATGATTGAAAGGGTTCGAGAGAATGTATGGCATTTAACAGGTGTATTATTTTATTAATGATTAAAATTATTAATTATTTTTCATTTTAGAGGTATTTTATTAAATAAAATGAAAATACCTGTAGTAACGTTTCTTCATGTGACATGTATCAGGAAACAATTTCCCTACTTCTTGAAAAATTATACAACATTATAATATATAAATGTTATATAATATAAATTATATATATAATATTATATATTAAATGTTATATATATTAACATTATTATACAATAGAATTGAATGACGTTCCCAAAAATGCGTTCCCTATTCGCAACGTTGAAACACGAGAATTCTCGTCTCCTGTCCGCAACAGTTGAGAACTGAAAGACGCGAATTCGCGTCCCTCGTCCACAATGTGTTAAATAACAATCGAGCGAACGGCGCGAGTGGGAGCGAGTTTGAAACGACGACAGCGCGTACGGTTTAGCCCCGGAGCTTCAATCCGAGAGACGGCCAACAGTGAAACACACGGTTTCGTTCGGCCTCTCGCCCTTTCGCCCCTTTCGAAGAGGATTCGAAGAAAAAGGCGGAGAAAATGTGCACGTTTGTGCACACGCTGGAGCGAGAACGAGAGATGGGTGTTCTCTCGTTGGCGAACGAGCCGAACGAAGCTGCCCGAGGCAGTCGTCGTTGTCTGTTCGGCCGCGCTCTGTACTTACCGCGAAATGAATCAAGTCTCTGCTTCCAAGCACCGGGCAGGTGCTTATTACTCACTCGTAGGGGCATAGCCCTCTTTCCATCTCTGTGTGCCAGTGCAGCGTCCCTTGGTCCATCTCTCTCTCTCTCTCTCTTATTCTTCCAGTAGTATCGCCACGACTCTGTTCTTGCTAATATTTCTCTTCCTTGTCTTCCTCTATCTTTTATTCTTCCTTCTTCGCGGGCGTAAACGTATATCGTTGGCGCGGAAACGTCCCTCGCCCTCCGGCCGCGCTTCGAAACTCCTCCCTTTATCGTTCGCGCCTTCTCTCGAGAAGAGAGTCTAGATCGTCGCGATCCGAGAATAACGTTCTCGGCTTTAGTTGCCGAGATGCGGAAATCACCACCGGTGTCCTCCGGTTCCATCTGCTTCCGCCGATAGTTCAGCCGCCATCCCTTAGAACACGGCTAACCCTCGTACCCCTGTTATTATCGATTTTCAAAACGATGGAGAAGTTGTATCATCCTGCAATCTTTACGTTCTACACGTGTTCTGCGCTTGCAAACAGAAAATGTGCAGTAGCGTTGATCTGTAGATGCGCCTGTAATCCCCTTTTTCAAACTGTCGCCGAACTGCGTATAAATTGGCAACAGCGTGTGCAAGCACGCGTGAAAGATTTCGCGCATGTAGAGAGTTTGTGTCGTTCGCGAGAGTGGAGAAAGGACGAGGAGAACGGAACGGAGGAGTCAGAGATGAGGGACGCGTGTCCTAATGGCGGTCATCTCGAACGCCCTGAGGCGGCTATTGTCTCGGTTTATGCCTTCGTTGCGCATACCGGCCCGTACACAAGCCGGAAGACCTACGACACGACCGCCTTTCGTTCTCAAAGGGCGATCTGACGTTCACGGGATGCTTATACACACACACACACACACACACACACACACACACACACACACACACAGACTCGTTCAACAAGCCTCACCGTCAGCCTTCTGTACTCCAAGGCACTGCCCTTAATGCCCGATGATAATCATCGGCCGGTTTGCAACATTTCGAAGGCTTCGCGAACGCTCCAACTGCCGCGTAATACCGACGACACTGCGGACGTTGTATCATATCGTCTCGCGATTCTCATTGCGAGATCGTGCCTCCTTGCGCGAGTCGTGCTCGCGGACATTGTTGCGCGGCAGACAATGTAGCCACGATGATGGAGGTAACAATGTGATGGAGGAACGTAACCGTCGATACCGGAGCCAGTAATTTTGTTAATTGCGCGCCGCAGACGAGCGAGGGGTGGATATTCAATTCAAGGGTGGTTCGCGTCGCCGGCAGTTCGCGGAAGGATAGGCGGGGAAATTCTTAATTAAACAGCGAACGCCCGCGAGTATCGCGAGAACGTAATTTTTTCACTCGTCCTTTCGATACGTTTCCCGATCGATCTCTGTGTTTTTGGATTGGCTCGCGTCCGCGCAAACAAACAACCGTGCATCCTTCTTTTCGTCGATGCGCTTGAATCTGTAACAATTTTCGTTACAGTTCGCGCACGGTTATTTTGCACGATCTTTGTCTCTTATATCGACTTCTCTTTTGTAATTTTACAATTTCTTTTTTTTTTATCACGTACGATAATGCACGATATATTAACAAAAATTATACGTATTACGTTTACAAAACGTTGCGAATAATATCAGTTGAATAACACGGGAGAATAATCTTCTCGTTCTCAGAAAACGACGATATTCATCGAATATTCCAAAGTCATAAATAATATAATTCTACTCGCGTCATAATACTTGTCCAGAGATTTTCAAATCTTTTCGTGCGTAATAACGACCGTAATAACAGCAACGTCGCCGTGGATATAATTGCGAGACATTAGGATGAGAAATTGGGCTGGGAGAGAAGAGGGTGCGCGTACAAGGGCCGAATCCGCCCCGGGGCGACGATTTCGATCTCTCGAACTATCATCCGTGGTGCAGCTATATAACGCTGGTTTGTGTACGGTATCGCGCGTTACCTGCTTTGGGTGCACTCCGACATCGACTCCAAAGTCGCGCGTAATAATCGTGAACGGTTCGTTCCGTGGATCAGATTAGGAGAGAGAGAGAGAGAGACTCTGTAGGTCTCTAAGACTGTGTTAGATCCCGGCGAATGCGGTAGGACGAGATTTTATCACGTCGCGACGGCAGAAGAGGAAGTCAGTTCCCTCTCAGAGCCGCGATCAGACACTTTCGGCTGTCCTATAAAACGGCTCGATTAACTGCTTACACCTATGCCACTGTGGGATAAGACAGATAATCTCGACATCGTTGCCGAGTCTCCGACTAGTTATTCCCTCGCTGGTTTCCGCAGCCAGTTCTCGGACTACGCTCGAAGCCTTTTTATCCTTCAGTCACATTATTTGGGATTTGGCCGCGAGACCCGTGACTCGAGAAGTTTCTCTCCCTTCTTCGAGAGTTGGCGGCAACTTGATTCTGTTTGCGGGCAAAGTTGCTGGAAGTTAAATGTAGGAATTATGTATTTGGACTTTTAGTTGCCATCTCAGATTTTTCTTGTTCGCATTAATTTTATTGCTCGATGGGTACGAGTCGCAATCACACGTTACAATGGTCTCTTTCCTTTACGCTTGGTTTCTACGTGAAATAAAATTGTCTTTCGCCGATATAAATATTGCATTTCTGATCAAAATTCTGACGAAAATTTCGACAAATCTCCCGTTAATTTTCGTTGTTAACTCGGTATTAGTGCCTCAAATGTAATGCCAATTTTTACATATTTAAATGGATTTCTGACGATGAAACGTAACGTAAAATTTTCAGCCAAGCTTTCCTCTAATTGTACGTTCACGCCTTTTGTTAAACCACGTGCCAGCTGCAACTTTCAACCAGTAACTTTCAAACCTTCGATACAATATTCGATATTCTCGCTTGAAACGAGCGAAAGAAGAGGAACTTTAATATCCATGCTTACGCGTAGCAAATGCGACGATCGGCACAAAGAGCGTGTCGATAACGTCAGGTTACTGAAACTTTGTCGACGTCTGTGCATCTCGCACGGTAAGATAGCGTATGGGCGTCATTTTGTAGGGCAGTATTTCAATCGGCGGATAGCAGACGAAACGTATGGATAGGGTAAAGAATTAACCGGAACATCGTGAAAGTGCCGCGGGGCTTCACTTTGACAGCCGATCACCGCCGAAGGGTGAATGATACGAACAAACTCGCCGGGCATTATATTTCAATCACGTTTGTGCAGCCTTTGATTACTCGCGATTCGAGAGGCGACGCTAACTGAGAGACTAACGAACGATCTCTCTGATATTATTGATCGAGTTGTCTAACAATTTTACACGGTTCTCTGGCTTTTCCCTCGTCCTTTTTCGAATGCGCGTCACCGACGCTTCGTGCAGCCATTTCCTTCGCGATACAAATCATTTTTACAAATTGAGAAAATCGAATATCTCTTTCACGCCGATGCCGATACACTTTGGAATACATCCGTCCCGGCGTGTTTCCTTTCACGTTCGAATCGGAAAGTTTCTGCTTCTTTTTTTTTTCTTTTTTTAGAGATCGTTGATTAGAACGAGATTAAACGTGCCTTTGTGACGCCTGTGTCGGGGAAGTACTGTGAGGATGATCAAGTAGGCCTGATAATATTAGCAGACCTCCGAAAGTGCCCTACGAACAGTTATTCATAGAGCAAATTCCAGTAGTTGGTCATTCACGTTTCTGTCCTTCTTGTTGGAATTGATTAATTTCAGGCAGTGAAATATTAGTTCTTAAGGGTTTTACTTTTAATATCGTCTCAGTTGAATTTCTGATTCTATAGACACTTGTTTACCGTTCACTAGCTTTGTTCTTTCTAGAGCTTTCTTCGTTGTACGTACCGTATAATATGTACAAAGTAAGTCTTTGAATGTCGTCATCACCCACACTTACATACATATACAACGCTCACACTTTGACACGCTTGACACGTACGCGTACAGGTTGGCAGTTACGTTATAACACTCCTCCGATTTACAATTATAAAAAGACGTGCCAGAAAGAAAAGAACATTTTTTTCCATCAGGAAGTTCTAACATCATCTTTGATCATGGTTAAAACGCGAAGAAGCCTTCTCAAACGTACAAGTTGGTATTCCTTTACACGGGATCCAACGGTACGATGAAGCTGGCTCTGGATTGGAGACAGACAGCAGAGACGGAAGAATTCGCGTTGAGAAATTAGAAAGAACGAAGGGAAAAAAATTGTGCCAATTATTACAAACGTAAAGGAGAGGAGCGTAAAAATCGCGCGGAGAGATCGACGCGGAGCTCGAACAGCCGGTAAATTAAAATACCCTTCCTTCGCGTTCGTTTAATTTCGTATAATGCATCGTTTTCGTGGGTACGGTTAAAGCGTATAAAAACGACGGTTTGAACAAAATACATTGCGCCGGGAACATTTATCGGAAAGCTTCTTTAGATTTCCCCCCCGGTGAATGAGCTCGCTGGCGCTCGAGCTAGCATCTCTCTGGCGTTAGAGTTGCCTCTCTTGATTTTTGCTAATTTACAGGTGAGAATGCTCGAGGAAGCGGACCAGGCGAATGGAGCATTAAGGAGTAACCGGCCGACTTTTTTCCGCCCTCCCTTCCATCTCTGTGGCATTTAGTCGGGATAGCCGCGGAATCGGCGGATAAAAAAGCGTTTCGCGAAGCTGCAACCAACCAGCCAGCCAGCCAGCCAGCCAGCCAGCCAAACCGAGCCGAGCCGAGCCGAGCCAGCTGGTTCCGAATAAGAGGTAAGCCGATAGTCCCTCCTTTTCGCTGAAGGCGGAACAATAGGGTAGATTTTCCGAGATCTGTTTTACGTCTGCTCGCACCGGGGCTATGGCCCCGGCATGCCAGGCACGGCTAGCCCCTCGCGAATATATAAAATGAAGTAGAACGTTTCGGCCGACCCCGTGTGTTTGCTTTTTGCTCGTGATAGCACCCCACATCCACCTGGTATCTCTTCGTACATCCATTTTCATCGTTGTACCATTCCCTGTACCATCCTGTACCCGTGGAAATCAGAACGACGGCTTTTCGCTGAACATTTTCGTAGTTAAATACCGTTCCTCCTCCTCTCTCATCCTCTCTCTTTCTCTCTCTTTTCTTTTGGCGTACACCCTCCACCCCCCATATTCGTAGCTCTTTTTCTTTATCTTTCAACCTCTTTTCTTCGTTCGTTTTTCCATTACATCCTCTGCCGTTTCCGTTTCTCTGTTTCTTTCGTCTCTCCCTCTCTCTCTTCTTCCACCCCCTGGTTCACGTTCACGTTGTTCCTACGGGATCGTCCCGCTTACGGACGCACTTGTACGCTCGCTACAGAGTGCGGGAGAAGGAGGCGGGGCAGGGGGGGGGGAGCAAGATCCGCGAGTATAGATTCGGCACGGAGCACGCGAGCGAGTTTTTTAATCTTTCAATGGGCCTTCTACCGGCTCTGGAAATCTCTCTCTTTCTCTCTCTTTCTCTGCCTCCCCGCCGCTTTATCCTCGTCCCCTCTTCCTCCCCCTTCCCCGTTTTCCCCCCAATTCTGCGAACCCCTCTCGAAAGTTCGTCCCACTTCAACCCTAGCGCGCTGGCGACCGCTCTCGCTGCCTATGTCTCTCGATATATTTACATATTTTCGTGATATTTCGCGACGTTAATCCCTGAGCCGGCCTCCGCCCTCCCACCCCCTCTTCACTCCGACGAGCGCGAATTAAATGTGAAAACTCGCCTCCGGCCTTTTTTTTCCCCCGTCTCACTCTCTCTCTTTCTCTCTCCCTCCTCGACGGAGGTTTATTGTTAAATTCGCGCTCGGCTACGGCTTCCTCGCTCGACGATTTCATCTCCGAGTTGTCCCTCGCCACTCTCCTTCTCTAGTTCGCGCTACACACTCGCCGTCTCTCTTGTCCTCTCCTCTTTCCTTCTCTCTCTCTCTCTCTCTCTTCTTTCTGTTCCTTTTTCTCGTTTACCTGGAAAGGTACGTCGACGTCGTTGTTCTTCTCGCCGTCCCTTTTCCCCTCTTTTTTTACGTACACATCGTTACGTAATCGGCGTGTATTGGTCTCGATTCGCTCGCGGTTAGGTCGATTTGGAATTCCCGTCATTACGAGAGAAATTATACGCGCGGGCGTGTTATTCGCGAAATTTTCCGTTTGCGAAATACGCGGAGCTCCGAGCAGATAATTGAACCAATAGATGTAACAAGCGAGCGACAAAGGCCGGGAGTATCGTCGGGGTCGTTTGAATTAATGATCGGTACGTAAGCCGGTTCCAAAGTGATTGGAAAGGCACGGTCGATCTCGTGGCCTCGTGCCTGCCGTCGCGCGTACACCTGCTAACGTAGTCCGCAACCGGAAGGCAAAGAAGATCGCACGAAGCCGGAACTCGGCTCGCGGTAAGATCTTTCGCATGAAATATACGAGGTCCCGACGGGACCCGCGTCTTCCTGAAATATCGAGCACGCGTTCCACGGGCGACCGTCGCGCCGAAATTTTCCTCCGCGTTTAACAAAGTTTCGAGCAACGATGGGAACAACCGGATCGCAGCGGGATCTCCCAGTTGCTAATATATTTCGACCATTCGCCATTTTTGTCTGACGTATCCCCCAAAGAGACCAAATACAAATGAGAAATGAAATGAAGCAAAGTATCAGAAATAATTTTCTTTCCCTTTGTTTTTTTTTTTTTTTTTCTTTAAGTGAAATTCTCGTTTCCCAAAACGTCGTATAATTCTTCGCGATAGGAGTCAACTAGAACGGAAGCATTTACTTTAAGGAAATAAAATGGACGCGAAGGTTTCGTTTCAATTTCGGGGGGTAGAAGCGAAACGGGCGCAATTTCGAGGATTAAAAGAAAAAGCCGGGGTTCGGTGAACACGCTTCTCCGATCCTTACCGATCTCGACGCTGCAGCTGGAATCTCTGCGTTAATCCCGCGCGTAATTGCGGCCGCGCGATTGTTCGACGGCAATTGAATCGCGAACGGGCAAACAATAAGCAAATTATATTTCCTCAAAAGTACCCTCGTTTCGAAAATTAACCGCTGTAGGCGAAGGAAGAAAGGAAAAGAGAAAAAGAGGAAAAAAAGCAAAAAAAAAAAAAAAGGTGGAAATGGAGGGGGGAAAAAAAAGAGAAACGAGCGGCTGAAAACGGTCGTTCAGCAAAATCCGTGGTAATTCGCGTCTTTGGACGGGGAGAAACAAAACGAGACGAGAGAAGAAGAGGGAGGGAAAGAAAGAAAGAAAGAGAAAGAGGCCTCGAGAACTTGTATTTTCCTACGGCTTTTTATCGACCTCGTTCTATGCCGCTCAAAGTGAAAAAAAAAAGAAAGAAAAGGGGACAAAAAAAGAGGAAGAAGGAGAGAGAGAGACGTGGACGAGGGGGATGAAGGTTCTTTTCGAACTCGACTTTATTCTGCGTCATTCAGCCGCTTCCGAGTTGCCGCTGTTTCACTTCCGGCCGATGATCGTACAGCGGATGAACATTTTGTCCCTTGCAATTCATAAGCTGAAAACCGCGTGGTAGACGGAAGGGGGAAGAGCACCCTTTATCCGTTTTGTTTCGCGAAACTATCAGCCACTTACCCAGCGCAAGTAGGCTAGTGGCGCGGGAAAAATTACGAACAATGCCGAGAGAGAGCTTAACGTTTCGATGGAAAAGCCAGGACCGTTTATTCAAATGGGAATACTTAATCAGTCGTGAATCCTCTATACGTTTATCGTTTCGATTCGCGATTGGGGAGGAATCGAATATTCGCTGGCGGAGAATGAAAGTTTAGTCTGGAAATCACCTTTACATACGTTTTCCATGCGTCGAATTAAAGGAAAAAGTTTTTATTCGCATCGTCGTTCAAGCAAACTAGAACATTGCAGAAACAATTGTAACGTAATAAATTTTCAAGTCTCGAATATCATTTTTTTTAATAATTTGTTCGCAAAGAATAAAAGTTTAACTTGGAAATCATCTGCGTCGAATTAAAGAAAAAATTCTTTATTCGCATCGTCGAAACTAGTTACATAGCAGAAACAATTGTAACATAACACAAATTTTCAAGTCTCGAATATCGTGTCATTTTTTTCTATAATTTGTTCGCAAAGAATAAAAGTTTAACCTAGAAATCATCTGTATAAACTTTTATAGTTTACGTACATACGTTTTACATATGTCGAATTAAAGAAAAAATTTTTTATTCGCATCGTTCAAGCAAACTAGTTACATAGCAGAATCAATTGTAACAAATTCTCAAGTGTCTCGAGTATTTCGAGTGCCATTTTTTCCCCTCCGTAATCAAGTTGGTTTTCCTGTAAAACAATTTCAGCTTTGACGTAAAGTTTATTCCAAAACGTTTAACCTTTCTCCGCAAGGGATATGGAGGCGGTGATCATTGGAGTTTACCGAGGGAATCGGAATCGCACGGTGCGCGATTACACGCGACACGCGTACTACAGGTGGTAGAGTTTTACAAAGCGACGATCCCTCGCTACGTAGTAAACCCGTCGGGCTTGTAGTAATCTCGTTAACGAAGTCTCCTCGGGTACCAGAACGGTTCTCATGCATCTCATCTTATCTCGTTGTCTTCTCCATTCGTCTCCTCGTTATCGTCGAATCGCCCGTAAATCGAGCGTGCTCGTAGAGGCCTCGTTCAGGTTGTTCGCTTCGGGAGAATCGATATCGTACACTCCCGCGTCTGTGGGATGCTGGGCTCGACTTGATCTTACAGACTGAAGCCCTCGAGATCGCTCTTTGACTTCGTAGTCTCTCGAATTCTCACTCTCTCTTTCTTTCTCTCTCTCTCTCTCTCTCTCCTTTATCAGATCGCGTCATCCGGTGAAAGCCGAACGAATTGGTGGACCGATCGTTCCAGTTCCATCGTCTGCCGGACACTGCGAAAAATCGTCTTACCTCGATATCTTATCGCTCTTTTTCGAATCCACGTCTTCTAATACAAAATCCCCAATTCTCTCGCTCCTCTTTTTCCGACCAGAGTCCCTTCCAATTCATCCTTCGACACTAAAAATCAAGTCAAAAATTAACGGTGCGGGAAATAACGCGTGTTTTGTTCGTACATTTTACAAAATACCAGCGAAATTCGCAAAAATGAGCGTTTTATTAAAAACAGAGTATACGATGACGAGCAAAGTTTGTAAGAATTTCTGCAAACATCGCAGCAGAATGCTACACCGACCGCTGTGTGTCACTGTAAAATTAAATAACCGCGTCGCTATAAAAATACAGCGTGCCAACAAACAACGAAATAGGTCAACAGTTTCGTAAAAACCTCGACGCGAAAGTTCTAGCGCGAGGGAAACCGACCGGCCACGGTAGATTCTCACCGGTCACCAGTCAGACGTAGGGGCCAGTCAGCCAATTCTCCTTACGCGCGCCACAAACTCCTTTTGCACGGTCGCGAGTCACTCCTCGTGGAAGTAGAGAGGGACTAACGTTTCTCGCGGTCTGGCAACGAGCGTGGCGAATGAAAATTCGAAGCAAGAAGCGAAGCGGCGGCAGCGGTGTACGCCTGTACATCGAACAATAGGAGCGTCTCCGTTCAAAAACAATGGCCGTGGCCGTATTAATTAAATGGCGCGCGAGTTTCACGGTCGGAACTCGGCGCGGCTAGCGCTGCTTGCGGAATAGAAGAAGGGGCCGAATATCGTTGACCCGCTGGGCGATTCAAAAATAAAAGGAATAACTTTGGCCCTGCGTAAAATCCCCGGGGGCGGAACGGATATCATTGTTATAGGACAGGACGGCCACGGCTTATTAGAATAATACGGTCGCGGCGGATCCTGGAGAGGGACGATGGCCGGCTAAATACGGAGGTAATTGTTCGAGGGATTGTTGTTCCAAGTTATTCTTATGTAAATCTTGACCAAACCTTCCATGAAGGGATAGAGCTCATCCCGGGAGGGGGTGGGTGGGTGGGAGGTGGAGGACGAGAGCGGATAGGGCGCGTGAGTACCTACGAATATTTGCACGAGGTAATTATTTCGTCCCCCGGAGGAAAGCCGGATTTCCGCCGGAGAGTTTTCCACGTGTTATTTTGCGCCACGCCACTCGGCCTCGTTATATAAGCCATTGTTCTTTCCCTTAGCGCCTCGCTGACTTAACCGTGTCCTGGCCTGGAGCCGATCCAGCCTCCTCGCCTCACTCCCGTTCACGGAGTGCCGTTTTATGCTTTTCAAGCGTCCTCTCCATCCTTGGTTTCGCGAACAATCAATACGGGATAAGAGATACAGATCGTTTTCGAGCGGGATAGATTAAAATCGCGTATTCTCCTGGATTATTTCCCGCGGACACGGTAACGCGGAACGCACGGGGGTGGATTTGGTTATTGTCCCGGGTGAATGACGATGTTTTTCGAGGCAGGATGGGCACGAGTAGAGAACGCGTGACACTCTGACGTTTTAAATAATTTATGTCCAGAACACGGTTGCGGCCTAACCTTTGCTCTTTTTAGGGCTTGCAGCGCCGACTGCATTGTTCGGCAGTGCTCTAGCACGCTGCAAATTCATTCTCTTAGTTAATATATTACAGTATTTTTCCTGTTATTTCGCGCGCTTCCCTCGTCATATATACATGCTTTCGGGTTTCTTTTTTTTCTTTTTTTTTATTTTTCTCTTTTATTTCTTCTCTCTCGCAAAACGAAATATCACAGGATTACTTTATTCGACGGAGCGCATCGTCATCGAGTTCCACTCCTACGTAACTTTTCATTTGGATTTACATTTCACTTTGGCGTGCGTGTCAATTTTCGAGCGAGAGGGACGAACGAAAAAATTTCAAAGGTCCGCAAATTCGTCAGACCCGTGGCGTAAAATTTCGTAGAGAATCGTCGTTGATATTTTTTTTCAACGCGCGCGTTTCCCGTGCGCACCGTGGTTGATCCTTATAACGTCGCGGCGACAGATAAGCGACAGGGCAGAAGTTAATAGCAATGTTATTCGATGTTGCGTGCGCTTTTGAAGCAGCCACGGCAGCCGTCCGTCTGTCACATAGGTTATCCACTGCCGTAGGTGGTTGGGTTGCGACTTGGGCTCAAACGAGCAAAGTCGATTACCTTGGCCCGTTACCGTGGCTCGCCGGAAGCCAGTCGGACATCAAAGTGCCCGTTTGGCTTCCTGGGTAATTAATTCCTCCTGCTGCCAACTCTCGTACGGAGCATCGCGACTGTCCTTCCTCGACAGACCATCATCGAATCTGCCGCGGAAAACAAGAACTGGCTACGCTCTCTGACCGGGCACGCTTCTCGCTTGCCCGATGAACGTATCATAAATCAACGTTTAATTAGATTTATACTTGTACCGCTCTGAAATACGCGTTCCCTTTACTTTGTAATAACTTTTCTCTCGTGTCCCTGAGAGATTTACCGTGGACATCAGGTCTGATCAGATTTTCAGACAAACAGTCGCGCTACCTGCGAGAAATAAATTTCTAAAATTACATACTACGTATAAGTTTTTTTTTTTTTAATGGTAATGACTAAACGTTTCTTCGACTCTCGTTGATAGTAATCTATCGTTCTTGTTCTTTCGCGGATCTTTGCTACACATTACCAGGATGATCGAGGCACGACTGTTGCGCGTCAAAGTAGAATGTCTCGTTAGCGTCAGACGTGCGAGTTCAGACGTTTCTAGTTAGACGCAGCGTTACACGCAGTAATTTCCTGCCAGTGTCAGGTGTTGGCGTATTACAATACCAATCGGAGAAGCGTACCTTTAAACGATTTTCAATTAGAAAACGACTGTTGCTCGTTAAAGTTGGAATATCTCGTTGGCGTACGAGTTCGGATCGTGTCTCTGGTCGGACGTAGCGGTTACGCGCGGTGATTTCCTGCCCGTCGAACAAGCATACTTTCAATTCAGAATACTCGATTATACATATTTGATATAACGCTCCTTCCTGGATTTTATTTCCATCGTACGTGCTTTGTAAAAATTCTTAATTTTCCAATGAATCTTGGTGAAAGAAAAAAAAAATTCCCTTCGCTTCGCTGTCTGTCCAATCATACCGCCGAATCAGTGCGACTAAGTGCATCTGCGCGCTTCGCCTCGCGAATCGTCGAACGTCGTCGTCGTAGTTCGTCCTTCATTCCAAGTCTACGCGGAGGACGTGTACACGGACTTATCGCCAGTCGGGAACCGATACGTACGACCGGTCAGAAAACAGAAGATCAGCGATGCGGCAGGGTGCAAGGTGATTACTAACATCATGCAGGTGTATTAATAGATTCCGTTCTCGCCGCGGGGGTGGTGGATCGCGAGGGTGGCGAAGGGGGTGGGAGGGTGGCGGAGAGGGAGGGTGGAGGTGGGGGGGGAGGAAGTTTTTCTGGCCAGCAGAGAGAGGGATGGACGAGAGGAACGGGGTGAAGAACAGCAAGGACACCGGGACCAAGCAGGTGAACAAAGTCGCCAATCACGAGCCTCTCTCCGGATTCTCTTGCGTCTTGCTCCTCCCTGGCCGAGCTTGCGGAGGTGTGGTTTGCACCTGCGCTTGCGCTACACGCCCCGCCTTCCGCACCTGCGGCTTTTCCGCGCTTCCGCGAACGCTTTTCGCAGTGAAGGCTGGTGGGGCACGGGACCCGAGAACACAGGGGCCACGAGGTTTCGGCCGCCAGTGCTGTCTGGACCGCGCTGGCTGAATCTACTTGCACCGTAGGTGACTCTCAAACTTTCACGATTCTCCCTTTTATAGGCTATACGATTGCACGGTGGATGCGTATTTCCGAGGAAAAGAATATTTGACGATCGCAATGAATACGATTTTAAGAATACTCATCACTTGTTGACGTATCGGAACTTTAATTCGTTTGAATACGAGTTTATCGTGGCCACAGGATTGATGTAACTCGTTTCGAACGTAGGTGATCATTGTAATGAAAATGGAAAATTTAATTCTGTTGTTTTCCCCCCTCGAGTCTGTACGGTTTCAGTGTTCAATAGAATCTTAATACTTTTTGTATTAGTACTCCAAAAGGGAACGTATCTGAGAAGCTTTCACGAAATGTAAGGGGAACAGTAGGGTTAAAATGATTTCTTTACTGTGGCTTTGGAAGCGGATGGAGGGAAGGTCACACGATCTGTTTGAAATGAAAAGTTTCTCTTCGGATGTCACATTTACACCAAATACAACATAAGCTACGATATTTAGAATAGCAGAATAAAACTTCATCTCTTCTTTACTCGAACTTTATTTGACAAGATTAAACGTGCTTCTAAGCGAGAGTTCTTCCTTTCGTACGAAACAGCTGCGGACAGTATTTTATCTCTGCAACTGTGCAATTTCACGATTCTGACCTTGACAAGCAGACAGACATGCATAGAAAGCAATGTGGATTCGTTCTGATGAATAAACAGGTGACGCAAATAATGGGCAAGTTGCTAGATTTATTTCAATTTCTAGAGAGACTCGTGCATTCGAGCTCTCTTCCGAATTATTTCTAATAGCCGACCAATTCTTCTATTTCGCACCACCGATTTCTTTCCCCCGTCCCGGTTCGCTGGAACTTGTCCTCGTTTGGCAATTAGCGATCGATGCCCGATCCTTGGCAAGAGCATTGAGCCGACAGTGGCCGTGAGACGTCAGACTCTGCGGCTCCGATCTCCGCTGTTCCTCATTGTCTGAAATCGCATGAAAGTTTCACCGGTAGCATTTGGGGGATACAATGGCACCAGCAGCATTCAGAAATATCCCCCGAAGTAACACACAAGCACACACACACACATACACACACAGAAAAAGAGAGTGAGAGAGAGAGAGAGAGAGAGAGAGAGAAATGGATCGTCTTCCCCTCTATGATTGTCCCCTCCAGCTCGTGCGGGTAGAAGGGTTGCATTTTCCGGCGGGTTCCGCTAGATGGCACGGAGGCTTCTATACGCGGTGTTTCGCAGTCGCTCCGCGGCGCCCAGACCGTGCGGTTGTCCGTCTCTGCTCGAAAAAAAGCCCGCCACGAGCAGGCGAGCATCGACGTTCTTCTCCGCTGCGAAGCGATATCACGTCCCACCACTTGCTGCCGCGTCTCACTCACAATCACACTCTCTTGATATTCCTTCTTCTTTTTTTTTTCCTTTCGAGGTCGAGAGAATCTCACGAATTTCCACCGTGAATTTGATTTTTCACACCGGTGGAGAACTTTGGGAGCGCACCCACCGCTCCCGGCGTTTCTTCCCTCGCCGCGTTTCCAGTCTATCGCGAGCGAGCGTCGCGGTGTCACGTGTTCCTCGATATCGTCGCGTCCGCTCGCGATTCTCATCGCTCGGTGATTGAAACCGAGCGTCAGCCGCTGTAAAATATTGTCCAAACGAACGACGCTCTCGCGTATAGCTTTCGGCCAAGAGACGTTCGGAATAATAACTCTGCGACAAACGGACAGGTGAATTCTTCTTTGGCTCATACCGATTAACGAATTCCCGGTTAAACAGCCTCGGGCGCGATCCGTTTCCTGTTTACTCGTAGCTTTGCTCGCCCCTGCCTCCCCCCTCTCCCCCGTGGGAGACGGCTCGCTCGTGATCGCCACGTGGTCGTGTCGCGATCGATCGCGGTGGAGTGCATCCTGTAAACCGAGGCCGAGAAGGAACGAGCACGACGGTGTTGCCGTGAACCGGAGATAAGCGGAGAGGATCACTCGGGACCGGTGCTGCTAGGAAAAAACGTCCTGCCAGCCAGAGTGAGTACCCTTGTTACGATCAACCAACTTGTAGCATATTGTTAGCCTTGCCGCCACTGCCTTAGCCCCCTGCCGCTACCCCTCGCCTGTTGTTTGCGCCCGATGACGGCCCTTGAACTTGCTTCGCCGAGGGTACGTGCGTGGAGTAGGTCTTTATTTGTCGCGCCCAAGGCTCAAGTGCCCGGGATTTGCACATTCCCGCCGCGTTGTTTCGCGCGTTTCCATCACGTCGATTGCTTCCGTCTTTTTCGCGCCGCGTTTATTCCCAACTGTACCGTTTAAAACCGATGATATGACGTTCGTCGTGTTTGCGTTCAAGACGGGACGAAAAGATTACGTGGATCGATACACTTTGTCGTTGTAACGTAAAGTGGATATATGTTACTGTCCAACGTCGGTAAATAATGACTAGTCGATGCCATGAAAATTCGTAAATTGACCGCGACGAAACAGAAATAATCCGTGCCTCGCTCCGATCGTTTCACACGCTTTCGCGTACTTTCCTACGTCTCTTCTACTTGGAAATTTACCCAGTCGAACGGAATCAAAATTTTCCTCGGGTCACATTCGTCTCAATTAGTAGCGGTTCTCGCAAAGATCGGTATCTCGAGCTACGAATTATTCCAGACTCCGCCTCCGAGAAAACTTTCGCCCGTCGAGTTAACCGAGTTGACCATCAGCTGGAGCGACCAGTGACGTCAATTAAGTGGAACTTTCCGCGTATTCCGGTCGAAAATTTCGCCAGGTTATCGGTGGACATTGGCGGCGCAGCATCGATCTAATTGCATCGATTGTCAGCAAACCGCGTGAAGAGACTGGAGCGAGGTCTGCGCCTGCACCGGGGTTTAGCCCTTTAAATGACTTAGCAGACAATTTGCCCATTAACTCAGCCAGTCTCTAGCCGTAATGGAAGCCATTGTTCGACCTATCTTGTCAGTAATACACGGCTGACCTGTATGCGTGTGCGCGCGCGCGCGTATTACAGGTAGAGGCCGCCGTGTGCATGCACGGACGACATCAAGACACTTGCGATATCGGGCAGCCTGCATTGTGCGTCCAGATGAGATCGTCTCATTACGATTACGTTAATTAATCCAACGGACTTTAGATAGTCTCTTAAGAAGGCTAGCCTAAAAAGCTACTGGCAACCAACTGTTTACTGGATCTGGAGCATCAGATCTCGAACGACGGAGTTGGAATGCTCGGCGAAACAATTGTTGTCAGCCTCTCGAGAGGCTCAAACCGATCGACTTTGCATTTTATCAATTTCTTCATCTCGTTACACGGGCAGAGGTTAATAATGTACGATTTTCGAGGAATAAACTTAAGCAAATGTATCTTCGCAAGTCCGGTAAATTTCGATTAGACGAAATTTTCATCATTCACCAGTGACGTTCGAACGTAATTTTTGAACGCAATAAAATAAATAAATAGGAGAATGAAAACTCATATTGTTACGTTGTCAAATACGTCCGGACTACGATCGGAAAATACGAAATACAAAAATGTCAATGCAATACAAGATACAGGAAATATGAAGTTGCAAGTATTTTCGGGTAACGTAAAAAGAGAAATATGCCGAAAGATCCCTGTGGAGACTCGGGCCGCTTATGGGGAAACGAGCTGCCTTTAACCACGTTGCGCTGGCAACTGATCGCGGACCGTAACGAGTGACCGACATCATATACAACAATTCGTCACTTTCTCTTCGAACTCGTCGGTATGATATCACTGGGACAGAAATGATCGAGAAGTAATAAATCTATTATCTGTCTTGCCTATTTTCTTTTACTTGAACATACTTAAAACTGAGAAAGTATTACAATTTTCGGGCGAAAAGTTCTCGACGTGCGTGACACGTCTTTCCAGCGCAGGAGGTTAATCGAACGTGCGCCTCGTGGGGCGCACACGTTCTAGCACAAAGGACTTAAATCATCGCGAGGCCCAATCAATGTCCGGCATACAATGCAATTACAAATCGCGGTACGGATTTCTTCCCCCCTCCGTGCACGATCATCTCCTCGCGAGGACCTTCTGCCCTACGAATCAACGATCTCGATTTATCTTTCGTTCAACGCTCTTTCCTTCTCTCTCTCTCTCTCTCTCTCTCTCTCTCTCTCTCTGTCTGTCCTTCTCGCTCCTCTTCGTCTCTGTTTCGCGCTCGTTCAAGGACCACGTCGCCGACTATGCTCACACCGACACACGTCTCTCCGTCTCTTTCGTCCCCTCTTCTTGGCGGTGTTCCTCTTCGTCGTTGCGCACGGCGATCGGCGCCGCCATCTAGCTTAGTCCTGTGCCACCTCCTGTCGCAGGCTGCCAGCCTAATCGCGGCAGGACGTTTTCGCGCCTTCTGCGCCCGCCGGTAGCGCCGGCGAACCCCACCACCGTTGTTTCCACTCGCCTTCGAGCGCCAGTTCCGCTGGCCGCGAGTCCTCGCCGCGAAGGATTCGCGAGAAAGTTACCCGACCACTCGCCGCTTACTCTTTCGCGCCACGCTCGTCCCGCTTCCCTCTGCGCGCCTCTTCGCCACCGGCCTCGAAACAAATCGTGTTTGCAGGTTCGAGGACGTTGCGAAACGGAACGGTGGGAAGCGTGTCGATGATCGGTTCTTCCTTGGTAACGTGACCTTTTTCTTTTGTTCGCGTTGTCGGGTGATCGATGAACGAGAGACTTCTTAAAGGGCTGGGTCAGAGAAGCTTAAACTTTCTCCGTTTCTGGAATGTTGTAATTTTATTGAAATATTCTGGAAAGGTATCGGATCTAAACTTCGATTCAAACCCTCCACCGTACAGGATTTCACAGAAAACTTTGCAGATGATTAACGGACGATGGAGAAAGTATTAACGACACGAAAGAATTGTTTGACTTTAAGAAGAGACGTCTGAGCAATATTTAAAATAAATCGTATGTAGGAAAACGGAAACACGCCATTGTATCGGTACAAATCTGTCTCACTTGGAGAAAATCCTGCATTTGGATGAATCGCGAAATGTTTTTTTTTTTATTGTTGTCGAAGGGTGGAATTTCGTTGCGTTCCAATTTGAAGGTTGAGTTGCATGGAAGGGGGTTAATTGGCACGGTGGATTACTATTAGGGGAGAGTAATTTCCTTCACATCCAGGTTGATTGATATTCGAATTTTCGGAGTCGTCGACGAAGATTTATGAAAGGTTCGGAAAATTCTAATTGACTTTATGAATTTCAACGAGTGCAAAGAATATTGGCGTGTAATTGTATTTACCTGAGTGATTCATCAGTGCATTAAATTTAACAATATTCTGTAACGTGCGATTACAGGAACTTGGTACTATGAGAACGTATGAAAAAGTAATCGCATATTTTCTGATAAAAAAGAAATTGGATAAAACAAACGAGATATTTGCAGATAATGTTTCTATAGCGAGAGGATACCTGTTCGACTATAAAACTCTCGAGATCGTGAAACTCTCACGACTTTATGGGTCATCAGCGCACTCGCATTGAAACTCGCGTTCAAGGTCGCTTAAGAGTTTGATCGAACGCAACCGGAAACGATCGCAAACGAAGAATTCGATCGTCGAACACTGGTGACTGAAGATTCTTCGCCCGGCATTTATTGGATCGTGACGAGTGGGGGGAATGGGGGAGAGAGGGTACGACGTAGCGATGAAACGCCGGCAGGGAGAAGCTGGCAAGGGCAGAGGGCACCCGGGCGCGCTTCGTAAGAGAGCGGGTGAGCAGCTCTCATTAAAAGTCGAGTATTAATATTTTAACGGACGCTCGTCGCTTGAACGCGGGATTGAACGCTGTGTTGCGGTGCCCAACCGGACGTCTTCCCTTGTAATCGGTCCCTGTATCGCCAACAACTTTCCAACTATCCTGTCGCTGAAATCGTTCGATAACATTGACACGAAATTACTCGATCACTGGCCGGATAAAGTACGGAATCGTCGACACGTTCCCCGACTTCATTGCTCTCGCAATGAATTCCGAACCGATGCGACCGTTCGATAACGTATCTCGTTTTGTCCCCGATTCCTCGATCTTATCCTATCCAATTACGAATCTCACCAGGTGCGCGTGCGCGCGCGGTGCAACCAGATCGTCGCGATTCGTAAGAAAAATCGTCGAACGACGGACAGAGATTATGAAGAGAAGGAGGAGGACGGAGTAAAGGGGCGATGAAATTGCGGCGAGGGCAATCGCGAGATAAAACGACGCGATAATCGCTTTACGGATTGACGAGGCGTCGCAACGCAACGGTGTTGGCGGCGCGATCTTGTCGCGTCGATCCTTACCGAGCTTACGAAAGCGGCGCTTGAGCACCACTGCGTCCGCTCATATTACATCCGGGATTAATATTAAATTTCACACGATAAGTGCAATTTCATTACTCCCCTCCCCCCTCCCCCCTCTAAACGGCCCCCTCGGCGTCCCAGCGCCCGTCGTTCCTCGGCGATGCTCTCGCGCAACGTCCCACGACTCTGGATCGGCTCCGCGAGAAAAAGAAATGGGCAGCTCGTAACGTAACGCGAAGTCTTCGAAGAAACGCCGTGGATTCGAGGCCCGGGCACGGATCGATCGTTCGGCCCGTCGTAGAATTGCAGATTCAGCTCGCAATGGAACATAATGTACGATCGGGCTTTGAAATTTCGCGATTTGGCGCCAGATACGAGTTCCGCAGGACGATTGGACCGTTTTTTATATTGACAGAGATCGCGCTCTCGACTCGTTAACGTCCGCTCTCTCTCTCTCTCTCTCTCTCTCTCTCTCTGGGTGGAACATAATCACGTCACGGAATTCCTCCTTTGGCGGTTCGTGTGTCGGTTGAAACGTGCGCGGCGCGGTTGGTGCGAACGGAAAAGACTACCCCCGGATGGGGGGTAGTAACGCACGAAAAGCCGAAAGTTAGACATTAAACCTTCCACCTTTCGCGTTCGTTTGCACGACCTACAGGCACAGATGCGCCGAATGTGTGTGTGTGTGTGTGTGTGTGTGTGCAGGTGCGTGCGTGCACGTACATGATTTTACACGCGAGGTTTACGCGCGCGTGTAGGGCCGAGAGGGTTGACTGGCTCTCCAGTCGATCAATAGCACCCCCACGTTTGCGTCCCTGGGTGAATGCATGCGATAGGCACCCTATTGCTATGCCACCCCGAAAGCCACTTTATATTTTAGTGGGAATGTTCTACAACCCTTCGGAAAGACACTCTCGAACCGGTTCGAACGCCCGGAGACCAATGTGCCGGTGCGTCGCTCCTCTTTCTATCCGTTGCCGGTTTCCAGCCGCGTCGTCTCGATGAACACGGCAAGGTCATCTCTTGTTTAATCCACGTAATTAGTCT
Source organism: Tetragonisca angustula (assembly GCA_036937485.2). Classification (NCBI taxonomy): domain Eukaryota; kingdom Metazoa; phylum Arthropoda; class Insecta; order Hymenoptera; family Apidae; genus Tetragonisca; species Tetragonisca angustula. The sequence goes on along the minus strand of JAWNGG020000008.1, from coordinate 500,621 downwards.
GAGTCCTTCTCCCTCTCTCGTCCACTATCTCCCACGGAAATCGATACCTTTCTTTCTTTCTTTTCTGTCTTTCTTCCTTTCTCTTTTATTACTTTTCAACGAGGCGACACGCTGGCTTTGCCGGGGTTTGAATAACATCTTTCGGGACGGAGACTATGTTGGAAGTTTGTTTAGTAAGTTTAGCATTTGTGTCATTAACACATATACACATTTCAAAGGTTTTTTGCTAAAACGTCGCAACCCCTGCGTCCATTCAACTTCGTGTGATATCGTTATCGAATCGAACAACGGGCGAACGATATCGTTATCGATCGTTTTTTTGAGTCCGGTGTTTCGTCGAACGACTCATTACCGTTTACGACAAGCACCGGGAACGAACCGCCGGAGAAGGTGACCAAGAGGTCGAGGCAGTTTCGGCAATGAATTAAGGTCGCGACATTAATCCTGGCCAGAGTAGCGAGCATGCTATCACGGCATGTCGTAAATAACCGCGTGGTATGGTCAGGGGCTGGGGGGCTGGGCGGGCGGGTCAGAGAGGGTAAAAAGATTTCTAAAGAAATGTAAATTAAGGAATAAATTGATCCGTGCTGCTCGGTACCAGCGACACTCGCCTCTAACTGGCCGGCAACGAGTGGCCCCTTAAGCGGGCCGCGTGCGCGTCGCGCCGCTTCTCGAACGAAGCGGTTTCGATCGAGAAAAAGGAAAAAAAAAAGAAAAAAGAAAAACAGAAAAAGAACGGTCACGCAAAAAATTAATTTCGTTACCTCGTGCACGCTTGTAGATTGTGTCGCACTGCGACGTAATGGTCCCCGATACAACGATTGATAAGCTTGTAAGATAAGTTTTCTTCGATAAGAGTAACAGGCTTACTTGATACTCGAGTATCAGATCCGTCTGAAAAGCAACTCCGTCATAATAGGGGCACAAATGAAGCGACAGGGGGAAGAAAAAAAAAAGAAAGAAAGAAAGAAAAAAAAAGAATAATAAAGACGAATAATAAAGAAAGAACGAGAAATTCATCGTTCGCGAAACAACGAGAGATGAACGAAACAACGCCGGGGTTCCCAGAGAGGTGGGTGTCTTTCAGGGGTGAGAAGCGCGGTCGGTACGACAGGTAGCTGCATGAGAATCATACTGGGTCACGTTTTCATCAAGACCTCAAGGTGCGGACGAGGTCTCCGGCGATCCGGGCGAGAAAAGAGAGGGAGGCACGTGGAGAAAGAACGGGGGTATACGTATAGGGGAGTTGAACACGCCATTGTTTTTCGACACACTTTCTCCCCGGGCTGGTCCTCTCGAAGACAATGCGTGGCTTACTTCTAACCTCCTCTATCGTGCTTGCTCTAACGGCCATCGGACGCGTTCGTCCTTTCTTTTTTCTTTTTTCTCTCCTTTCCCGCTGGCTCGCGTGTCACCGTGCTCATTAAGTAAATCACCGTAATGGCGGCTCGTTGCCCGGGCCAAAGTGAAAATTCACACTGGCGGACGGGACAGGGGATATATCTGTATCCCCGAAGGAATTTATCTCTTTATATCACTCTACGTGTCGTTTCGACTCCGCGAAAATCTCGAGCTGGAATGAATTAAAGCAACGAGCTCGCCAGAGGCGACGGTGTTTTGTTCTTGAAGCTTGTTCAAGCCGCGTCTTCGTCATTCGGCATTCGCTCTGTCTAGAGCGTTGCAGAGGTGTAGGTCGATCAAGTCGCAAAGTGACGAAAAAAAAGATGATTTTCATTCGATGAATACATTATTCGGCGTTGCTTTATTTTTCGTGCACGGAGCTATAAGAATGTAGATTTTATATCAGGCGTTGGGCATCCGAGAAACGAAAAATTGCAGAGGTGGAATGACAACGTTCCTGTAGAAACGGTGGATTTACGACTCGTACGCCCGACGACGGACCAATGTTTGCGCGTGTAAACCACTTTTACGCGTTGAAAGGTAAAACGAGATCGAGCGCAGAGAGACGCGTTTATTAGACGCAAAGTGTTTCTTCATCGCCTTTTGCTATATCCTGCTGGATTGGCCGGTTGTTGCAGAGTACTTTGCACACGCGTACAAGACGCGTACGAGGGGGAGGGAAAGAAAGAGGATGGTGGCGCGATCTCTGTCGTAACGAGATGAAGCAGCGGCCGGTGTGTGTTAATGAGGTAATGAGAATAATGTGCATCGTCTGGTAGGAATATTAACGGCGGTCCGTCCTGGAATTTTGTACGCAATCTGTCTGCTTTCGAAGAAAGTATCATTTGCAGCGAAGCCAGTGAGAAATAATGAGCCGCGCCGTTGATCGATACCTCACCACGCCGCTAACGATGCAATTTCGACGAAGTTATAAACGACCGTGGCGATCGATCAATGAGATTGAATTTTGCAACGGTCACGTTGAAAGGATCGAACCGCCACCAATGAAATAATACCGCTCGATCGCTTGTAAATATTTCGATACCCCGGGCCCGACGTCGCTTTTTCTCTCATTTTTTTTTCTTTTTGTTTTCTTTTCTCTTTTTTCTTTCGCCTCTCCAACTTTTCTTCTCTCCTCTCCGCTTCTCCTCGCCGACGTTCGCGTGTTTTCGAATCTCTCTCTCTTTCTCTCTTCTCTTCTCTCCTCTCGTCGTTTCTCTCTGTCTCTGTCTGCCCTCCGTCTCTCCCCCTTCTACCTTCCTTCCTTCCTTCCTTCCTTCCTTCCTCACCTTCAGGATTTGATTGAATTTTTTCCCGGGGAAGAAATGTTTCCACCAAATGAATCCGTCGAAATATTGCATTCCGACAAGCACGATCCAATTTTTCGTTTAATAAAAGAGAGCTTTTCTCTTCGCAGCCCTTTCATTTCATTCTCGCGTCTTTCTCGCAACCTTCGCCTGGCTCTCGAAGGCCACAGTTTGCCAACCGTCGCGTGCCCTTCGATCCTCGATTCTTTCATCGATCGCGTCTCCACCGTCCCCTCTTCCTCCACCCGTTTTTCCTGTTCTTTTTTTCTTCCTTTCTTGCCATTTGGTTAATCTCGCTTTCAAAATTCGTCATCCACCAGTTAGCGAGACACTAAACGCGAGAGATTGTTCTCGCAAAGTCGGAACGATTTAACGATTTTTCTTCTTACTCGGACGATTTCTCTCGCCGCTCGTTTTTCTCTTTTTTTTTTTTTCCTCCCGGCCCCTGCCTGCGAACGATCATCGAACGTTACGCTGTTCCGCGACGTTTAATCGCGCCGGTCGAACTGCAGCTGCGACGAAATAATTTTTTATTAGTCGATTCCACGCAGCTCCTACTTTTAATCTACCCGGGACATTTTAATATTGCGTATCGTTGCTTTGTGAGCTTGTAAATACAGCTGTCTCTCTTTCTCTCTCTCTCTCTCTCTCCCCTGGTGGCATCCTCCCAACCTATACGCAACTTCGCCTCTATCCTGCGGCGTGGAGGCAAATATGGACGCGCGACGCGTAGGGACGAGAGGGGACTGCAGGGGGAGGGGGGGGGTGGAGAGCTGGAGAGGAGGACGGACCAACCGGTAGTACTGAATAAATATAAACGATAACCAATAATACCTGTAAAATTAATAATAATCATGATCGTATCGGTCCGGGGCTGCCGTCCTTGCGCGGCCCTCCTCGCCGGCCATCAATCACATCAAAAATTCTGAAATTGGTCGATACGAGCGGCAGTCGTCGCTGCCGCTGTCGCTGCCCCGGCCGGCTCATTTCGATGAGTTTGTAATTAAAAAATTAATTAAACGAAATCCCAGTCGCTGGCTGACTTTTTCCCCGCGCCGTATCGCCGTCGTCGTCATTGTATACACTCGCACCCTGTGTGTATCGCCGGGGTCATTATCACGACTGGATTTCAACGATACCAACCCCTTCACCACCACCCGCCCCCTCATTCGGTCGGTCTCTCGCGATACGATTTTCCTCTTTTCGTTCCCCTTCATATTCCGGCCGACCGGCGCAGGCATAATTGCCTATGGTCGATTTCATAGGCTCAATCTCGCGTTTATGAATCGTACGCGCGGCGTTATTTTTATGCACCGCGTCGTTTTTAAGAGACTCCGACGATTAGAGGATATTGCCGGTTACACGAAACGTCAAATGTTTCGCGTTGATGCCGGTTATTTTCGATCTCTTTGCACGGAAGGTGGGTGTACACGCGCGCGGACATTTGCAACAGCGGCGAATGAAACGCACGACGCTAAATACGTTCGAGATTTCCCCGAAGCGTGGCGAACGCGGAAAGACGATTAGGAGAGACGATTGTAGAGAAGAATCCTCTCGAGGTTAGACACGACGGCGGGACACAAACGAGGGAAAGGAATGGAGTTCGGCACACGGATCTGGATAATTCCCGTACGGGTTACGGCCGTTACGTCGGGTGACATAAATTTCCAGAAGCGCCGGCCAGGTAAAAAGGGTGAAAAAGTCTGAGCTGTTAGCGGCAGCGGGCTCTCGAGATCTGAGAATCGGCCCCGAAATTAAATAACTTCCCAGGGGGATTCGTCGGCAGAAAATTTACGTTGGTCGAATAAATTGTGCGCGGTCCGGCATTCCACGGGCCGTTACTATTTTAACTATGTGTATAGAGAGCCGCGACGGCCGGTGCCAGGGGACGGTGGGTCGGTCGGGGGTGGCAGGGACCGGACGAGTTCCGACTTATATCGCGCGGAAGGCGAATGAAAAAAGGAAAAAGAGAAAAACCTGGCCGGCGAGAGAGAGAGAGAGAGAGAGAGGGACGGATACAGAAAGACACGTATATCGGGGGCCATTTAGAGCGGCGTTCGACAGTTCGAATTGTTAGCACCCACCGGTCTTCCACGCCGGCTTTAATTTACTCTTATTGGCCCGAATGGGATTGCGTTGGCTGGCGTGCGCGCGCTGAAGCTTATCCACAACCCCCCCCCCCCCGGCTTCTTTCTCCAGGAGCGCGAAGATAAAGTTCGTCCCCGAATTACTCGCAGGGATCCCTTTTTCAAGCCGGTTCGATCCGACGCTCGCTTCAAATTCGAAGGTGTCTCTTCCTTCATCTCTTGACCTACGTCCCTGCGTGTTTTCCTCCATTTGTTTCGCGCGCGACGAAGCTGCAATAAGAAGTAGCAACCGACTCTGGCCGAATTCCCGCTACTCCCTGCTCCTCGTCCCCCTCGCTACTTTTATTTTCCCTCTACATTTCGATTTCTTTCCTCTCCTCGTTCTCTCTCCCCGCTCACGAGCTTCTATTTCTATCAGCATCCTGCCTCTGCCTCCCCCTTTTTATTTGACTCGTTCTTTATCTCCGCTTTCTAGTCTACCGTACTCTCTCTCTCTCTCTCTCTCTCTCTGTTCGTCTCTGTCTCGTTTCTTCGTGGCGAGGAGCGAGCCAGAGGTCGTGTGGCCAGGGGGTGGGAGGTTCGGATTCAATTATCCGATATTAAACTGCCCCTAACCACGTTCGTGTCGACCCCTTTGGCTGTGTGAGTTCAAATGGTTGTTGCTAGCCCTCCACCTCGGCCCACCGCCCTTCCCCGTAGAAGTATTAGATTGAATGGACTTGGGTGTTGTACTCGCTGTTACCCGGCCGGAGATACGCCTAAAGGTGGTAGTTATAGGATCGCGCTCATGTACGCCACTTTTCTTTCCACGCTACTCCTTTCCACTCCCTCACCCTTTCTTCAATTCGTTTGTTATCGTACGACCGGCTACCGGGTACATTCGCCATAAATGGACCTCCGTTCGATCTTTCGACAGATTGAGAAACGTAATTTTAACCGGGGAAACGCTACGTGCGTCGAATGCCACCGAATGGATTAAAGCACGTTGGTTAATAGGGGTCGCGGAGAATTTGAGAACAGGGGATTGGTAATTGGGAATAGAACCGACGGTTATTCGTGAAAATGACGTTGGCACCTGTTAGCAGAGAGTTTCATCTCAATTCGACATCTTCTCGCTGTCTCGAGTCTCTTTAGTGCCGAAATCGACGAAATGTAATGGTAGACATCGACAAAATAGCAGATTCTACTCGAACAGACGCGGCAAGATTGTTTCATTAAAATACTTAGGAGCGTTACTCGTCTCCCCTCTTTTTACATTGGCCTATCAACGTTTATCGAAGAACCTTGCCATTTGCTGCCAATAAATACCAATATTACAAACCTGGCGACCGTTATTCCTTCCTCGAGACGCGATTTAATAACCCCGGCGAATGCTAAGTATCGGCCGTGTGGCCGGGCCGAGGAAACTAATAAAGTCAAATTACACGTTCCGTTTGCCGTGAGCGGGAACGGCATAATTTCTTCGTACGCCTAGCCGATCGGGTTTGCCGCGTGGCCGGCCGAGGAACCGGCACGACCATACCACCGAGATAGACCGAGACCGAGCTGATCTCGCGGCTCGATGATAATTAAATTGCCCTGCGGAGCCAGCGGTGACTAAACAGTCATTACAACGACTGGGTCATAATTGCGAAACTAACAACGAGCATGCTGGCAAGATAATCGCCGGCCGAGATATATCTATCTAACAGCCTAGGTCAGCCGTTAATTTACCATTATAATTGATTTGCATATAGATTGAATCAGATAAATCCGCGGGGACGAGCAGCGAGACGCGGGGCGGTTAGGCTCGCGAGGGGGAGAAAGAAACCTGGGAAACGTGCACTCGGGTTCGCGTGCACTCTGGTTTTCCTTTGTTCTCCGCCTCCCGTTGTTTCGTCTCTTTTCTCTTTTTTTCTTTTTTCCTTTTTTTTTTTTTTTCTTTCGGTAACACCAATTAAATAAATTTACTTATTACTCTCGAGTCGGACGGTGGCGAAAGCGTAATTTCACTGGCACTCGATTCGAATCACGGCACGGGTGTCTTTGAGAGAACGAAACGAAACGAAACGAAACGAAACGAAACGAAACGAAAGGCTGTCGCGCGGAGAAGTACGGGAAAGAGGATCGGGACCATTTATTTAGTTTACCGTGCGCGCCACCGCGAACGGTGCATTAACCGATTGGAAGACCGATTAAGAGCAGCCATTCTTTTTCATTCGATAGATCGAAAGGTTTCTCTAATGACGACCGGTTATTTATCGCTCGCGCGGACGACACATGGCCTTGTTTTTAATCGAGCAGCGAGATCGGCCCGCGCGCCTATACTGCTCACCGTTTTATGACATCGCTATACACCACGCGACGCGTCGGTGTTACCTTTTTCCCTGCACGGTGATGTATAATTGCAGATTCAAGATCGTCGGATCCGTTGCTTTTTTAAGAGCTGTTTATACTTTAGTGTCGTACTAAAATACGGCTTTTTATCAATTAACGCCCATCGTATCTTCCTCTAGATACAAAGTCTTGTCCTATTAATATCTTGTGTCGCGATACTGCGTTGTTCTTTCCTTTTCTTTCGAAATGTTCTTAATCACGACAGTTTCTTTCACGCGCTAGCTCATCGTTTTCTTTTCATCAGTCATTAAATTTCGATTCGATTGATAATAATTGTTTAAATTGCATATTCATACGTAATTATTAACTTCTCGTCAAGATGTTGCTATAAATTGGATCAATGTTACAAGATCGTACGAGGGGAATCGTATTAATGTTTACGAAAATGTGGCAAATGGATGCAAAATCGACGAGCATAAAATTTGACGTCTTTTCTCAACTGTTAAAAACAAACAAAATTTCCATCTCCATTTAAGATATTCACGGTATTTCTTATAAACGTATTCTTTCAGGTGAACTACAAAAACTCGAGGATCCTCTAAATTAAAAGATTAGATGTAACAAAGATATACGCTGTTCTAATAGACACGTCTAATATACATATTTATATTGAAGATAATTCTACATGAAAAAATGAACGAAAACTTTAGTATGAAATTTTTCCCTTCAAGATTTCGTTTTTAAGGATAAAAGTCAAGTTTGAAAATTTAAATACACGTACGACTGACAATGAGTGCAACTGTACTATCGTGCCACTCTGCTCTTGGTTGAAAATGATATAATGACACAACAGATTTTTGCGAAATATTCTTCCATTTTTTTTTTTAAAATTTTAGTTCGAAATGTCATCGTCGCTGCACTAAGGGCAAGTAAATTCCAACGTACTTTAATTTATCGAATTTCTGAACAATTGTTCCCCGATTATACGTTTCCATAAATATTCACCAAAGTTTTAAACTCGACGAAGAAAATTTGTCGCATGTCAAGACACATTTTGGAATCGCCCTGTATAAAAATATCAATGCGTATTAAGTACGATTTCTGATAGAAACTTTAGGGATTTTGGCTAGTAATCCCGACAGATTAAATGTCGCGAGACGGAAGAAAGGCTCGGTTCCACGATAGGGGCGTTAACAAGCCTAACGTGCCGTGGGGGCCTGTTCCACATTTCGTCGAACCGTTTAAATTTTCCGTACTTACACTTTCGAGCCATGATCCGCAGATGAGATTCGAAACAAAAGGCCAGGCACTATGATTTCGTGACTGCTGCTGGATCTATTAGCATCGATTAGCCCTCTCCCGGCTCTCTGATCCTCCTCCGATACCGTTGCGTTTTTACCAACTGTTTCTGGCAAATGAATACTTAAAATTCTCCAGTCGTATTAATTACGCGCCTTTTCGATCCCGTCTCAGTAGCGTTGGGATTTTATTATTTCGCGTGGTAGCCTTGTTTTCACGATATTCCTCTTGTTCGTTGCTTTGCATTCGACGTAGGGGGACATTTTAATACATAGTTAGCTCGAACTTGAGCCGACTTTTGCTTTTTCGGAAAAATTCGCGACTCCGTCTCACTGTGACTCGTGTCGTTGAACAATATTGCACAGTTGTCTCGTTCGGAAATCAATTTTTCTTCTAATACTCGACCGTTCTTTCTTCCATCGCGGCGAGTGACAACTTTCGTCGTAATAAAACGCCACGGTGAATTAAAACGATCGTAAAGTGAGATCTCTTCGTGCGTGGTGCAGCAGCTCGATCCAAGTAGCAGCCTCGGATTCTAATCTCGCGCGGACGAAAGTCGACTGATGAAAAATCGCAGCGTTTTCACGAGGCGGCGAGGCCGTTCCGAGGCGATAAACTAACCGGCCAGTGTAATGTTTCATGCCATTAAGCGTAATTTGTCAGTGAAAGATTATCGAGTGGTGATATATCGGTAGGCTTTTAGCCGAGCGCATTGATATGTCGTATTTCAATAGCGGCGATACTGCGCGGAGGGTTAACGAGGAAACATTTGTAGAACTAATTGAGGATTGTGACAGGGGTTCGGCTACGAAATAAATCGATCGTGCTCGCGCGCTTGTCACTGTTTCCGCTTGAAAATTTTTTTCTTTTTCCGTTTTTTTTTTTTCTTTCTATCAAGCTCAACCCCGAATCCACATACTTTGAATCTTGAAACGAGAAAGAGAGAGAGAGAGAGAGAGAGAGTACCAGCAGATTCAGACACTGTTAATTAACAGTAGAATCGGTCCTCCTTCTTGAGAATTTTCATCCTCCTTCGTTAACGTGAACAAACTCGTTTCACTTGTGAATTAATTAATTTCAATGCTCGTTGTGTCAATTTTCCAAACAGCCTCCATCGTTCCTTCTCTCTTGGTTTTATCGCCCGTTTTCTTTTTCCAAGACCATTGAAAGATTAATTCGGCTCTGTGGAGCCTCGAACTGTCTTTCGTTCGAAAATCGAAGAGCGCAAATTCGCTCTTTGCCTGTTTTATATAGTTCCAAAGCGACGGAGGTCTAAGTACAAAAATGGATTTGTAATTGTTTCATTAAGCAAAAGCGTCGAATTAATTTCATATACGTTCCGCGTATAGTTTCTTTCGCATTTTATCCTCCTCTCCCTCTCCCTCTCTCTCTCACGCTTTTATTATATCATTTTTTAACATGGAGCACGGAGGCACAATCCGTGACCAAGCCCGAGTGTTACAAACAGCCACGCCGTCGAACGCAATGAATCGGATAATTAATCTGTGTTCCCTCTCGCATACTCGCAATATTTGCTCGCGAGTTAGTTGGCAAAAGCCATTTTAGCGATTATTTTCCACTCAAAAAAGCCCATAGAATAAACCCCGGAGATAGACGGCTATATGGGAGAGAGATGGCCCGGTTTAATATTTTTTAATTGCGTCGCTGGCCTGCCCGCTACCCGGCCCCTGGCTTTATCACTAGCACGTAATTAAACTTTATGTTCAGCTGTCATATTTGCATTCTATCTTAGCTAGCCATTTGAAAATTAAAAAGCCCCGGCGAACCTTTAATTTCGTGCCCACGGTTTAACTCGCCGGGATTGTTTACGAGGAATTTACATAAAGTTGTTTCACAGCTATTTCGCCGATACATACATACATACATACACACACACACACACACACACACACACACACACATATATATTTTATATGAACGTGCATACACGTCTATACGTACACGCGTGTACACGCGTATAATCTTAACGAATTAATACTCTGGTTACGAGCCAACGGATCTGTCTGTTTAACCGATATTTCCCTTCGTCTCTCTTTTCAATTTCGTTCGTCTCCTCGTTCCCTGTCCCCTGTTCTCTCCTTTCCCGCTGTTCCTTCCGTTTTTCTCTTTGTCGGTCGCATGTTTGCATAACGCGGCCGCAAATTGTTCACTCGTCGGCGAAGGGAAGGAAACGGGAGCCGGTCGGTAAATTGTGAAAGTTAACCGGCAAAGTGAAATTTCAGATTTCAGCGAGGAAAGCTATGTCGCCGAGAAATTATATCGGGAATCGTTGCAACCGCGATCTCAACGTGTAAATGGCGGGTGTTACTCCGCGCGAGGTGTCTTCAACCGAAGAACATTTTTAAAGCGCGAGATGCGTGCCGCACTTTTATCGTCGTCGATCAGAGAGTCGTAGAGAGGCGCAGTTTAGGAAAAACGAGCAATGTGAATTCGATTCGCGCGTTTGTCTAGGGTGTTCATAAAGTCTTTCTACAATTTCAAAAATTTATTACAAAGGCAAATGGAAAGTACCGTTTTAATGTGTTTCTAATAGTGCCCACATAAAGATTTATTAAATGAGGCAGAGAAAACTTAAATATATACGTCTCGTTTTGTAATAATTTCCACTTATCTGCCTTTCCATTTGCCTTTGTAATAAATTTTTGAAATTGTAAAGAGACTTTACGGACACCCTGTATCTCTATATTTTGTAACTGATTCACACGAATCGGTACGTCGCGCGGAATCTTTATGTTAAACAATGCGCTATTTAAATCGTGCAAATGAATTGTACGCACTGACTCGAGTATTACGCTGATCGTTTGCAGTTCGATTTGAATTGATTTGATAGCGACAACTGTCTTTCTCGCTGACGGCGGGCCTGCCTCGTACAAATCTAATTGGGGTGCTGGCCAATCACCTTGAAGCTCTAGCAGTTTGATTGATCCTAACGTAATTCCTCAAAAAAAAAAAAAAAAAAAAACGGTGAAATTATCGAACATAAATATGGATGACGCGATAGCTCGTGATGGACGTTGGGAGTTCTCGCCGGTATGAAACAATTGAAACAACGAGGCGTGCAGTTGTCCCTGTTCGAGCATATCCGAATGTAGAAATAATAAATTCTTTCACGCAAGTACGACAAGTCTCTCGTACAAAATAACTTCAACGATTAGAATTATGGAAAACAGTGATCCAGTCCTAAAATTTGTTACTCGAACAACGAGGCGCGAACGACGGGGGACGGAGTTTCCGCTCGGTATTTGCCGGTAACGATCCGGCGGCGAACGACAGGAAGAAAGCCAGCTGATTGTCCCGCGGCGCGGCAACGCTCTGATATTAAAACAAACGTACAGGGGAAATCACTTGAATCGCGCGGTAATTAGAGCTAGGAAGTTGCTTGTTGACGTTTATTTTGGCCGCGCGGAACGCGCGCACAACTTTTAATGAGATACGTCTGAATTATAGAAAGCCGTTACCGAAGCCGTTTCCGGCAAGACGGAAAGATTAAAGCGCACGCGGCCGTAATTACTTCATGTTCATTAACTGCTTTTCCAAACCTTCGCGGATTGAATTATCGCGAACTTGGGATGGGAGGGTGGGTGGGGAGGAGAAGGAGGGAGGAGGGTCCTGTCATCGAGTCCATTGGCCAGCCGAACCATCTCCCAAGTTAAAACCAGCTTCAGATTCGCATTGTGTCTGAAGAAGCAACGTAACTACGTTCGCGGGATCTCCGTTTTCGTGTGTCGTTCAACGTCACTTCCACGGACCACTTTCCCGAATTAACCGAATCGCCGATTCGGGTAGTATTTTTAATGCAATCGACAAACCGGTCAGTAGGTGTTTCGTAAAAAAAACTAGTCCGGGCTTGTCTTGAAAAACTGGCAGCCGCAGCTTGTTATTCCACTTGGCGTGATTATGTCAGACGGTTGATGCAATGACGCGCCGCCTTGTCCGTCTCTCTCTCTCTCTCGTTGGGGAGCCTCGACGAGCTTTATTTGCTTTACGTTTTGACGCTTTTATCGCGGTATTTTGGTTATTTGTTTGGGACTGGGCGTTACTTGTCGAGAAAATGTTACTGTTATATTATCTATACTTGCTATGCTTGTTTCTCGACCTGCCTGCCCTACCCGTTCTCGGTAATTTTATTGCAATACAAATTGTTTATCAATACTTTTAGCTTTAAAGTTCTGAGAAACTGATTAGACGAGAAACACGTAGATTCGTGGTCGTTGAATCGTCAAGGAACGATTCGTTTGGAGATTTTTTAAACGAGCAGAGCGAGCTATAGCGAGCTAGATCGCGCGGACAAAAGGATCGATCGTTATTGCCGAATGGACGTCGATCGACGTTAGCGTCGTGGGGAAGACGGCGAAGGAACCGGGAGTCGCAGCTGCGAGACGCGTTTTATCGTGAATGTGCTAAAAGCAAAATCTCCTTGATACACCATGGAACCTTTTAGCGTCTTCTCGAGTGAAAGTCAAACGAGGTTCGAACGTCTGCGAAAGGCCCGACAAATGCTCTTTCAGGCCACTCGCTCGCCTTTATTTTCATTCGAACGCGATTTTTGCGAAAATTTGTCATTCGAACGTTGTTTTTTCTTTGTTCTTCTCTCTCTCTCTCTCTCTCTCTCTCTCCTTCCATTTTCACGTCAGATGTCGGAAAAAAAATTCTTCGTTTGTCGACGAATCTTCTCACATTACTGAGACACGTGGTTTTAAGAAAACAAGAGGATGGATCTCACTTTCCATCTTCGAGAGACTCCGCATTTTTTAATAGAATTTTCTAGGGGAAAAAAGAAAGATGTTAACAACCTTCGATTCGTGTACAGTGATACTTTCCACGAGGTTTCGCATTTTTAATATAAATTACTGAATTTCTCAGTGCAAGCGACACCGAGTACATTACGAGAACGAGAATACAAGAGCATTCTGCACTACTTCGTAGGATCATCGAGAGATACCGCGTCTGTTCGACGGATTGACGAATTTCTCGACGCTCGTTTCATCGGCGTTGCTCATTTCCTCGAAGAAGCAAACCTTAACACACGGCCGATCGTGGGCCGATAGCTAGCAGTCGTTTACGAAAACGAGAATCCCAAGCACGAGGACGTTGGCTGGGCGGGCTTTCCCCTTTTAATTAAAATAAATTCCGCCGGCGATGCGGAGTGGCGGCCACGGAATCGGAAACCCCAGCGAACACTACACGGGGACAAAGGTGAGGGAGCAGCCTACGTGGAAAGACAACGCTCTCATCGATGAGACGAACGCTCAATTATCAAGCCATCTCGTTCGAGGTTCCTCTCCCTACCCCATTTTCCTTCTCCCTCTTTCCCATTTCCTTTTGCTGCTCTTCCTCCTTCCTCCTCCTCCTTTTTTTTTCTACCCTTTTACCCATGAGATTCCGCTTCGCGCATTTCGCGAATGGCCGATCGCTATTAAACGGAACGAAACAGAACCGAGAAAGAGAGAGAGAGAGAGAGATGAAAACAGACGCTGGACGCATGGACGGGTCGGGGGAGGGAACACGAGGGACAAAGACAGCGGGAGAAAAGGAAGGAAGGAATGGTATAGAAAAAGAGTGAAACGGTAAGCTGGAAAAGGAAAGAAGAAAAATAGAAAAGAGACTCCGTTTCTGTGTGTGTGTACGAGCGTGTGTATATATGAGAGGAGGAGAGGAAGCGAAAAGGGCGCGAGTAGAAGGACGGGAAGAGGGGTGGAAGAACGCGACGCGGGTGTGCAAGCGAGAGAGGGAAAAACGAGCGGGAGGGTGGGAGGTAGGGAGGAAACTCGCGCATCGTGCCGGCACTTAGGCCTGGCTTTTAATCTTCGAGCCTCGAGAAGAGCTCTAATTAGAGCTGGCTCTAGCTCTAGCTACGAGCCCGGGCTCCGTTATAAGCACGAGTTAGAGTGGGTAGCGTAGCGGCGGTGAAGGGGCCGGGGGAATGGGAGGGGGGGCAGGCGGGGAGGCGGAGGTATGTTTAGTTTTTAGCCGAGCGCGCAGTTACACGCGGTGGTAATTAAAATCTTGATTAATGCACGTGTCCATCAGGGCTGCCTCTAATGAACTTTCACGTCGCCGGTACTCGTAAGTCCACACGAAACCGTCGTGATCGTCTTCCCGGATGATCCTAATCGTTCTAGACGAGCTAGACGGCTGAACCGAGAGCTGGCGAACACCGAAACAGGACGGTTAGGGTAGAAGGGTGGAGGGACAGAGTGGATGGATAAGGGACAGGTGGACGAGCAGCAGAGACGGACGGAACGCGTTGTCTTTCGCTCTTTGGCACTCTTTGCCGCTGCCTCTTTGCCTTCTACCTTCGGTAACGCGTTGGTTCGGGTTGGCATTTTTCGCTTCGAACGGTGTAAGCTGTTTCCCGCGAGAAACGGACAGTTGAACGTGTTAGCCCGTCGGACGGCGTTAATTCTCGCCGTTTCACCCGGTCTGAACGAAGGTTCGGTCTGCGTGTACGAGGCAGAGTGTTTGGGAGGAGCGGGGGAAGGAAATACACGGGGGGTTGGGTTCTGTACAGCGGCGTAACGAAAAATAACGAGTTTATTACAGCCGGTCGGAAGCGAGATATCAAAATCGCGCGTATATGTATTTTTAAGCATCGCTTTTTAATTAAATATCGTTTTAATTACCGCGGCAGCTTTGAAATTCGCCGATCGTAAAGAAAGGAACAATACGCGTGGGCGAACGTGCGCGCGCGCGCGCGCTCGCACACACATTTCAAACCACCGTTTCAAACATTTTCATTTCGACCCCGATTCTTACCCCCGCCGCGCGCCAAATCGACTCTGACAACAAAACCTTTTATCGGATACGAATTGATTTAAGTTGGACGGAGCTTAAATGGAATTCAAAGGGCGCAGCCCACGGGTTCGTTTATTAAACTTTTGTGCGGCTGATTAAATTACCGACCGGTCTCGAATAATATGTAACGAAATAAAATACCGGTATCGCTGGTTCCCGAGATCGCTACGGCCTCGTCCCCTCCCAGCCCCTCTATGAAAATAAATAATGAGGCGAAATTCGAAAAATGCGGTGATATTTAACTCGTTCGCCCGGCCCGGACCGTGGTTAATTAAGTCGAGTGATCGCGAACAATGCACGCGCGCTTGAGCTTTACGCGGTTACAAACTGAACCGGGCTCGGTTGAACGTGCGCGACAAAAATCGTACGACCGCCGATCGAGTTTCTCCTCTGCTCGTTTTGTCGTCTAATTACTTTAAATTCCCCCCCCCCCCTGTGGGAATACCATTCGTGTAATTGTATTACGCGTGTCTCGACGAATTCGGTGAATCTGCTTTTCTGTTTCTACCCGCCTGTTCTTTCTTCTTCTTCAACTTGATATCTTTCACTTCAAACCGATTCCAAACACGAGACAGTAAATTTCTAATATCGTCTCGTTTCTTTTAAATACGGAACTATGGGGAGTATATAGCTTCTAATATAGTTTCATAATTATGTAAAATTAAAATCTACAATTCGTGAAACCATGGAAAGTATATAGTCTCACTAGTTCGATTAACCAGTTATTTCATGTCTACACATATCTAATATGCTCTCTCATTCTTCTTTTTTCAGTTGAGTTAAACAATTCTAATCATTTCTTTTATTCAATATGAAACTATAGAAAATAATTCACCAGTTGAATTAACCAGTTTGTATATTATGTATATTGTATATTGTATATTGTGATATGTTCCCTCGTTTCTTTTTCTTTGTTGAAAGTTTTTTGAATTGAAACGCGGAAAAGTTGGCCGATTGAACCGACTAGCCAAGAATATCCTTGGTTCTTCGCATGGATCCATTAACCACTTGCGCTGGCAACTGATTGCGGACCATAACGAGTGACCAAACAGTAATTCGTCGCTTTCTGATTTGAACTCGATCGGTACGACATCACTGGACAGAAATTATTGGGAAGCAATAAATTGTTTTGCCTGGATTTTACTTAAATACGCTTAAAACTGAGGAAATGTTGCAATTTTGGGGCAAGAAATTCTCGACGTGCGTGGCACGTCGTTCCAGCGTTGGCAACTGATTGCGGACCATAACGAGTGACCGAACCGTACACGATAATTCGTCGCTTTCTTTTTCTTCTCAATTGGTCGGTGTGTCACTGGTTAGAAATGATTAAAATGTAACAAATTTATCATTTGTTTCGCCTCATACTTAAATATACTTAAAACTGAGGAAATGTTGCAATTTTGGGGTAAGAAATTTTCGACGTGCGTCGGCACGTTGTTTCAGCGTAAAAGGGTTAAAGAGAGAGACCGAAACAGGAGAATTCGACGCGTTCGTCGCCTTTTCAACTGAAAAGTGAAAACAGGCAAACAGTCGAGCGGCTATGAACGGTGGACGCGAAGGCAGATATCATTAAATCACAGAAACAGCCTCTGTTATTGACTCCGCGGACAAATTTATCGTCAGCCGGGTACGCGTTTCGTTGTATAGTGGTCCTCAACGGCCCTCCCGTCCTACACGTTCCCGTACGTTCCTGGTAACCAGTCGTCCCTCGTCCTACCATCCTTTCCCGCCGTACCGCCCCTGCACCCCGCAGCTTCCCCCTCGTTCCACCCCTTTCTAGGATCACCGTGCCCAAGCTACGTCATTGTTCTGGTTTATTCGGTGATTTGTGGATTTTACTGCCTCGTACCACCGGCTCTCCCAACTTTCACGGTTCTCTTCTTCCCACTGCTTGCTCCAACCGCGTGCCCTCAGCGTAAGATCCATCAGTCTGTTCTCCTTCGAGAATATTTTAGCTATCCTCAGGTGTTTACGAGTACGCCGAATTTTTCATTCTTCTATCTTTTGACTCTTTTATCTTTTTGCAAAAATTCACGAAAATCACAGTGGCGTTTATCGCTCTCGTCGTCCAAGTGTCGTTCCATCCTTGATTCTCGAACCTTGATACGTTCAACCTTCACCTCCAAGTGTTAGATTTCACACTTTCGGTCTTGTGAGTATTCTCTGAGACGAAAGAATTTTCTTTCGTAAAAACGCGACAGATCTGTTTAAATCAGTTTCAACCTGCTAAATCGATCCCCGAGTTCCCTCTCGAAGGAGAGCGTTCTCCATTATCGCGCGAGCGTGGCTCGTCACGGGTCGAAGTTTATTTTTGAGGTACAAGGGCGAGGGGAGAGAGAGAGAGAGAGAGAGGGTGGCACACAGCCGAGGGCCGTGAGGATGGAGAGAGGGTGTATGAGACAAGCTCGTGGAAAGGCGGCGTTAAAATGAAAGCCAGGGGGTTGGAGGGAGGGCGGGGGGTGGAAGCCAGGGAGCGAGCTTTCCGAAAATCCGCCTTAGTATGGTAATTGATTTAATTTGGGGGATGAATCCGCCCTTAACGAACGCACCGCGGCGATGGGGTTGGAAGGCTAAAGGGACCGTAAAAGCACTGCGACGTCTATTTGAGGCGAGGCCGAGAGCGAGAGCGAGATTTAGAGACGGAGGAACGTCCACGCGAGAAGACGAGCGCCTGATTACTAACGATCTGATTAATTCATGATTTTTAATTAAGGGGAAAAGCGAACGGGGCGGTGGCCGGGAGATGGACGAAGGAAGGAAAAGGTGCACGCGGTCGAAGCGCCGGGTTATTTAACACTCCGCCAGCCGGACAGAACTTCTACGAGTAATCATTGCGAACATAATTACGGAGAGTGTCGCGTAATGATTACAACCTTTTATAGGGTGGCTCTCGTCTTCCCTTCTTTCTTCCCCGTCCTCCCTTCGTCGACCTTATTCCTCGCTGCGAGGAAAAAACGCGAGATGAAATGAAAAAAAGAAAGGAAAAGAAAGAAAAAATAGAGAAGAAGAAAAGCCGTCGTTCAGCAGAAATTAAGACCGATACAGGAGAGAAGAAACGTTCGTTTGACCATTTCCTTCGTTGAATATAAACTACTCTCTGCCACGGTGGAATTTGTTCAATCGTCAAGCTACGGAAAATTGATTTTTCACGGATACAGTACTGTGTACAGTCTGTCGCGTGGATGCGCGTGCTTCGGTGTCGTTCTTAGTCGATTACAACGCGGCTATGCACCACATATAATAATCGCTCGTTGCGCGTAACTCGAATTATATGTACGGGTTACGTTTCGGAAGAGGGGTGTCTGTGAATTTCTGACGGCGGATGGCGATGACCGGTGTTACCGGTGTTGATGTTTATGGCTTGTTATGGCCTGACGTAGTAATCGGAACAGCGACAGATCCCTAACCGAGAACCGGAAGGGGCCGCCAGTACGTTCTCGTCCGTCGTCAAACCGCAACTTGAACGAGAACCGCGTGCGTCGTTGTTCATCCGCGTGAGTGACAATGACTTGCTCGTAGAAAGAAAAAAAAGAAAAAAAAAAAACAATCAGCCTCGAAAATGCCTTGTTAGAAAATCTCCACCTCTCAGCGAGTAAAGTACGACACTTTTTTGCACGATAATTACATGGTAATTCCATTTTGTAGTAACAAGCATTCGTCGTAATGAGGAACATTGGCAGAGGCTGTGAATTGTATCAGTGCATTAATATATAACAGTAAATTCGGCCAGTCTGACAGCCGGTGTACGTACTAATAGTTGAGAAAACATTTGGATTATTAATGGCCTCTCATTTGAACGATCATTTGACTGATTCATAAATAATCGGCTAATCTGGTTCACGTCATTGGATTGATTAACCGATTAAACTCGTTAAACGTTTAATCTTTTATCTAATTAGCGAGTCAGCTGATTAAGCATCAGCCAGCACGGCTGGAATGAAATGTATATTTGCCCTGATCTATCCATTCGGGTACCGCAGTTCGCTGTCGCCTACGTTCTACGTGTACGATGTTTCGCGAAATGTCGTTCTAAAAAGTAGCTACTCGATACGGATAGCGAAATCTATTTCGATCAGTTTAATTCTTCGTTCATCGTCTGACTAGGTAGATGTCGACGATCCAACGAATAATCAGTGAATGGGTTAGTATCGTCTAATCTTGTTCAGTAATCCAATAAACCGCGACGCTTATTTTCACTCGATAGATTCCGACCGCTTCTCTCAAACACCAGTCACTTTTGTCATAAATAAATGAACGTCACGTCGATCTTTTCTTGCGTCGAGTATTTCATTATGAATTACTGACAAATCTCGATGCACTGATCAGGATTTCATGCTGCTGGAAGAGATTATCATCGGTGATGTAATAAATGATAGGTAAATAGTACTGTAAGGCTCTTGTCGCGTCCAGGCCAAGATCTATTGATGGAGAGAAATTTATACGTAAAACTTAAATTTTTAACATCATGTTCTTTGCATGTCTGAAATATTTTTTTTACCAGTTGCACCATAATAAATATATATATATATATTTGGTCCTTGAAAAAAATATTCTTATCAGTTATTGGCCTTTCGATATTATTCATGCCAGACAAAAAATATTTTTTGCATCATCACGATTCGAAAAGATATTTAAATGATCTCAATTAAATGGACCAGCCTGTAGTACTAAAAATCTTTAATCCATTGGCTACGGTTCAATTTCGCTACGGCAAATGTCATTGACAATAGTTGCAACAAAAATATATTGGATCAGACGTAAGTGAATAATTCGACAATTGCATCTTCCGTTAGTCATACATTATTTAAACGTGATTATTTTACAGTTATTTCGTTTCAAATGAAAAGGTAATAAATTAATCGCAAAAAGACAAATACGTAGTGTGTCGAAAACATGACGGAAGAAGGGAGACACGTTACGAATGCAAGAAATGTAAACATAGGATTGTTTGACGTAGACTCTTGTTTCGAATTGTATCATACCTTGCTAGATTATTAGACATATTATGAAATAAAGCTTAAAGTTATTGTTAAATTTTTAGTATCTGTGCATTAACACAGATTCAGTACAAAATACGAATAAATAAATTAATATAATATACTTTGATACGAAAAATTTCACCGTTCTCAAGTGTTGGTGGCGATTCAAAGTCTGCCGTAGTCATGGGGTTAATTGAAAGTCAACTACCAAGTTAGTCCGTATTTCGCGACTCACTTTCGCCTCATTGGTTGTATTAAACGCCGCTCGAGCACTTCGAACGTTGTTTCTAGTGCGTTGCGAAACGCTCGCGATATAGTTAATTCAATTACGTAAATATAATTTCTTGTTGTCGCGAGCAACGATTCGTTTCTTCTTTTCTTCAGCTCCATCTACGTTGTCAATCTCGAGTCCGTTTATTTCATGTCCTCGAGCGCCAATCAGCGTCGATTCTTCGACCGACGTTTTCGACATTCGCGTCGATTGGACTAGATCACGTTCAAGACAATTCTCTAGGAATCGTTCCAATATACCAAGATTCCAAGAATCGACGTCAAGTTCAGTATACGTTATATTACACTTATTCAGTAATCCACTTGGTTCAGTTGCGGCGAAATACAGTTCGCTGTTCGCAGAATATTGAAGGTGAAATCGGTGTGTACGCATCAACAGGACGCATCAAACTCAGAAAATCGGAGCGTGGAGCGTTCGCGAACGGGCAAGGAACGCAAGACGTTGCTTTTAGATATTCGCGACGTTCTCAAGCGTCGTTCTCGACATCGTTATGCGTGCTTTTCGTTAGCCTCTCGCCGCGGCGCGAGCGAACGAGCGAGCGAGCGGTCGGTTATCGCTATCGTAAATGGCCGCGCGAGCGAACGATTCATATCGAGGCTCGGTAGTCGCAGTTTTATCGGCGTGATGCCAACCAGCCGGTATAATTGGGCCATTGTTGGCTGGCAGGTGGTAACTAGCGGTCCTGCGTGTTCGTAGCAGTCCTGACAAGAGAGAGATCGATCCGAGATTAGGACCGGGCGCGCGTACGTAGTTACACGTAACGCGTATATATGCGCGTAGCATACGTACGTACGTACGTACGTATGGGTTTTCTTCATAGCGGCGAGATTTATGCGCGGCGAGCCTTCTCGCGTCAATTGGCGGCCTAACGCGATCGATAATCGTGCCGGAACAATGAGAAAGATCCGCTTCTGGATCTGAGAATCTAATAAGCCGAGGGATCCAGCCGAGGACCACGCCGCGACAACGCCGCTGATTTATGCGATCGCATCGGGATCGTCGAGTAGGCAGAAAGAAGCACGAAAAGTATAAACGGCTATGGTTTCTCGCGTATTTTTCTCACAATCGACAGAGTCACTTAATACTCTCTAACTAATTGTAAGAGAAATCTTGTCTGTGGAACTTGTCAAAAACTGACGTAACTAAAACCTAAATTAGTCAATTTAACTTCAAGTGAGTTTAAACGTAACATTGATATAATATAATCGTAAATTAATTTGGTTTTGAATGTTAGATTTTTACGCACTGTCAAATATGTACAATGCAATACAATGCGAAATGAATAGATCATTGAGATCGATGATAAAAATGTCGTGTTTCACGTAGATTTTGTTCCGACAGCTGTTAACATTAAATCTCTCGATTCGTATTGAAACAGGTTGAGTCGAATTTCCTGTAAGTGTCAGACGCGTGCAAGTCACATTTGTACAATAAGAATTCGTCCAATGTCGACAAAATGTCTGTCCAGCTATAACATTCGGAGATTCCCTAAATTAATGAATATACAGATGCAATCGATAATTTTGCAAAATGTTGTAAACCTTTAAATTCATCGTTGAGAAATAATAATTTCGTCAATTTACACAAAAACTAATCTGCGAAATATTTGGCAAAATGTGTTCCGCACTCTCGACTTTAAAGTTAGTTTTCATCTCTTCAACATCGATGATTACTGACGAAACAAATATTATTTATGCCAAATTTCATCAAAATGCGTGATTCACACATCGATTGTTCCCTTGTGAGTAGAGGATGATTCCAAGTGAGAAAATAAGTCGATGTTTCGTTTAGAGCTTAGTTCTCGAGAAAGTCAACTTTGAAGACCCGTTAAATACTCTTGAAAACTATCATTGCTTAACATATCTGTAAACTTCGTCAGTATTTATAAAACTTTGCCAGTATTATCACTTTATTTATAGTTTTCGTTTTACTTTTATAGTAACCGAATAGACTGTCACCTCTTATTGTTAGTTTCTATCGTACAGTATGACTATAAATAATAACCGAGAACACGATTCTTGCGTTAGATGCATCCAGATGGTTCGACGGCATCCAATTATTACAAAGATCGATATCCTAATTGCCGTCGCGATACGATCGAGTATATACGCATTGAGCCTTGGACCTTCAAAGTCAATTTTTTCGGTAATGAAGCCTCAAACGAAAAAATGTTGTTCCTTCATTGCGATTTATTTCTTCACTTTCCACTCGGTTGTCTCGTCAGCTGCCGATTACTCTGCAACCGTTACCAGCTTCTATCAATTGTTTTCCTCTTTATCGATATTGCCAAGTTAAGTTGCTTACTAAAGTAGTAAATTTTAGTAAAACAGTTAGCAGATAAAAAAAAAGGAAGAAAAAATAAAGTGTGTAATGTTAACGTCGTTCTGCCTTCGGGAGAGAACAAAACACATCCACCAACCAGTTATATTCCATTGGGGAGGTGGTGATCGGCGAACGTGAAAGAGCGAGACGAGTGACAAACTCGTCGCGACTCCGACGCGGCATCGCGGTGTGTATTCGACGGCTGATTTGTATTCACCGTTTCGAGCGATTAATCTCACGACTTTTGACCCTGTCAGGCTTGTCAGTCTGTCAGGAGTGCAGGCCGACTTGTCGCGCGTCTCCCTCAGCGATCGATCATCCATCCCTCTCGATCCGTTCTGCACCCTCTGTCAGATATAGATCTTTCGCGGACATCGATCGGGAATCCCGATTTCAGCCGGTGTTCCACATTCGTGCTTCACCTATCGACCAAGGAACTTGAACTCGATTGCCCTTGGATCGACGACGAGAATGAAGTAGAAAGGGGACGAGTGGTACCATTGAAATTTCATGTCGTTTCGAGTCACTTCGATACGGGGGAAATTTTGCAATTTTCCTCGTGTACCAACATTTCGTTCGAATCATCCCTCGTCGTCCAAACAATCGACTGAAACCACCAGGATGTAGCGCAATAACAACGTTTTTAATACTAGACTTACGATTGAAGTATAAACGTTTGTACCGTAAAATTAACAGACGAAAGAGTAACTCTGACGAAAGTTTCTAAAAACAAAAAAAAGAAAAAGGAAAATTATTTTGTTAAAAAGATTCTTTTGTTTAGCTTCAAAGTCATCCACTTTAATCCCACTTGTTCCCGGGAGCAAAGATTTCGCATGAAAAAGATTCGCAAAGGAAGTGTGTCAATTTTCGAACCATCTGCTTCCCTCTCCCCCCCCCCTCCGTCCCCAAAGTGTTCTCTGTGTCCCTCCGCAGATCAGCGCAGATCTCGCCTATTCATCAGAAATCGGAACGATCCTTGTTTACGCGAGTTGGGGATCTAGTAACGTCGGTGGGAAACGAGCTCGCGACGGAGTGAATGGCGGAGAGAAGCGGCGATGGGAAACGTTTTGGTAAACGCGTGGACGAGAGTGAAACGAGATGGTGGAACGAGCGATCGGGTAGGAGGAGAGGAACGGTGTCTTTGTGCACGGTGGTGGGCGGTCAGGCGCATATGTCGGCCTGGAGTTCGAAATCGGGATATTGAATTCACGCCATTTCTGTTTTGACGTATCGCGGCTTGTGATACGATCCGTCGGGGGTTTATCAGCGGCCGGCCACGAGGAAGTGATTTTTTCATTCTAACAAATAGCCTTTTGCGGTTTATCGGATTTCAGCGGAATATCCGCCGGCGCGAAATCAAGCGCGCGCGCGAGAGGTCTCTCCCCCCTCCTCCTCCCGCCGCCGCCCCCTCCTCATCCGGGGCGCGCTGCCGCCAATCGGAAAGCAAAGCGAAATCATTGAAAGATATACACCGGTTCACGGTTCCGTTTAGGATCGCTCGACTCGAAGGCCTTTTTTTACCTCCACCATTCTCCGCTTCTCCGTTTCAGCTTCTCTCGTTTTTCAGGCCACGAAGGCGAGCGGAGGACGAACAACTATCCAACTGGCGTTTGACTTTTCTTCTATTTTCCTTTTGCCCGTCTCGTACGATTGATCTATCGGTTAGATCTCGGCCGCGACTCGAGTCTAGAATTTTCACTCGAGCCAGAGCCGATCGATTCGCCCCTCGCTCCATTTCTGTTTATGCGATTCGTGGGAGTCACACGCCGCGCTGCGACGCGCCGACTTTGGATGTATCCCGTTGTTTCTTTCTGTTGAGTTTTTACCTTTTGATGTTTGATTTCAGTTTAAGACGACGATGGTTGATAACTTTCATTGATGATATGTATTTCATACATGAAACACGTATAATGTAGTACAGTACAAAAGAAAATTAATCGAATAGTGGCTTAATATAATTTATAAACAAACGGCACGCGCAATAATCTAATTTTTTTACTTTCTCAGTTTAACATCAACGATTTTACTTTTACTGACAATGGTTTTATCGATCTTCTGATCTGATCTACACTTGTTCTAACTGTTCTTATGGTTCTAACGACTGTTCTGATCTAGCGACGACTACGGCTATAATTTACAGACGTCTTACTTTGCTTTCTGTCTCTTCGTCCGTAATTTTACGCCATCTCTACAGACAGAAATTATCGACTGATATTTCTAACAGTTTTGTTGCCAATTTTTTCTTTTCTTTGTTTTGGAACACGATCGTAAGTGCTTAAAAGTCGCGGCGATATCTTTCGAGCTGTCGATATCTTTGATCAACAGTCCTTCGAGTCGTTCAATTGAATCAAGTTCGACGACGGAAAGATCCACGTATTGGAACCTGGCTCTTCGTCGCATCCAGTCTTCCCCCTTTCTTCCAGGGGAATTAACAACACACCCCCTAACGAAAACTGACAAAATTCAGCTTGAAACATCACGATCCAGATGGATTCTGCTCTATTGACCAGAAAGAACGTGATACGTGTAAACTGTCAAGAGTCGTGACACACATATTTTCTGGACGCTGCTGCGTTCCGAAATCCATCCTCCGTCTCGCGCTCGATACACTCGGGATTACGTTTTATGAAACGCGAGTGAAATACGTTTTCGGCGTGTCAATAGCTCGCGCGCTACAATAACGCGCGTAAGATATTCTCTTTGCTCTTCTCCCTTCTTCTTCTTTTTTTCTACATCTGTCTTTTTTACTATATACGTGGATTTTTATTTTTATTTTTATTTTTTATTCTTTATTTTTTTCGTACGCGAGCACCGCTTCAGGAAAAGCGAGCAGCCCAGGATAGAAGAGGGCCAGAGCGCTCGATCGTGAAACGTCGGATGAAGGCTGATTTATACCGCGCGCGGGAAGTCAACAAAGCGGAACGGATCGTGACTGCCCCGTCACGATACATTGTAATATATTTAAATATAATATTTCCGCAACGGATAGAAGGAATAATTGTATTTGCGCACATTACACCGTATTACCAGTCATCCCTCGTTGACGTTTCCACGCGTGATCTACTGTTTTGCACGTATCCGTGATTTCCAACGTTGTAGAAAGCGACGCGCCTACTGGGGGGGAAAAAAAGAGAAAAGGGGGGGAAAAACAAATAAATGAAATTTATCTGTTTTGTCGCTTTGCCGTTGGCGTTCTCAGTTGCGAAACGCGTTCTTCTCGCGTCACGATTTCCTTTCATAAGTTACGATATTATTATTTAGACGTCATGTGTGAAAAGATGGGGTGAAATTATTTGTGGGAACCTCGGTTCGTTTTGTGCTAATAGATTGTACAGTGATTTAGTAATTAACGATGACCAGACCGCGGATTTCCGTGCGAGATCATATTTTTGGGAATACAGTTGAAAAACTTTGATCTTTGGCTGTTTTCTGTTACCAGATATTGTAAGAAGCTACTGTTGAATGTTTCGTATATTTTTTCGCATTCTGTGCAATTTTGTATCTTTAAGTTCAAAAATGATACAATTCAAAAAGATATTTAAAAGATGGCCTCGCTTAAATGAACCATCCTGTAACAAATCGTCAAGATCATCGGACATTTTTGTTAATTTTGCAACGCTTTGTCGAATAACGTAATTTAACGAAAGAATTACATCTCGCGAATCGTAAAATTTCACGATGTTCGACAATTTTAAACTTACTTTCTCAAAGTTGACACCAGGAAGCTGCTCGAAAGCAGCACTGTTGCAAGCTTCGGGCAGAGCCTTCAATCAGAATCGAAATCATCGTGCTTCGTTCATTCGCAGCCGTGGGATCAGCTAACCTTTAATCAAACGCAAGAGGCAAGCGGACGGCACGCTCGAGAAGTTTGAGCTTTTATTAGCAGGTATTCGATAAAGACTGGCGACTTGCAACCGATCGAGAGGAGCGCTGCGAGCTCGATTGGAATTCATACGGTATCGCGCCAACTTTCGAATTTCCCCTGCAATTTCCCCTTGCGCGGCGAGGAGCGAGTGGCGCGCGTAGCGGAAGCGCGGGACGCGATGCGACGGAAATCGCGACGAAAATTGGTTGAACAGTGACTCGATCGGTTGCTGGATCGTTGTCGGCGTCTCGCGTTCGAGCTTGAAAAATTTCGTGCGACACTCCGGGAACACGTGAACTGTCGAGGAGAAACAAAGACGAAAAGATCGTTTTAGATCACTCGCGTGTATCTGCGAAGAGACTCACTTACCCGCAGCTCAAACTTTTTGAAGAAATTTCCATCTATTTAAATTTATTTTTTGAGTTATTTGAACTATGATATTTTCAATTTCTCACGAGTGTTTGTTTTTAAGCGGCAGCGAACCTGTCCAATTCAACAAGTATGTTTTTTCATGAGAGAATCATTTTTGATCCATGGCTGTTTCGCTTCTCCCCTGAAATCTTCTCCCCCGAAAAAGTTCGAGACCGAAGCGACGCTCGCAATTGGAATTTGACAGTAAGTAATGCACAATCGCAGTCCCAAGTGATATAATTAAATTGCGGCTTTCTGCTCTTGCGTTTCAACGTTTCGCCAGCAGTGTAACCAGCCACGTCAGAGTTTAAACGGTACATCGATTTCATTATATGTAATTTCATTCCCGATTATACGTAATTATTTTGATTTAAGCATCTCGTTGCATTGTGGAAAGTTAAGTAATGAAATTGCATAACGGAGAACGAAGAGGAAACGAGATATTGACGGTTAATTAAAAATCCGCTAATTAACTGCTGACACTGGTACGAAAATCAACGTTCGACTCTTAAGAAACGTGCGATTACTTCGTAAATTCGCTCGTCCGTGGCGGATGACACGCGAACAATTGTTGGAAAATCATTTCCCTTTATCTACTAATTTATGGAATTATCGGCATTCGGTTCTCGTATAGCTTGTACATGGACACGACGATAATGCTAATGTAGCCTTTGAACGGTGAAACTCGAAAGGTTCGATATATATGATTCATAAGAAAAATAGCGGTCTCCGGTGGTGATGAATGAAGCTCGTAGAAACTGACCCTAAATTTTATTGACAATCTTCCGCAATCTAACGATAATACGACTTTTTATGTGTGTGTGTGTGTGTTATTGATTGACAATTTCACGTTTCACGGACGTGTCAATTAACCGCGAGATTTCCAGCGACTAAAGGGAAAACATTCATTTCTCCCGATTATACACGGTGTCCAATTATTATTAAGCTGGAGAGTACGGGGAGAATGTGGTCGAAGTGCACAGAGTGGAAAGAAAAGTTTATCCGTGGTTATTACAGGCGAATTCTATACCTTCAATTTAATGGAAGTACGTGCAAAGAACCTATCGCAAAATTGATCTTAATCTTGAATTTGAAAGTCAAAAAAGTTATTTTTCTTGCATTTTATTCTACTTCTCTTCTCTTTCCACGGGACCATAGATCGCAACATAATAGTTCTCTCGAAAAAAGTTTCTTAATCACTTAAGACTGCGGACGCGTTCTGACAGCGACTTTATGATTCTGGACGCGTAGATTTAATGTTTATATTTCGAATAATGCTAACAATTTGTTTTATCAGTTGATCATTTAGACTCACACTAACGCTACAACTGTGACAAGTCAAATTTATGATTTAGTGAAACCTAATGTGAAAATTACGTAAAATAAACATCCACGCGTCTGGAACCATAAAGTCGCTCTTAGGACGCACACGTTCGTGTTGAATGATTAAGAGACATTTTTGTCATTTTTCAAAAGAAATATTACGTTATTTAAAAGGTTTTAAAGTTTTGTATATGCAAGATAAATGCAAAAAAAACGAAAAATTTTTTACTTTAAAATTCAATAAATGGTATTTCGAAGGTGTAAAATTCATCTATGACAGCCACGGACAAACTTTTCTTCCCACCCTGTACATGCAGATGGGTTCGCGAGTTTACGACATCGTCGATAATAAGCGAAATCTTCTGCTCGTCGTGCGTTCGACTGATTTGCACCACAACACTTCATTAAGAGTGTCGAACAATCCCGATGCGGCCAGCCAATTTTTCACGGACAATTTCCGCTGGAAAATTTACGCGATGTTTCTTCTGCGATGGGCAACGGGCAGCTGACACGTGATAGCTTTGTC
Organism: Tetragonisca angustula; assembly: GCA_036937485.2. Lineage (NCBI taxonomy): Eukaryota > Metazoa > Arthropoda > Insecta > Hymenoptera > Apidae > Tetragonisca > Tetragonisca angustula. The sequence continues at coordinate 471,677 of JAWNGG020000008.1, read as the reverse complement.
CTCCTTCCGCGCCTCCTAAATCACCGCTAATGATAATTGCAGCTTTCCCTCGTGCTTAAACTTCGTCGAGTTATCGATCGTTATTGCTTACCTGGTTATTAATTTAAAGCAACGATCCAACGCGTCTAGAATCGAAACAAGTGAAATTTTTGAAATTGATAATTCATAGATTTCCAGCAGTGGAAGAAAAAAATTGAATTTTTCCGATATCAAAGTTCGCCTTTTGCTTACACTCTCGCTCAAAAATTTCGAGCATCCTTCTCTTCCTTGACGAAACAAATCTTTTCATATATTTCTTTGAAAGATACGAACGACTTGCAATTCTGGCTGAAGCTTTCAAATTTATTGTAGTTATTGCACGGTTATTTAGTCTCCATACTTATCATCTCTTTCGAAATCTTTATACGCTTTCGAGCATCCGTGCATGAGTCGTGCAACTTCGATAAAAGAGGGCGACGAGCTCCGAATGTTAAACAATAATTTCATTTTAACTCGACTCTCTCAGTCGAATTTGGGAGAAGCTGGGAGGATAGCCAGGGAAACGGATAGACGAGAAAGGTACAAAGGGTAAAGAGGATTGACCAATCGTTCACCATAACGCCGACTGCTAGACATTAGTCGGTCGTACCGGCTGACATTTGTTCAGGCAGTGGTCCCTCATTCGAGCACGCTTTCCTCTTAAGCTGATTGCTTGCCCGTAAACAAGGCGCCTCGATACCGCGCCGCCTCGATTGCGTGCTTCTAAAATGCACGATGGCTCGTACCAGTCGAGGGTGTCGCGATACCGAACACGCTTGTCACCATATTTGCCTACGCAAATGAAGGTTGCTCCTTCGGCCATTTCTCTGATTTACACTTTCTCTCTGATCCACAGAGAGAGAGAGAGAGAGAGAGACTTTCGACTACATCGCAAACGCGTATGTCGAAAGAATTTCTTACAATTGACAACATTTACGCACATTACTCTCAATTTGAGAGTTTCAAAGCAGCGTTTCAAAGATCGTTCAAAGATCTTCGAGTTATTTTTTGCGCAGACTCTCGGCATAATCGCAGGGTATATAATCGTATTTTCCGCACACAAAGAAATGCAATTAGGAAAACTGATGTGGCGATAAGTTACGACAGACTCTTCTAAACCGTTCATTGTTTCGTTTCAGTTCGGAGAGAGGAAGCGTTACGAAGAGGCCAGGAACAGAGAGAGAGAGAGAGAGAGGAGCCTCGTCAAAGATCGGTGAGTAACCTTTGTTCTATGGGGGCTAGATCGATAGGAAGAGGCAAAACAATTAGAAAGGAGAGGATGTATTTCCCATGAGAGAAAACAAAGGGTACTGCGACGGGTAAAGGTAAAAGAGGGACGATACCGTGGCGCTGGCACGCTAATGGAAAGGGCCTCGATATACACGTTCACCACGTCTACGTACGTACTCGCGCGCGTACGTACTTGCCGATCGATCGATATATCGATGGACCCCTCTTCGTACGTGTATCTCCGCTGCATGCTTAAAGGGGTAGTTAATTACGTTTAATACCCTCGATTATGTGTTTGCGCCGAATACACACGCTCCACTCGAACGCGTCATACCGCTCTCTTGCCGCTGTCGTTTCCGCTCCGCCTTTCCATCTTCCCTCCTCCAAACAGTGATAGAGCCAATGGCCGTTTTAACGTCGTCGTATCGTACCTTTTACTCGTTTACCTTTGGCGACTCGTACGTTGTCGTCGACTGTGTTCGAGAACTGGCTGAACTGGTCCGAAGCTTTTACGGGCTCTACGGCGGCAGAATTGTTCCTCATTTCTCCCCCGGTTATTCGCGTTAAATTTCTAACGCTCACTCGTCGCCCGTCGCTGTTGTGTTCTTCGGTGATTTTCAATCCCTTCGACGATTTTTCCCTCCCCTCCCCCCTTTATCAACGAAACAACTCGCTGAGCGAGTTTTAAATTTTGAACCGGCCTGCGGAATAGAAAGCGGAGCGTTCATCGTCTGGAATATGACCAGCAACAATCTCGCTTTTACGACTCTTACGGCTGTGTAACAGACGTGCCTATTCATATTTCAAGCGTTCCTCCCTCTCCCTCCGCCGGAGCTTCATCTGCTTCGTCCCGCGACAGACACTTTTCTGTCGAAACGTGTTAACCGCGCCGCTTGCGAGACTTACGGGGGGCTAACCCGAGATTTGTCTACGAATTTCCCACTGTTGCCAACGATCCTGCTTGCCGATCTTTTCAAACGCAATTACACCGGTTGGCGGTTGTTGTTTGCGCGCGCGGCAAACTCGAAGACGTTGCTACGAGAGAGAAAGAGAGGGGGGTGGTATGTCAGGGCTAAAAGGGAAATGAGAATGAATGTAATAATATATTTAATATTCGTCGGGTCCCTGCCTCCTTCACTCTCGGTATTACAAGTCAACCAATATTCTCTCTCCCCCCCCGTTCTTTCCACTCTCCTCCCTTTTCCACCCTCCTTCTACTCTTCCTCTCTCTCTCTCTCTCTCGAGATTCTTTTACCTCTCCCCTTGCTCCATCGTTGTTCTTCCGTCCTCGCCGACTTTCAAAGTGCACCGACATTATTTCGGCTGTAAGCAACGCGCAGGGGGTGGGCGAGCTTGCGGGCAGGGGGGTAGGACGAGATAGCGTTTCCCACGAAGGGAAAGCGAGTCTCGCTGTTTGCATTAGCAGGTAGCGTTGGAAATGAAAGGTACACTGCGAAGAGTGCAGAGACGTTGTAGAACACGTTAGAACAGGTGTTAATGGACGTTGATAATTATTAACTAGTTTCGGGGATCTTAACTTTCTTAATGCGCGAGAAAAAGTTGGCGTTTCCTTCCTTCTTCTCTTTAAATAGAATTTGAGACTAGAGACTTGTCGATTAACAGATTAGGGAACACTGGAATACTTCTTGTCATCAACCACCTACTTTCGTACGATCCGATTCTTACATGAACGCAGACAAGACGTTGTACGTAGATAAATGTTACAAAGACATTTCTCATATCTTCGTCAAGATGTCAGTCGAACCTTAACAAAAACTCTACTATCGAAAACATATCACTCCCACTACCTTTACACGAGGTACTCGATCACAACAAAAAAGAAATGAAATACATTCCTCGATGATCTTCTTCATCCCCTTGGATATTCCCTAACTGTTTATCGTCGAGACAATCAGACACCCAGGGAGGGAGTCGCGCGTGGAGGTGTTCGACGCTCAAAAATTCACAGTGGGGGGGGGGGTGAGGGCGAAGGGGTGTTTGCGGGTGGTGCGCACGAGTGGCGCTGCGTTGGCATCACGTGCCACGTGATATTAGTTCATATATATCGCGGGGGTAAACATGCAGCGACGCGGAGACAGGCTGACGGGGGAAGGTGGCAGGGGGGAGGCAAGTGAGGGTTAGAAAGAGAGAGAGAGAGAGAGAGTCGGTATGTGTAAAAGTAGCTGGTCCCGCGAGGCCCTGCGTAGGAGGAAGGGCACGTATTTGATGTAAACTATAAAACGGTGCCCCGTTTGTGGCTCTCTACCACCACCCTCTTTCCCACGTCTCCGGCGCGGCGCTTCCAACCTCCCTCCCCCTTACTAACATCGTCGCAGAGTCTACCCCATTCCATTGCTGGCAACCTGCTCGCTCGCGTAGCATATTGAATCTTATGAATTTGTGGCCCGTGCGGTCGGGCCACCTTCCCCGGGAAAAATTTAATTTCCAACGATTTCGGGGCTTTACGCTGACGTGGGCAGCGTTCCCTCGGATCGACGGGCGTATATCTTGTTCCTTTCTCGCGAAACTTATCCCCCTCGGTTCGCGCTCCGCGTCTTATTATCGATACCTACCTGGATTTTAATAATTGTGCAATACTCGGGGCTATGACGCGCCTGAGGGAGAGAGAGAGAGAGAGAGAGAGAGCATGCAAAGTGGTTCGATCTCGTGCTTTCGAGACATAGCGGCAACTGATTTAAGAAAGGAAACTCGTAACAGTCGCTAGAATTATCGATGACGTGTAACACGCGATACGGGGATTATTACGACGTTGCGAATTTATAGAACTTTCGTGAGTTTCGCTTTTCGTTTTCACCGAGGCAACTTGAGTATCTCGTCAGTGTCGCCGCCATTTTGAAAATCGCGATTGCCCTCGAACAAATTTCTTTTCGCATCATCCACCACGTCAATTTACGCATTTACGAAGCATCAAATAAAATGATGTAACGTTAGAAATAATCATTCAAATGGTATTTAACACGCAAGTTTGTTGGTTACATATTTCTAAATTGAAACGTGTCGATATCGTTTGAATTTAAAGCAAATTTAAATCATCAGAGCAATCATCTAAATAATCTAAAGTTTCAATCTCTGGAAAAATAATATCCTCCGCCATTTTCTACACTTTCCTAAAGTAGCAACAAGAAGTATCGTTTGTGCGAATTGTTCCAATGAGTGTGTCAATTGATTCAGGACTGTTTTCAGAAATTTCTTCTTCTGAAATTCTTTTGTCCGTCTTATCGTTGTTATTGTAGCTTTCGCACCAGATATCTGTTCAGATATTATACTATTGTACATCGCCATCATACATCGTCGAATGTATACGTCCGTTAATTACAAAAAGGAGAAAGTCCGAGTCCTGTTGGCTAGACTTCCTCTCAGGAGGGACAGTCGAGTGCAAAGGGTTAAATTGTCGCGGACATTGAACGCGGATTTTGCGGACAAACGGTTTGCCAAACGAGGGATGTCATTCCGCGAAGTATTAACGGGGCGGAAGCGTGGCGTGCCTCCGAGCTGGAGCAAAAACCATGGTTCTCCTCAACGGAACGCTTCATGAATATAAATACCGAGCCGGCCACTAAATTCGATCATATCGCGCGATAAGGTGGCACGCGATAGTAAATATCCGGCGAGGTGTACACTCTTTTCGGCCCGGGCCGAGCGTCGAATATATATACAAGGTGTTTCGTAACTGGGTGGGGCCCATTTCGAGAGCTGATTGTACGCCTAAAAATAATGAAAAAAAGTCATATAAATACATGTCTGTCTTCGTTTATGAGATATAATGAATTTTTTGTTTTAATTACTTTTACAAAAGATGCAAAGAAATGACCACGTTGCATTTGAAGATAAGCCTGCACGCGTCTTGTCATTCATTACTCTCTCTATCATTCCTGGTGTTTCTCGAATTTGTCGAAAGCCTAGCTCTATTCTATTTCGTAGTATTTCAGCATTTTCAATCGACGTTGATTGTGTATACAATAGATTTTCAATGTCCCCACAAGTGAAAATCTAATGGATTCAAAGGAGAACGAACAGGCCATGCAATAGGACCTCCACGACCAATCCATTTATTTGCAAAGTGTTGATTTAAAAATTGCATAGCCACTCGGCTAAAATGCGGCGGAGCTCCATCGTGCATAAACCGCATACAAAGTCTAATATCGACTGGAACTTCCTTTAATATTTCGTGTAAACGCGTGCTCAAAAAGCCAACGTACTTTCCCATCAAAAGAAAAAGGTCCAGTTAAAAATTTATCAATTATTGCTGTTCATACGTTTAAACTAAACTGGTGTTGATTGCTGTCTTGAATTGCACAATAACGTGTGGATTTTCTCCATCCCAATTATGATTATTATTAAAATTGAATATACCATCCCTGGTAAAACTAGCTTACTAGAGTTTGCTCTGTTTATAAAATTCATTATCCCTCATAAACGAAGACGGATAGGACATATATTTATATGACTTTTTTTCACTATTTTTAGGCGTACAATCAGCTTCCGAAGTGGGTGCCACAAGTTACGAAACACCCTGTACATATATTGAATTTCGTCTCCGACGAAAATTACCATGATCACCGCCAATTAGACGGAAATACGCCGTTGGTCGCGCGTGCGTCGAGTAATAATAGTTTTTTACGCCGTGTTACGCCGACCAATTTTTACACGGTGTGATTCAAGAAATTTCGATTAACCCCCTCTAACTGCGAATTATCCGCCCTTCGTTTCCTTGCCTGAGAGATCTCTCGCGTGAAAACGTGTTATTGAAAACGCGAAAAATGAAGAAAAAGAAAAAAATAGGAAGGAAATGATAAGGTTGGCTCAGGCTGATCTTCCTTCCGGTGGGATCGTATTTTTTCACGTTCCACGGCCACTGTTGCATATTTAGAGGCGATACCGCGATCTAATATCGCGCGCTATATCACGCGTGACGTCGCACGTGCCACCGTATAGAACGAATACCTGTCAAACGTTTCGAACGAGACAAATCGTCGTTATCTTCCTGCAACAACGTGGCGATGATTTTTTCCAATCACTTGCCCGATTGTTCTATTCTTCTCGCGTTCGGTTCGGCGATACGCCCGTATTGTTCTTCCCCCCCTCTCCCTCCCTCCCCCCGCCCACGTGACTCCGCGAGATATTACCATAGAAATTGAACAAAGTCTTCTGTTTAACCAAAGCGACGACCAACCTGTTCCGTCTCTCCTTTTTTCATCGATTAGAAATGATCATCGCTGCATTCTGTTGAATGTCGGTCGAAAGTTTGAAAAATCGCATCGCGTGTTTCATAGAATTTGGGAATGTTAAGGAAACTGCGGTTGAAACTCTTTCGGCTCTTTGTCAAAGTAAAGAAAAATATTAAATGCGTAGCGTCGTAGATTTGCAAGGTGAGGAAATCTTGGAATTGCTCGGAATTTGCTTGCAATTGTTGTATTATAGCAAACGTCAAACTTGGGACTGTTTGTTTCATTTAAAATATGAGGGTATAGCTGTGTATGTGTGACGAAGGACGAAGGTTTCAAGTTTTCAAGATTTCATGTAGAGTTCTAGATCGAGTGGTGAAACAGAGTTGTTCGTATCATGGAAAGAAGTTGTGTCGAGTGGTGAATGGGTTTGATTAGTTGTAGATTAACTTGCATTCGTTATCTTGTCCTGTCCATTATCACCTGTGTCGTTATGAAATATATGCACATACTCTTATCAATATTCGGACATCATGCTGTTCAAAATACTGTCGTGGACTTCGATTGTTTGCAATAATAAGTTTGGATGCATTTTTTAATAATATATTAGAACATTCCTTATAGTAACATAAACTATTATTAGAACATTCGGTAACATAAACTTTATTTATTTCAGTTTATTGTTCGATATTATGAAAAGTATGTGCAATAAATAAATAAAATTTATGTTACTACAAGCTGTAATGAATGTCCTAATATATTATTAAAAAATTCATCCAAACTTACTATCATAAACAATCGATGTCCGCAACAATATTTCGAATGGCACGATGCCCAAATATTAACAAGAGTCACCGTATATTCCTTATAAATGACGTCTACAAATATTAAAACAAAGAGTCGAAGAGTAACGACGGCACTCTAACATTTCGATTGCAATACACGCACCCGAGTCTGCGCACTTACGCGCGAAACGCGCGGTGTGATCTGCCAATTAATTTCCAATTACCAGTGAAATTAGGAGGCAAGCGATTCGGAGAAAGCGGTTCGGTGTTTTTTGATCGATGGCGTGTGTTTGTACGTGTATCGGGAACGCAGTAAGGTAATAAAGTAAACGGCACGTTTCAAGATGGATGGCGTTTTAGGGAGTGGAAACCAGTCTCCATCTGATATAACTGTAATTGCACGGCCGTTTAGACACGTAGGTAGATGTATACCCAATACCTATTGGCCGAGCGATAAATCATCGGCTGGCGTGGCTTATTATGACCGCTCGTTTATGTTCGTAAGTTATCGTTCGAGGGGAAAGATTGTAGAAATTATTGACTTTACCGTACGTAGCATGTAACGAACGAGCCAACACACGTCCCGCCACAGATTTTCCTTCCTTCCATCGCGCATTCGATTTAATTTCTAAATCGTGACATGGTAAAACCTCTCTCTCTCTCTCTCTTTCTCTATCAGACAACTACCTCCAGTTTCCACGGTTATGTTGCTGCCTCAGTGTCCGTCTCTGAGTAATCGCGTACAACGCGTTCCTCACACGATCTTTATATCGTTATCGAGATTCTTTGCACGTACGGTGCACGGTAGATTCGATAAAAGAAGCTTACACGACTGTCTGTCTTGTCCGGCTTGTTACGACCGTGTATAATAATTCAATTATTACACGCTTTCTATCTACCTGCGTAGACCTCTGACATTCTCATTTATTTTGCAAAAAACGGTCCAAACGCCATTCTTCTAGACTTGCTACTGTAGTTTACTGCGGGAACAACGGAGAAGTTTTCTAAAGGAAAGAGATGACGAGAAGTTGCGTACCCTGTTAAGGACAGCACTGGACTATGATTGATTTTGTCTTGATTTTATTGGGTTTACGTTGCGAGTGTGACGAAATAAGAACATAATCCCTGAAAGGAGTGACTGTCAAGTGATACGATACCGAAGAACTGCGATTGTTCGATCAATCGAGTCTGTGGGCGATCGCTCGTAAGCGGTGAAATGGTTTAAAAATTCCTAATTTGCCACACCTTGCTACCCTTGGCCTTAACGCCTCGCACTCATTCAATTTCGTTTCAATTTCTACGCCTCGGCGAGAAAGAGAGAACGAAAGAGAACCTCGGGAAACGAATGAAACGACAGGGTATCGGAAGATAGTTGAAATCGGTCACGTTCCGAAATCGGACAGGTTCCCCGTGGCTTAACCACAGGAATCAGAACGATCGGGCGTATATTAGTCGTAACGTTATCCAATCCCGCGGTCATTAATTCCTCGAAGGGGGGGGACACGGGGGCTCGTTACGAATCGCAATTTACACGCGCGGCGGGATCCGCTCGGATGCTCGTAAAATTTACTCCACGATTTGCAAATCCTTGAAATTACGTTGTTACGAGTTCTTATTTACGCGGGAGAGGCGCTCCTCCACCCTCCCCCTCCCCTTTCCACCTTTTCTCTTTCACGCGTGTAGAGAAAATGTATTTCACACGTGACTCTCGCGTAATGAGCGAGCGAGAGTGAAGCTTGAACCTCGCCAACCCGTTTTTCACCCTCTCGCCGAGCCGCCTCTGTTGGTCGCTCATCGCGAGAGTCACGGCGTGTCTTGATTTACGCGAGAGAGGCGTGCCTCCACGGAAGCCGCAATTAGTTTATTAATAATTGGTAAACGAGCCGCCGTGCGTCGCGAGACTACGACCACGACTGCGTGCCGGATGGCACCGATATACTACGCATAATACCTGCACGTACTCGAGAGTAGAGATGTTTCGACGAGTACGCTCGCCAAGGTATTCTCGATGCAATTATTTTTGTTTTCGATTGTAACTGCCGTGTTTTTCCGTGCGCGAGTGAGAAGCAAATTCTTTTGTGAGAAAATTTTGTTAGACGATACATTGACCACTTTGCCATCTTACAGCTTGCAGCTTCGTGATTCCGCGTTTTTATCTTTTTCTCGGCGAAAAACGGTTTTCCAAGAACGATTTCATATCCTCGTCAATGAACGAATTTTGACGCTGCCGTAGTTTGAAAGGCTTCTTCACCGTACATGTCAGATAATTTTTTCTTGTATGACAGAGGTGGTCCAACCGTGGCGCATTTCGTGTTTCCTGACGACGCAATGGAGCAGGTTATTTAAAGTGATAAAAAATATTAAAGTGAGATATTGTTATCTAGATATTTAAATTGTCTTTTCGCTAATTACACGTTGATAGTTGCGTCACCCACGCGAGCATGAAGGAAAGGTGTAATAGTGCTTAGAGAAATTCCTAGTTTTTGATAGTAAATTATTTTCAAACGAATTGAATAATCGAACAACGATGTAACGATAATGTAGTAAATTGTCAAATTATTTCGAAGAAGTCGTAATTATTTACATAAAAATACATAATACTGTAACAGTCGTCTGTGATATGTTGGAAAACATTTGATACAAAATTAATAGAGATTTAGGGACCTATGCTTGAGTGATGCAAAAGATGAAGAGTACGTTTATATCGTAAACTTAACAAAAAAAAAAAAAGAAATACAGAAAACAAACATATAAAAAAATCATAAACAATAGAATACCCAAAGAGTAAGTCCCTGCAAGTAACCTACTCGATTTGCGTTCAGCGATCAACGTGTTAATTGTCAAGTAAGAAACGAATGAAAGATAGAAAAAAAAACAAACAAACGACAGATAGAAAGGTTGTGACATTTCGTTACAGTCGGAGAAAGTCCCCACTGACAAATTGTAAGAGAGCGGAGAGGAGAACACTTCGTTCCAGATTTTACAGAAAATCTCGTTTCGGGAAGGATCGAACCTACTTTCATCTCTGCTACCAAAAATCAGAGAGAGAGAGAGAGATAAAAGCGAATGCTCGAACACAAAAAAGGGCGAGGAAAGAGTGGACAGCCGTGGATGGAAAGAACTTGGCGCCGAAATGCGAGTAGAGCCAGGGATAGAGCCAGGATCGGTTTTCGTGGAATCGCGCGAGCCACCTCGGTTAATGAAGATATTATCTTCGATAATTTTACGAGGACTAAATGACTGGATAATATTCGAGCGCGCGGCTGGTTCATCGATCTTGCCTGCCGAGGGACCGAGGTGAAAGTAATTTGTCGAGTTAGCGTCTTTTTGTTAGCGGCCTCTCCGGACGCCATCGGACGCCGATGAAAGCCGATCGACGATACGCTATCGTCCCGAAAATTCGTCGACGGCTCCGTATCCGGATAATTGTTCGTCGATTTTGCTCGCACGATCCAGATAGTGCAGGTTTCTTTGTAGGTGAAGATGCTGGCGTGTCGAGGATTGTCGTTCGAAATGATGTTTTCACGATCGCGTTATTCTGTTCGTTAATCCTAGGAAGGTTTATCCTTTTAAATAAATATATCACGAGATTTAACGGGAAACTATAACGATAACTATTTATTTTAATTTGTGTGTAACGTTTGTTTTGATTGATTCTTAACAACTGAGAATAATACATTAAAATATAAATTAAAACATATTTGTTGGAGCGCGTAGAGCAGTGTGGCTTTATATTATTATTAATTAACGAGGTAATAATCACTTTGAAATTTGCTTAGGAACAACAATTTTACTCACCGGACTCGTATTACAAAGATGAACGTTGACAATACGTTCGAGCTGCTTATATAAATAATGCATACACATACACGCATATCACATACGTATTAATTGTACACTTAACCGATACGAGATGTCGCGATTATGATAGATCTATAAGGTAGATCTAGCAATATTAATAATATATTTCCCGCTATTTCATTTACTTCCTTCTTCAATTTGTAATCTCGTTTTTAAAAATACGCGTGTTGCAGTATCCCCTTCTCTCTTCCAATTTATCGTTTGAATCAAACGGTCAAGTTCGCGAACTTAACCGCCGAAAACAGAAACTTACCCTCCAGAAACAGAAAGAGAGGGGAAGGGAAATAAGCATAGAGGAGAGACCGAAGGAAAATAGTTAAAGCGTCTTTCCCCAGCCGTTGCTTTCTTCGCGTCTTGGCGAAGAGAGATAGACCGCTGACAACCGGTTGTCGTCTCTTCAACGTTCGCCGACTCTTCCGGCCGGGTTTTATTCATAGCGCGGCTTTGCTAATAAAAAAGTGCGCGCAGGAACATTAAAGTCTCGGTGGCTGGCGGGGCCAGGGTGGCTTGGTGTTGCCCGTGGTTTCGCGGAAACTCACCGCCACCCTCTCCACTCCGTGGACGTCGCGCGATACACTTTGCGCGAAAAACACGTTAACAAGGTACGCATTGTATCGCCAAAGCGCGTGTTTACTTGTTTACACACGCACGCAGCTGAAACGCAGCTCGTAAAAAAGGGTCGGCTCGTGGGTACTTGTATTTATTCCTCTTTATTCTTTCTTTTTTTTCTGTTTTCTTTTTATTACGTTCCTCTCGTCCGATTCAGCTCGTCCTTCGTTTCTACATCGTCGTCGTCGTCGTCGTCGTCTCGGTTTGTGACGTTCGGGCCTCGTGGTCGACCGTGCACGACCATACGACGCGAAAGTGCTCGCGTTACGTACCAACAAACTCGAATCGAGTGCGGTTTACGATCGGTTTATTCGTCGGTCGTTCGTGAGCCGTTTGAAACGGCGTCGTCGAGCGACAACGTGTCTCTTTCGGAGCTGTGAACAGTCGCTTTATGAGTCGCTGCACGCGGCTCTGAAATAATTGATCGTTTTGTCTTGATCGTTTCGTCCATCCATCGCCGTCGAGCGCCGAAGCTAAACTAGAGAGATACCAAAGGGCATGGGGTTTAGGTTAGGTTAAGAAGGGTCTGTTTTGATCGGTCGACGAATTCGAATGGACGAAAGTAGCAATTTGAGAGATTGAAAATTAAAATTCGAGGGCTAAGATCTGTACGTTGTCTCGAGTTTAGAACAAATTCGTTCTTCTGCTCTTACGAGGAAAGCTGCTCGAGAAAATATATTGGCCAGAAGTGGGAAAGATCTGGTTATTTTGTCGACTAAAGGAACAACGCGATTCGAGGTGATACACTCGTCGTCTTATCAGTATCCACTTGTTCATAGAGTTCGACAGGAAAATTCGTGAGAATTCTTTTGCTTACAGAATTCCTTCCTATCGGCCAAATGTCGAAGATAAATCGTTTCGAAGATCAACATCTTCACGGATGACTCAAAAATCCTGTCGCTTTCGATAATTTGCATCGATTCTCATCATTTGTCCTTAATCTCTTCAACTTTATTTGCCCTCTGATAATAATAATTTGAGGGCAATGTTTGGTCAAAAAAAAAAAAAAAAAAAAAAAATGTAAAGATGTCACAAAGCCTCGTCTCTGTATTCACGGTACTCGCTGTGAGACAAATGCAACATTTCCCAAGAGAAATGTTTCCTCTCGCGTGTGCGCGTGCAACGAGCAACGAGAAGACAGAGCGGAGCATTTTGGCTCGTCGATTTTGGATCTAGGGGTGGAAAATTAATTAAGCGTGACGCAGGCGCGTGGAATTTATCGCGGTTTATAAAAGTTGGCGGGGTAGTTTTAATAAGACGGCGAGTATTAATTTTAAAGGACAGGCGCGAGGCGGATCGGGGCCGGGCCGCGTAAACCGCTTGCGCCTCTCGCGCGGACACGGCAAGACGAAGGAGGACAGGGGCGGCCAGGATATGCAGATGAAAGAAAACTCGTTACTGAGTGACAAGTGCTCGTTGCGTCCTCGTAATTATCACATCCGACGTAATTACAAAGAACGTGCCTTATCCTAACTCCGGGGCCATAAACGGGGCTCTAACGCGCGCTCCTCTTCTTTTGTGCGACCGCGGCACGCGTTTAAATATCGGGCAGCCGTCGAAAGAACCGCCTCAAGGATTGTTAAGCTCTTGAAATTCTGCGCGCCGCTCTCCAAGATTTTACTTGCGCCGTTTTAAACGAAACGGTCTTTTCCTTTTTTCTCTCTCTCTCTTTTCCCTTGGTTTTTGTATCTTTTGTAAACGGCGAACAATTGCTTTCGGTCGCGGTGAAGTTTTTTCTCGGTTTGTATCAAGCAGTCGATTCCAACTTTGCCAGATGATTGACAATATTTCTGAGCTAGAGATACGAAACTCGCAGGGGAAATAATTCGAATCTGTGAGAACGCAGTGTTGTAAATTTAATTGTTTGCCCTCGAAAACAGTTTTTGTATCATTTATTTACGAAATAGTAAATAAAGTATCGCTTCAAATGAAATGACATTATTAGCATGAAATTTTGTTGATTGCATTCCTCTAATATATGACTACTTTATTACTTCGTTCGAAGCAATCGCCAAGTATAGCATGTAGAAGTTCACGATGCATAATTTAAATCTCTTGAAAAATTTCCTCCACCGTTTTATAAACTTTCTTGAGAAGCAACAAGTTTAGTTTGTGCGAATTATCCCGAATTGTTGGAATAATAATTTGTCTCTTCTTTGGAAATTTTAAATTTCGTTCTGTTGTATCATTAGCCATGAGCAATGTCGTTTTTTTAATACTGTACAAAATTTTGTTTCACTTGAGACTCAATACGGTTTTAACCTGTAATATAATTTAACAATAAGTGCACTAAATGTCAATGTATTTAGAATATAGGTTACGTTATAATAAGTTAAATTATTGTCACTAGATGGCAATGTTTGTTAAATTTGAAAAAAACAACATTACTCATCATACAACGCTATATTACTACGTTTATTATAATTATCAGCAGTTATACGAAATTTTACAATCTCAGCTGTTAGCTAAATTTAAGTCGAGTGAAAAGAAAGCTGAGAAAAATTACAAATTGGTCATTTCGATCTCCCTAGTAGTTTCACTGTTGACAAAAATCAGATCTCGAAATCATTACCGGTACCATTGATTGCTATTTGCGAAGCATAGTTGTGACCTAAATAAATTATTTTCTTCGCTAGCATTTCATAGCCATCTCGAACGAAAATGTCTCATCATCTCCAGTTACTTTTGAAAATCTTATCAGCGTTCGAGATTCGAGATCGAAACGAAGATCGGTTTGAAACGATCGACTCGGAAGGCGAATCAATGGTGGAGAGGACGAGAGTGGCGCGTTTACTGTCGCGCCTACAACTCACTTTTCCATTGTCGGTCGGCTGGGTTCGGGCTCGGGGCACGTGGTTCGACGATCTCTTTGAAATCGAATTAGTTCCGATCCGGTCAGACAGACAGACACACACACACACACCGCGAACGATATCCAACCTCCGCCTCTATATAAGCGGCTATATGATATAATACTATGCCGAATCGCTTCGTCATTCCACGGCTATAATGCCGCGTTATTAGGCTCGGTCGGGTCTCAATCGGCCAATTAAACCAACAAACGACAGCTTGACAGTTTGTCCTTTCATTGCTCGTTACATATTTGCTCGGCTTTGTGTCGACGTACAGAAGAGGAACCAAAGAGAGAGAGAGAGGGAGGAGAGGGAAGAGAGAGAGAATCGTTTGGCGTCGCTGGAACGCGTTTCCCTCCCGACTTAATGAAATACTTTCGAAGACGTCGCTTTCGCGATTTAACTTGATTAAATATTTCGTGGCTCGCGTTCTACTTGCTCGAGACACGTGTTTGTCCCTCGAAACTTCGTGTTCTTTCCTATCCTGTTTTGTTCTGCGAGACTCGTCGGTGAAAATGCAGTTAGCTCGCGAACCTTCGAGACGCTGACAACGAGTGGAGCGTAGGTATTTTCGTTTGACTATTTTTCTGTTTATCTCTTTACCTCGTACGAGTGATATCGTATGTGATACAATTGTTTTATCTTTATTATTCACAAAATAAAAAGTATCTAGCTTTTATTAAAATATTACACGTATCAACCACAAACGTTGTATTATATATATATAAAAAAAAAACGTCGCTACTGGCGACGTTTGGTATAGATTGAGCATCCTGGTGCATTCAATTTGTCAGAATATTCCAATAAACACGAGACGTTTCGATAGCCTTTGATAAGTTCTCTGCTTTTGCAAACTATTCTTTTGCCAAGAAATTTGTAAAGAAGTTTGTATTATTAACAAAAAAGATTCGCAGTACAGCGTGAAAAATCTACTACGAAAGATTAACGGCGGTTAAAGTTAATCGACCAAATCCATGGTATCGCGTACGAAGTTCATCGCGATCAATTGATATTCAAATGGAAAGATCGAGTTCGAGTGATTCGTCTCTGACAGGCTTTTTAATTATCGCGGCGCAACATGTCATTTCGTCAGACGAATTTATTTCGCCGCTTGTACTCCTGGACCGCGAATGCATCGGTACGTCTTCTACGGTCGCGTTCAATCGATATGCAAGGTCGACCGCCAGCACGCTTTCGCCACCCGGTTGCTCGCTCGTTCCTTTCTTCTAACCATCGAGTGACATTAAACATCAGAAAATTAATAAATATGTAATCGTCGTATCCTCGAGCATATCCGTGAAATTTTCACCGAAAGAAATCTGCAGTTTCGTAGATATTTGTCGCAGTCGGATGGAAAAGAATTTGAAAAATTTACTACTTTGAATACTTTTCAGCCTTTTGTCGGTTTACATCATCGTGGAATTTTTCTTACAGCCCACAACTGTACAGTCGCTGGACGAGTCATTGTGTATTTCGCTCGTAAGAATTCGAAATTCGTCCCGCTTCCTTCCCCTTTTATCCGTTTCCACCACGCGGGCACAAAGAGAAACGCGAACGATTCACGATAGAAACGTCACGATTTCGTAAGAATAGTGGATCGGTCTTATGAATGGTCGAATCGGTCAATAACATCCTTTCTCCTTTGTACTACCAAGACCTTCTTGCTTCTCTCTTTATCTCTCTCTCTCTCTCTCTCTCTGTCTTTCTCTCTTTGTTCATTGTCGTTCCCCATCTCTATATCCGCCTTTCTATTTCTCCGTGTACGAGGCAGACGTTAATTTTCTGGTTTAATAACCGGGGCCGCGTTTATTAACGAAGCCGCCCCGAAAGCGGGCCAACCGTGAACTCTGGTTATTTGTTTCTTAATTAGAAAGAAAACTTTGACTCGCTCCGCGGCGACGATTATCGTTCCCAACTCCCATTAGAACTCGTTAACGCGGTATTGGAACGATACGTCTCGCGGGATGGCGACCCGATGGCCTTCCGTTTAATAACGAAACGCTCGGCGGATACGGGGTTTTTCGGTGAGCGGCCAAACCAGCCCCGCGCGGAGCAAAGGGGAGGAAACGCCAGAAGGAAGGAGAAGCACGAGAAGCAGGAGAAAAAGGGGGGAGGGGGGGGGAGGAAAGAAACGATCGAGCTTAGCCTAAGTTCTTCGTTTAATCGTGGCCGGTTGCCCGGCGTTACGCGCCGGCCGATTCAATTAAAAACAAAACTCTTAAGCGGCGCGAAAATACCGGCTCGATAAAACTGACCTCGCACTTTCCCCTGTTTAAACGCCCGCCCAAGAATTTGTAGATACAGGCCAGAACTTTCTCGGATAACCTTGTTCCGCCGTAATTAGCCACTCTTGCCTGTTAAAAATTGTTTAGCTTCGATCGTGCGCTTGAGAGTGTCTGCTAAATCCGAGAAAACGAATTCTTCGTAGGAGCAGAGAATCGTTGTCAGATTTGTCCGCGTTTCGAAGGTTTTCAACAGCTGGATGCAAGACTCGCAACGTGGTGTCGTGAAAGATCCATCATTAATCTTTTCGCTGTGGTAGACTTTGACACGTGCCACACGTCTGGTAGTTCAACCGCGACCTACACTTCAAAATAGCATATTGAAATAATCAAACTATTGCGCTGCAATTGCGCTACATTTATTTATTTGTATTCTGCATTGAATCTGCGTTGGTGCACATATTAAAATTTTCACAATAACCTATGAACTTTATTCCGTAATATACCTAATAATCTAGTAAATTGTGGTACAATTCGAAACATGGGTCGATGTATAATTCTACGTTTCTTGCATTTGTAATGCGTCTCCCTTCTTCAGTTATGTCTTCTACACGCTTTTGTGATTAATTTATTGCCACACCTGTTCATTTTAAAATTTTCGTGAAATGAGATTTCTCAAATGGATTAACTAATAAAATAATATATGACTGACGGAAGATGCAATTGTTGAATTAGAATTCATTCATTCGTTGTGAGATTTCCCGAGCGCCTGTAGCCGCCTTCAGTTCGATTCGAGCGATGTGAAGTGAGCGTCTCGTTTCAGCAGATCGAAGTGGGTTGAGCGCCTATGGGCAGCAGCAGTAGCTCGAAAGTAAATTTTAAAAACACCTTTAGGCGCCAACAGTCAACAGGCCAAAGGGTCAATGATATTTTGTCCCATCAAATCCCATCAAGGATTTAATTGGACGTTACACTGATTTTCAAAAGTACTTTCCAACAAAGGTTTCTTTAGGCTCTGTAGTTCATTTTATGAAAATTTTTATAATTGTGTTGCATAATTGTCTTGTACAATTGTACTTGTATAATTGATTTTACGCTATGGTTGATTTACAGCTATGGTGTGTAATTACTTTTACATCAAGCGTTTAATGTACATATATATATATACATTAGCCTGTTTATTAATTCTTGTCATAAATCGACCAGACTGTCCATATATGTACAATATTTACGAATCCACTGGGCAATCGGATTTCCAAGCTTCGGACGTCAAATTTCAAGAAAGAAATCGGCGGATGAACGAAAGCGCGAAAACACGCGCGGCGTGAAATAAAACGGCGCGTTAAATTGCCGACTAAACAAAACGAGGAGTCGGGAGAGGAGAGCAAACGAGGGAAAGAGAAAAAGGCAAGCAAAGTAGCCATTTTAATTCGTTCGTTTCTATTTTTTTCTTCCCCTCTCCTCCCCCACCCCTCTCACACACTCACTCTCTCTCTCTCTCTCTCTCTCTCTCTTTTTTTTATTCCTAGCACACGCAATTTGCCCGGCCGTGAACGTACAAATTTTATTCCGTAATCCCGGGCGCGTGCATCGGTGGCCGCGTGCCGTTTTTACAAGCGGCTGGGGCGCGCGCGTCGATCCGGGTTTTGATTTTGTTTGCCGGTGTAACACTCCGTTGATGGACCGCCGCTGATGGGAGCACATCAAACTATGATTTGGTATTTAGTCACCATTAGGGACGCATTAGCACTGATTACACGTGCGCCTGGCCTATCCTCCGACGTGCGCGCGTGTGCACGCGTGCACACGGGCAAACACGCGCGTATACACACGGCGCCGGAGTCCAATATACATTAGCCCAGATACATCCGGCCTGTTCGCGTGCGTTCACACCGAGAGAAGACACACGAATGTTTGCACGTTTCGGCCATAATCGACCCGATCCGCCGCACCAATCGCCGGATTTCTCGTGAATTCTTCATTTTCCGCATTTACTTTCACCGGTGCACCGGTGAGTAACTCGTCAATATTTCACGATCTTGCGTGCACCGACGAATAATCGCGCGAGATCGCTCGACGGACGACGCCATTATGTTCATCGTGCATAAATCCGTAGGATCTCTCTTATTCTTTCGTCACTTTGGCCAACTTTTGGCGAGACGTCGACGATTGAAGAGTCAGATTCGATTTAGGAGAGTAGACGAAGATTGGACGATTAGAAATTTTCAGCAGGGCAGCAGTTTCTGATTAACCTCCGATCGAGAGCTCTAAACTCACGTTCGGAAGTTTCGTCACGCTGGCAACTGATTGCGGACCATGTACAATAATCCGTCGCTTTCTTTTTGAACTCGTCGGTATGACATCACTGTGAAGTAATAAATTTATTATTATCGTTTCACTTAAATATACTTAAAACTGAGAAAATATTGCAATTTTCGAACAAAAAATCCTCGACGCCCTTAGCAAGAGGTTAAACACACGTCGACTCGTCGCTCTCCGCGTATTATCGGCCCATAAATTTCAGTTCGACGAACGAGCAAGTCGTTCGCGGCGATTGCAGATGGCAGTGGAACGGAGGGGGAGAAAAAGAAAAAAATCGAAATTCTCCCAGCGAGCGGCGAGTCTGTTCGCACAGATCGTGCAACTTCTCCCATCGACCCGCTAATCTATATTACCTCGACTCGGCATCCTGTTGCTCCGTCCGCATTGAAACGGATTGAAACGTTTAGTCAGGCAGCTGGAGATGCTTCAATTAGCGTTTCGCGGCCAAGAAGGAAACGCAGATCGATTCGCGGTGTTTATCGAACGTTGGGGAATGCGTTGGGGAACACTTAGGCGCGCGCGTTCGTACGGCTAGCAGAATAATTCTGGGGTTCGTCCATTAATGTCTCGGGTGTCGAGGTGACGTTGAATCGCGGCGTTCCACTCGCCAACGCGGACATATAAATCAGTGATAATATCTCTGCTCGCTCGAGAGGGACAACGAATAATTATTTGCATTAACACGGTATCGGCGATACACGTAATTGCCGAGTGCGGCGTACTCGCGAGCGCGAGGAACGAGAGGAACGGAGCTTATCTCTCGGAGGAAGATGGAAGAAAGATCGAAGACGCTCGATGAAAGGAGGAACGAGTACCGACCTTCGACCCTACCTCCACTTTCGGTTATCGTTCTCCCCCTCCCCTCCCCTCTCTATGGATTTTCTTATTTACGATCGTACGCAGCTATGCAAATAACATCGTCCGGGGAACGAGTTTCAATTACGCTGGCGGATTCTTTCGAAATTTTCGAGCGGCGAGTGCGCTCACCCGAGGCGAAACGATTAATTAAGTCGATTATCGGCTGGCATCGCGCGGCGCGTTTAATTAGGCGCGTATTGAATCGATCGACATTCCGAGGTTTCGTTTTCCGAAGCGATCGAGCGGGCATCGATCGCGTGTGTTCGCACGACCGGTGGGGCGGGGGCGAGAAGACCGGATCTCCATCGGAAATCGAACAGAAAGTTGTTCGTGGCAAAATGCGATTGAATCGCGGTGTAATCGTGCCCGATTTATGGACCGGCGATGCGAGGAGTTACGTAATTTTTACGTGAGATCTTCTCGAAAGGAGGAACGTTAATTAGATTCGCGTTTGACTCAAAGTTTTCGATCGATTCACGTTGAATTTTGTTCTCGGAGAGGAGGTTCCAAAGATTCGCTTGATATTTTTCATGTTCGCGAAATGTCAAGAAACTGACGATATTCGTAATACTGCGTGCGATAAATTATCGCTCCGCTACTCGACGAGTCGAACGAAAAAGGATTAAAATGTTCGGTGTTTCTTCGCTGGGAACAATTCACACATCGTACAACGTCGCGCTACAACCACCGGAACGTTCGTCACGTCCCAAGGCAACTTCCTCTAGCGCGTTTATTCTCGGTTACACCGGGGTTAAACCTGTTTTCGCGCGCAATTCCGCGTATCAGCGGGTAAACACACAAGCGCAAAGTCCGACGGGAGATGCATCCCGCACGCGACTCTGGTATTCGGCTCTCGCTCATCATCATCGTCCCCCCCCCTCCCCTCGCCTTCTCCCCCCGATCTTTTCTTCCCTCGCCACCCCCTGTTGCTCGACAGAGGTCACGGGCCACGACTCAACGCTATACTTACCAGCCTCGAAGCTCATCATCTCACAGACATTTCATTATGTGAATCAGACAACGGCGTCTCACTACCTCCACCTTCTCCATCACCGTTTCCCCCCTCTCTCTCTCTCTCTTTCTTTCTCTCTTTCTATCGCTTCAATCTCGCCTGTACACCTTCACGTTTCCATCCGGCAACACAGTCGCGTTGCAGCGAACGGAGAAACGAGACGGTACCTTTTTCGGATTGGAGAAGGAAAGGGATGCGCGAGAGAAACAGAATACTATCCGTCTCGCAATCTGCGATATGCCCGAACTTAATTCTTGATTGGAATTGCCTCGTACGAACTGCTATGGATCATCGCGAGGGGGGACCGGCTCGGTGAGACTCGGTGAGACTCGCGCGACCTGGTTTTTTTCGCACGCCTCGATTCCACATCGATAATTTCGAGCCGAAGATCAGACGAAATCGCGATACGCTTGCTGTCGTAGACAAGTTGCTGTCATCGACAAAGAATTATTATCATTAGAACGAATAATTGACTTTTCATTTTAATACGAGATCTGCCTTCGAACCATTGAGCAACTTGTGTCGTTATTTCACGAATCTTACTGTTTCACTCATCGACAGTCACTCGAACGACAAATCGTCACTCGTGGTACGACCCCACTGGAAAACCACATCATCCCCCCTCCTGCCTCCGTCACATCCTCAGCTACTCTCCGATCCTGACAAACTTCCCACCGACTCGTCTTCGTTCGAGCCGGATCACCGACCGTTCCACGACCGAACCCAGCCGCAAATCAATCGTTAATCAAACGAGCAGGAGAACACACGGCACGCTGGTTTCGCAGTGGCGAAATCGCAGAGCCAGCAAACGACCACCGTCTTCTTTTTCCCCTGTCTCTCTCCGCGTTTGTCCTTCCTCCGTCGTCGTCGAAATTGTCGTCGCGTGCGGATTCCCTTTGGCTTTTGGGAAGGACCGTTTCGTGGGAGGCGGTCTCGAATTTCCATACACGCACCGCAGACCGTCGCTGAATATACTCACTTCCGGCAATAGATTTTCCTCCTTTCCCCGCGTCGCCCTTCTCCTCGTCCGCCACCCCTTCGGCGACGCTGGCTCTCCCTTCCATCCCCTCCCGCGCCTCTTGTGTCGGAACTACAGCAGGATAGTTAGTTAGGGGTTAGAAGGGTCGGGGGTAAGCGCAGCAGCGTACACAATCGAGGCCATTGTGCGCGGTGATTTGTGGGGACGATTTTTTGACTTCCGCCCCCGGCAGGGGGTGTTTCTCTCTCTCCCTCTCTCTGTGGCCTTCCTTTCTGTCTGCCCTCGCATCAACCCTCGGCGTTTCGTAGCCGAGTCAGGAGATACAGCTAAATTATCGGAAGCCAGCGGGTTAAAGGTCGATCGCCGATTTATTCGCCGGGGGAAGAAGAAAGGGTGGGATTCGAAGAAAGGAGATTGCAAGGAGGAGGCGCGGCTCTATCCGTGGCTCCGCATGAATTTCGTTTTGTCTTTTTTTTCTTTTCTCTCTCTCTCTCGTCCCTCCCCTCGCTGTCGCTGCGCACGCGGATTTTTGCCAATTTTGCGAATGTTTTCTTTTGCGATTTTCGGGGATCGGCGTTGGCGGCGCTTTCGAATGGCGGGCGGAGGGGAGGGGGGAGAAATGTAGGTTGCTCGTTTCAGATGGATTGCCATTCGGCAACGTTTGCCTCGATATTTGGAAGGAGGAGAACGATTGTTTGATGATCGCGAATTGGATTGCGATCGTTTGATGATAGGCACGTCAGTTTTTTGTGGCGTTTGGAATTTTATCGCGGACGAAACGAATCGACGAGTTATATCGGTGGGATGTTTGAAGTGCGCAAACTTTCTGTTGTTGGGGGGAAAAAAGTTTCGTGCTATTATAACCGAATGCGGGGATTTGATAACGCGGAATGAGACTTAGAATTTGGTGGAAAGAGGAAAGAAGAGGAAAGAAAAGAAAAACGCTTCGCAAAGGTACAAATAGCCACTGCACGAATATGCAACTACAGATACCTGCTCTATCTCCTAATTCGTGTTTATCCAATTAGAAATCTCTCTCGTTCGCGATATATATATATATTCGATCCAGCGGCACTGTTGATTTTCGACTTCGGGCCCGACAAAGCGGATTGAATTCTTCGCGCACGCGCCCAGGATTAATAACGGTAATGAGAATACCGCGAAAATTCCGGCAGGTTTGTATCGCGCTTATTAATAGGCAGCGGTGTTTTTCGCGGCCGGTCCCCCCCCGTCGGACGAAATGTTCCCGTTCATTTGGCCGCGTAATTACGGCCCCGGCATAACTTTAAATTTTAATCCCATTTTTGAAAGTGCTCTTTGTCTTTGCGCCAGCGCACATAAGCAATATCGTAATTAAGGGAAATGAGCAGCGCGCGTCAGCATAACTCAACGTTACGCGACACTACGCGTTTGCGCGTATACACCGCGTCCCGCCGACCAAAGCTTAATATAAATTTATACGCATTATTAACGAGGGCTTCGCGTCGAGTAACCGCTGCAAAAATACCAGCCACTGCCCCGTCTAACTATGTCACACGTTCCTTATTATCCATTGGTTGCTCGCTGGATAGAGATTCGAGCTCGAGTCGCAGTGCCTCGTAGCGTGTCGGTAAAAAGAATCTCTGTAAGGTAGCTACCTGACGATGCATCGCGATACTTTGTACTTTTATTCGATCGCAAAAATGTCTCGTACGATTTCTGTATACTTCAGTGAATCCTAGTATTATTCGCGACGCATCTATCGTTGTATGCGAGTTATACGCGAGTATTCGCATCCCGTTGCAATTACCAATTTTCAACGATTCGTACCTTTTTACGGCACAAGTCCCGAAATCCCTGTCAATGAGATTGCTAATTAATTATGCTCGATTGTTTCAACGTGCGTTACTTTTGCATCGTGAAGTCGCATTAATCGTTCGATATCGGCCGATAATTAGAACAGTACGAATATTTCTATGATTCGTTACGCGTATGTATTTGTATATATATATATACACTTCCGTGCATTCAACAAATGCGACGTTATGAACGTTCAATCGATCCAAGGGAGACTTGCCTCCCTGTCGTTCTTGATCTAATTCCTAACAAACGTCTGCCGCTACATTCTATCTAAATTTTATTTCGTCACTTTTCTTTTTTTTTTTTTTTTTTTGTTTAACATGCATCCGCGTTCGACCATCGAAACGGGAAGTATCAGAGAAGCGCAACGTGCGATTACCATGGAAACAGATGCGACCGCGTCCGAATTGTTTTACGAGTCTGTTTTTCCTCTATGCTAATGTACGATCATAATCATTCCGCGGACTTCGCCCTTTTACAATTTACCACGATCTCCGTTCACAGACCGTCGGATACATCGAGATTTTCGAAGATGAGTTCGCCGAGGATTTGACGAGCCATCGACCAGTCACGCAACGTTCGTAATGTTATTTTCCCCCGGTGGTGAAAAAGTGACCGGATCGTAAAGAAAAGTGACTCTCGTTCGACTCCCTCTTCCACCCTTTCTTCGAGAAAGCGATTTGTATACGTTCGTCATGCGAGTCGAGGAGACTAATGGAAGTAGGAGTCGAGGAGATTAGGGTGAGCCTGAGTCTCGAACGAGGTCAGATACTGACACGAATCGGAGCCTCCGAAGCGTTTGTCTCATCGCTCCTTACGAATATCTGCTGGCGTGTAATTGAATCACGAGATCACGAGGAAGGGAATCTCTGACAAATCTGCCCTTCTAACGTTTCTAACGTGGTCTAACCCTCGCATAACGGTGGCTGGGTCTGCGGCGACCCGTTTGAAGTTTTACTTTGTGTGTGAGTCATACAAAGTTAGCCTGTACGGCTACGATTTGGCGATAAAAAATTATGTTTCCAATAAGAAGTTAAATCGGTAACGAACGCACGTAAGAAGCAGTCATAGCGAATGGTCGAAAGTGTATTTCAGTGCATTGTTTTCGGTATTTTTCATTAGTAGTATTCTTTAGTTTTGTAATATTTTTCATTTTTTGTATTTTCCAGTCTTTTCGAGTTTCCCATTTTTTAAAACTTAAAACTTCCAAACTTGAAACGATCGAGATGTTTTATTTGCATAGGCAACGACAACAAATATAGCGTTAAATGTAGCAATCGTCGCAATTTTGTTTGTAGCAAACATAAATGCAATTTAACGTGTTAGATACAACGAAGATACCATCCTATTGTTATAACAATCGTAATAAAAACACAAAAAGGAAATAAAATTGAACCAGCTACCAGCGACTACATATAGGCGTACATCTGGACACGTGTACGTGTATATGTAGTCAGTAGCTTGGGTCTCGCGAGACCCGGCCACCGGCCAGTACGGCCCGTCATGCGAGGCTTAAAGAGTCTTGGAACCAAAAGTACCAAACGAGAAGAAATTCGTAAAGTGTTGACTAAGGGACAACTTGAAAATTTTATTCGTGACTCGAAGTAATCGAAAATGGCACACCGCTCTAATAAACGTGAAAGTCATTCGCTCCAAGAGTAAACGAATTCAAAAGGCGAGCTTCCAACCTAAGAAAATGCATCGGAGACTGAATTACCGCGGAAACGTCCCTTTCGAAAAAATATCGAAGCTCTCGCGCGTCTCCATCATCATAAATCCAACTGACAAATCAACGCGACTCGAACGAGAGGGAAGCGGGGGGCGAGAGAGGAGCGTGTCTCTCGGCCGAGCCGGGATTTGCAACGCGAGCGTTTAGACCGATTTATAAGTCGACTGTCGAATCGCGTGGACACGCCTGTTTCGTGCCATGGCTGCCGATTTGCCATTCGTGCGGGCTCTCGAACGCGACCCCTATTTATTCAAGAACGTTTCAACACCTCCGAGCTGCTTAAGAGACTCTCCGTGAAGTCGACGTGGATCCCGTGGGGGGGGGGGGCGGATCGAGACCCCGTTGGTTAGAAATAAATTTTCGATGGAGAAATTGCGAGGTAGAAATTCGAGTTGCCGGCAAGGGATGATGCGCGAGTGGCGCAACGTTTTCTTGGGGCGCTATATGCGCGGCGGATATAATAAGGGAGGGAATCACGTATTCTTACGAAGAGAATTTTCATCGTGAGGCTTTATTGGTCTATAAACGAGCGTGATAAAAAATTTGCCGCGGACAAGAATGGAATTATCCGTTATTACCGGGGGAATTGATAACATTCACGTACACGTATTGATAAAATGAAGAGCAATAACAAGGGACGAGTGAGGATCAAATTTTTCGTCGTTCAACGAACGCACGGATGCAAGAAGAAGCGTAAGCGTCGTAAAAAAATGCCGAATGTCTCCTACAGAAATATTGCGTAATTTGAAATTAAAACCGCAAAATCTACCGAGAGCCAATAATAAGCAGAGAACTGAAAAGAAAAGGAAAGAGAGGTAAGAACTCGGGAAAATCGGCCGAAAAAATTCTCCGTCGAAGCAGCAAGAGCTCTCGGTGCTCGTAAAAAAGGGAATCACCGTGACAGAAAAAAGAAAGAAAGAAAAAAAGAGATAAAGAAAAGAGAAAAAGGAAGGAGGAAAGTCGGAAAAACAACAAGCTGGGAGAAAAAGAGAGGAAACGAGGGAAGAAGAGGGACAGAGAGACAGAGGCAGGAAAATAAAAATGATTACGTAGCCGCGGCGGTGAACGTACGTGCGCTGCGTGACACACCGGGACGTGTGCACGCGTGTGCACGCGTGTGCACGCGTGTGTACGCGTCCGGCGTTTATGCTCGTACGGATATTGGCCGTGGCGGGAGGAGGGGGAGGTGGAGAGAGCGGCGGCGAAATGTCCGCGAGGGATGGAGAGGATGGCCGAGGAGCAAGGGATGGGATGGTGTCGCGGGGGCGTACGGCGCGCCGCCGTTACCGCGATGTTTTGTAATTTAAATTAATTGAAAAATATGCACTGTGTGTGTTGTCTGATCGCGCTCGTGTCGCCACGGCCCGAAACCGGGAATGAGACCTGTGTGTGCGGCGGCGCAAAAAAAAAAAAAAAAAAAAAAAAAGAGAGAAAAAAGAAAGAAAAAAAAAAGAGCGGGCCGCGCGACGAGGATCGAGAAAGGCTGGTCCGCGCGCGGGTGGTTGGCTCCGCTCGGACGCGGGCGAGGGGTACACGGCGCGCGCGTGTGTGCGGAAAGAGGAACGGAGAGACGGAGAAACGCGCGGCCGACGCATCCTCCGACCTGCATCGCGGAATCGGGAGGCGTGCAGGTATACACGCGTGGCCAATCATTCGCGACAGCCCGGCCCAATAACTTATTGGTTTTTCACGTACGATTTGATTCATTATCATTCCGTTATTTATATTTGCCCGGCCTGCTGCCGGGATTTCGTGGATTTCGCGGATTTTGTGACGCCGAGCGGAGGGAGGGAGGGTGGCCGGGTGGATGCGTCGCAAGCCGGCTGTGCCGCTCGAGGGACGGGGGAGAAACGAAAAAAAAAAAGAGAAAAGAAAAAAGGGAAAAAAAAGAATGAAAAAAACAGAGTGTGTACACATCGGAATACATGCGCGTCACGCCGGGGCAATCGTGCACCGGCCGATGGCTCGCTGATGTTTTTCGCGCGTGAACTTGAGCCCCGTGATTGGGGTTGCTTTCTGCCAGGAGGACGGACAGGTGTTTGTTCCTTGGTTTTCCAAAGGCTAAGTTGGTCGGGTGCGAAGACGAGTCGAAGCGTTGCTGTTGGAGGCTTCTACTGGAGGCGAAACTGTGTTTATTAATGTTTCCTTCTGCGGAAGATTTCGTTCGACGTGGGTTTTCCAACTAATATCGTTGTAATTAATGTCGATGGCTGGTTCGAATTCGTTTACGACACGCTCCCGTCCGCGTTTACAGCGCAATTAAAAAATCCGAACGTAACACTTTCTAACCAAGCTCCAGGTCGAGTTGTTCAACCTGCACCTCGCTGCTGTTTGAACACATGCACGTGTTTCCGCTGAGAGAGAAAGAATTCTCAGTAGATACGTCACTCGTGGTATGGAGTCGTGAGTCACCGTCCAATTCGAAAGTTACTACCGCATTTGCCGGGAAATTTTTCCCAATGAAGCGAGCGCACTCGAACTGTACTTTCGTTGCTCCATTCGTCGCCCCAACTGAATCTCTCCAGCCATAAACGGTGCCACCAGCGTTTAGCCATGGAGTGGAAAGAGCACTATACAGCGTGTTTGTTGGCCCGCGCTTTTTACTTGGCCAACTTCTCGAGTTATGGCTTCTTGTTTCGTCTAAGACTTCCCTTATAAATATTCATCAGTTCGCTTTCAAGCGGCAATTGTTGTTTCCAGCGTACATAATTTCGCGATTTGTGGACAGAGTCGAATTACTGAAAGGGGGCTGTTGCTCTCGCTCTTCTCCTGATAACGCTGCCCGTTCACCATCGTTGGACCCACCCATATACGGATTCTCGCACGGTCCTCCTTTCTCCTGTCAGCCGCTTGTTATTCTTCCACCCGGCGGATTTCTTTGACACTCAAGCCGGAACGTGAAAATTGCAAAAGCTACGTTTCATCCTCTTTGATGCCACGTTCGCACGAGCGTAGCGGTATGTAATTCTGGCGTAGTAATTATTAATCTGTATGTATTTCGTGAAAAGTGACGCGGATTTAAAGACGGAGCAAGTATCGCGAAGGTATTCCAATTAGAATAGAACGATCTTGTATGTAAAAAGGTGATGTTGAAGTAATTGTGGTTGTATCGCGAATCAGGCAGCTCGTTTCCTAGATCTTGTACGACCGAGTTTCTCTTTATAGACACGTTACCACTCGACTCGAGTGTATAAAGTTATTTTTCTCTTGAATATTTCTCTCGCTATCGTCATGATTCTTACAAAGAAACCTTTAGTCTTTAAAAGTCACGTTTTTCTCTTGTGTTAGGTACTTTATTCCCATTGTCTGACGAATAAATATCTCGGAGAATTAAAATTGAAAGAAAAAAAATTGTTCTCCAAAAAAAAAAAACAAAAAAACGGAGAGAGAGAGAGAGAGAGAGAGAGAAGCGAAACTGGAAAAAATATCGTCGGAGCGTAGGACAGGTGCGACAGAAATCTGCGATGTCGCTCTAAATCTTCAACCGGCTAGCCACCGGTTTCGCGTTATTATTCATCGCGGTGTGTTTGCCCAGCGAAAACAT
Organism: Tetragonisca angustula; assembly: GCA_036937485.2. NCBI lineage: Eukaryota > Metazoa > Arthropoda > Insecta > Hymenoptera > Apidae > Tetragonisca > Tetragonisca angustula. The sequence continues at coordinate 442,631 of JAWNGG020000008.1, read as the reverse complement.
TTATCGAAGTTCGTGCATAAATTAATTACGGTATTTTAGTACAAGTGAGGTTCTCAAACATCGTCCGAACGATGCATTAATATAACTCATTTATATATGTTTTTAATGCGCGTTAATGAGCTGTAAGTACGTTAAATATTTGAGAGAAAATTAGAATTAATAATTAACGCTTCGCTGCCGTTTAATATGTTGATTATCGGCTGCATTTGTGCTCTCCGTCGCTGTTTCCGGTCGTTGGATATTTTCAGTCTGCTGCCGATTATTTAAAGCACTTCCGTGTCTTCCGCCGATTCCCACTGCAAACGCGTCTGATATTGATTTAATTAAAATCGCTCTCCTCTTAGTAATTACCGCGTCGAAAGAAAGAAAGCAAAAAAAAAAAAAAAAAAAAAGAAAAATGAAAAGAAAACGAGAGAAAAGGAAATAAAAGGAAGGAAAAGCCGAAAGAGGGATGGGGGAAAGAAAGGAAAAAATCGCGGACGTTTCCGGTCGATTAACTCTTTGCTCTGGGAAATCGTTCGAGTCCCTTTGAACGTTGCCAATCGAACTAAAGACTGTTTTGAAAGCTTATGCACACCCGTGTTTGCAAAACATCAAAACGTTTTCAGCGTTGCCTGACTTGTGGATTTATTTTTCAATCGTAACGCCGACGCGATAGGCGCCTCTCCAAGTGATCGCTGACGTCTATCAGAATCTGAAAAAAACAGATAACCGACCCGTATGAAAAAAGCAATTTTTCACCACCGTGTTTCCGTGTTTATGTTTCAATTTTTGTGTGTGTATGTGTGTGTGCGTATATGTATGCGTACGTGTGTGTGCGTTTCGTTCTTTTTCCTTTCTCCTTTTTTCTTTTTTTTTTCGTGTTTTTTTTTTTTTTTTTTTTTTTTTTTTACGAACTACCAATACGAAACACAGGTGAAACCTTTGAAATTACTTCGATTTACTCGTGCTCGCATCGAAACACCGCCTGCAAAAAGAGACGAGACGCCAAAGATATGGCGGGGATTATTCCTCTAACGAGGTACGATCAATTTTTCGGCAACGATTCCTCTATACCGTTCTCTGTGAACTCTGCGAGCGAATGAACCGGAAAAATTCCCTCCCCCACCCCCGCGAAAGAAAGGAACACAAGATGCGAAAAAAATTCGACACGGAATCCATCATCGGTAATTCAGAGTCTCGCGGAGAACGTCCGAGCGGACGCGAAAGGGTTCCCGAACCGGACTTTCGTAAAACGTCGAGGCCGAAACTCCCTCCGAGGGAAAACTCCTCTGGTCGCCCGTTTCCACGGGACTCGTGCCTCGAGTTTACAGTCCCTTCTGGCCGTAAAGTAAGCCGTGGGACGCCAGGTATCGTGGTTTTATCCGTTGAGAAGAAGAAGAAGAAGAAGAAGAAGAAGAAGAAGTAGTAGTAGTAGTAGTAGTAGTAGTAGTAGTAGAAGAAGAAGATGGAGGAGGAGGAGGAGGAGGAGAAGAAAAAAATTCTCTATTTATACGCGAGCAGAGGACGGAAAGAAAGTCGACCGGGCCGATATTTCGCCGCCCAACCCCGTCTCCGGCATATACAGTTTACACGTAGAGACAATTCCGTAGGAAAAGTCTCGCCAAGACTCGGGCATGGGCCGCTCCTTTCCAGGACGAAGCCCTTTTTAATCATTCACGAGGGCCTGACGGCGGCCGTGCCTTTAAACGATCCAACTGAAATTCGTCCGGACGTCCAACGTCCGAATTTAAATCCTCTCAAATATTAAACGTGCATCCGGGCTGCTCGCGTGTCTACACACACACACACACACACACACGTACACACGAGCGTGTTCAGCCATCTGACTTCTTCTTTCCTTTTGCAACCCAAACGTTGGATCTGGTGTGCGTACGTCCGTACGGGTTCAGGGCTCCGTTTCCAACGGGCGTGCTGTTAAACCCACTCGACTAGGAGAAACGGTTTGTATCTGGTCGACGAGCCGAGTCCGAAAAGCGGATATATAATAACGTAGGAATTATTCGAGTAGACTCGCTGCTGGAGAGCCAGAGCGAGAGCCAGAGAGAGAGAGAGAGAGAAAGGATGGCAGAGAAAGAGAGAAAAAAGAAATATATATGTATTTTGTGCGGCGACTACCGACGGAGATCGAGGATGGAACATGGGCCGGGACGTTTTTGTTCGAGTAGGGATTAAAGATCGCGTACCCGGAGGAAAATACGCTGGACATCGTGCTCGTGTTTTTGATCCGTATATACATACCTGTCGACCGGCCGGCACCACCGGTCCGACCGATCCTCCGCTTCGGCCGAATAATTATGCTTCCTCTCTATCGGTTTCCTAGATTTACCAGACCAGGGAAATACCGGCTGGACGTCGTCCCCTTTTCCCTCTGGTTTTTCGTTGTCGAAAATGTTCTTTTTCCTTTTCTTCCTTTTCTCTCTCTCTCTCTCTCTCTCTCTCTCTCTTTTTTAATCCTCGACGTGATTTTCCATCACTTAATTTTTGATTAAAGAGGAAAGAATCTCGAAGAGTGTCATTGAACAGTTTGAGAATTCCTGATTGAGAATTCCCGAACAGGACGAGGTTTACGGTTGTTTTACTTCCCGATGATAAATGCAAGGGTAAGTGTTCGCTTCGGCGAATTCTTCGTTCGACTTTTTTCCTCTGAATTTCGTGTCGCTGTCCAACAAGAGACGGCGGGGTAACGAGTTTCGAGGCGAGGCGTCCGCGTTTTCTCGCGGTTGTAAAAATCACTGGAGCAGACCTCCGGAAACCGGGACACCCGGTATAAGGCCGTGGTAGGAGGACGAGGCCAGCACGTTCGTTACGCGGTTCATAATAGCGAGCGTGATGTGGCATCGCGCGGACGTCCGAGCAATAACTCGGCCGGCTCTTAATTACTTTAATTAATTAGGAAACGCGGCTTCGTGGAAGTCCAATCTTATGGCTTCTGCTTGCGCGAGATGCTCGCGTTCTTCCTCGCGTGTATGCGACCGTGCACGTACGTTTTTACGGGAGCGGCGGCCGCGTGCGTGTGCGCGCAAAACAGCTCACGGACAACGCGAGCAAGCTGCGTTGGTGAAAGCACCGGCCACCCTCGAAATACCTTCATTAATAATTTCTGCTCGAACGATTGTGCAACAGGACCACGGCGACGTGAAATTGATACTTTTTCTTTTTTTCTTTTTTTCTTTACCTTGACAAGGGACTGCTTGTTCGTTGCCTCGGAGGTGTTCGTGCGTTTAGTGCGCCGTTCGCTATTGTCTGCCGATTCCGCCATTCGCAGGAATGGAGATTGCACGATGGATTAGTGATGAGAACGCGGCCGCGGTGTCTATAAGTTTCGCTTCCTGTCGCACGTGACCCGGCTACGAATCTCTATGCTACCGACCTTGAAATTTTCGTCGAGCACTTGCTACTTCCGGCGAAAGCAGAGGAAAAAATTTCATTGTTCGACGAAAGATGAAAGATGAATCTTCTTTCGTACGATCGACCTGTCAACTCTTTCGTTGATCAACATGTTTTGAAATAACGTAACATCGTAGGTTTGTAAGAGTAAAGAAATCTTGGAACTGCTTGGAACTTTTTTCTGCGCCTAAGAGCAAAGCAACTGCCGCTTGCTGCGTGCCCCATGCAATTGTTACAAAAATGAAACTTGGAACTGTTTATTTGAAAACTAGAAATACGATGTATGCGTAAATGTATCCAAAGTGAGTAGTAAGAGGACGTAGATCGCAAATACAGAGACTTGATCGAATCGTGGAAACAGAGTTGTTCGATTCGTGGAAAGGAGTTGTGTCGAGTGTCAATTGGGTCGACTAGTTGTAGATTAACTCGTATTCGTTACCTTGTCCTGTTATTATTAATCGTTTGTATCATTGTTTAATCAAATATATACTCCTTATGTCTAATCTCTACAATACGTTTAGGATCTTACGGTTTCCTGACTTGTTGAATTGAAACTCATCGACAACGTAGCGATCGATTTTTAATTTTGTTTCGAGACACCGAGATTCGTCAGATCGGCTGCAGTTTCTCCTACAGTTTCAAATTCACCGTAAACGATCTCTCGCGGTGACGAGGCGTCGGGGGATCTGGTTGTCGGGCGATTTTCCTTCGGAAATGGGAAGGGAGGGAGACACGGTGGCAATTAGCAAGGTTGGAATCGGTGTTTAATCGATAACGAAACCGGTTGAGACAGGGGCAACGCCGGGTCCTCGACAGCCGCGGCACGGGCGCAATTGAATTAACCTTAAAAGAAATACGCGAGCCCCGCAGGGCTGAGGCTGATGAAAGGGGGTGGGGAGGCGGAATTTTATCACGGACGAAAATACTCCGGAGGAGAAAATCCCGGCGCCGAGGTTACGTTAGGTTAATGCTTGCCCGTGAGGAGGAACGAGGCGAAAGGGCACAAGAGTTAACAGAGTCGTTTCTGTAATTGTGTGGTGGCACACACGAAGGAACAAGGAAGAACCATGGAAACTTCAGCGGGGGCCTGGGCCGAGGGGTGGGAAGCGAGCGCGAAGAAGGGACATACGCCTCCGTGAATCTCAGCCTGAATCTCCATCCCGCGAGAAGGATAAAACCGCGCGGCGGCGGTGGAAAAGGAGCGCGGAGGCGGCCGGAGAAGGACGAGAGGATTATTCGGGAGGGAGGAGGACGAGCAGTGACTACGAGCGGTTACGCGAAGACGACGCGACGACGACGACGACGACAAGGTGGTAGAACGAGAAGAGGGAAACGGGAGGAACGAAGAGGAGCTACGTGACGGGAGAAGGACGGAGAAAATGTGGATGGAATGGAAACGAGGGAAGGTGGAGGTGTGTAGCGAGGTGCACAAGAAAGAGAGAGGAGAAGAAGAAGAGAGAGAGAGAGAGAGAGAGAGAGAGAGAGAGTGGAACGACTCGATGGCATCCCAATAAAAGCAAAATCGCCGGAACATTATACCGGCAGTGTTGGTGTTGCAACGTCTTAAACGATGCTTCGCGGGAAGAAGAAAATGTTCGAGAGAGAGAGAGAGAGAGAGAGAGAGATACTCGGTTGGAAAATATTTCGAGGCATCGCGATCGCGGTGTGTACGCCACGGAATCAGCCGCCACCGGTCTTTCGCGATGTTCATTTTCCAGTCTTGCCGGGACGACTAACCGCGCCGACCATCCACCCGTGAAAGGCTATTATTCGACGATTGTTCCGGCGTTGGTTACGACGACGTATCGCCGATTCGAATCGAAACCGAGCCGGAATCGTGGGTCTCGCCGTTAACGAAGTGTCAACGGTTAATGATATCGCGCAAATGGAATCGCGCAACCTTGCGGGTGAACTATCGGCGAACGCCGCGAAATTAATTGGTTCACCTTCCCGTTCCAGCGTCGCGTTCCCACCCCTCCGCCTCCACCCTCCCCCCGTCCCCACTTCTCTCTGTCCGGGCGTCCTCCACCTTGTTGGCCCGGTTCAACGGAAGAGCGTTCTTCGATGAAATTATTTAATTAGAAATTGACTTCAATTAAACGAACAGGAATCACGGGGACGGCGAGGAGTTTAATACACGGATACCGGCGGCCGACTAACGCAATAGCGGCACCGAGGCAGCAATAATTCTGATATAATATCGTTACGTTTACGAAGGAGGGTAATGCTGTTCCAATTTCTTGTAATATCGCCAACCGTATCTCGTCGTCCGGTATTATAACCTGAATTCCTCTCTCTCTCTCTCTTTCCTCCCTTCTCCGCCTCGCCACGCCACGACAACCGGCTGTATCTTCCACCGGCTTCCCGGAGATTTTATTGCCACTTTTATTGTGACGGTGTATAGGATTAATCGCGTTTCTCTTTATAACGTCGTTGGATCGACCGGGCTAAATCCCTCTCCCGCTTGAAATCTTAATGCAGGTCGCGTGTCCCGAGAGGCTTTGTTTTCCTTTCTCGTTAATTATTCGATCAGATTGTTGCCATCCGTCGAATCTACTCCACCATCTGCCGCGTAATTATTTTATCGTAATTTCACCGCTGATCCTTGCTCTCTCTCTCTCTCTCTCTCTCTCTCTCTCTCTCTCTCTCTCTCTATCTTGAACCTGGCGCGTTTCTTTCGGGGCGTCGATTATCGTTTAGCGTTGGAAAAGGGAAGAGGCGAGGGGGAGGGAGGAAAAAAAAAAAAAAGACGGTGGCCGCCGAAGGAACCGAAGAATCGATCCCCGAAGGATCTGCCCTCGCGCGATAATCTGGAACATCGTCATTTTCAGCGGTTTAATACCTTTATGGCACGACAAGAACGTTATTAGCATCGACCACCGTCGTTCTTTCCCTATCCCCACGTCCTCGGCTCGTTCACTTTTGCGTTCCTAAATTTAATTAAATTTCACGGTTTTTCGCGATTAAGGGACCGCCGCGGCGCACGGGAGACGTTACAAAATTAGTTTCGGCCGGGGATAATGAATTTCGTTAATTATGCCCCGCGAATCGGCGGTTCTCGGCCGGTTCTGCCGCGGCGGCCGAGAGCCGTCTTAATCTGGCAAGTCGTTCGCCGGAGGTGAAGCCGCGCTTTTGAAGCCACGTTCGTCGAATTACCGGTCTTCCCTACTTCTTGTCCAATTTCACCCCTCCCCCCACCCCTTCTAACCCGGCTCGATCAGCTGTCGAAACGCAAACGAAATTCTAACGGAGCCGCGCGGTCGTGGATCCCACCCCACCCGAGCGATTCGAAAGAGTCTGAGTTTCCCTGCGCACGAACGTAACTGTGAGTCGATCTCGCGAATTGTGCTCGTCTCTCGTTGTACGGGGAGAGTAAGAACGAGTTTCGTGTAATAGAAGTCGCAGGCTACGCGGTAAAGGGAAGCAGATTGACGCTGATTAGTCGTAGGCACCGGTAGGGTTTCTCTTCCCTGTGGCGAAGCCCTCACGACACCGCGCGTACCCTCGGCCAACCGAAGGTCTTTAAGTCCTGATTAACGGAGCCTCAACTTTCCGTCAATGTCATAATCCCTTCGACGAGGATGTTCCACTGATTATTTGCTTCTCGTGATTCGTTGTAATAATTGGCGGTACTCCCGGTTTCCAAGAGCAGAACTCGAGGAACAGAGTGAAACAAAAGTCCAAGAATTACGACTTCAAAGTTTTGAAATTCCTGCGAAGCTAGCCCCTACCAGCGAATAGACGGATACGCACGAAGTCGGTGGTAATATTTTTCCTCTGTTTACGGCGGTAGGTGATACGCCTAAAATTGAATCGCGACTTGGACCATGCAAGTAGTCGGGGCAGACTCCGGCAAAGACTCGCCCTTAGACGATCGCAATTAATTCGCGACTGGAGAGTAGGCGGGGGGTGGGACGGCGTGGCGGGCGAGCGCGGGGGAGGGGGTGGGGTGGTGGAAGGGTGGACGGGGGTGGCGGGAGCGGAGGAGGTTAATGGATTTCCACGCCGCCATCCGTACGGTCGTTCCCTGGAAGCTCGTCAGAGGTTCCATAATGCAGCACTGTGTGCAATTTTAAGCAACCCTTTATCCTGGCAGCCTCTTCCCCCCTCCTCCCTCCAGCGGAGCTCCACACGTATAAGACTCCGGTCCAATTACCTCCTTGCTACGCCGGCTGCTGCTGTTGGGAAGGGGTTGCATGATAGTTAATTACACCCCCTCTACACTCCCCCGCATCACCACCACCAGCATTACCACCACCACCACCACCACCACCGCCACTGCCACCGCCGCCGCCGCCGCCGCCGCCGCCGCCGCCGCCGCCGCTGCCGCCACTGCTACTTACTCTCCTTCCATCCTCTTCGTCCCCACCAGCATCCCTTCACCGTCATCCCCTTCTCTTCGTCTGCCTCCTCTTCGAACCCTCTTCTCTCCCCCTGTCGCCCTGCTTTCTCCTCTTTCCTCTCCTCGTCCTCCTCCTGCTCTTCTCTCTTCATACATCTCCACCTCCTCCTGTTCGAGCTTCTCTACCGCCAACCTCCCCACCCCCTCCCGCGCCGCCGCCGCCCCTGCGTTCCTCCTGCGCACCTCCACCTTCTTCTTCTCTTGCCGCCACTGCTAATTACTATTTTTAAAACATTAAAAGTAAAGTTTGTTAAATGAGTGGGAGTTAATTATGAAGCTACCGGGAGAGGCCGGAGGTAATTGGAGCGAACGACAAACAAAGGCTCGTACCTACGGCTCCGGACTCTATACCTATACCGCACGCCGCCAACCCGGCTACCTACTTTATTTTCGCGGAGAATTTCTGATCCATTCGCCATCGTTAATCCCGACCACTCGTCCTCGTCCGCGGGGCTCTTTCATTCGTCCTGCCAATTACGAGCTCCAGGCGAATGTCGAACCGGTTAAATTGCGAGGCTCCTCCGCAGCCTGAGGCGAGGGCTGCACGCGAGCTCTGTCCTCGTGTGCGTGCGACTACGACGCAGCCCCGCGCACCCCTGCCCGCTCTAACTCCCATACCACCCCCCTTCGACACCCCCTCGGCATCCCTCCGTCGTTCACCCTCTCTTCTTCATCCTCCTCTTCCTCCTCCATCTACTCCTCCACCTCGCGTCCTCTTCTACCGCGTCCTCCTCCACCTCTTAGTTCTCATCCTACAACTCGTACTGTTCCTCCCGGAGAGCCACCCTCGTCACCCACGACACCCTACGCTCCGCTAGCCCGCGCCGCGCCGCGTTTGATTCTCTTTGCTCGCCTGCTCTGTTTCTTTCTGCAATTTTCCGGTTATTAACGTGTTCGCCCGTTAATCCAACTTAATCGATAAATTACCTGACATCCGTATCCCTCGATTTTCCTCCGGTTGGCCATTCTCTTCTTCCGTTAACAACAGGCGGCTTCCCGCCGACGATTATTCCGCTTTGTTCCCTCGGGCGACAACAAACCGGCTCTGTTTCATTTCGAAATTATTGCATTTGAATCAGCCTCCGATTATAAATCTGCGGTCTGGAAAGGGTTGCGAGTCTGAGAATTTTCAATATCGATATCGTCGAGTGTCGTTACAGTCGTGATTAATTACGTTTACGAGCGAAACGTACACACGTACGTTGCTACATTCTTCCTAGAAAGTATCTGTCGAAAAAATTGAATCTTTGCTTTCGCGATCCATGACAAACGATTCACGCAACGTTTTGCTCGACGGAGAATCACTCTCTACGATTACGGTCGAAAACCGTATTTTATCTCGCGTGCAGATTGCACCCCCCGGTGCTCGCCGTTGAAATATCGATCCCAGTAAGCATATCGGCATCGCAAACTACGCGTAATACGTCGGACAACTTGATAATAACTTGCGGCTTCGAGTTTCAGATCACCAAATTTATTCTGCGGTGATCGAACGCTCCGGGATACGAAACGCTTCGATAACGCGACTTCCGTTTCACCGGGAAAATTCAAAGTCCCACGGAACTTTCCACTTTCCCTCGCGTCGAACCATCCACGATTCCTTCGCGGCGATTTTTCCCGCTCGACGAGAAGGGAAAGATAAGACGAACGGACAAACAAAACGGTGGGAAGCTAAACGCGCCAATTGCGCGTCTAATTGGACGTTAAAGGATTAATTGTTTAAAATTCCCCCGACGCAACGTCAAACACGACCGATGGGAATCAATACCGTATCATTAACGTTGCTCCCAATTATTCGTCGAACAATGCAAAATCAGATTAATGCATCGCGACTGATGGGATGTACACAGACGAATGATCTTGTGTGTGGCGCCGATAACGCGCGGTGGCTCGAGCAAGTTGATGAACACTTACAGACACTTGTTACGCGTTGTACGAAATATTGTTTCATTTTACGTAATCCCGTAACGAGACCCGACTATCTCAAGTTTGAAATATATCTGAAAATGTATCCCAATCGAAACTACAGATGTACGTTTCTCTGTAGGTATCTGTCGATGATATTTAATCAACAGTCGATTATCCATTACGCGAATCGTCGATGTTTCGCAGCGCTGTTCTTAACATTCGTGACGTAGCTTTTCTCCGTGTTTTCAGATTTGACAGATCAGGGCTTTTCAAACCAACTGAATTTTAGGAGAGCTACAAAATTAGCATGAATATTTGGCTATTTGTCTTTGATACACGGTGAAATTATACTCGTACGTGTGCCAAAGAACTGTTTTCTTTCTCAGCGAATGTTTTCCGCCGCTTGCGCTGGCAACTGGTTTCGCGGACCATAACGAGTGGCCAAACCGTATACGATAATTCGTCGCCTTCTTTGTCAAAACTCGTCGGTACGATATCGCGATATAGATAGAAATTATTAAGAGCTAGTAAATTTATTGCTTCATTTTACCTGGTTTGTATTTAAATATAACTTAAAACTGTCGCTTAAAAATATCGCATAATTTTGGGGCAAGAAATTCTCGACGTGCGCCATTTCCGGGGCAAGAGGTTAATTCGTATTCCTACTTCACGTACTCTCTCTATACTCAGGATCGCGAAAATATTTGCTGATAAAGGAGGTGGTCAAGTTTAAGAAGTTCCGGTACAGATAATAAATCGAGATAGGTCTCGATGAAATTTCCGCAAATTTTCGTGCGAATGAAAGTTTGCCCCGTCGAATGAAACGCACACCTCCGCGAGTCTGTTGCGCGTACAGCGAGGATCGATCGACGTCGGAGGAGTCCGCGGAAGAAAACCACGGACGACGCTTGATCCCCGTGGAAGGCATTAACGCCGGTCGGGAATCGGTTGAAAAGGAAGCCGGGGCACTGCACGGCACGGGTCGTCGGGTCGGAACGATCGAAGTGGCACGGTTGGACGTCTGACGTCCGCAGAAAAAAAACTCGCGGATCTGTTTTCATTAAATAATTCGCTAATTAAGACGGGGCGGGTCGGTGTACCGCGTATAATTCATGAAAACGTTTCGCTGAAGCGGGAACAAAGGACGCGGTAAGTAACGTTACATTAACGAGAAAAAGTATTAGGTTTAAAAAACCCGTGAAAGGAACTTATTATTCCGGCAAGTTTTTAAAGCATCGCGTTTCATGCCATTTGTGAGCGCGGTTATACGCCCGCTACGAGAAGCAAAAGAAAGAGAGAAAAGAGAGAGAGAGAGAGAAGGAGAGAAAAAGTGACTGTAGGAGGAAGGAAGAAGAGAGGGAGGGAGAGGGAGAGAGAGAGAGAGAGAGCGTATCTCGAGGAAATCAAATAACGCGGCGCGGTGCACAAGCGCGGGGGTTTGAGTTTTACGGTTATTAATTAACCGATACCAGATTTCTGCATTAGCACTCTGGTCCCAGCTAATGCACGGAATACAAGTACCCGGATAATGTGTGTCCTTTTCGCGGCAGATGGATGCGCCCGATACGGAGACACACTCGCGTGCATCGACAATAGTTACGCACATGGTAATTCCGCCGGCGTCATTTCGCGAAGGTTTCTGGCCTTCTGCGAAACCAGGAGGAAACCGTTTTCGGCGCAGCTGCCGCTTCGTACGTTACGCGTGATTTCTTTCATTTTTTTTTTTTTTCTTTTTGTTTGCGTCGGTGTTGTTTCACGTTCGTTTTAATTGAATATCGGTATCGCGCTAATATCGCGCGTAGTGTCCACAATTTTGTAAAATGCCAAATTAATATCTAATTAAAATTGGGAGGGACGTAAAAATAATTGGAAACTACGTAATACCCGCGCGGGGCATTCTGGCTGATTCCGTTGGCAGTTACCCAGGTGGAAATTAACCGGCAGCAAATGACGTTTGTTATTTTTCTACGTCTCTATCTCGATCAAATTGTAAATTATTACTCGACGCGCGTTGGAAATCAATCGCGCGATTCGTCCAGCTCGCCAAAGGTGAGAAACTTTACTGCAAATTTACCGCGCCATCTCCCCTCTTTGAAAAATCAATTCTAATCACGATACAAGTGTACGTCACAATATTTCATTTGTGACTTTGATCTAAGCTATTTCAAATTGGAAATCGCATTCTGCACGACGATGCACAACCGTCCAAACACCTTGGTGCACGCGTCGTGTGCCAAAGTCGAGTTCTCGATGAGCCGAAAGAAGATCGGGAGGCGATGGTTAGACGGCACGCGACACGGTGTTCGCGTCATCGGGACGACACCCAGATTCCCAGACGGCTCGACACCTAACCTTCGACGATGCTTTACGTTTCGCGATGCTGCCACAAAAGCCAACGATATCTCTCGGCCGTCGTTCTCGCTATTTCCGGCGCTATCCGTCAGACCCGGTTACGAAGACACCGGCAAACGCCCCTCTACGAGACGCTACGCGTCTTTCACAGGCCGTGTGCGCCGAGTTATGCCCCTAAAGAGGTTTCTATTTAGATCACCACTTTCCGCCGACATCTACGCCCCTACGTCCTTTACTCTTCTTCTTCTTCTTCTTATTCGTCTTCTTCCTTTTCTGTCCTCTTTTTCGTCGATTTCGTTGGCCTGCCTCTCTTTTGATGATGTTCAACGTCGCGAGAAAACTGGGGTAGATCGTCCATTTAACTGACATTTTATTTATTACACCTAATAGCTGACTGAGTATCTCTCAAGAGATAATACCAAATGTCAGATTGGTCGGAAAATAATTGCGCTTTTTGTACTTCGTCACTTTCCCACGTGCGTTTTCTTTTTTTGTAGATTCCTGTCATTATCATACGGACAATTTAGCTGCATCTCTGGCCACTGAAATGGCATCGGGCAAGAAAGCAAATTAGAGCAATTTTTCTTTACGAATTAATGTTGGATTCCGTGTAATGGAGTCGACACGCTTACAATTTCGAAGAGTTTGTTCCTTGTTACAATCGTGGTTGTGTATGATGTAGGATGATGTGGAATGATGTGCTAAGCTCTTAACGATATAGAATGATGCTGAGCTATGCTATGGTATTCTGTACTCTACTGTAGTATTCTGTCTCTCGTCTGTCTCTATGATATTCTAAACCATGTTCTTATATATATTTGGTTATCATCCTCAAGTGGAAGCGGAAGGAGCATAGACGACCAAGTACCTTATGACTAACTATTCACAGTCCACTTTTATGTGGACTGTTGCTATCTCGTTGTCAGTATTTGCATAGATCCAATATTGTCTGGATTGGTCATCCAACATGAAAAACAAGAGTCAACAACGCATTTGGCTTGAATACTCTCAAGACACGTGATTGAAGGACAGAGAGGCGCAATTATTTTCCGACCAACGAAAACAGAAAATCGTCGATCAATCGATGGGAGAATCTCTTTTTCGTGTCGAATCAGATTTTTCGTATATATTTTGCTAGAAAACGATGCAAACAATGGCAATCTTTCTAGCATTTATCGTCGTATTTCGTCACGAACGATTTATATCGACCACGGCCGAATTAACGTTTCTTGACACGTGTTGCTCGTTCAACGAAGTATCCGCAAGCCTAAGCCCGCTAGTTCCAGTAACACATCCAACCCTATACGACTAACGAAGCTGGCAGCTCGGCTCGTGTTTGCCTCGCATATGGCAACAACGTCGATCGACCAGCCCAGTCCGTTTAACGAGCGGATTTCGTGGATCTGCGCGATATATACTACGTCCCGGAAGGAATTCCGAGGGACCGTTTGCGAGGTGGCGTCTGTCACGGCCAGTTTCCGATGAATTATACGCGTCGGACGGTGTTCCCATCCGGCGACGACGCCTTCGCCATGCGCTGGCCGTTTCTTGGCACCGTGCACCCACTCGGTGAGTCAACGCTCTCTGACGAGTCGTGAGGTCGCGTTTCTTCGACTGGTTCTATTAGGGTTATTAGAGTAGAATGCGGACGACTCGATCCGTTGTTCGATAAACCGGGCTGTTTTAACGGGCGCGCGTGTCCGACGTGATCGAGAACGAATTTTGAGCCGCGAGATTCGAGAATGGAGAATTTCGATATTCGTGGGCGCGATGGAAAGGTGCAGAACTAACGTTCGACTAATTGTAAGTTTCCAGTGCTTTCAAGTTGTATACGTTATATGGGACGACTGTTCGTAGTCAGTGTCCTAATTGAGCCTTTGATACGTGTCAAAATATTCTATGCACAAATCAATAATAACTAAAGTAAGTAAATTTGTACAATTACGTTTCTGTCGAAACAGAAATCAGTATTAATTTTTTGACAGGAATGTCCGTACGTTTCAAGCAACTGTATAGAAAGATCTGAAATCCATCTTGTTATAACTTGTGTAAAACTGAAAGGAAGAAATATTTTTTCAACGAATTATTGAAAAGACACTCTTTTTTTCATCTTTACAAATTTGTTTCAACATTGGAGCACGCAAATAGCGACATTTATCCTGAAATACGGACAATTATCTTATCACGTGGAAAAGTCGTAATAGTTTTTAAACAATTTTTAACGTCGTATTGTTAGAAAATAACTGATTCGGGAAACTAACGTAACAAGAAATTATTAAAACTTCGTAAAATCAATTTTGTTAAAATCTAATAAAACAAAAGATTTAAATGTTTAAAAAAGAAAATCATAAAAAATTGTAAATTATAAATGTTAATTTCACACATCTTACTGTCGCAGAGTTGTATTATATTGCTACACTACTGCGGTTATCTTGGCGAACAGAGAGCAAACTATAACTTATACATATAGGAAATGTAAATTAAATGGTGCTGTTAAATAATTCGAAAAGCAAGGTATGTTGATAAAGGGTTGAAAGACACAAAGGGACCTTTTCCTGCTCGCGTTGTGCGTCTCGCTAATATAAATATAATACTCGCCTACTCTCTTGTTGTACATCGAGCTGCCACTAGATGGCCTGCAAGACTATCTGTTTTCTCACTAGTTGTCAAAAATTGATTCATTCCTTTATATATGAGAAACTACGAGTAGAAGTCGTACTTGCTTCGGCAGTACATATACTAAAATTGGAACGATACAGAGAAGATTAGCATGGCCCCTGCGCAAGGATGACACGCAAAATCGTGAAGCGTTCCACATTTTTTGACACTTTGAAATAGTTTTATTTTTTTATCACTTAATTGATGTAACATCCAAGGGAACGTTCCGTAAACTTTTATTTTTTCTCTGACCAACAAATAACATACACTTAAATACACTGTATATAAATAAATAAATATATATTAAATATATTAAATAATATACTATATATAAATAAATATATGTTAAATATATTGAATAATATACTATATATAAATAAATAAATATATGTTAAATATATTAAATAATATACTATATATAAATATATAATATACAAAGTGAATTATGTACAGTTATATAAAAACTGCGCGTCTAGTGGAAAATTGTTTAATACGAATTTCCATGGTTTTAAGAGAATGGAAAATATTTTTCTTCATCGTAAATAGAAAGAATATAAAATTCTTAGTTAATTAGTTAACCTAAACCTAACGGTAATTTGTCTCGAGGATGAAAACTGCATAGAGCGTTGGGACTGTTTGCTTGCAATAATTTACAAACGCAAGTGATCTCACTTCGTTTATACGTGATGCTCAAAATGGTGTCCATTAACATTTATACGGTTTTGAAATCAACATATATAAGTCAATATATACAATCAATGGAAATTTACTGTCAACCTTCCCAGAAGGATGGTTTACAAAGCTTTAATTAAAATTACAGACACCTCGTTTTGTGGCAGCGCCTATGTCCCTTCGGCACTGTCATTTTCGAAAACCTCGGCGTTAATTTTAGCCGATAATTCAATGCGGGGAATTCGTTTCTCACGTGCCATCTGCGGCCAGCTATGCGACCGGAGATATTTCTATTTAAACCGGCTCGTGGCCCGTATACGTGTCATCCGGCTGCGTTTGATCTTGACAGGTGAACAACGTGAGAACGGTCTTATTAACGAGGCAAAATGATTTTTCCTACGCTTTCGCAAATAGCCCCGGCTCGATCTGTCGTTGACAACAGTAACGGCCGGACAAATTCTCGACGGTGGGACGATTCTCCGGTTCTCCCGGGACGCGTACGTCCTCTAAATCCCGCTGAGAATCGTCAATCGAAACAGGGCCGTTCAATCCGTAATTACCCGGCTACATATTTTATTATGGCGCGAACTCTGGACGCGCACGCGCCGCCCCTCGAATTATTTACTCGGCAATTACATTAATTATGTCGTCGATAATTAATCCAGTTACAAATGAATATTGTCTCGTCGCCTATTCCGCTAATGGCGTTGTTTCGCGCCGCTAAAGTGCCTTACGCGATCGGCGGACTTTTATTCACCGGCTGCTCGTCAACCGATCTCGCAGACATTTCGCCCAGTCGATCGCGATACGGTACTGTACTACACTGGCTCGCTCACCGTAGAAAGACTTTCACGTCTATGTATTTTCTCCTGCCAATGTGACGAGATACGCGACTGTCGCGATTATATTGATGAAAATGGAAAGTTGTCTGGAAATGTCGAGGCTCGTGGAAATTGCAGGATATTTGTCGCGAAGCACGAATATATTTACTAAATTAATACACAGCGGTTCGCTACTGAATTTTCAAATTTACTCATAATAAATCCTCTCGGATTTGTTTCAAATATTTTTCCCCGCGTTACGCGCTCGACCGTGAATTTACTACTGAGTAAGAGGGTGATCCCCTCGTCGATTCGTTGTTCCGTTGTTTCGATAAGATTCTTCCGAATCTTGGCATTCGGTTCTTCCGAAGAAGAGATCGACCGTGCTTTGTTTTCGGAATTACGCTCGGCACGGCAGACGTGAAATTAGGGAACTGGTGGTAGGTCCGACCGGACCCGCGCAAGAACGAAAACTGTTTGCTCGACGCGAATAAAAGCGCAAAGCGTCGCGGCAAACGATTGCCTTAAAGCGATAGTTTCGAACGCGCTTGCTCTTGACAGAGGACACAGATCTGGCGCGACCCTTTCCCTTTGTTTAGCAAACAGTCCGCTGGATTTTTCGCTCTCCTCTCCTTCCACGAAATTCTCTCTCTTTGGGCTTGTCCCTCCCCCCTTCCTTTCGCCGCTCGTTCTCCATATCCAACGGCGTTGGTTGTTTCCTCGTTCGCTAATTAGAAACTTTTATAATCCAGAATTAAGTCGATGGGTACGAAATGCAATTTAATAATAAGCCCTCTCCTTAGTAGATTGCCAACATGAGTTAAGTTTGTCTTTCTTTGAATTTTCTGTGCATTTTGTGCATTTTGCATTTTCTTTGCCTAACCCAAGCCTAACCCAAACTTAACCCAAACCTAACTGATTATTTTTTCAAATTACGTGTATCTCGTCTCTCACGTAATTTCAAATGGCTCGATTTCATCACTGTTTCCCAATGCATCGAGAGAATGTACGAGTTATCTTTCCCCTTCCTTGATACGTTAACTCAACGAAGGTTATCGTTCTTTGAATTTCGTTTGCAGCTTGCAAATTACGTGTATCGTGCTCATCTCTCGCGCATAATCTTATTTACACAATCTCTTTCGTCGTTGCTTTTTTCTTTTTATCCAATATCGTACGCTCTCTCTCTCTCTCTCTCTCTCTCTTTCTCCTTCGCCGCAGATTTTGCACCCTTGCACTGTTTCCGCCCTCTGTCTCATACCTCATTCCCCGGTGTCGAATCCCCCGAAATATCTATAACACGGGGCGAGGAAAGGGGGGAGGGGGAGGGAATGGGAGGGAATGGAGGGTGCACTTTTATCTGCCGTTACACGACCGTATCGAACCGGGCGGAAAACAAATGCGCGGCCGGACCGTTCTCCGCATAACGTAAAAATAATACGGCGATACGCTGCCAATGTATTACGAATTATGTAAAAGTAAAATTTGAATTTTAATTAATCGGACGGGGGGCGGGAAAAAGCGTTCGGTGTACAGTTTCCAGTAATTACGCGACTGGCCGGTCGGGGTTAGGGGGGAGGGAGGGAGGGAGGGAGGGAGGGTGTGTGGGGGGACGGTTATAGGCACACACATAGAAGGGGGAGGGGGCGGTGGTGGCGAGACGCGGACGGGTAAAAATTCCGTGCGATCGTCCGCGAAACGCAGCGTAATAAATATATTTGATTTCCGCGATGTTTCGCGCTGCATAGTTCGAATTTTGCTTTTATTTTTTATCGGACCTCACACACACACACACACACGCACGCACGCACACACCCTCTCACCTCCACCAATACGTACGTATATCTCGTCCAGCCCCACCCGTGAACTCTTCCCTTCCCCACTCCGACGTTAATTGATTCATACGCGCTGCGTTTCTAATTAAAATTGTAACGATTTGCGAATCAGTGCGACTTTCCGCCAATATTCAACGTTGTTGCCGCTCTTTTTTCTTTCTCTTCTTCTCACACCCCCTCTCCTCTCTCTCTTTCTCTTCCTTTTTTTTTTGTTCTCTTTTTAAATAATAATGTTTTCGCGGGCGTCGTCCACAGGAAAATCCTCCCTCCCCTCCCCCTCCCCCGTGGAACGCGGAAGTTCGAAGCGTATATTTCTCGTCGTCGGGTGTTGCAAATACGTGCCCGATGAAAAACCGAATTGTCCGCTTCATTAATGTCATTCCCGACTGTGACGAGTGCGCGCGTACGAGAGATGCAAGAAGCACCGGGGCGCAGTATTTACGATATAATTCGACGATAATGGAGGGAAAATGTATAAAAGCGGCGGGAAAGTATCGTGAAATCGTAACTGGGCGCGGGGCGGACGCCGTATTTTTGTAATATCGCTCGGCGATCGGGCTGCACGTGAAAACGGCGTGTTTTCAGGTCTTATGTATTAAACAATACAAGTGACACGGCGCAAGATACGTATATTATGACAAGCGGGGAGGATTTACAAGTGTGCACCTGTGTGACAGCTTCAGCAGCTGCAGGCACGTCTACAAACAACGCCGGCTCGAAATCTGAAACATTTACGATATTAGGTCTCGGCGCATGCGAAATGTTTCTCTCTCCTTTCTCTCTCTCTCTCTCTCTCTCTCTCTCTCTCCCCCTCTCTCTTTTTTAATGTGAAATATTAAACACGCGGAGGGATTCTTTTGAAATATCGCGTAATTAATTCACGTAACTTCCATACGATTTTATAATCATTCAGTTCTGCGTACTTTTCGCCTTCGTGGAAATTATACACCGCGGAGCGAAATAGACGAATACACTTTTGTTACATACTTTGAATATTACAATCAGCAGTTTGGCTAATTATTACAAATGTTCGATGCGCGCGTACTCCTCCCGGAGAAAGAATATCTTTTAAAAGCTTGGCGTCTCGTTATCGCGTGATGAATTGCAATTACCTCGTTACTCGAGCGCTGTACGTAACACGCGAATATAATTCAGAGTGCGTATAATAATGTGCTGTACACGTAAGAGTGAACGAATGCGAAACTTTCTGTCACTTGCAGCTCGAAAACTGTTTCACTCGCTCGGTCGATAAAGAAAAAACGGCAGAATGGAACGCGAAGGATGCTTAATCGTTGAAAATAATCGTTAGAGACGCACGTAACGATCGAGAGTCGTGTTTCGCGGCGCTTCGCCGTGGGATAAATTCTATAAATCGACTAAAGGCCTATTGCGCGCGACGTCGTGAGTGATTGAACGTGTAACAAGCGAGATCCAAGCGCGAGTTTTTCAACGGCTGCTGAAACGAAGGAAAGAAAAAAGAAACGATCTCAACTTCGAAGGTATGAAATTAAATGAAAATTAGCCAGTTTCTCCTCTTCGCTCTTCCGGCCACGTGACATATGCCGGCTGTTCGTCGAGGTCGTTGTTGCTCTCTTTAGTCCATTTCACCCATACATAGAGAAAGAGAGAGAGAGAGAGAGAGAGAGAGAGAGAAAGGGAGATGAAGAGGCAAAGCGGGGTTCATAATTCGCTGGCGTATTAGCCTGAATCGTGTTATTACACGTCGTCAACGAAGAAGAATACCGCCGAGTCATTAAAATGCAGACGAGCGTGGTAATTAGAGATAGTAAGAGTTTATTAGGGGACGATTTGTCGGTGAAAATCCTCCGTCGAGTAAGACGGAACTCTCTTGGGCGCTGATGGTGCACGTGTTGACCACGTGGTGCGACGTTAACGTTGGAGCGCGACGGATTCGTTGACAGTTTGAACGGCTTAATTACTCGCGGTGAAGGGAAGTAACGGCGCCTGTGAAACGAAACGATGATTTATTGCATGAGAATTGGAAGAAGGCGCTCTTCTTCCTAGAGGGATCGCAGAAATGAAAAATATTGATTTATTTGTGAAAATGAGCGTCCTCCCTCATTTAACAACATATACGTATAACGTAACGATTGTCGTTTGATTAATCGAGACGAAACGAGACTATTCGTTTCAACAGAGAAGTGGGTAATCTATCTGCGACAATGAGTATCTTGCAGTATGACGATGCAGTGACTATACTTGAAAAACTGTCGTTTGGTCCATCGGGAAGAAACGAGAGAGATTTTATTTATTTTAATGAGACAAGCAACTGATCCACATTCGTGGGACTAATCGTAATATTGTTATATCGTAATGCATTTAACGAACGAAGTAATTAAGTAATCTGTTTGTGAAGATAATCGTAATTGATAGACAAAGAGTTTGTCAGCTGATGGATATTATATTGGCGATAAGAATATTTGTTCTTTTAAAAGAGATCCCGAAGTAATTCACGCCGGTCTCCGGGAAATTTCTAATTGCGTATTGCCGAGTTAAACAAGGCTTAAACCTCTTCATACGTCGTTGTTGACGAGGCGACGCAAACACTATGAAATGCACGCGGGGTAAAAGCCCGGCTGGCTTGGCAGAGGGCTAGGTTTACTGCTAATTGCCGTTGTATTACAACGACCAGTCAAAGGCAGCTCTCGACTTGTAGAGTGCCGACCAAACCCCTTCCAACACCCCCCTCCATCCCCTTACTCCCTGCCGGCCTTGCGTTCGCTGCAGCTAGTTGCCTCGTATTATACGCAAAACTCCAACAGATACTCGGCAATAACTGGAACGACGGCAATGGAGCAATAACCAGCCACCCTTTGTTCGATTTCGATCGCTGGCTATCCTCGCCGGTCTGATAATTCACCGGAGAGCAACTGGACGACGATTTTTGAGATTGAAACGAAGAAAATCCCCTTCCAATACTTTCTCTTGTTATTAGATATTCGACGGAAAGAAAAGCGTGGAAGGGTGAAAGAGAGAGAAGAGAAGGGGAAAAGGGGGGAGTAGGAAGCAGAAGGGAACGATAAGAAAGAAAAGATGAACGTGAAGGAGGGTTGAAGCAGAGGCGGAAGAGGAGCACGGAGAAGGGGAAAAAGTGACTCTTAAATAATTTACACGACCGTCGAAGCTTTTTCGCAAATACTTAATGATGGAATTAGCTTTGGGTGGAATAAACATGTGTCCAGTTAACAGCAAGAAAAATATATATTTATTTCGAGACTATATGTGGAACGTCTTTTAGAAGTTGTTCGGTCCAAAGAAGAAATGCGAGTGACCACGTGGAGTGGCATAGCAACAGGGAAGACGTCCCGATAGTACCGCCACAACGGAACAACAGAAAAAAATGAAAACTTTAAAAAATAAAGTGGCGACATCCCTGAGCTCGTTTCTAATGGTTAGCAATCGTTAAAAATTAACTTAAAAATTAACCCCTTGCGCTGGCAACTGACTGCGGACCATAACGAGTGACCTCCAACCGTATACAATAATTCGTCGCTTTCCTTTCATTTTCAACTCGTCGGTACGATATCACCGGACAGTAATTATCGAGAGGTAACAAACTTATCATTTGTTTCTCCACGGCTACGTTTAAGTATATTTGAAACTGAGACAATGTTGCAATTTTGGCGCAAGTGGTTAAAGGATTTCGGTAGAGGGAGAAAAGAACGAAAGAATGGAGGGGGAAAATCTGGGTGAGAAATCTGGAAGCGAGAATCAGGTCGACGCGATCTCGATTTCGGCGAACGATCTCGCTACGATCCGGACATTCATGGGATCGGCCGCTGCGTGAAAAGCAAGATCCGCGCGGCGGTAATTTATTCGACACTGCCAATAGCATTGGCCGCGTTAATCAACCTGTGCGTTACCGGGTCTGCGTTCACGTGGATCACGCGGGATTCTTGAAACGCGGTGAAAAGTGAGCGATCGGGAAGGGGGTGGCTTGGCATTAAGTCGTGGCTTGGCCGCGTGTGTGCGGCAATTTATCACGGCCACGTCTTGACCATTATACGCGCCGCGTGACCGAGCTAACTCGAGAGGTCGACGGACATTAGATTGTGATGGACGCTCGATTACTTTATACGCTTTATTACTTTATTTCCAGAGCGTGGAAACGACCGTAACGTCGTTGCTGTGTATTTCTCTGAAAGCCTCCAAGAGTAGTGAGGGGGGAGAGGAAAAGGAAGAGAGAGAGAGAGAGAGAGAGAGAGAGACGAATAACAAATTAATGTTCTTTTAACTGGCTCGATGTTATCGAGCGCGGCGCGACTCTCGTTGAAATTTTCTTTCTCGCAGGAAGAAGGATGTCGTATTGTCGAGGCTGGCGAACGATGCTCGACGCGAAATCGATTAAACGGCGCTGGTAATTTTGAGTGACGCCGGTTGATTAAATTTCTGATTCTGTTGCTAAATATAGCTCGACTCTCGGTTATGCGATTAATTCGTTTCACTTTATTATTTCCTCCCTCGTTCTGTTCCTCATTTCTCTCTCTCTCACACACACACTCTCTCTCTCTCTCTTTTGCTCTGTTCCTCTGTTCTCCCCGGACACGGATGTGCTATTTGTTCCGCGTTTTGCGACGCAATGCTGGATTACCGTAGGATTATTCCCATTCTGTTTGGTTTTCCGAATTTGTTTCGGTGATCGTTGTAACTTCCACTTTTGGGGTTAATCGTGCGGACACGCTGGTCGCACTGATGTGCCCTTTATTCGTTACAGCTGTAACCCCCGTGGCTGTATTTAACCTGTAGTTTACATTTAGTAATATTCGAAACACGCGCGGGGGAGGGGGGGAGGAGGAGGTTTTGTTTTCACACATTCTCACGTGCTTGCATTTTCGGGCAATTACGTCGAAGCGAGTCGCCGTGTGCGCGAAACTGTTTCGCGCGACTCCGACTTCGACTGAACGTTTCGAATCTTCGTTTCGTCAGGTGTCTGTCAATTACCTGTCCAAACTCGACCCATTTACCGCCTTGTTAAATATATATATATAGAAGTACTACCGTACTATATCACTTTAGCACGAGAGAAATGCATTATCGATTTTATGGTTGAAATCAAATCTGTCAGATGGTTTCCACGCGAGTTTCTGCAATTGATAATGTCGTTTTGCAACGATTCAATATTCTCTTCGAAACGAGAGCCTGAACGAAAAACGGAGTAAAACGAAACGGCTCGTAAGACCGGCAGAACGTACCGTCCACGTTGACAGCGAGCGAAATCTTAATCAGCGTAATCGAGGAACGAACAGAGCGTGCAACGTTCCGAGGCCCCTCGGAACAATCGCCGCAATGATTCTGCAATAAACAGGCTCGTCAACGAACCCACCGCCATCACCCTTCCGGCCTTTATCTCTTTATTCTCTGCCTGCCGGTTCGTAACTTCGTTATACGCGAACTCCGCCGTTCGATCGGCTGATCGAAATCTGAAACGAATCGCTCGAAATCACCTGTTCCTCGCCCATTGTCTTTTTGTCCTCTCCTCCTATCACCTTCCCTCCCACGATGTGTTTTCTCTCTGTCTTGAAGGAAGCAGAGAAAAAGGAAGAGAGAGAGAGAGAGAGAGAGAGAGAGAAAAGAAGAAAGGAGAAGGGGAAATATTCAGAGCGTACGTGGACCATGTCCCATGGCAATTAAGCACGGGTACGGGACGTTACGTTTGGCAGATCTCGAAGGAAGAGCCGCTCTTAGAGTAAGATCGGGATC
Source organism: Tetragonisca angustula (assembly GCA_036937485.2). NCBI lineage: Eukaryota > Metazoa > Arthropoda > Insecta > Hymenoptera > Apidae > Tetragonisca > Tetragonisca angustula. The sequence continues at coordinate 418,875 of JAWNGG020000008.1, read as the reverse complement.
TTAAAAGCGTTTGAAGCGCCTCACCTGCCCCAATCTGCATAATGAGAGGCGTCCATTAGCCAGCGTGGATTGAACGAGGCATCGGGAGAAAGGATGCTGTTGCCTTGGGAGCGCGCGCTGTCAGCCACCTCGAATAATAACTATCGATTACCTTTACGAACAGCGTGGTTACTTTGTTGCCCAATCGCTGTCAGCCTTCGATATCCGGCTCGATATATCCACGTCGACTTTTCCCCCACTCTTGACTGTGCCGTTTTCGCGAATTTTTCGTTACCAACTCGCCGATTGACCCGCGACAGGCCGAGAGGGGGAAAGATCATTCTCACTGGGCAATTTCACGCAATTACGACAGCGGGCTGAGAAAATTAACGAGAAAGAACGGCAATTTTCTATTATAACGAGGAATATTTTCCTCCTCTGATTGCGTTGTAATTTATTAAAGAGCAAGGGTTTCTTTTTTTGAATTGAAACGTGTCATTGAAAGTGTTATACTCTCGAGTTGCCGGCACCTTCTCCGTTAGAACGATATCTGTTTTCCAAATTAATTGTTATTTGTACGACGAGGAGTCGCTCTGCAGCGCGCTACTCTCAGCTCGCTCGTGCTATTAGCTCGTGAAATTACGAAATTAAACGTAGTCATTGAAAATAATATTCTTACGTTTTGCAAATTAATTGTCATTTGTGCGACAAAATATTCTTTACGCTACAATGTGCTCTACTTTCGATTCACTCTTAATTCTGTTAATTCGTAAAATTATCACGTAAAATTATCAGTCCAGGTGGTTGCAAGCTGAACTTTTTCAAATCTGAACCACACTCGATCCCTTCGTTTTATAATCGATCGTGATGACCGGGACGTGACACGTTTGCATTAACCTTTTACGCTCGACTGTCCCTTCTGAAGGAACATCGTGCTTAACTCTAGTTAACAGCTCGGACTTTCTCTTTTTATAATTTGCTGATATAATGAAAGCTAGAGAGAAAGCTATGACAACGACGTAAGGAGAGCAAAAAAATTTCAGAAAGAAGGAATTTTTGAAGACAGTCCTTTGAGTCAATAACTAGACTTCCCGTTGCTTCTTGCGAAAGTTTAAAAAATGATGGTGGATATTATTTTTCCAGAGATTGAAACTATGTATCGTTAATTTATATATATATATATATATATATATATATTATACTTGTTCTACTAAACCCGCAATGCACGTTGATGATTGCTTCAAATTTAAAAGACATCACACGTTCGAAAGATATAATCGAAATCTTGTGTTAAACTCGAATGATTATTCCCAGTGCTATACCGTTTTAGATGATACAAAAAAAAAAAGAAAGAAAAAAAAAATAAAAACGTTCTTAATAATCAAATTCAAACAAAGCTGTTAAGTCACTATTTCCACGCCGAAATGATCGACAATCGGCAAATCTTGGTGAGATAGTCTACCAACGATAACTTTAATTCAATTTCAATCGACTATCGCGAAACGCTTCGTTTTAAAAAAATTAAAAGTTCACGTTCGAACTCGAGTCAGGATCGATATCAAATTCCCGTACTAACTGCAACGTTCACCTCCGTTCAGAGGAGTTTATTACTCGCGGTTCTTATAATTTCTCCCCTTCGACTTTGCCTGTAAATCAAGCAGCGGCCGAGACGTTGCGTTACACCTCAAGTGGATGACCTCATTACTTCTTCACGCGGACCCGCTTCAATGTTCCACGGTAGCGCTCACGCGAGTCCAAAACCTTATTTATATTGTACCACCAGGTCCCGTGAATGTTTGAAAAAGTTTATGTCGTGCGCGTCTCCTCCTCGTTCCTTCCACCTTCCTAACCGAGACGTCATGCTATGTATTATTTGCGTATCCAGAGCCGTGCAATTCGTAGATTGCATTTTAATCGGCCGGAAGGGGGAACAAGAGAGGCAGAAACTTTCCCTCGTCCCGGAGAAAATTTTACCTGGACACCGGGGATGAAAATATCGTGGGAGAGAGACGCCGCTACCTTCGAAATATCTCGACACTCGCCCCTATTTCACGAACTTATGTACTTTAATTAATTAGGGTAGGTGCGCGCAGTAAATTTTATAGAAATGCAGCGACGAGCCAAAAACTGAACACGCACGTATGGATTTTTAACACTGACGATATTTCGTCGGGTGTTTTGCACGTGGAATACGAAAAAAAAGAGCGTAAAAAATACGTACGGTTTTCGTGAGATGTTTCGGTTTTCTAAAAAAAAAAATTTTACCACCTTGTTAGCATCGCTGCTGCTCTGGCAAATATAAATTGTTTCCGCTTCGAGTCGGCTTTGCACCGTGATTAATTTAAATGAAAAACTGTCAATGGCTTAAACTGTTACAACTTCGTTAAAAATGATCATGTAACAATCTACTTAGTCTCGTTTTAAAACGTAAAACTTTTGTTTTACGCTACGCTGGATTCGTTTTGGTTTTTTTTTTTTTCAAGATGTTTTAACACCATGTAGCAAATGGAAATTTTAAAAAAAGGAAGGAAAATTGTGAAAACTCACACACGCGTAAAAATCCTGAAAAATTTTATTCACGACTAAATCCATCGCGGTCTTGAAGATTAAACTTTCCCATTTGCAACAAATTCTTTCTCGCATTAAACTTCGAAATTCGAAAAATCCCAACGCTTCGTCGTCTAACCCTAAAGTTCAATAAAATTTCAAGAAAGAAAAGGAAAAAGAAATCGCGCAGCAAGTTTTAAGGGATCGTTGCGAAAAGGAAATTTCAATTTTCAAAACCGTGGTGGATCAAGTTACGAGGAAAATTTTTCAACGTTTTTACAGACGTTTGGATTTTTACAATTTTGCCAGAGTAAACTCGTGTGCATACAATGCTTTCTCACGCGCTTGTAACGCGTGATGCAAAAATATATCTTTGGAAGAAACGAACTCGGAACAATCAAAGCTTGGATGCTCTACAAGCTTTAAAACGAGAGCAAGTCGCATTCCACCAAGTTATAACAGTCTAGTTTAAAGCATCGACAATTTTTCGTCATTTCGTATTTTGTTTGTTTGATACTTCCAAATTTCTTAATTTGATAAATGATAAAGGTACGTCCGTAGTAACCAATTTTTGCCCATTTTTTGAAATAAACAATTTAAATTTCTTGCCCGCCGATCCCATTTTCTCGAAATGGAGGTGGAGTCAGCTGTTTCGCTAGATTTTCGTCCGCGTAGTCCCGATCTACTTGGCTTAATCTACTTATTTCTGTAGAGGCAAGCTCGCCGAGGTCGTCCAGTCCGTGGCCGACGAAAAAGTATATAAGAACGGAATAATTTAGCCGAACGAATCAAGTGTATCCGCCGGATTGAAGTATTCTTTCCCGCCAGCAGGTTTCAATGGCGCAATTAAGGCATGAACGAGGAGATTATGGCGTTAAGAAGCCGAGCCTCTTAACCCTTACGAGACTAATGGGACAATACGTCCCAAGGTAACTTTCAGAAAGATTGCTGGCCGGCTGCAATTTTTTCCGGTACCATTGAGACCTACCGTGATGTATTATCTCATTAAACGTGCGATATATTATCGTTGAAAAAGTTTACGAAAATTTATAGGTATTTTTTTGCAATGTGCGCTCCAGTGCGCTGCAATTGGGCAAACGAAACTTCATTACGTCTCTCTCGTTCTTTTCGCGCTGTGCTTCGAACTTTGCGTCGTCGACTTTTCTTTTCCAAAGAAATAAATCACCCACGAACGCAAGAGAATCTCAAAGAGATTCTTTCGAATTCCGAGTGCAGGTTATTTTTTGTAACTCTAGATGCAACGAAACTGAACTTTGGAAGAAAATGTGAAAATCGTTTCAACAACGTGCCAGAAACCAGAAAGTTCATTTTCAATAAATTGAACGAATTAAGCATTCTACGTTTCAAACTCCCCTCTCGGAAGAAGGATCCACCTTCAATCTGACATTAGCCCGAAGTTCCAGCCACGCCAGTCCATAAACGCGTTGAATTATAGTTTAAATTAGAAACGTCCCATTTCGAGCGGCGCAGATTTACAGGCGGCCATCACGAAGCGCCGTTCAGGACGTTACGGCCTGAAACTTTCAGAAATAGCATAATCCGATCGCCGCGTAAAATTTACACACACCCGAAAACCGGTTGGATAAACATACAAAAATCCCCTTCAAATAGAATCGTTTAACGAGCCCATAAATCCCATCTTCCCACCTACCCACCATTCCTCCCACCTCTAACATAAGAGAGACTGCTTCTGCCTCTCGTTTTTTCGCTGGCCGTTCGTCCCGTTCAATTTCACTGAAAATCTAGCCGTCTCGTAACTTTCCTCCCGGCAAAACAATATCCCTCTTTCTCTCTCTCTCTCTCTCTCTCTCTCTCTCTCTCTCTTTCTTTTCTATATACGCGGCGCAATTATTGCACGAGGTGTTGATGGTGCGCGCGTTCCTCCAAAGAGTGCATACGAAAGTAAGCTTAAAAGGGACGACGCGACGGCGCGCGCGGCGGTACGAAGAAGGTGGAGAGAGGAGGAGGAGGAGGAGGAGGCATTGTCGCGTAGCGGGCCAAAAGAGGGAAGGATCGATCGATCGATCGATCGATCGATCGATGGTCGAGGAACACCGTGGCACACCGAGGGGGATGGGTGAAGGGAGTGTGAGGGGGGAGGACAGAGAGTATAGGCCTTCCATTAGCTTTCATTTGTTTGGACAGCCGGTACCGTGTCTCGATCTTAAGAGGGATAGAGCCGGGCTATAGAGCCCGCGGGAGGGGGGTGGGTTTGTTTTCTATCGATACGGTGACCGATCGAAGCTAGTCGGAAGTCCCGATTAGCATCGTGGATTCCGTGGCTCGCTTTGAATCCGCTCCTCGACCCTGCTGCCGTCTCCCGTTGTACTCCGTCGCTTCTTCTATTTGGTCGATTGCCTGTCCCGCGACCACTTTGTCTATTATTTCGGCCCGGGGTTTGTTCGCGGCTACTCTTCGAAGGCTCTGTGTATTTCACCGCACTGTCGCTCGTACAGCGTGTGTGTGTGTGTGTGTGTGGGTGCACTTTGCTTAGAAAATTCGACGCTCGCGCGATTTTGTCGGATAAGAAGGAAAGAAATGCGAGGAAGAAATTGCACATACCGGGCGAGTCGTTTAAGATTGGACTCATTTTCTGAAGTTGAAACGGCTTGATCGTGTCGAGAAATATTTCGGGCAAAAGTCGAATGGCTTCGAAAAGGACAGTGATTGATATTTTTGATAGTTGGTGGGTAGAAGATATCTTCTGAATTGATACCTTCTTTTTTATAGAGAACGACGAGTTGACTCGAATAATTATGTTAAACAAAATATTTCGCAAACTTTGCCTTGAAACGCTTTCTTCTATGCGTCAGCGTTAAAAAACAATAATTACATCCTCCCGAAATTATTTAACTTTTCTCTCAAACATTTCTGGATATGATTAATCGTTTCGAAAATATTTCAGCTCCTAGTCAGAGTATTGTTTAGAAGTTAATAGTTAGCTCTAGGCCTTGATATAGGTATGGAAACAATAGGTTTAGAAAATTAGAAATGAGAAAAAATAGAATATATCATAATAGAATTATGCATTATCTATTGATGCTTAGCTCTCCAAGTGTTGTTTGGAAGTTGATAGTCAGCTCTAGGTCATACAAATAATGAATTTAAAAAATTAGAAATGTGAGGAAATAGAGTGTACTATAATAGAATTGTATGTTATCTAAAAATGACTGGTTGGCATTAGTCATTCTTGTGTTTCGATGCGCAGAAATTAGGGAGATATTTGCATTATAAAGTATAAGCCCATTCAGCTCATTTGCTGGAGCGGAAGCTTGCCAAAAAGCATCCTCGCGGTGTAAGTACAGCGTAATCTTCATTACACCTCACAGAGACGTGCAATTTCTACGTATTTCCGCGCGATGTTTTCCAACCCTACATCTCCTCCTAGTTACGCAATTGTTGTAATTCGCGCTGGTTACACCTATCAGAAGTTCTTGAAGAAAGTTCGAAGTTCATCGGGAGACGAATCGCGATTACTTACAAAAATCGATCAACTTCTCAGAAGGTAATATCACGAACTTAGGTACGCGCGAGAACGATCTTTCAAATTCTCACCTGAATAAATTCGATTGTTTAAACAAAAGTTGTGTCTGTCCCGATAGAGCAGTTTCATTACTTACACTCTTTACGTATTTTCTAACATGCACGTGTATCCTCGATTGCTTAACAATGTCGAGCCACGCTCGTGACAATGTAAGTCGAAATCGAACAAAATTAACAAGTGTCAATTGTAAATAACGTTTCAACGTTTCGTATCTGAAACGTAAAAAAAAATCGCGTGAAATATCACTCGAAAGCGTGACGTAAATAATTGAGATGAAAGTGTCACGCGCGAGAGTATATTTCGCGGGAGTGCGAACAATGGAGGACGTGAACGGGAGTATCAGTTTCGAAAGGAGCCACCGTGTGCATGGACCGAACGGTGCTTTCAGCGTCGTTCGGACGGTCCGGCCATTAACCCAAATTAGTCTTGCAAGTGCTCGGCGCCTTTTCGATTCCACTCGAAAAGAATCGCCGGCAAGCGGAGCTCGCGCCTTTCCGCGACGCTGAAAGAGGGCCAGCAGGCCGAGAGAGCGTCTCTCGAGGAGATCGAGGGACACAAGAGCCGGAATCGTCGAATCCTATTTTCAGCGATCGATATCGCGCGTGCCCGCGCGAGAATAAAGCTGTCGCGAGACAGCCGCCTCGGTGGATGCCTCGCCTCGGAGCTAACGTGTGTGTATGCATGTGTGTGTGTGTGTGTGTGTGTGTCAATCGGCTGAAGCGACGCGGTTAAGTGGTTAACATGCCCCCGAGATTAGAGAGTAGAAACGACGATTTAAGAGCTGTCGTTCGCCGTTAAGATGTTTTCATTAGTGCAAGCTGCGCGCGTGTTCGCGTTCGATCGACCTTTTAGCTTCCTACCCTCCACCAATCTACGTTAAACGATCTTTTTACTCCTTTTACCGAAGCTGAATCGCGTTCAGTCAGGACGGCGAAAGTTGCAAATGTTATGTTCGTGAGCTACGAGTTGATATAAAATCGCATTACAAATTACAATATGCAACTACCAGAGACTTGGATGCATCAACAAAAACGTACCATTTGCTTTGAACGTAACAATTAAATGCTGATCTAACCACACACACACACTGTTAATTGTACGTGTACAATTATATTACTTCAAACGAAAAATTTTCTTGTTCAATTTACGCTACGCAAATAGTACGTAAATATAGTACGGACGGGACAATAGATTTATATTTCCAAGGAATTTCCATATAAATTCCCTATAAACGAGCAAACATCCTTAATCTGCTAATACCAGTGGTACGTAGCTGACTAAAGAGGACCAAGGATGTTTGTGCATTTGTAACAGTGATGGATAATGGAGTAAGGATGTTGGTCTATAGTTACGGACTATCTCGAGAACTAGCAACGTGTTCTTGCAGTAATCACTCGTAGTACTTCCCTTTAAATTTTCGTATATTGCCCCGTACAATTTGCATGTCTAATGAGAATGTACCGTCTCAGCCCTTATCGTTGGCCCTTAACCGCGACACGCGCGAGTATCTCAACTTTCTTTGGAAAAATTCCGCGCTCTTGCTACGTGACATAGTGATCGTTTCGTGTACCACGAGAATGGAGCATTCATCCAACAATGCCTTCGACACGAATCGCCGGCTGATTGAATCTAACGATCGCAATTAATTAGCAAAACGATCTGGCCGGCGAGAGAGCGCGCGATCGATATAATTTTCCCTTCCTCCGGCATCGCAACCCTCGCTGTTTACATATCGCGCGTCCCTCCACTCGTTCCCGTCGCTCAACAAAAAAAAAAAAAAAAAAAAATGGGAGAAAAATCTTGCCCGATTAAATCGCGACCGCGGCGTGTTGCTCCGTTGCAATGAATTGGCCACCGAATTGTAGACGCGTTGTAATCGCTACATAGTCGATCAATGAAACACGCCTCTTGTAAACTAGCCGGTCTTCTTTCGACTCGTTAGCAGAATATCATTCACAACTCAAAAAAACACACATGCTCATTACGCGCGATACGAGTTGTTGGAGTTGAATTCAGGAACTAGATCGCGTTACGTTTACCAAGTCTCTCGAAGACACTTTCTAATTTATTTTATATTTATTTATGTAATAAATTTATATTATGAAACTTTGAGGAAGGACTCTGCGATCTACTCGTCAGCGTCACTCTACGGAGTGAAAAACGATCGTTTCGGAAAGTAGCTCGATGATCTTCTATCGCGACGACAACGACGATCGCCGTCGAGCCAGAATCGTCGTCGAATTTGTCCGCGGGATAAACGCTAAATAAAATCGATCTGGTCGGCAATATTCGCGGTTCGTTTGACAGGGGGGAGGGAGGTTGGCTCGCGGGGGTGAGATGAAAATTCGGCCGGCCATTAATTCCGGCCCGTAAAATAAGCTTCTTACGAGCGTCGGTTATCTGGCCGCCGGTGCAAATACACCGCAAGGATAATAGAAACATCGTTCGCTTAATAACGGGACGCGATAGCGCCGGAGACAGGGCCATTTTCGCGCAAATGCCTGGCCGAAGGTTAGGCCTGTGTCCCGGAGACTGCTCCAACCTCTCCCCCTCCCCTCCCCTCCCCCCGCCCCCTGCTTTGCCGGTTTCGCTACTCCCAAGGATGAACACGCCAGGTAGACACGGCCCTGAGGCAACACCGGCGGACCTTGATAAGCATTCAGATTAGCGTGACGCCTCGAATGTGTTTACGTTTAATTACGCTAAGAGTCTCCATTAGGCTGGACCGCTGCCAGCTTCAATTCGGAGACCGGTCTGTTTTGCCCGAGTGTAGATGCACCCACTTAACTTCTTTCTCCCCTCTTCTCTCTCTCTCTCTCTCTCTCTCTCTCTCTGTCTATCTATCTATCTATCTATCTATCTATCTATCTATCTATCTGTTTCTCCGTGTCTGTTGATCGTGCTTCACATGCCAGCTCTTCGTTCGTTCTCCACCCCCTTTCATCCCTCCTTCGTGCTCCTTCCTCGTTCATCGTTACATCCCTGCTTTTCTCCTCGACTCCATACGCGTCCTCCTCTGTCTCGTAGATGGAGAAGTTGAAATCTTCATAGACCAGTATAGCTCGATATCGCGTGTCCGAAGGAGTTGTCCCAAGGTTTTTCAGTTTCTTTTTTTATTGGCGATCTTCGAGTGACAGTCGCGTCGTTGCCGAAACGTTGCCCGTCTCACTCGTGCTATCTCAATGGCGATCGATATCGGTTCGGTGTGCTGGTTCGCTTGAGCGAAAATACGCGTCAAAGGGTGTTCGCACGAATATTTCGATAATCGTCTCGCTTGAGAAGGAGGCGAGTTTCTTTTGCTAATGAGACCGGCCACGCGTACTTAAGCGATCGAGGGGGGGATTTTACAGGTGAATTATTGATTTTAAATAAGCCGCTTTCGAGCACCTGTAATCTTCTGTGACCAAGGCTTCCTCGTATATCGATCCATTTATGAGTTCTCGACTTTCTCTCGTTCTGCACGTTCCAACTTGCCTGCGATGATCGTCAAATATTCAAATTAACCGGCGATCGCTGGCTTAAATATACGTATATCGATAATGTTCGAAACGTCTAACGAGAATTTTCATTCTCTCTCCGCAACTTGCTCATTTGCAACTTACGTTCTTCAAATTGCACGTCAGAACGAATCTTGCCACACTTGTTCCGCTTGTTAAAAGTTTCGTCGCGACAAACCTACATACGTACCTCGCCGTGAAAAGTACAAAAGGGTGAAACGATCCTTCGTTCCTCCCTAGTCAGTTCTCAATTTGTGGACAATGACCGCAAATCGAATTACCAACAATCGCGTCTAAACGCAAAAGCGTGTCGAGTTACGCAGCCAATGTTCCTCCATTTGTAGCGTCGATACGCACCGGCGCGGGACAGATGACTTAGCAACAACGTAACGAAGGCTCTCCTCCCCCTTCGTGAAGAGTAACGCGAAGGAAGCGTGCGCGCTTGGTACAGGGAGAGACGGTGGAGAGACAGGGGGTAGAGTTGGCGGAATTTAAAAGCGCTTTTAGCTTTTAGCCCGGGCGATACCGCTAAGAAAACGTTTTAGCGGATTTCATTTGCTCGTCGTCGCGCTCTCCGCGTACTGCTGGGGTCCTGAGATGGATCTCGGAAGAACGACGGCGTGGTTTAGAGTACGGGGGGGAGGGGGAGGGGGGAGGGAGGCCAGGCGGGCCGAGGAAGAAACGCGCCCGGCAAAAGGGTGAGAAAAAGAGGCGGCGGTTGCTCCGAGGGACTCCTCGGCAACACCGGTTATTAAGTAGATGCTACATCGGTGGATGAATATTTAAGACGTTCAACAAGTTGCGGATTTTTCTTTAATCAGCCTTTAACCCCGGCCCTCCAACCTCTCGCCGCTCGGCTTGCTCCGCCGTTACAGCGGCGCGGCCGACTCGGGCGGAAAGATTCGAGGAATCTCGCCGCTCTTTGTCGCTTGACAAAGCTGCCTCGCAACCGAAACCAGGCACCCTGGATGAATCTCTTCCCTCCCTCTCCGTTGATGCGAAGATTTTCTTTAATTCGCGCTGATTGCCGGGATTAGCTCTCCCTGACAATGAGCGAGAAGGCGATCGCCAGACGAAACTGTGCCGGAATAATCCTAAATGTCTGCTTCTTCCACGTTTGTAAAATAAACAAAATATTCGCTTTATATATATACGTAACTTTTTATTTATATTAATAAATTTAAATTATATATAATTATACAATTATATATACAGGGTGTTTCGTAACTTGTGGGAGCTGAAAAATAATGAAAGAAAGCCCTATCTGTCTTCGTTTGTGAGATATAATGAATTCTCTGTTTTAATTACTTTTACAAAAGATGCAAAGAAATGACCACCTTGCATTTGAAGACCAGCCTGCACGCGTCTTGTCATTCATCTGGTTACTCTCTCCATCGTTCCTGGTGTTTCTCGAATTTGTCGGAAGCCTTGCTCTATTCTATTTCGTAGTATTTCAGCATTTTCGATCGATGTTACGTATACAATTGATTTTGAATGTCCCCACAAATGAAAATCTAATGGATTCGAAGGAGAACGAGCAGGCCGTGCAATAGGACCTCCACGACCAATACATTTATTTGCAAAGTGTTGATTTAAAAATTGCCTGGCCACTCGGCTAAAATGCAGCGGAGCTCCATCATGCATAAACCGCTAAAGTCTAATATCGACTGGAACTTCCTTTAACATTTCATGTAAACGCGTGCTCAAAAAGTCAACGTACTTTGTGCCTGTTAGTTTCCTCTCAAGAGAAAAAGGTCGAGTTAAAAATTTGTCAATTATTCCCGCTCATACGTTTAAACTAAACTGGTGTTGATGTCTTGAATGCACAATAACGTGTGGGTCTCCTTAATCCCAATTATGATTATTATGAAAATTGAATATACCATCCCTGGTAAAACTAGCTTACTAGAGTTTGCTCTGTTTATCAATTCATTATATGACTTTTTTTCACTAATTTTAGGCGTACAATCAGCTTCCAAAGTGGGTCCCACAAGTTACGAAACATCCTGTATATACATTTAATCAATGAATACTTTATTTATTTTACAAATGTAGAAAGAGCAGAATTTTAAGATTAACCATTCTGACACAGTTTTGTCTGGCAAAGGTATAAAATCAGCAGATTTATTTTCTTTGTTAATAATTATTTATGACGTCTGGCATACTCATATAACATGTACGTATGTTTGTATTGCGCGTTCTTTCTTGCGCGCGAATGAAAGGCGAATTTTCCCACGAGGGACAAATGCTAGATATATTGTCCATTTTGTTCGACTATCTTTTGCCACTTTTTAGTCAACTTCAAAGTTCTTACCTTTTTCGACAAGTGGCAGCCCCGAGAACGATTTGAGGTTCTCGTCAGCGGTGAAACTCACCAAACGAGTTCTAACAGTCTGTCTGTAGTTTCAAGACTTTTTCACCGTACACGTCAGATAATTTTTTATGAGCTTGCACAGCGAGCGTTTTTTCCTTTCATAATAAATAGTACAGCAAAATACGACGAAAATGTTCCTTGTTGATTTTCCATTTTGATATCGACGCCGAGCAAACAATTGTTAACGAAATCGTGCATTTTCTTCTTTTTTTTTTAAAAAACAAGCTTGAACAATCGGCTATCAGATTACACGATGAATCCGCCGTTTAAAATGAAGTTGGTTTCGTTTGAGAAAAAGGGAGGAAAAGAAAAACACAATTACTTTTTGGCCTTTTAGGAGCATAAATTGTAGTTCTTTCTGGAAGCGTAGAAAGAACGGGGAAAGCGGAGGCGAACAGAAATTTCTATGCGCGCGACAATGCGCGAACAATTATTTCTTAAGAAAAGTATGAGTATCACGAACTGTCTTGAATTACGCGGTACTAATATAATAGTTACTCGAATGGATTTTTAATTATCGCCTCGATATCGCTTCGATAACGAAATGAAATACGTACGAGGTTTCATTTAAACGGAGATTGCTAATGGAATCGGAAGTTTTCCTGGTCGGTTTCGCCCGGGCTTACATTTTCCGAAGTTTCTAATTATTATATCACAAAGCCCGATCGTAATCAATCGACAGACTCGTCGAAGTTAGTTAGCTACTTATTATAAATTGTTCGCTGCAGTACGCAGCTAATAGCCGACCCGACTCGATCACGCCGGTAAGTTAGTTTTAACTTCAATCCAGGTTAACGAAGGTTGAAACGTCCGTTCCTATCGAACCCGAAGGAAAAAGCCGTGATTGCGCCATTTATTCCACGTTTAATATCGTTCTTAGAAAATGGAACGCGTCGAGGATGCGCGCGGTTCTAACGCGTTTCGTTTCGTTGTGTAATGAAAGGCGCGCGAGTGCCCTTTAACCTTCCAACTACGAACGAGACGAGTTAACTCGTCTCGTTCAGTCAACGCGTTAATTTCTCTGCTGCGAGACTTTCCAAAGGTGACGTTTCATTTTTGCTCGTTCACATATGATTTTACATTTCGTTTTCGTAAATCAACTTCTCGCAGTCGAGGTTCAACAAGCATGACAATGATATTACTTTGCCATCTCGATCGAAGCAAATCCACTCGCAATTTCGGAAGATTTCATCCACTCTTGTCGACTTTTATTCTCAAGGTTATCGTAAACTTTCTCAAAATGGTTTGCACTGTTTGAGACTCACCCCTCCCGACGCTTCTTAAACTCCACGTCGGTTTTTACTGCGTCATAACGCGTCGATCGAGCGAAGCCAACTCGCGGAAAGGTGGTCAAATTCTCGAGTGCAACTAGGAGTTGCAAATTCACCCCCTCGCTCCCCACCCCACCCCCAGTCTCACCCCTTGGCCGCGCTCGCAGTGATTTAAATATGGCTCGAGCCAGCCGGATCGATCGATTCCCCTGTCCATCTGCTGGATTGGTTCGTAGCAGGGGGCTGGGAGAGAAGGGGGCTGGGGCTGGGGGAGGGGGGGGGAGGCAGGAGAGAGAGACAGGTCGACGGACAATCGGCAAGAATGAAGTTTTATTTGCCCTGGTGTATTACTGTTCGTGAGATGGCCGTCTCTCCTCCAGCCATCTCCTCACGTCTTTGCTTGGTTTTGGCGTCTCGCGCCGCCGGTAACCGATTTCGTGGGTGGCTGTTCGCGGCAAGGTCCGCGAAACCTTTGGAGCCCGGATCCCTAGGGCAAATAGTTTTTCCTCGATATCCGTGGGCCAGAAACAAACAAGATTCTTTATAGAACCACTCCTCCGTAAGTACATCCCTCCAGCTCTCTCTAGCGCCTTGCCCCTTCCACTCGCCGAAGCGCCAGGTCCGTCTCTGCCTACGCGATCGCGCAAACTTCGCTTGTACGTTGCGAGGTTATACTGGCGAGTGTGTCGGTGTACGGGGGATTTTAGTGATAGGATACGTACATATCTGTATTTCTTAAGAGATTGCGCGGCGTGTTTCACCGGGTGTTAAGGATTTTCTGCTGCCTCGTTTGTCGAAACTGTGACTCTGAATTGAACGCGGGGTAGTTTGTTCATCGAGAATACAAGTACGATATACAAGTTGCAAGATTCTACTGTGACTATATGTATTTTTATCGTTCGACTCGATAACACTTTCTCCGAAGCTTTTGTTAGCTTCGTATCGTGATGTCTCTGTTATTATCATTGTCAAATGCTTGAAAAAAATCGTTTTCACGTTGACCTGTGCGTAACCTTTAACCACTTATTTCAGAAACACCCCGTATGTAGCAACGCTACGACTAGATTCCTCTTCCACACGTCGCCCTCTCTGTACTCTCGTACACGTTTTGCTCGTGTCGGTTCGCTCGCGTGCTCTGTCGCGTGTGTATATGTCTCTCTCTCACTCACTCTCTCTGCCTCTGAATGGACCGTACACACACGCTGGCGCGTTGTTTGCGCGCGGCCGCAACAGCTAGCCAAAGTAAAGTAAGCTTTTAGCGGAGTGGCTGATTTATCAATGTATTTATTCCGAGATATTGAATTCATCTAGTTAAGTAGTGCTACCAGGGTCGGTCGACTCTGCGTCCTTCCTCTCTCTCTCTCTCTCTCTCTCTCTCTCTCCCCCTCTCTCTCTCCCCCCCCTTTCTCTCTTTCCCTCTCCCCACAGCTATTTTCACCTATAGCCAAACCATACTCCCCTACGTTCCTGCATCCTTCACCACGAATTATTCTCGGCCGAATTCTCCTCGCGCAACAAACTTCCCCTCGTTCAACGAGAAATTTCTTAAACGCGAGAAATCTTCTCGTTTATCGGCATTTGGAGAATTTTTACAGTTTATAGACAATGGGTTTCACTCTTTATTCAACTAACAGATATTGGACGAAAAACATTTCAATCCTTCTCCCGTTTGATTTTCTGAAATTGTACACCATTAAATCCACAATTGAACGTCTCGAAATGCGGGCAATTCGGTTTTATCGAGCTTTCGTTGCCGCGAAACAAATCGTAGGACAAGACCGGCGTAACAGAGACTACGAAGAACGTAAATTCTTTCAATTTCTTACACGCACGGATCCCTCTTCCCCGCCTTCTTTCTCTATTTTCCATCACGGGGCAAAGTTTCGGTCGGATGGCTACCCATTGGAAATTACTTTTCCAAGGGGGTAGATCTCCGCGTAGGCGTACGGCACGCCGCGGCGGGAGGGATGGCTCGACTTATTGGAATTTTTGTGCCGCGAAACTGGGACGAACTGGCAGTCTAGTTTACAAATAAGCTTCGGACGGCTTCGCGCGAGGTGTCGGCTCGTCTCTCTCCCCAATCCTTATTGTCTCGATTCGTTCGCGCGACTTCTTTCCCTTCCTCGTCTCTTTCGAACAGGTTAGACGGCCCCGTCTTCTCGCTGTTTATTCGATTTTACGTGTTGTTTTACTTTCGGCCCAAAAAGCGGCCGGGATCGGGTCACTTGTAACAAAGTTTTGTAATTTAATCTGACGGCGTAACATGGTTGAGTGCCGGACGAAATTTCGCCGAGGACCAACCCCCCTGTCGTAGACATTAAGTGCCATACGCGCAAGCTTTTTACTTGAAACGTTTCTATGGCAATTGGCCGGCTGATCAAATGCGTCGCGTTACGATGTGTTCTTTTCTTTTTTTTTTTTTTTTTGTTTTTTCTCTTCCCTCTTTCGGTGCTTTTTTTTGGGGGGGGGGGGCGGACGTGTCTTTGAAGCGGTGTTTCCAACAATATTTAGGCACACGCGCTGCGAAAACATTTTGTTGGGGTGAGATGGTCGAGTGAGAGTTAGAGGTTGATTTTTTCGAAACGTGGAGCAATCGTGTCTTTTAATCGACAGTCGTGCAAACGTGTCTGTTAATACTTATTTACGAATGACGCCATTTGCCGTCAAATGGAATATTACAAAAGTAATAGAACAAGCCTGATATTTATTATTGTGACTTAAAAATTTTTAAACTGTGGCATCAAGAAAGTGGAATATAAACTCGGAAACAATATTTACGGAGGATGTGGAAACTGATAGTGACATTAGCATTAATAGTGACGAGGCACGAGGACGAATATTTTAGGAGAATTAGGAGAAATATATTAAAAATTTCTATGTCTATTGTTCAAGCATGTGTATTCTCAATTTTATTAATAATGAACCGAATGAATCAAATTAATCATTAATTAATAAATTAATGAATCGAATCAATTATTAAATTGTAATAATTAATGAAAGGAAATTTTCCATTTTATTTAGTAAACTGAAGACTATGATTAATGTATCATTTAATTTATCCAATGTATTATTTGATTTAATAAATACAATAATAATTACTTTATGAATCAACATGAAAAAGTATTTTTCTTCTTTTCAATATTTATCAATTTAATATTTTCACTAATATAATTTTATGATTTCGAGATGTTATTCGTAAAAGAACATTTTTAACTCAAGTTCAAAATTCGTTTCATTTCTCCATGCCAGTGATTGGTTCTTTGAGAACAACGGACATATTCGAACGTGCACGATCGACGCCAATCGTCGAGTGACCTTAACGGTATCGATTATTCAAATTCGACACTTCATTACCGAAATTTCGATAGATTTTCAATGAAAACTCTGTGAAACGGAGCTCGTCACGTGACAAATCACCGATGAAACGATGGACCGACGTCGAAAGGAGCAACGTTGTCTCCAAGCAGAGGCGCGAATCTTCTCCGACTTGCGCGCGTCTCTCGAACGTAAGGTTGGCCAAGCGTAAACCACCCCTTTACCTCTCCCACTCTCTTTCGCAGCGGTGCAGTTGCAGCGGTAATTAACTTTCAACTCGTTATCGCGACAAACGAAGCAACAAAATGCCCGTTTACCAAGACGCAGAGAAGCGAGCAAGAGGAGACTATTCACCTTGTAATCGAATGACGGGCCGATTCTACGAGCCCTCATCTTCGAACGATCGACGATCGTGCTCCGCGTCTTTCTTTTCGCGAATAATTGCCGGCCTACGAGTGTCAGGTTACGCGAATTGCCAAGGTTATCGCAATCGTTGCTCGAGGAACACGCACGAGCTGGAAATCGTTATATATCATTAAGACGAGATCGCTGGCGTCGAAACAATCGGTATCGTCGTTCGCGTCGACGTCGTCCATGTTATTAGCTCGCCGGATAATTGGCGGTCGCCGGCCAACTTTGTCTCTGCAAACGAAATATTTACATAATTTCAGGTAACCGGAGCCTGTTGCGTCCTCGATTTCGCAAAGTCCTCGTCCCTCGTTCGTAGCCTGATTTCTTTCTGAAAAACATCTGTTCCAGCCATTCTTCGTAATTCGAATTCGAATTTTATCGATCTTCCTTCGAGTTCATTCGCATTCGATGGATTTTACAGAGTCTATCAGCGACGTTGAGGCGAGATTGTTTTTGCGGAGGAATACCGGTTTGCGAAGATTGAGTTCTCCGTGTGAGCGAGAACAGCGTCGTCGTGGAATTTTCTAAGATTAGTTTGCGTCCCAGTTTGCGATTCTAAATCCGAGACACCGCTCCGTCTACATTTTCGTCAATCAATCAATCAATCAATCAATCAATCGGTCGATCGCGGATTTTGTCGAATTTTGTCAAGGATCTCGCGGCGAATCTCCGAGAGAAATCTGTTTACAACGGAGTGCAAGTTTCGCCACGGTTCAAGGGAATAATTAAGCTATCCGGATGTCTAGAATCACAGAAGCCTGACTCTCTCTCTCTCTCTCTCTCCCTGTCTGTCTTGTCTCGACCCGATTCTGTCTA
The DNA here is from genome assembly GCA_036937485.2 of Tetragonisca angustula. Lineage (NCBI taxonomy): Eukaryota > Metazoa > Arthropoda > Insecta > Hymenoptera > Apidae > Tetragonisca > Tetragonisca angustula. Next base: position 401,100 of record JAWNGG020000008.1, on the reverse strand, counting down.
AACTCCTAAATCTGCCGATCGACGCGTCTAGGAATAATTATATTACATCGGGAGTCTCGGCGTTTCCAAGTCTTAGAGATACTTTTATAACCTATTTAGGTGCGAGATCTGCGCTCTCGTTATCCCAATCGAAAGGAACAAGCAACTTCCTAATCTTCGGATTCGCGTCTCAACAACAAGATCTCCCGCTTCGCCTCGATTCCCGCCTAAATTTACGTCGGTCATTACGATATTTCTATCGGTCGATCGATCGATCGGTCGCGAGTTCGCAACCTCGATGCCGTTGTCCACGGAACGGAAACGCGGCATCCTTCAACTGTCGCGTAATAATTGCGTCAAACAACCGATCGTTCTCGTCGATCATTTCTCCTTTGTTAATCGAGCACTCGAGAACGCTGTCATTGTTATCTTCGCCGAGATAATTACGCGAGCAATAATCAAGCAGCCGCTGCTGTCCGGTTTCGGATCTCTCTCTCTCTCTCTCTCTCTCTCTCTCTCTCTGTCTCTCTCTCGGTGCAGCTGATCACCTGATCAGTTCGGTGCGGCCGTGGCGTTGCCATCGCGTTTCGAAGAACAGCCGAGTCACACGAGCAGGCGGCAGGCATCACGAGACAATTATTCGCATTATCGAGGGTGCACGACGGCCGTCTTGGCCCGTATCGTCCGCGTTGATCGTCTGCGTTAGCCGCGAGCAGTCGATCTTCTCGTTTCTCGGTTCGCTGGGCGTTCCGTGAGCGTCACGTGTCACGACATACCTGTCGTCTAGCGGTTAGCAGCTGTGCTTAATGCCTGTCCTAAGGGTAAACGCGACTGCTCGCCGCTTTCACGGCTAATTTCGAAACCGACGCGAGACAGAGAGAGAGAGAGAGAGAGAGAGAGAGAACGAAACCCGCTTTCTTCTAGTTTCCCTCCTTTCCGTCGTTTTTCTCCTTCCTCCCTGTTCCTCCTTTTGTTTCTCTCTTCGCTCTCTTTGCTCGATCTCGTTTTAGGTCGCCGTTTCAGGCCACGCGACTTTCCCTCCCCTTTCTCTTTCGCCTTTCATGTTTTTCACTTTTTCCTTTTTTCATCGCTCCGCTCGATATTTCTTCGCCAGCAGGACGACTCTGATTCCGTTTTTATTTTTCGTTTCCCTCCTCTTTCTTCTTCTTTCTTTCTCAATTTTTCTCCGTTAGTCTTCGCTTTTGTTTCGTTGTTGCGTTTTGACTCGTCGTTCCTCTTTTCCCGCCTCTGCTCTCTTTCTTCCGCCCTTCTCGCTCTTCTTGTCCCTTTCTTCGCTCTTTCCTCCCTTCGTCATCTCTTCCATCTTTGCCTCGCGTCCTCGTTTCCTCCCGCTATCGGTCGCGAGTGCGTACATTCTGGCTCTTAGTCGAGCGTGTCCATCGACCGCACGATTAATCGAAATACACGTTTCGACAAAAGCCGACAATAGGCACAGAGCGAACACCCGTTCGTAAAATTCAGTCGAGCAGTTACATCTACGGCGAGTAGAATGAAATGGAAATTATCGCTATTATCGCGCTGAGAATAGCGTCGAGCAGCAGTTTGGGGCAGTGCCGATAGCTTTCGTCGATCGATAGAATTCGCAATTTAAATTGGCCACCGGAATATCAGATTAAGAATTTAAGACGAATAATTGGCAAGTTGAAACATTCATAAATTTAGAAATTTATGTACGCCGACATTTCCAAATTTATCAACTCCAGAGTATTATTCCAGGGAATTTGCGTTATTCGCGCAAGCCGAAATTCAAAAATCTGAAGAATCAATGGAAAATTGAAAAATCTACGGATTGACAAATTCGAGAGTGGAAAGGTCAGGTAGGTGCCCTCGAAATCAATCTTATCACTTCAAATAAAATGACATAGCATTGGAAATAATCATTCGAGTGGTATCTAACACGAAATTTTGTCGATTGTATCTTCCCTGTCGTTGCAGCGCCTTCGATTCGATGAAATCCACGTCCATTTCGCCGGCTTTCTCTTTACGACCAAAAGCATTTCTAAATCGCGAGGCAATTATCACTCGTTCCTCTCGTTTCAACGAAGTGAATCCCCATGTGGCGCGACTCAATTCAATTAATAAGGATCGATAATTACACCGGCTTGCCGATAACTTGGCCCGCTTTTCACGGATACATTGGCGTCGCACTCGAAGCAACAAACACCGGTACTGGATAATCGATAACGCACAATTATTATCCCCCTGGCCCGCTATAATTACACTCAGCTTCGATTTAGGGAATTAACTATGTCGCGAGATCTCCCCTTTTCTCCCCCAAATCTCGCGCAGATGAGGGATGCGATCCCGTTTGTTAAGAATTATGCTTTACAGTTTCACAGAACTAGACAAAACTTCCACGTCGAAACTTACAATACTAGCTTGATGCAATGCCAAACTATTTAGGCCTGCACTTGTACAGGATTTTTTGCAACTTGTGGCACCCACTTCTGGAGCTGATTGTAAAAATAAGTCATATGAATATATGTCCTCTCTGTCTTCGTTCATGAGATATAATGAATTTTATATACAGAGCATACTCTAGTAAGCTAGTTTTACCAGGGATGGTATATTCAATTTTTACAATAATCATAATTGGGATGAAGAAAACCCACACGTTATTGTGCATTCAAGACGTCAACACCAGTTTAGTTTAAACGTGTGGGCAGGAATAATTGATAAATTTTTAACTGGGCCTTTTTCTTTTGATGGGAAAGTACGTTGGCTTTTTGAGCACGCGTTTACACGAAATATTAAAGGAAGTTCCAGTCGATATTAGACTTTGCATGCGGTTTATGCACGATGGTGCTCCGCCGCATTTTAACCGAGTGGCTGGGCAATTTTTAAATCAACACTTTGCAAAATAAATGGATTGGCCGTGGAGGTCCTATTGCACGGCCTGCTCGTTCTCCGGATTTGAATCCATTAGATTTTCGTTTGTGGGGACATTTAAAACCTATTGTATACGCAACATCCATTGAACATGCTGAAATACTATGAAATAGAATGGAGCAACGCTTCCGACAAATTCGAGAAACACCAGGAATGATAGAGAGAGTAACCAGATGAATGACAAAACGCGTGCAGGCTTGTCTTCAAATGCAAGGTGGTCATTTCTTTGCATCTTTTGTAAAAGTAATTAAAACAGAGAATTCATTATATCTCATAAACGAAGACAGGACATATATTTATATGACTTTTCTTCATTATTTGTAGGCATACAATCCCACAAGTTACGAAACACTCTGTATATCCCTTTCTACTCGTACTTTCCTGGTGAAAATATCTTAGGACTCATGCATGACTAATAACGTGACTGACATCCTGACAACGTGACAACTCGTGGTTCCCATTCGAACGCGGTTTTGAACACGATAAGTAGGAGTTGCGACAAGTAAGACGTTCAAGTCCGCTTGTTATTGAAAATTTTTGATTCGATGTAATTTTCTTTTTTTAATTTGATCGCTCGAATCGCCAAAGTTTCTGCTTCGTTAAATCAGGAATTGGAATTGGAATAAAGAAAGTTCCTGCCAGTTCGTGCTGACCAGCTCTTGGCTGGAGATGGTGAGGGACACGTGGAAGAAGCGAGGTCGCGTGCCGCGGAGGCGAGAGAGCGTCGCGACGCGTTTACACCGCTAATGAACTCGACTTCGCAGACGGCGGTCGGTCCATTGTCTCTGGAGGCGGGCGCAGATTGCGACTTCTCCTTTTATCGTGTGGCTCGCCCGGTAATCCGATTAAACGGAAAGGAGATTACGGCTTTTTAAATATCCCCGGTGAAATAATAACAAGGCTTAGGAATCCGACGGCGGGGAATAGAGAGACGGCGAGGCCCCGCCAGCCATGCGACGTCCCCGCGAGTCCCCTGATTATGCTCTCTAGTTTCGCGACTGCTGCTGAAACGCATGATCGCAAACTCGAGTACTTTGCGGCGAAGAGGTACTACAGAACGCGGAATTACTATATCATAACATGTAATAATACTGTAACGATATATAATATTGCTACATAGTGCATAGTATAATATTAATGCATATGCAGAGTTTATTATTTATGCACGTATGCTTCAGCTCATGGCTGACTTGAAATATTCCATTATTTTTAGGAGTAATGCCGAGTTTTTCAAATTTAATAAACATTGCCCTCTGGTGACGGTAATTTAACTTGTCACAACATAACCTATATTCTAGCTAATATTGACGTGCTTATATCTAGTATGCTTGTTGTTAAATTAAAACTGCATCGACTCTTAACCAAAATGAAATTTTTTACAGTATCGAAGAACAATATTACTCGTGAGTACCCGTAATATTTCTCTCATTTTTGATCTTTCGCAACTCTAAAGGGCATCGTTTATCCCATGATTGAATTCGTCTTGACACTTATTTTCATGTGACAAACGAACAAAAAAATGACATTCTATATGAAAAAAATGAAAGGTTATCTTAATTTCGCGAGGAATATTGCAAACATAGAAAATTGTTATGTTGGTCGCACAACCTCTGCCATTTTTTCCTCTCGTTTGCCATTCCTGAGAAAAACGCCGAACAAATATAACGCGTACGCCCTGTATATATTATGTTGCATTACATAATAATAAGTACGGGTTGTTACACATCGTAATTATAGTAATCATTACAACATAATTTTGAGTCATCGTTGTAATTAGAATTTTGACTTATAATTAAGCCGTAATTATAATTTTACAAAAGCAACGTAAACAGTGAGAACGTTGTGACTTTTATCCTCTCGTTTCATCACCTCAAAATTAACATTTACCCCTCGTTCGACGTTCGATTTTCATTTTTACTCGACTAATTGTATCGTAAAAAAATGATGGCGAGATCGTAGAATTTCCGTACGAAGTAATGGTTAACTTTTATTCCGCGATAAATCGAGATACAAATAGTGTTGCGAGTCGAGAGCAAAACGCTCGTGAATTTATGAAGAAACGCGAGCAAACGCGGATTCGTTGCCTCGCAGCTCACGCGTCGAGCCACTTAAGAACGTCGCGAACGAATTGGCTTGGGATCGTCGAAAAGAGAGAGAGAAAAAAAAAGGAAAAAGAAAAAGAATCGACGGGGGACAGGCTGCGTACGCGCGAGCGTGGGGGAGAGGCGAAAACGACGGGTAAAGTGCTTCCGTTTTCTTTGTGGCCGCAACGCGACGCCGTGTTTCGCGCTATCGATCTGCTAAGTGACTTATTTCATGGCTGTACGCCACGGCCCTGACGTAAAAACCCTTTGCATGTCCGTCCGCGATGCACGGACGTAGGAGCCGCGGTATGAATAAATGACACGCAGCCCGACTTTTATAGCATTCGAGCGTTGCCGGCATCCATTAGTAACGAGCCTGCACGCGGTTTGATTGAGCAGAACGCGCGCCAGTCGAAGAAAATGTAATTCTCCCGCACCTCTCACGCGCGTCGTTCGTGTCTTTACATTTGTTAGCGTAAGAATATCAGGCATTTTGAATCACGATCTAGTTTATTTTAATCACGATCCGTTGGACATCCCTTTGAATGTGTCTTCGTGCAATGTTTGCTAAATCAGGGCTCAGAAAGTCAAGCCTGTTACGTTGTCACGTTGTCAGAAACACCTGGCATTAATCGATGCTTTAATTTTAGATGACCTACAGCAATTAAACGGCTCGTCCTTTAAATCTCATTGGCTAGATTCCCGGTTCAATCCACCGAATTCTCAAAAAGAAATGGTTTAATTGTCAATTAAGAAACTCCAAAGTCATTCGCGTTTAATTGCAAAAATTTCACTTACGGTTGGACGAGACAAGTTTACAGTCCAGTGCTGCGACATTACACACATTATCGTATACCGAAACTCGACATTATGGCTAATACTGTCACGAGTACAACGTATTGTACAACGTTGTACAATATGCGTATTCGCTGTCACGACATCGTTTAAACGAACGTTCGTCTCGTCGAATTTGCGATCAATCGACGAGCAATCTCTCGTGAAATTTACGATTGATCGAAAGTTACTGCCTCTAAGTTACTTTCAGAGATGAATATTCGATTTTCGAGTTGAATTCATGTCGGATCGTTTCGTCAGTTTGAAGATTCTAATCTTCGAAATTGAAAATGAGATCTCGATATCTCTCTGTCTAAATTGTTCTCGGTTAAATAAAATACGAGGTCGGTGGATGATGCGAAAATTTGGAGGTCTGACAAATCGAGAACCGTTTCCTTCAAGATTGAAAGATCATTGAGATGGTCGAACGTATACTTTTATTGCATTTTCTTCGCGTTCAAAGTAAGATTTCGTATTTAGATATAAATGAAAGAGAAAGAGGGGGGGGGGTAGAACTAGAGTTCTCCTATAGCGAGAATCTACTAACTCTTATCCATTCGGATTCAAGATAGCCGACGGAAGAGGTATGAGACGAGTCGTAAATTCTTGGGAAACTTTCGGAGGGAATATAGCTGGAAATTGCTAACGCTAGTCAGAATCGTACGAAATATCTTAACCCTGATACCATTACGCTCCCATTGCTAAACGTATATCCTTCAAAGTTTCAGTTCCGATTCTTTCGTTTTCCATACACGTCAACGTATGACGTAACATTTGTCACGAGCTTCGCGAACCGACGGTCCGCCGATTTCGTGCGACTCGTTAAAAAAATTACGCTTTGCCGAAACGTCAAAGCTTCGCGATCCCTCGGCCAGCCGTTTCGTGGAGACTCGTTTCATTTTTCCTTTTCCTTCGCGTTGGACGCTCGCGAGCGAGAAACAGGCGGCGTCGAGGGAATTTTCGAAATTGTCCGGGGCCAGCCAACCTGTCCCTCTTCCTCTCCCTGTAATTAGAGGTCTGAACGCTGGCGTGACCGTTTGCGAAACCGTCTCGATCGGGTGGATTCGCGGTCAACGACGCTCATAATTATCGTAAACGGTGCGCGCGCCGTCCGGATCTCGATCGCCTTTTGACGTGTCCTTCGCACGCGAGCACTTTTCGCCCATCCACGCCAGCGGCTTCCAGCGATCGTGCTCCACACACGGAACGCAACCTACGGGAATTTCCTATTTTCTAACGAGCTTATTTTAATTCTTCTTCTTCCTCTTTTTTTCTCCTCTCCTTCTTCTCTGCCTCGTTCTAGATTTCTATGCAAGCGCGATCTCCACGATCATTATGTTTCGCGTCGCATTTACATCTCGTGGCACGATATTTAAGAGCACGCAAGTGGGGAGAACAGGGTAGCATTATTGGCGATTAATTGCGCGAGAGCGACACTGTTGCCATTATGGTAACGACACGAGCGAATTCGATAGGCGTTTGATAAGCATTCAGCTTCAACCTGGCTCGCGTTGCTCCAATTTCCCCAGGAATAAGGATCGAGATCCGCAATTTAAATTTGCCGTCTCGTTCGTTGCTAATTTCCGTAATTCTGCCTGTACCACTTTCCTCGGCGTCGCGTCCAGGCGTTGTAATCGCGCGTTATTACCGACATCGACGACCCCCTTTTCGTCCCTCGTTCGGTTAATCAGAGTAATTGCAGCCGTCGCGACCGCGGTGAAAGTGTTTCGGCGAATGGTTGCCAGGCTCGCGAGCATCGTTCGTCGCAGACGTTCGTCAAACTGGAGAAACGGAGAGATCGGTGCCACGATTTCCTCCCGAACGTTTCCACGTATCGCGCTCAGTTTTCGTTTCTGGTACCTGTTCTTGATACGACGAGTTGGATTGACGAGTCTTGTTGAGAAATTCATTTGTATAATGATGTGAGCGTTTGTTAATATGCAGCGGAATAAGTTTGTGGATATCGTGATCGACGATCTTTCGTTTGAACAGATGAATAACGTATGTGTAACATGGACGGACGCTCCACGTGCTCTCTCCAGTGTGCTTCGACGAATATATAAATAATATAATTGCTAAATATATTGTCTGTGGTTTAACATAAATATATTTGGTGAATGATACTTAGTTATTCTTCAAGTCTTTTAACTCCTTGGCCTTAACACTGTTGACGCCTATAGGCGCTCAGCTCATTTCGATTCGTTGAAACTAAAGGCACCTCTAGGCAAATGTTATATTGAGAATAATTCGACAATTATAGCTTCTGTATTGGTCATATATTGTTTTACAGTTATTTCAACAGTTGCATTATTATTTACGTTATTTCGTGTAAATGTCGTCGACAATAGTTGCAGCGAACCTCACTTGGATCAGACGTGAGTGTGAATTCGAATTCAACAGTTACATCTTCCGTCAGTCATATGTTATTTTACAGTTGTTTCATTCGTGAAATTTCATTTAGTGAAAATTTTAGAAGGAGAATTAATTGCAAAAAGGACGCATTACGAATAGAAGAAATAGAACGTAGGATTACGTATCAACCCCACGTTTCGAATTGTACTACAATTTACTAAATCATTAGGTATATTATGAAATCTATGATTTGATATATACATATCTATGATTAGATATATATCATTAGATACGTTATGAAATGAAGTTACTGTTAAATTTTTAGCATGTGCGCCGACTCAGATTCAGTACAAAATACAAATAAATAAATGTAACGCAATCGTAGAGCAATATTGTGATTATTTCAACACACTTTCCAAGAAAAGCACACTGACAGAAAATTCCACCATTCTCAGTGTAGATCGCGATTGAATTTCTGCGGTACGCATCAAAGTCCGCCGTAGCTGATTGGTTAATAAAGCTTGGATGTTTGACGTCCGGTTTGATCGAATTTCTTTAATCTAATTTCTCTCTGTCGCGAAGATCCTTTTAACAGGAGCACGTCGAGAGATTGTTGTCAAAATCTGGCAACTGTAAAACAAAAGAAACATTTGCAACCTCTCGTTTTCATAAACGTTTCCGCACGGTGTCAACTCGTGTCGCGGCGATTGATTCCAGTTATCGATTTAGCCACGGACTAAAGGAATAAAACACGCGGCGAACTTTAGCACGTTTCGCGCACGGCTGTTCGAATAATCATTTGAGCAACCTCGGTCTTCACGTGCCACAGCCGAGTGCCGAGCAAGCGAAAGAACGTCTCCCATCCAGCTGTTCCCTCAATTACCCACCGAGAACGCAAAGAAGCTTGCTCAACTCAAACAAACCGCCAGAATCCATCTCCATCTTCAACGATCCGCCCCTTTATTTTCCTCAATTCCAGCAACAGACTCGCCCCTTGCCCTTGCTCGTTCTCGAGGAAACAGCGAGATTAGGGTAATCTCAAGGTCGATGGGGTTCGATCTGCCGAAAAATTCGTACGAGTGTACAAAGAGAAAAGAGAAAAGAAGAGGGAGAGAGAGAGAGAGAGAGAGAGAGAGAGTGCAAGGTTTTCGAGGTTTTGTCTGTCGGTCAGCCATTGCTGGGTCGCAACCGCTCGAAAGCAACCCGGCCGTGGTGGCTACCGAGGGTGGCCTCGCCTCCTCCCCGTACACCCTCTCTCTCGTCTCTCTGTTTAATGCAGTCCATTAGAGTGCATTTAGATCGAGGGATAGTTAAAGCGCGGGCCAGGTACACGGCATTGTACGCAGCGGCCGCCGCGTCACCATGGAAAATAGTGTGTTACACGTCGGCGCGTCCACCCGCGCCTATGTACTTAGAAATGACATTAGTCGCGTGATCGAACACTCGCTCTCCCCCCTCCCCCGCCTTCCCTCTCGTTTCTACGCACGATCGTTTTACCGGATTTTCAATGCGCACGTTTACTTGGTCTCACGTGTCATCGCTCTCACGAGGAATACGTCGACTGCGCCAATCACCTCGTCGTGTTCACTCTCAATTCGTTATTCGTCATTTCTTCGACACGTAATAATAATAATACCAGGGATCGTAAAAATCCACGATTCTCGAATCGACGGGAGGATGCTGGATGGCTTCGAAGTGTAAGACGATGATAATGTTCAAGTTTAGAATTTTCTCGACCCTTTACTCGCTCGTAGGTGCTTCGAATTCTGTCTACCGCGTCCGGCGCTGTTGCACGTTTAAATAACGACGAGTCAGCAGAGCCAAGCGTATTTATCCACTTGTCCGTATCATTCGTTCCTCGAAGACCACGTAACGAAGACTACGACTCGCGAGAAATGTCTGCTGTTGAAATGATTCGTAAGGAATTCTGTTCCTGGGCTTTTTGGGAACGCGGACAACTTGTCAGTGCTCGGGGGAACCAGCTCGAACAAGTGTGGTGCGGGACAGGGCCAGTGAGGGCTGGAGCCTCGGCCATTGTATCCGGGACGGCGGCGGTTATTCAGAGAAGCCGGCTCGATTTGAGAGCCGCGGCGATGCAGCTGGCATTTAGCAGGCATTCAATTAAATATTGATCCAGCTCCGTTTAGCGCCGGTAAACAATTATGCACGCTAATTAATGCCCCGCCGTTGTCGGCGCAATCAAACCGTATCGTCCTCGAGCGCGCCGAGCCGAATCCAACGATACCGGCCGCGGCCGTGTGGATCATCGATCCCGCGCGCCTCGCGTTTCCACGGCGGTTGCGCGCGCGCTACCCTGTGCCTCCTCGATCGGTCGATCCTAATTAAAAACTGCCGTCCCAGGCGAGAGCTGAGAACGTTGGCCGAGCCTTCGTGAACGAGCGCAGGCTCGCGGTGTGTGCCTCTTCGACGAAATTTTCCTCGCCGCATTGTCGTTTTTAATTCCGAGAGATTCCTTCGTCGCAGCGAGCTATCGATCGATCGATCGATCGGTTCCCCACCTGGCCCCCATCGACAGCTTAGTCGTCTCGATATTTTTACTTCGTCGAAGAATTGTTTCTACCGGGGATGATGTAATTGTTGTAACTCAATGGTGATGAAACCATTAGTTTGTTTTTAGAGAGGTTCATACATTGCAGATGATTGAGCAATTGAGAAAGAAATTTCACGGTAGAATCTGTCTGTCGAAAACTGTCCGCTTGTTCGCGCGAGATTTTAGTGTATTGTACGAGTAAAAACATCGGAGATATCAAGAAGAATCGGTGAGTTTCTGGTAAACTATCTCCACTCGAATTGGTCTATCGTATGAACGAAAGTATTACAGAAATACTAAGGAGAATGCATATACTTAAGAATACATAATAGAATACATAATACTCGGCGAATTGCACACTTTCAGCAAAGTACGCAGAACTTTTACTCAATAAAGAAAACAAACAAAAAAAAAAAAAGAAAAAAACAGTAGAAGACTGATAAATAATTATCAACTGGCAACACAAGTTTCACAAGGGCGTCAAGAATCTCCTAACCTGTCAAGGTACATAGGGTGGAACTGTCAAGGTACATAGGTACAAAACTGAAGAGTTTGAAAAGAAATAATGAAAAAATTCCATTAATTATATTTCCAAATAAAATGACAAAAAATTAAAGAAACATGTATATGTAAATTTTTGTTTTGTATCATTCAGTGACCACCCTATAGTAGGTGAAAACCGCGTAGCAACGCAACGAGATTATCTGACCTCGCGCGCAAGAAGAATTCTTCTCGTTTTTCAACTGTAACAACGCGATGGCAGGCGAGTGTGACATATAACAAAAAAAAAAAAAAAATAAACACGAATGCGGCAGCGCAATTAGGCGAGAAGGAGGAAATAAACCAGAAGAAAAACGCGAGTCGTGCCTACTAGTCGACAGATCGAGCGCGAATTAATACTCGAACCGGTAACCGCTCTATCATCCGCCAGCCACTCGAGGCCACCCTCGCCGGTTCGTCGAGAATTAGCGATCGTCGAATCGTTCTCGCTCGATTCGTTCTCGCGTACGGGGCGTCGTTTCTTCTTCGTTTATCCGTTTGTATTTTGTTTCCGGCTCGCCTGTTTGTTTTCAGTTTGTTTTTCAGAACGGATCGATACGAAACTGCGAAACGTTTTTTTTTTTTTTTTTTTCGGCAGTGGTTCACGCGATGCAGGAAGTTTATTCGCGAGGAGAATTATCCGCTGCTGTTTCACGGCGTCGAGATTATTCTTCGCGCGATAATTCGATTAGGTTGACAAATTCCGGCAAATTTTGTTGCCTCCCTGTGAAACGGTAACAATTAGACAGGTGATTCCTGAAATTTTCCCGACGTTATTGACAGTTTAATCGACGATCTAGATATTACAGACTCAATTCGTTTGTAGAATTTCTTGTCAAATTTAATCGAGAAATTTCACCCTTTGGTTTGTTACGTACGCTGAGAGGAAATTCTCACAACAGAGTCGTTGAAATAAAACAGCAGCGAACTCGCAAGGAAGCTACGCTCCCATAGAATTCATCTTCTCGATGGTAACCAAAAGCTCGTCGAATGGGGTAATCAGCCGTTCGTTTACAAACTCTCTCTCTCTCTCTCTCTCTTACACACGCATTTCACCCGAAAGATTCGACCGCCATTCAGCGCGAATTCAGAGCCTCTGTTGCATCGCGATCGCGCGAGTTCGTTTAACCCTTTAAGCTATCCCGGCGCGGGTTACGCGTCGATTCGTCGGCGAACCCACTTTGAAGCTCGCGCTCCCTTAAAAACGGCCCGGCATCCCGGAAACTGCAACTGCGCGCCCCTTGCTAAATCTCCTTTTTAACCGGGGCCATATCCGATTCACCGAGAACCATCCACTACCGTTGCGAGCAACCACGCCAGCTTCCAAACAGGGAAGATGAAATTGAAGAGGCGCGCAGCGCGAGTATTTTCGGGGAAGGAAGAAAAGGCGAGGAGAGAAAGTATCGAAGAAAGGGAAAGCTACGAGAGGGGATGGGTGGTGGCTCGTCCATTTCGCCCCTCCTCGAGTTCCTTAGCTCGCGCTGGCCACTCGAGGGAAGGGGAGCAACAGGGGTGAAAGCCAGGCTCGTCTTTCCACCGTTTGTTGCCTCTTGTTTGAACCGCGTAACCACCCTCTTTCATCTTTGTGTAACTACCTATCTGGTGGATGAGATTTGATCGACTGTAACGCCGAAATCCATGTATTTTTACTTGATTATAATTAGCGTGTAATTGCTAGATAGAGCAGACTCGCTGGTCTATTCGAGTCATCTCCACTCAATGATTAGATTTACAGTATAACTTTACACTTTTATACTTTTATACTGTAAATATATACTTTTTCTCGAGAAATGTGCTCCCTCGTTGATGTTCGTTCTCTCCCTTTCTCTCGTCCTCGTATCCTCTATATTATTATATTTCTACTATATATTATATAATCCTCTATATTATTATTATTATATTATTTCATCGTACGTAATATAGTATTATATTATTTTATCATACATAGTTCTCTTCAGATGACTTTCCAAAGTCAGAGCAGCGGCGAGATTAACCCTATGGAATCTCCTCTGTCGCTCAGAGTTTGTGCATTCGTATGTAAAATGTGTCGAGCTATCCATCCTAGTCTTGCTGATTATTCTTAATTCTTTTTGTTTCTCGGTTAATCCGCCGAAAAGGAATTTCTCGATACGAGTCACTCGCTACGTTCGATTTGACGAAATCGCAAGCTCGAGCTACGTTTCAGCGTCCCCACACTGATAATTCCTTTCCAACGGGATTAATCGCCGAGCGAATCGTTCCAGGCATCCAGGCCATAGAACGCTGCTCGTTAGATCGCGGATATTTACGCAAAGCGTACTACGTGCCCTCGCAAAGGTATCTACAACAATGGAATCTAAAGAGAGTTTCCGTCCCCTCGTTCAATATTACACAACGAGTTTGTATTCTTTCGGCCGTTTGTCGAGCGAGGCGAGAGGAAAGAAAATTCCACTCCCTTTCGCTTATCTCTCCTCGATTGAACTTTTCGAGGGGAAGCGTTAGTTACGCTGCACCGAGGAAACCGAAAGCACAACCGTCGTGCTCGCGCAGAGGAACGCACCGCGCCGCGATCGCGGTGGCGGCGATGGGAGCTTGGGGGTACGGGCACCTGTGCACATCCTGCGTGTAGTCGAGTTGGCGGCCGCCAGGCGGCGCACTCTTCGCGGGCTCGAGGGTTGATTTAAAATTGATTTATGCAAATTGGCGCTGCACGAGCAATTAACAATTCCTTGTAGACCGGCTCGAGTATAGCTTTTCGAGGGTGTGGAAGGGCGGCTGAGACGGTGGGCGAGGATGGGTAGAGAGACGGTTAGGCCGAGGGGGGGGGAAGGAGGGGCGTTGGAGGGGCGAAGGGTGATAGAGGACAAGGAGGAACGCGGGTCGGAGGGAGGGGGAAGGTTTGGTAAGGCACCGAGCCAGAACCTCGGGCTTCGCGCGGGAGGGGGGTGAACGGTGGAGGAACATGCGAACGAAAGGGGTAGAAGTGAAAGAGGAGGAGGCGAGTGGGTGGATGGATGAGTGGGTGGTGGAAAAGGGGGGAAGGAGATTGTGCGAGAGAGGCGCCAGAAGGTAGGGAAACGGAGACGTAGGGGGTGAGCATAGTGAGCGGGAAGGGTGAAGGGGGTGGAGAGGGGGGGGGGGTTGCTGCGCATAGTCGAGCTGATGAAGGACGAAACACAGAGAATGCGCGATGCTCCGAGAAAATGGAATTAATTTGCTAGGATTAAATCCGCCTAGCGCCGCTACAGAACGCTGAATGTTTCTCGCGTACGTGTGCGGACTTATTTCAAGAGTACACGCGGGGGGAGGGGGAGGGGGATAGAGAGAGACACTCGAATGTGCTTTGCACCTTCCTCCGTCTTCTCCTCTGCCTTCTTTCTCTTTCGACCACGTTTCGCCCGTTTCGCTCTCTTTCGCTTTGCTCTGTTCGCGCCCTGCTTGCCACGTTTTCGGGGCCACGGCTCAAGAAAACGCCGCGCCGCCGCGCAGCGAACGCTCCTCGGGGATAAAGCGTATCCTTACCCAAGCATTAATTTAATATAGAGAATCGTGGTGGAAAAAGCACAGCCGCGTTCCGCCGGGCCGTGGGGAACGGTTTAAATCGAATCTCGCGGTCCGCGAACATGGCTGTCATTAGGTCTCGTTCTCATCGATCGGACGTTTATTTCGTGCAACCGTTTCAATTCTGGTTTTCGAAATTGCGCCTCTTGTAACGTACATGGCTTGTGTGTTACGTGTGTAACGCGTGTGTAACGTTCGGATGCACGAATTTGGCTGAAGAATCGTATCGTATTGTTCGCGACGTCGCTGTTTGGAAAAACACACGACGCGGGGGGGGGGGCGATTCTAGGTTGTCTTTTGTATAAATTTAATTCGGTACGAATTGTTCCGTTCCCATTGTTCGAAATGGCTGCCGTTACTTGCTATAACAGTTGTAGCCCGGGTCAAAAGTTCGAGGTCGTTTTTTATCAAATTAATTTCCTCCCTCGAAAGAGAGAGAGAGGGAGAGAAAGGAGGTACTTTGTACTTTCTTGAAAAGAAGAATGTAAAGATTTTAAAGAATTCAAACGATTGTTCCAAAATGCGCAGCACGCATTCACTCGGAATAATTTGCTTTTTCTTTCTTTCTTTCTCTTTTTTTTTTTTTTTTTTACAAAGATGTTTAAAATTGCAATTTTCAATCAGCGATTCCGCGTGGTGGCTGGGAGCGGGCATTGTGACAGCGGCGGTCCCTGAAAAAGAACTCGAACAGAGAAAATCAAAGGAACGCGCCGAGCCGCCGGTTCCAGGCAGAGCGAGAAACGGCGCGGAACGAGGGGTATCTTTTTCAAACTTTAATTTAGCGCGTAAAAACGGCGAAACAAGACGGACGGACGGACGGACGGATGGGGGAGGGGCATTAAGCTTGTTACACGGTTTATTAACGAAACGGGTATTAGTTTCGCGAAAGAAAACGTTGAGTTTCTTTCTCCGGGCATTTTCCGCTCTCGGAGCGAGATTGTTAAACCAACAACGGCGCCTTTCACCCGAAATTCAATTTTCATCCCCTCCCGCACTTCTTCAAAACGTGGCCCGCGTTTCTCAACTGATTTGAATTTTAATCGAATCGAATCAGGGACCATTCGAACAGGTGTCAAAAACTGAAAGATCCTGACGAGCTCCACGGAAGATTCGCCTATTTTAACCGTCTGGCACCCTTAAACTTTTCTGCATCGCTGCTTACCTGCGACGCTGATCGCCAGCTCGCTACCACTTGCTCGCTTGCTTCATGCTTGCACGCCCGCGTCGTCATATTATTCTACCCTAAAAGAATCCAGCTCTCGAAACAAGCTCGCCGTGTGTTCGCTCTGCGAAAAACCCTTCGTCTCTTTCGTAGTTAATATAAAGTCGATAGTTCCAAACGTTCCCGTTCGTGTGAGAATCTGCGAAATGTCGCCTCTTGCGTCGAGCGGCGCGTACGCACGGGACGAAGGCAAATTCGACGAGTTAAAATTTGTAGCTCGGTTTCCCGCATTTTTCGCGTACTAACCAGTGTCCGGCCTTTTTAATTTACCAAAGGAATGTATTCGAATCGAATCTCTATCGTCGCTGGGAGGACGATATTGAAGGGTAAATCTCGTCGTATCGAATAATCCCTTTTGCGACACATATGTACATGTAGACGCGTTTCTTTCGAAAGCGTAATGTCGAATAATAATTTCATCCTAAATTTTTAACTCCTTGTCCTACGATTTTCTTTTCAATTCCAAGGGGTGAGCATTGCTTGTTGAAACAGTAAAATTAATTTACGGCGTTTGAATTGTCGAAATTACATTACGTTTAATTGTTATTTCTCAATGTTCGATTTAACGAAATTAAATTTCTTTCTTTCAAATCGAGGTCTTGACTTTTATAGTACGATGTTATGAGTACTACTCGATGTTACAAGTGAAGGGGTCAGTCGCCCTCGTTTGTCATGAAACGATCATTCTCGCGCGGTCCCGCGAAAGAAACGAAACGAAGAAAGTCGCAGTTGGCCAAGGATGAACGGAGAAAGGGCAACGCTTTAATCGAGGACTCTGGTGGCGGGCGTTGGCGGAGGGGTATGCACGCAGGCCGGAAACGGGGGGAAGCGTTGGCAAACGTCTCCGGCGAGTATTTCGCAATAACGGCGGAGACGAGTTGCGAGGGGCCGAGCGGTACACGGACGACGATCCTCCACCTTGCACGTACACGCCCGCCTAACAACCGGCTTCCTTCGACAATTTTGTCTGCAGGGATACTAATTTCGTAACGTCTTTGTCTAATCATCCTAAAGGTCTCGCGGTGTGCGCCAGAGAGTGAGGGAGAGAGAGAGAAAGAGAGAGAGAGAGTGTCTCTTCGTGTATTCCACGTTTCCCAGCCATACCAAACAAAAGGAGAGACAGACGGACGGAATCGGACTATGAGAGAGAGAGAGAGAGAGAGAGAGAGAGAGGGATAAAAGAGAAGGGAGAGGGAAGAGAGAGGCTGGGATTCATGGTGGAAGAGCGCTGCTCGAAACGGAGGGAAGATGTGCAACTAGCGAGAGAGTCCCGGTATAATTAAAACAGCGCCGAGGAGAGTCTGCCGAGAGAGAGAGAGAGGAGACAGACACCGTGCTGATTTCATTAAACGTCTTACCTCAACGCAGAACCGGATCTACGCGTATTCGGCTCGCACCAACCCCTTTCTCACTCCCCCTCCCTCGAGCGTCCCAGTATCGTTTCCCCGTCTGCTGTTTGCGCGGGAAAGCCGTTTGTAGCGACGACAACGCTTGATTCTCGAGAATCTCGCGCCGAACGCAAGAGACGACGCGCTCTTTGACGACACGCATGACGACACGGCCAACACGTGCAGTACGTGCAGTTTTGGCGTTTCGCCTTTTTTCCTACAAAGACAGTTGGAGAGTCGACGCGCAACTCACGTTTCCCGGGGAGGAAATTAAAGAAACTGTAGAACTTCGACGTTCGATCTTTTCACGCAGCCGAGTTTTCCAGCCTCGAGCGAGTGAAAATTGATACCAATTGCCACTCTCGCGTGGTGGTGCTTCAATTTGTAAGAGATGCTAGATTTGCGCTCGAGTGTGATGGCGCCCCATCTACCTTTAGATTACAGATGGAGGATACTTGAGAAGATAGTGACGCTGGATTTCATCAGTGTAAAATTGTGAAATATCGTTGAATAATTGTGCATTTGAAAATGCGAGACTAGCTGCTGTCAGTGACAATTTAGAGCCAACTTGAATGTTATCTGGATAATTTTCCTACTCCAATTTCCAGAATCTCATGGCACAGAGGAAATAACGCCATACTTACCAACAGGTGGATCAATGTATTGAAAACTCTTGCAATTCGTAAAGAAGATCGTGGAACATATTATTGCGTAACTGAAAATGAAGTTTCAGGACATGGAGCTACGTGTAATATTGATGTTGAAATTGAACTTGCACGCTTTACGTGGATATAAAATGCCTATCTTTTACCAGCTGTTGTTTGGTCGAAAGATAACATTCAATCATCTAATAATTGGCAGTGTAACATGTCACATTTTCCAACTGCAAATCAATAGACAGATACAACAGTTAGAGTGATCGCAATTGAAAAAAATGTGGAGGACATGTGTGCAAAGTTGCTAATAAATTAAGAACTGCAATAGCTTGAAATTATTGCTCCCACTTGTCCACCAAGCTTTTTATCATGGGGTTGGAGTAGTACCAGTTACTTCAAGACCTTTGACGATTTTGCTTTTATTTACTACAATTGTTTCGAGTAATTTCTACAAGCAGCAGTACTTGGTTCATCATTCTTAACAGATATTACAATTTTACATATTTTTTTTCTTTCTTAATTAAATTATTTAAATTAAATTCCTTTGTTCAGAAATGTCAGGATATTTTCTCAACCCTCTTGCACGATTGTAAAGTTTGACAAATCGCAAAGATCAACTATTTCCGTTGCACGATTGACGACAGTTTCTCAGGTGCCTGTTTCAGTTCGTTTCAACAATCTGCATTCGCTTGTTTTTTATTTTCTCAGTTGCAGCGTCTTTCGCTCGCGTCCTATTCACGACTATTCGCTGATCGTTGAAGGGTTGAAATTTCGCTCATTGAGAGGCTGCAATATGTGCTCCGTCTTTCGTGCTCCATGGTTCATGATCGGTCTACAAATCACTGATTTATGCGGCGCGCGACATATTGGGTGATTAATCGCGCGACGATAATTCACGTTTCGAACAGAACGATCTCGTCGTGTCGGTCGATATCCACGCATCTCGCATACGTTTCGGTCCTCCTTCTCTCCCTCCTTCTTCCGTCCTTTCACCGATACTTGGAGACACGCGCGAAGCATTGTTCGCGCAAGGTATTGTGTTTCCCCTCCTTGCGCTCGATCCACGTTTAATTAATTAATTAACGAAACACACGGCACGACGTATAGAGTTGAAATGATAAAAGGGGAGACGTTGAAAGAGGATTCGGCGAGAAAATGACGAGAAGAGAGGAGAAACGAGAAAAAGCAAAGAAAGAAATGGAAAGACGAGAGAAACGAGTTCTTCTCTTATAGAGGGTCAGAGTAATGGCAACGCTATGTACAGCCATAAAGACTTCTGCTATTTTATTTTCCCTCGCCCCCTCGCGCTCATCCCTCTCGTTTCTCCATCCTCTCTTTGTTCGAGATGATATTAATCTCAGAAATTTGTGTAAAAGCTGTCCAAACACTCGCGCTATTCAAACTTCATCGTCTACGTTAAACTACATTAATGAGTTCACTGATTATCTCTACCTATGATTTTTCGTTCGTGTAATGGGAGTTTACACGCAGGCAAAGTTCATCCAACGCCTATTTCACGAACGAAGTCCGTACTAATTCCTCTATCAACGCCATTCGGACTCCGTATATCGGAGTAATCGACGTTTCGACAAATGAAACATCCGAAGGAGCATACGCGAGAATTCGCGAGGAATTTATAGGAATTTATATCCGACGTGTTCGTCTCGCGATCAACGTATTCGCCGTAATTAATTACAGCCTCAAGCACCTGCAATATTCTCGTTTTTTTCCGTCGTAAGAGGAAACGATCCCCCTAGACCACGTACCGTCTGGGATTGCGGCCGATCTTCCAGTTGCTCTCTTTTTATCCTCTTTTTGTCCGGTTTCGGGTGCAACGAGATCAGCGACGTCGTCGTCCATTCGAACAATAAAAGCGCGCAGAACCAATGCCTTGTCCATCCTCTCCCTCCCTCTCTCTCTCTCTCTCTCTCTCTCTCTCTTTCTCTCTCTCCCCGGACTCTCCAAGAATGTAATACGGGACCAATTACTCGGGGTACCTAACCTGACCCCGCACCTACCATTTCGACCACACGCTGTATCGCGTAGCCGAGACAAACAGGCTCTGATTTTTCGTGCTGCGACTTTGCTTCCACCGTCGAGACACCTCAGCTTCTTCCAATGCTCCAAGTCTATTGTCTAGACGAAGTTTCGAAGTGCTTCTCGTTCGGTTCAGAGTTTTTCTAAACGATCCCGGTGTTTGAGTGCAATTAGAATCGCAGCGTGACCTGTTATAGTCATTCGGTAGTAAATTTTTACGTTTCTACGTATTTTAGTAAATCTCGAGATGTTTCAAAGCGCATGAAATAATAATCTTATATTAGGGGCAAAGAATATTATATCAGGGGTACTCGCAAGTGATGGAGGTTTACTCCTTTAAATAAATATATTACGAGATTTAATAAAAAATCTATAACAATAACTATTTATTTTAATTAATGTGTAACGAGATTTTTATGACGATCGTTTGCTTGATTAATATTCGTTTGGTTTGATCATCAACAACTGAGAATACAATATATGTTATTTTCTTTCCTTTTTGCTCTTTAAAGCCGTCACATTTTCTTCAAATTTAATGACATCTAATGACAATAATTTAACTTTTTGTGACATAACCTATATTCCAGTTAAACTTATTAACATTTAGTGCGCTTATCGTTAAATTATAGATTAAAACTGTATTGACTCTCAAATAAAGTAAAATATTGTACAGTATCAGAAAACGTGGCCAATTTTTGTATCTTACGTGTAAGTTTGTATCTTAGGTGCAACCGAGCTTCGATACGCCGCTAAATTATTTTAAACAGCAAACGTATAAAAGAAGGACATTACGAAAAATCAAAATTACTTTTTAATGAGATTTACGAGTCTGTTTGCTCTCGACCAAATTATTTATGTCTGTACTATATGTTGTATCGAAAATCATTCGAATTCTGCTTATTCTTAATTAATTTCACGGTGAAGAAACCTTGCTCGCATCCATAGATTCCTCCAAATGTGCATATATATTTTTGTGCAGACATTCTGACGTTTCGAGGTAGGATCTTTCAAAAATTTATCAAGTCAACATCACTTGGAACAGGAGCGGAGGGATATCGAATTTTGCTTTTAGAAAGCTGGAGAAAGTTGACCGTGACTAAATTCCGAAAATAGTCGAGTTAATTTCGATATTATTCTTTTTATTTATCATCGATACTTGCTCGATGCGCCACCTGTAGTCACGAAATTGCGGCCAGCCCTGTTCTAAGTCGTCGTGATCGAAAATAAGCGATCTCGTGTAAAACTCCGCGGCGCGTTTCCCCACCCTGGTTCCAGTCTGGATTTTATCGTCTTCCGAAAGATTTCACTGAATTGTCCACGCGCTCTTCTTTCGCCGATACTTGCCGCTTTGCCTGTTCCCCGCCCCTCCCGTGATTCCCAGGCTTCGCGGGGGTTGCGTAGTGAAAAGATTGCACTAGACTCCAGGAGTCATGGGTACGTCCAACTTTGATATTGAATTCTTCATGCATTCTTCCTCGTTAAATTTGAATTCTTCGACTCGTCTTTTGTTCGGCGACGAACGAAGCTCTCCTGCTCGTATAAAACGTAGCATTCGCACACACCCCTTATTCACCCCTTATATTCTAATCTACGAAACTATTTAATCTCTCGCACCGCTTCCACCTTCTCTCCGTTCTATTTTCCTTGTCTCGCGCCTGCACGCCGTCTCTCACGTCCGTCACCTGTCTTTGATCTCGGCGAAACGATCGAGAAATGGATCAACGCGAGCCGCTTTTAATACCCGGCGTCGCGTTGGTATTAAATTTGCCCGCCAGCTGTAACGCGCGCGACAGTCATAAAAATTCTTTCGCCCTTCTCGCGAGAGCCGCGCCACGCTGCAAGTTTTTGTACAATTTCGCGCGATGTAATTGCGAGTTTTGGATTGTTAAATCCCTCGGCCAAACGACTTCGTTATCTGTAACGAGATAGGAGACGCCTTTTATTGAAAACTTTCACAATAAAATGGCTCTCCCTCCGCGCGATCGTAAAGCACCGCGCTTCTTCCTTCGAAGTTTCCGCTCTTTATTCGTAGGTCCCCTTGCCCCCCATCCCCCTCCCGTCTCCCCTCTCGCCGTATCAATCGCGATACGACAGTAACTACTACGGATTTGTTAAATAATTCGAGCCACGGTCGAACGATACGCTCGTTGCTATATCAAATCTCGCGTAGCCTAGTTTCATATCGCTCGAAACACCTCGCGCCGCTCCGTGTTTTCATCCTACGCGCGAATGTTAAACCCCTCCAACGTACATATCTCATCAATTAACCTTTTCTCTCTTCTTCTTGTTTTTTTTTTTTTTTTTTGCTCTTTTTTCTGCGTTTTGCACGGTCAGTTGCCAGTGACCGACTTATCGTTACAAAGCCGATGGCGGGCCGCTCTCGTCGGATAATCGAGGCGCTAGAACCGCTCGGTCGCGCACTGCGGGGAGAGGGGAAGGGCAACGCGGCAAACGCAGTTTTTCCAGTTGTTTGTCTTGCATTTGCAACGTGGTCGCGCAAAATGCATTAAAATTTATACCCCCCGGGATGAAATGTAGTCGGGATCCCGCGACTGTACGTGCACGCTCTGTCCGCCTGTATTACATCTATTCGATCGCGGAGCCAATGGTGGAATGGAAAAAATGTTTCGGATAAAAGTTGCATGATTTAAAGCCTCCGAGCCCCGTCGCCCGCTCTCCAACACCCTTTTACTCCCTATCTCTTTCTCTCCTGCTTTTTTTTCCTTTTTTTTTTTCGTACGCAAATTCGCTTTCGACCGAAGTTCCAACGTGAAATATTATTTTTTTAACAGGCTTCTATACAGCCCGTTTTCCATGTGAGAGAGAGAGAGAGAGAGAGAGAGAGAACGTGTGCGCGCTCGCTGTAAATAAGATTTACTGGAATCCGATGACGTACGATTACGTAACCGTTTCGATAACTAAATTGTAAGTTACGAGCGCCGATGTGTCTTGATTCGACTTAGAGAGAATCGCCCTCTGGACCGGCGACATTTGTCACCCGCCGATATTCACTCTCTTTCGCGCGCGTGCTCCGCTGCCGCTGATTTACGGCCGCTAAAGACGATAACTACTGCTCGTACGCGCGTATAATCGGATAAAAACGCGCGCACCGAGCGGGGCAACAAAAGGCTCGCGAGACATCGCTTGTGAAACGCGCGACCTATTGTTTCGCTTCCTCCTCCCTCCCCCCCCCCCTCCCCCCGTTGTCCCGATCGATCCAAACCAAGTCCCCAACGTGGTTGTTTCGGCCGAGCAACCCCTTCTTCGGGCCTGTTTTTCTTTTTTTTTTTTTTTTTCTTTCTTCGAACGCGCGAAAGTCAGCTCACGATGGACCACCAAACGATCCACCGACGTCTTTCAGGCAGCGAAAATGGAGCAATCCAAGGCCGACGATCGTTCGTTTGAACGCCTAAGCTGCGGATTATTTACACGACAGTCGTGTGGTCGTCATCGTCGTCCTCCCTCACCCCTTCTCCAAGCGTCTGAACGGGTGGAGGCTGAGTTCGGTTGACACATGGCCAGGTTGGCCAGCCAGGAATGTGTTAATGAGATCATTTAGTTGCCCCTTACCCATCCTCCTTTGCACTCTTTAGCCTGCCCTCGCGTTTACCATCGGACTCCGGGACCAGCTTGTGCTACCAGCTTGATTTACGCTGTTTCCCCTCTTCTCCCTCCACGCTACTCGGAGCTCGTTCTCCCGGAGTTCGCCCGTTGTTAAGTGGAAACCACGCGCACAGTTTTCAAACCAGCTCTTTCGAGCTCCTTCCCTACGGACTCGTCGATACGAGGCGAATTTTGTAACTGGAACGACGCATTTCTCTGAATTTAATTCTGCTTAATTGTTGCAAGTCGTGTTTCAAGCTTCGCGGTAAAACGAACAACAGTTTTTTTTTTTTTTTTGGTAATGAAAAAAGAATGTTCTCTGAAAATTTGACGAATCGTTTTTTCAAGCTTCTCTCTCGCGGTTTCGCCGATACAAAAAGCGAATTTGTGACTAGGGTTCTTTCAAGAGCATGTTTCATATTTCCCTAAACTGTCCGATCGTTATTCGATTGTTCTTCCTAAACTTTTTAACTGAAAATCCTCGCGTGTTGTTTGTTTGGAGTTTTGCAGTAAAGCGCCAATATTTGTGATAAGAGGAATGTTCTCTGAAAATTTGAGGAATCTGTTCCCCAAGTTTCTTTCTCGTGGATTTATTGATACGAAGTGAATTTCTAACTAGGATTCTTCCGAGATCAGTGCATTTTTCAATCGTCAGTCTTTGTATTTTCCTAAACAATTTTTCCAAACTTCTCCCCTAAAAATCCTCGCGTGTTGATCGTGTCTCGAGTTTTGCAGCAAAGTTACATTTGCAATAAAAGTGGACTGTTCTCTGAAAATTCGAAGAATCATTTTTTCCAAGTTTCTTTCTCGCAGACTCATCGGTAACAAAGAAAAGAATGAATTTGTAACTACGGCTCTTTTAAAATCAACGCACGTTCCGTCATTCTTCCGACTCAAACTTTTCGACTAAAAAATCCTCATCTCGTGTCAGTCGTTTCGTAAGTCGCCGACATTCGAATATTCTGTAAAGATCTGGTGTCACGATCTAACGCATTTTAACCTCTAGTGCGTTCGTTGACGATTCTACAAGAAGCAAAGCAACGCACTCGATTCTCTCGATACGCGAGCGAGAGTCCGTTGTCGCGCGATTTTCTTCGATTCGGAGTGATAAAAATTTACCCCTTGTCTCTTTACTCTTGCAATTTTTCCGGTCACATGTTTCGACGAAGCTGTGGCGAAAGTCCAAGTCGACTCCAGGCGTCGGAACGAGGACAGGAAGATTGTATAATCGCCGTGAAAGGCGCGCGCGTATGAATTAGCGTCACGTAGTGGCGATATTAATGTTAGGCGGTGCGGGATAATTATATTGTCTATTCTTCCGGCGGCCGGCCGACGTCGCTGTTAGTTTTCCCCGATAAGATAAGCCGAAGTTAGAGTGCATAGAACCGGAGGATTTTAATTAACGCACCTTCCATATTATACATCGCGACGACGCGCGACGTTAGACCGGCCCGGCCGTGTATACATATATGTACGTATGTATGTATGTATGTATGTATGTATATATATATATGTATAATGGCAGACCGCTTGAGAAATTAATTGGCCCTGCGGCATAATGTAACGACAAATCTAGCACGCTGTAATTGCGTCCTCTGCCCCCTTCCCTCCGCCGCTAAATTGCACCGGTCGCGAGATTCACTCATTTTCCTTGACGCGGGCGATCCTCGGCGTCTTCATTTTCGTCCGCTATCGGTTCGAATTATAATTACCATCCAAATTCAGAAGAAGACGACGAAAGAGTACGTCTCTGGTTAATCGTCGAGGTTTGTCGGGTTTTCTCGTAAATCATTTCGAGTAACTTTTTTTCAACTTGGGAAAGAATATCGTAAGATATGGTACCGGTGGCTAGAAAGAACTTTTCGTTACGAAAAGTCTGGCCTTTCTGCTACAAATGATAGTTTATGGGATACTTTTGTCATTTTTGCTAATGTTGTTTTCGTGAATTCCAACAAAAATGATTTGGAAGAATGGAAAACGTAGCATACTTGATCGTAATCGTTCTACCACAGAGTTCGTCTGGAAGATTCTCAAACGAAAAGTGAAAAAACATATATAATTTTACACGAGTGTGTTTTGACATTAATAATTACAAATGAAGAAACAAAGATATTTGTTGTAAATTGCAAGATTTTATTATTAAACATAGTATTATATAATTTATACATTAAATTATTGTTATTTAATACATAGGCAATAATACTAAAAATATTTGGAATAAAATATTTTATCTTAAATTAATCTCTACACGACATCGTTAGAAAATTGTTTGTCGAAATAATACCCTAAAATTAAATCTATCGCTTTGTTCTGCAATGCATGTTAAACCTTCGACACTTTTCTTGTTAATTACAGTTTGAATGGGAAAAAATAGGATGAAATCCGCTGTCACTTGAATTCCTTGTAGCGTTACTCTCCCATTAGAACGAGATAGATGTCCACGTAGTACTTCCATGATTTAACCTCAACACGTGACTAACCTTCAGATGGAAATTCCAATACTAGACATACAAAATATCAAACGATGCATGGCAAAGAATAACGTATGAATCTCTTTCCTGACTTGATTCAGGAGAATGAAAATAGTTTCCAAATGCAGCTTTCGTTCGATAGTAAAAGATTGTCAATAAGACGCGTATCAGCGCAAAAACACGGAACGCTTATAAATTTTTCGCACGATGGCGTCCTTAATGAATTTCTCAGCAGGCAATCCCGTGGTCCACTAAAACGTAAAAAAAGAGTTTTTGGAGATCGTCGAGCTTTTCGTTGAACTTCGAGATTTACGCCCGGCGATCTCCAAACTTCGAACTGACAATAAAAACCGCCTCCTCCCCTCTCGATCTCCACTGGTACGACTTGTCCTCTCCTTCACGCGAGGCCAGCATAAATAATCCGCGCGAATTTACAATGACAATTACCATAAAAATCTATCGTCGTGCGATAAAATATTGGGAGAAATTTACGACGATCGTTCACGGGCCAACAGGTTTTTTCTAAACGGCGCTACGAAAATGGGGAGGTTAGTACGCTTCGTAATTCTCTTCGGCCCTCTTCTCCGTCCCCCCTCCCTCCGTGTCTCTCGGCAACTTTACAGCCAATTATTCTATGCGCACGTTTATTGTGCCCGTGCCTCGCGTTCGTGAACGCTTCTTGTTTGCTCTGGACCGAACGTTGTTTGCTTGACCGCGAGTATGTTTCTTAATGGGATGCGGGATATTTGGTTAGCGCGGTAGTATAATCGTTGTCGGAACAAAGAAAGATTTATTCTTCGCTTGTATCAGTGCCTGAACACTGGCTGTGCAGAGAACTGCTGGCGACTAGACGGTAGATTTTTACACGTTGCACAAGATATTCGCCAAGGCGCGACGAGACAATTTGCAAAATGCGGAACACTGTACAGAGGGAAACAAAATTTGGAAAGCGAAAAAAGAGACGATTGCAGGAAAATGAAATCAAACACAGCGAAGCAACTTAAATTTGCATAAAAATCTGTAATCCAGTGATGACTGATTAATCAATGATTTCCAAAGTTACGACGAGTTTTCGAACGGGTCTCTCTCCCTCTTCGCCGGAGAAGCGAAGAAGGCGAAAACCGCGAATAGACGGAAGAGCATCGCGGAACGATCGGCTTGAACGGTTAATATTAATATTCGTCGGAGCTCCGGTCGAATATTTTTCTACGGCGGGACGCGTGATTACATTTGCAAATTGCAACATTTAACGAAACCGGAACGGCGTCGAGCGTGGGAACGGTATCGAGGCACGCGAAACGCCGTTCCAAATAAGCGGGCACGGATGGTATTTCAAATAATAAACGAAACAGAAATAATGTTTTCAATTTTTATCTGACGAATCGGTGAGCATCGATGAAAAGCGCGGACCGCCGCGGTCCGCGGTCCGCGCTCGCGCTCGCGTACGCTGGCCGGCCCGGCGCATCGAGTAATTTATAAAAATACGGGAAAAAGTGGAATGTAAATTTCCGGGGATGCGTTTTGCATGAAATGAGCCGCCTCATAAATATTGGAATTTTATTCAGTAGCTGCATTTCGGAAACCGGACGGTCCGCCGCTCGTTATGGATCGACCAACCCCCCCACCACCCCCTCCCGCTCGCCCTTTTCACTGGATTGCCAAGCATCTGTTGTATTTCGCTTTTTTGCTCCGCGGAACACGTCCATTGTACCGAGCTTGTTTAATAGAATGAACTGCGCGAAAATTTCAACTGGAAACCCATCGATTGCGCCACGCGGCTGTTTAACGGGACGAGCGTGAATTTTCAAGCTGTTCTCGCGTTTCTCCTCGAGTTGGGCAGCTTCCCTCGCGACGCAGTGATTCGAGCGGTTCTTCGAGTACACCTTTGTCCTTGGAGTTGCGTGGCATTTTCTTTTCCTCCTCTTTCAAAAATTTTCGCAATTATCGGTAATTTATTCTCGCTAGAAACAGCGGTATAACTTAACAAAGCAGCAACATCACTTATCAACGTGAGATTCTCGCGAGAATGTGCAGGATGTCGCAAATTTATTTCGGCAAATTGGCAAACTTGATTGAAATTTTGGAGGAAATCACGAAGAAGGAAACAAAAACGTTCCCGTTTCCATCCATATTTCATTGCCATCTTGTAACATCATGCATTGCCTATTAAAAATATCGTTCGAAATGCTAGCCTTTCGCAGCGATGCTTTACATCGAACACCGATTACACTCCGATTACAGCTGGACATCGTTCTAATGACGTTTGGTACAACAGACTACAAACTATTACGTCTGGTTTCTCAGTTGCTCTCTTGAGAATAAACTTACGAGCGAGAAAAGGAAGACTTTTTTTCTTTCTTTCGCCGCGATTTTCTCTAAAGTGAAGCAAGAACGAACAAATCGTCAGAGGACTTTCCTTCCTCGGTTCATCGATTTTCTACACACACACACACACACACAAATTCGGGGCACCCTGCGTGAAATAAATCTCTTTACAACTTACATCAATTTCTTTCCTTGGTACTGATGTACTACTCTTCGCGTGTAGAAAACCGTAAATTGTGAGTGTGCTAAACTAGCCGAGGTTTTTAGAGATTTATTCATTTATTTGTTTATTTTATCATTCAAACGGACATTGAATCTTTTGGCACACGCAATAACGCTAGAACTACCGACGACTAAAGTAAAATATTCGTAGCAAAGAAAGTGAAATGCAAGGTACAAGAAAAAGTTAGTAATACAACAAGGAACACAAGCTTCTGTTAATATGTTTTATTAAACGTCGCTCGAGTATCTAAAAATTCACTCATAAATATATAAAATTCCCATAGAAAATTATAAGTTGGTCATTTTGAGTTCTAGCGTCAAAAAGTTTATAAGATTTGTACTATATAATCAAACTATAGATTCCGATGCAATTCACGTTCCTGTTCGTAATATTAAATTTATTGGAACACTTGCTGCTCAAAGTCGTTTGGATGTCTCTGTCCTCGCAATGCCAGGATTATTGGGGACTTACAATTACCAAGTTATTCCAGAATTTCCAGATCTTCGTTGTGTCGAAGTTGGAATCTTCGAGTTCTCATTGACATGTGTTACTGACAAATTTCTCGCGATAGGTCCCGCGGCGCGTTTGCGACGAAACGGCAACATTTCACGGTGTCGAACGTCCTGCCACTGGCGTCCTGTTAAGCCTGCGTGATCGTCGCCATGCAAAATGAACGACGCCGAGGTGAAGAAGCCCGCGTGGCGGCTGGATGCAACGCGCGAGAACGGCGGGAAAGCGGCGTTTTTAAAGAAACATACGCTAAAATGAAACGACGCCCACGGGTTCGACCTTGTCGGCCGTGGCGCGCGCGTTTACGATGATTCCGAGTCTTTATGGAGAAGTGGAGCCTGGGAGAAATTCCCGCAGACATTCGTCCCTCGTCGTCAACTTTGGAAACGACTTTGCACCACATGCGAACTTTTTATGTACAGAAGTAAGAAGCGAAGAGGGAAGTCTCCTTCTCGTGTAATCCTCTTATCATCTGACCTGTTTAACCCTTTCGCCGATCCCACGCCAAAGATGTATACACGTTGATCGAATGATTTTTCGAGTCCATTAATCCGTTTAGAAATGGAATCTTTTTTGAATTTCCTTGAGAAGGGCCTAGTCTAGAATGTTTTCGAACGAAGGTCTAATCTAACCTAACCTAACTAAAAATCTAACCTCAAAACCTAAAGTTTTAAGAGATTAACAGTTACACGGTTTTCTTCTCCAGATTACGATCGATTAAGAAAGTCTTTTTGTTAGAATAATTTCTCGTCGTATAAATATTCCACCTTCGAATAGAAAAGGCTCGTCTCGATGGCTAAAGTGTATTATCGTTGGAACTACCGACGACTGAAGCATAACGTTTCCATCAGAGAAACGAAGAAATAGAAAAGCTGTATGGTAACAATAATTTGCACAAGTTTTCATTCGTACATTTTACGAGAAGTCATTTAAGCCTCTAAAAATATACTGTTTCGCGTCTACAAAATTTCCAACAAAAATTATAAATTGATCATCTTGGTAGTTTCAATGTTATACATGTCCAAAGTGTATTTTTAACATGTGATTATCCCAACACGTCGATAGATGCCGTATATATCCGACGCAGGTACACACAGTGTACATTAATTATCAATTAAACGAGACATTTTTATCGTCGTTGTGGTGATAATCGACTGGTCGTTCGTTTCGTTCGTTCGCCCTGGCTTCGTTTCGATTCGCGGGATTTGAAATTCATAGGGAACCTCGGGTCGCCCCGGCTGGCTCTTCCGCGTTTTGTATACGACTAAAGCGGCACGATCGGAAGAAGGGAAAATAAGATCGGATAACGGCACGCGATACGACGGCGGCGATAAGCAGCCCGCGCTAGACCTGACAGAGACATAATTGAACGTAATTTTTTCCTTTTCTTTTTTCCTTTTCTTTTTAGACTCCGAGATTGCACGTAAGGTATAGCACGGGGCACCGGCTCGACGATTAATCAGCCACGTGACTTGCGTTTTCGATTTTAATTAGAACGCTTCCGCCGCGTATCGGCCCGCTCCATAAATAATGCTCGTCTCCTTTTTTGCCCTTCGTTTCAACGCGATAATCAAATTCTGATAAATTCTACAATGAAGTCCTCGGGGGTGGGGGTGGGGGGGGGCGCGGGGAGGGAGGGGAGGAAGAAGGAATATTATCGAGCACGTTACCACGCGTAAGCCATCAATCTCCGTCCCTTTTCCTTCTCTCGCTGACCGCTAACTGATTTCATTCGGACACTTTCGTCGTATGTCCATCGAATCTCCGACTCTTTGGAGATTTTATGTAGGCGACGTGTAGTCAGTCGTTTGGAGATGGACTTTTTCCTGTCGAGAATTAATGCGATTTTGTAGTAATTTTTATCACAGTGTATAGACCTACGAAAACGAATTGGGCATAGAATGCTTTTGAAAGTGAGATAGTCTTTCGTGTCGAGAGAATATATTCCAACGAGTCTCACACGTGTATAGGTTTATATGTTTAAAGAAAAATTTAAAGAAACTTGCCAGACGATGTGAAAACGTGACTGTCAAAATCGAAATTTCATTAGATTTAAAATTGAAGATCAATCGAATTGTTGCACGACTACTTTTACGAAGTTATGACAGTTTGAAACAGTCTACCTGAAGAATAAATAAGTATTATTCACAAGATATATTTATGTTAAACTATAGACAATATATTAGCAATTATATTCATTTGTTCAAATGAAAGATCATCGTCCACGATCATCGATCACGACATCCACAAACGCTCATTCCGCTGCATATTAATAGATGGCGACGCTCACGTCATTATGACAAATGAACTTCTCAACACTACCTCCACCAAGTACACAAGAACTAGGAGGGACAAAAGTCTCTCAGCAAATGAACTCTGAAGATCATCGAGGCGGTGACAAAATCGAACGAAACCTCGATAGATTTCGTCATCGTTCCCTTCCGGCCAGCCACGATCGCGGCAACACACTGGCGCACGGAGGTTACGCAGCATTTACTGCCGTGTAAAGGTAGAACGTTCCACGTCTTGAGATGCGCATACATTACGGACACGCGATCCCCCGTATGAAGGGCCCCGCCGCTGAAAATTACAATTTAAATGGCCGCCGTCCGTTCCCTCCGTGCTACGCTTATCTCCTTGTTTTCATCTAAACATCTCATTTTTATGCGCCGTTCAAATTCCACGTCCCGTATTTTCGCTCCGCCACCGCGCCACCCGGTCACGCGATACCACGTCGTTGTCACTTTGCGAAACTTTTTCGTTACCTCCTGCCTTGTACCTCGCTCGCTCTCTTCGAAACGCTCTCGAGGAACGAAGAACGTTTTCTTTCTTAACGGAGGCGCTGGAAGGCATCAGAGATTGAATCAAGCTTCTTTGGTTTTGAAAATCTAGCGATTGTACTTTGTACATACACGCTATTGTGAATTTTGAACAATTTGTGATTTTGCGACGGCGTCAACGCCGGTACTCGAGCAATTTATAATCATTGGAAATCCATGAACAGTAGTTGAAACTCTGTACTTTGAATGTTGGTGCAATTTCTGATTTACGACGTTAACACTACCGCACTGTCAATGTGGTCGAAGTAATTAATTTATAATCTTCTGTTGGATATTTTATAAACGTAAAACGACGCATTTTTAAAAATTTAGATAATTTTTTGTAAAATGTACAAATGAAAGTTTATATACTCCATTGTACTATAAAGTTTCTCTATTTTTCTTTTCTCAGACGTCATTCTATGTCAAAGGGTTAGACACAGTAAAAAGAATGTTGAATTACTCGATAAAGTTTTTACTGCACTATGTAATACAATCAATCTTCGAGTCGAACTTTAAGAGATTATTCACTCTGGGCGTGAACGATCCAGCTTTAAAATCTGTAGCTTATAAAAAATTGCAAGTGCGCGAGGTACTCCAAACTAAAATTCATTCCGAATTCTCCAAACAAACGTGACTATCACTTTCATTCCATCGACGCCACATTTTCCTCATAAAGAACCTTGCAAACAAAATTAGTCGAAGCTAATAATTTCAACGTGAATCGTACAAGCAATTCGTCGCGAGCTTAAGAAGAAAAGTAGAAAATAAGAGAAACACTCTTGAAACTGACGTGGGATGGTGACAACAGAGACGAAGAGACGAACGACGACTATTAAAGCGACACGCGATGATAGAGAGCGCCGTGTTAGCCGCGAGACATAACTTTGCATCGGCATATCAATTGATCAGAGTGCATGCATGTATGTATGTACAGCGTTGCAACGGCGGAGGATATTAAAACCCTCGGCTTCGTTCCATCGTTCGATTTTATTGCCCGGGCGATATCGATAAGCTTCGTTATTAATTATTGCTAACTATCTCTAATCGACGTATTGGGTTATCGGGTATCGGGCCGGCAATAAAGCTACAATTTGATAACGTTAGAAACGCCGTGTGATTCACGTCAATAAAGACTAATTGGGCCGACGTTGCGCGCGTTACCCGCGTAAGATCGCGTGCCCGCCGGCCGTACATCACCGCGGCAATTATCTGTAAAAATTACAGTTCCGGGGAGAGACGAGCGAGACTGTGACGCCGTTATGCTATGAGCCGCAGCGTCGATCGGCAGAGAGAAAACACGAGGCGAGGGCGAACGGGTGAAACGCGTTTTACAATTGAAATTCCGCAGATTAGCCGCAGCTGGTGGTAAAGTATCGTTCGTGTTCAGGAACGAGGGGAGATTCTGCGGTGCGTGGAATACGAAATATAAATTAGCCACGAAGCGCAACGAGAAAGGATTCCTGGGTTTACTCCATTTACGCGATATCATCGAAATTTCGTTCTGCTTTCGGGTTTCGATTGAGAGACAAACAATCGAAGAATGAGAGAGTCAATTTTTCCTTCTTTTTTTTTTGGAAACTTACATATTTTTTTTTTTTTTTTAATTTAGCTGCGATGCCGTTTTTACAAGTGTGTATCTACATTGTGTAAATTGAATTAAATTATAAGAAAATGACACTAGTTTTTGCTTTTTGAAAAATCAATAATTTTATTGTTTAATTTCGTTCCGCTTCGAGTTTGAATTAAAGACAAGCAATCGAAGAATGAAAGAGTCGATTCTTCTTCGTTACTTCCTTTTCTTTCCTTTTTTTTTTTTTTTTTTTTTTGAAAACTTACATTTTTTTCTTAACCTCATAGCTGCCATTGGTGCCGCTTTTAAAAGCGTGTATCTATATCATCTTGCTAGAACGATGACGATTATATTCGTCAAACACAGAGTGTGCAAGATTGAATTAAATTATAAAGAGATAACTCCAATTTTTTTTTTAAATATCAATAATTTTATCTTTTAACTTAATTGATACTATTTACAGAAATTTTCGATTATTTCTTATTAAACAAAAAAATCAAATGTTTGGAAAGGATGAAAAGAAATTAGAAATTTAAGGTACGCAAGGTACGACACATAATTGCACCAATATCTAGATTCTTTTCGTATATATTATTTTTTGAACACAGCGAACATCTTCGTGTGGCTTTAGTTTTTGACGATGTGCCTATGTATGTAATCTGAAAAATGTTTTCCGATTTAACATAGGCTTCGTTGTAGATTGCCGACCAACTGCTGTTTTATGCATTGAATTTATATCTTCACTTAGATGTAATTCAATGGTCTTTTTCGATACACTCCAGCAGCAAGTTTACACGCGTTAATTTTCCATTATTCTTTCTCTATAACGAGTAAAATGAGTTCAAACGAATAATGTCAAAAAGATGATTTCCCCGATATACGCAGAAATTACGTATGTATCCAGATTGACTTTCACGCGATACATCAAATCGCAACAGGTCGCGCAACATGGCACGCACACAAGCGAATCGTAGCAAAAGAAATATTTAGAATTTGTATAAAAAATATTTAAAAAAGAACTAATGAAATCTAATCTCGAAATATTCCAAAATGTCTAGAATTTACAAATGCGTTCTCCACGAAAAATTTAATTCAACAGTAACAAATTTTCGCGTGAGGCACGTGTATACTCGTCGTTGCAAAAGAGATTGCCACCTCCTCGTGACGAGTGTACTCGTCGTTCACAGCCAAGTGGTGGAAAGTCTCTGACAATATCGGATTCGTTGTCGGTGTTGGTAGAATTATTGTCCGCGCCGAAACAACAAATTAATTATCGCGAACTATCGTTGAAATTTTTTTCCCCCCACCGGACGACCGCAACGAACGCGCGTAATTATCCGCGAAAATCAGGCCTTCGGTAATTGGTCAGCGGAATAGGTATATTCGCGGCTGTATCGATCGATCGTACGTCGCGGAACGCGCACCGGCCCGCTCGAGAAACGAGTACTACACTTTCTTTTCCACGGAACCGCGTTCCGGTTCGCGAAGCGGCCCGTGGAAATCGGCTGATTGAACCGGCAATAATGGATTTAGGAAACGCGGCGAGCTTGATTAATCGTGGCCCGTTCTATCGATTAATTGTTGCCTTCGACGGGGCCGGCAAGTCCAACCCCCCCTCCCCCCGCGTCTCTAGCCCCACGCGCAACACGGCCACTCTCCGTTTCTCGCAAGAGTTCACCCGATAATTTCCAACGAATTTGGAAAACCTGCCGATCGGAGCTTTCACGCGGATTTAATGAAAATTCGGTCACTCGCGAAGTATTACCAGTGAAACTTCTGAGAACGATACCTGAACGAACTCACTTCCCGACAAGTGACTAGAAGATGAAAGAATTTTCGAAGTTGGAGGAATTCTTTGAGGACAGGAAATGTGTATTTACAGTCGTCACTCTTTCAACGACGAATTCATCAGAGAACGTGAGGAAATAATTACTTTGTTTCAAATACATCTATCATATCTGTAAAATACGCTCTCGCTCATTATAAAAAATACATTGAAACTTCTGAGAGCCACACTGAATGAACTTTCTCGACAAGTGACTAGAAGATTCTCTTTGAATGCTTGAAAAAATTCAACACGTGTATTTACATTCGTCACTTTTTCAACGCGAGAAAACAATTACTTCGTTCCTTCTGTTTGTATAGTTACTGCTAATTGTATAAACTATATACTCGTCTAATTGCATGATAATTACTTTGTTACTTTTACAAGTATACATCTACTCCATCTGTATCTTTGCTCGAACCGCGAGGAAATACTCTACCTCGGGGATTTAATGCACTCCGAATGACACGAAGCAACGTGAAAGATTAACAAACAAAGGGTGAATGACCGGCGGAAAATAATTTCGAGAGAGATAAAACTCAGGATTAAGTATACAGGGGACACGTTAATTCAATTGCTATTATCGAGCGGGACGACTAAGCAGCTTCTGCCGATTAAACACGCGATATGTACCTTCCATTTCCAGCTACGTTCTGAATCCTTTGGTAAACATCGATATCGAATAGACAGTTCCGTTCACGGGGGCCGAAAGCGAACCCCCACTCGACGTGGACGTTTAACGCTAAAAGGACGAAATTTCGCGCGGATTTCCTCGGTATACTTGCAACGCGCGCGCTGGAACCTTCATTAAGTCGGCCGCTGGTAATTCACTCGGAACGACCGAAACGCTTTCAATTCGAAACGCCGATCAGGTGTTACGACTCCTATATTCTTCTACAGAATTTTTCTTTAAAGCATAACTTTGAAACAAGGAGCACTCGGCCGTAATTATGCATTAACACGATCTTTTTGCGAAATTGATCTCGTTGTCTCTTTAATTCGTTGTCTTGTGTTTTACATTTAGAAAAATAAACTCAGAATTAATCTTTTTTGCGGATCGCGTTCACCCTTTTGCAAATCTAGTTTCTCCATAAATTTGTTTCCTTAAATCGTTTTCTTATCGCAGTAAGAATAAAATCTGATGTAAATTTTGAAATAAAAATTTTGTCGTATAATGTGTAATAATATTTAAACTGAAAGTAACATAAAATGACGCAAAATTAACATAAAAGCTTGTTGACTAAAAGTATTCATGTACACATGTGTAGACTCATCTATCTACATACAGATAGTTTTATGTATGAATATATGTAGTAAATAATAGTTGCAATACATCAAAACTAAATATTTATGGTTTGAAGGATCAGCCAAAATACTTCTTTGCGCGGAATTTAACTTTTGAAAGAAACATCTTCAATGGGATTCGTCATTGGAGAGTAAACAATGAAATGTACTACTTCACTCTTGAGTGAAGGGTGAATTTTATTTGTGAAAGGTTTAATTCGTAGTGCAAAACTTGTAATAACCAGTGTGTTGGAGCAATCATCGTCTTATATAGTAACCAACTAATACGCGATAAAAAAATAGAAAAGGCAGATAAGAAGGTAACTTCGTTATCTTTAAAAATTGAACAGAACGTCACATTCTCTTATTTATCTCATCTCACGCATCTAGACAATTCCCCGAGTGAAACAACTACCTAATATTTCAAGAATTAACACGGTGTGAAGCGAACCTCAATAATCGTTGCAAAAAAATTAACCTGCCTTAAAATTTCTCGGGGCACTAACTTGGCGCGATAATAAATAAAAAAGGATTTCGTGAGAGAGAGACAAAGAGAGAGAGAGAGAGAGAGAGAGAGAGAGGGGAAGTGAAATTACGTGACGTGGACTGTTGTCAGACGAAGCCTGGACGTCGATACGACGAGTGGACATTACGGACGCGTTGTTTCGCATAATTAATTTTATACAATTCCGGATTGTCCCTGGAGGCGGGTGACGTTCCGTCGCGGCGCTGAGCGACGCCCCGGCGAAACTTCCGCGATTGTTTCGAAACGAAAGTAAATTTAATTTACCGGCTAATTATCGCCCGCGCAAAGTTCCGAATTAAACTTGTAATTGGCTTTCGCTTGATTCGAAGAAATTGCACCGAGCCACGCCGCACCTGGCCCGCCACCGAGACTTTCCGCTTGTAATTCGCGCATGCACACACACACACGCACATACACACACGCACATGCACGCACGCACGCACACACGTGCATTCCGTCAATCTTTGATGATTCTGATTCGACCGTAGTTTAATTTCGCATTAAAAATAGGCGCCTTCTCTTCTTCTTCAAACAGCAGCTGTCTCTCGTAGAATTTGTATCGAAACAAGTTTCGATACAAAATTCAGAATTTGCACGACGTACAATTATAATGCCTCTCGAGGAATCCGTATAAAAATACGCTTAAGTTCCTTCTCTCTTAAGCTACTTACTTTTAGAAAGGGGCGTTTGAAACGTCTAACGGCGGAAAACTGCACGATTCACGCTAAACCGTAGCCATACCTTTCGAAATTTATCACTTGCCGTATCACGCGCGTATCTGACGATGTAGCTCTCTATTTTTCCGAGGGAAAAAAAAAACCCCCCAATATACCTTCATTACCGCGCCTCTAATTAATTCCCCTTCCCTTCGACGTTTCAATTATTGAGCCGTCCGCAGGTGATTCATACGAGCCACGAGAAGTTTATAAAGTTACTCGAGCAGAGAGAGCAAAAAGAAAAAAAAAGAAGACGAAGAAGACTGCGAGTCTCCAGTTCGATCGTGCTACGAACGACCACCGGCTTCCTTTCTACCCTCCGTGCCCGCTTCTTTCTAACCCTATCGAGAGCGGCCAGGTCGATAGGTGCGCGGATAATGGGCTCAAATGTCTGAAAGATTATTACCCGAAGGCATCCTCTGCGAGAGACCGGCGGTGGATCGGTTCTTTTGGTTGTACGCGAAGCACAAGACCGTGCCACCGGCAATCTTCTATCTTCTGGTAATTAACCGCTTCCTTAAACCAAACCGTATCTCCCCTTATCTGTCCCGGCGCATCTACCCCGTACTTACGCACGCACGCACGCACGCACGCACGTACACCGTAGACGTTGTAACCTCCGAACAAAGAGCATTTTCCCAGGCTGACTCTTACCGGAGCGATGCGATTTCACTCTTCGCACTCCGATTCGAGTGCCTCAATGACATTTTGTGAAAACGAAACGAACAGGTCCGTTTGCACGTTGATGAGAAGCGAATGCGAGTTTCTAAAGATAATTTATCTAGTTCCCCGATTGTGCAGAGGGGGAAAAAAACTTATCAAGAACCTCGGTAGATACAAATTATACTTGAAGGGTTTTAAAGAGAATAACTATATTGTACCTAGACACATTTTTATTTATTTGTTATTATGGCGATGATGCTGGAAGGATGTAGGATTTGGGTAAGGTGAGGAAAGGTTATGCGTTTCGTCTCAGAGTCGCTGCCTAGACTCATCAGTGGGGCTGATGGCAGCGACCCCTTACCTCAGACGCTTGTTGTTATAACTCTACTCGCTATAGGCTGGACGGTCCACCCATCTTAGCAGTGGTTCCGCACTCTGTTTGCTTAACGTCGAATATCGCTAGCGCACAGCCACTTGCGGCTTGTACGAGTCGGTGTTCGAGACTCGTACTCGAGGCGCTATAGGCCGCTACATACTCTTATCGTTGCTTTAAAAGTCGGCGTAATAATTGTTAAACCAGGCATCCAGGCCTGCTACAGTCCTCCGGTCTTCATTTTCTTTTAAAACCATAACCTTAATGTGTAAAGTTTATATTCTTATTTCTTCGTTGGTCTTACAGATATAGGCTGTAATGAACCTCAAACGAGATTTATTTCCAAAGTTTGAATTTCACGGTGTTCGTCGAGCCTTCGTTTTCAATTTCCCGACGTTTCCAAACGAAAATTTGCAGTACACCGAAAACGAAAGAAAAGAACAGCCGTTTTGCAAAGAAATGTTTTCGCTCGACGTGATATTGTACGTATTTAATAAACAGAAACAAATAAGGTTGAAATGAATCGGCGAGACTTTTACCGATACGCGGGCAAAAGTGTTCGAACGTTTCTCCATTCTTACCATTATTTCCAACCAAGTTTTGTTCCCTTTGAGCGAGCCCGGCGCGAGCGCAAAGTCTCGTTATCTCGATAAGCAAATACCTACACGCGTAATTCACCGTGGTGAATCGTTTCTTCGTTCGTTCGTTTTTGCTTCGCGGCGAACGTACGCGCGCTATTACACCCGCCGCGAATACCTTTATCGGTATTGTTTCCCCGAGTTATTCATATTTTACGACAGCATTAGTTGAACGCATAGAAAACAGATAGGGGCCATACTTCAGCCACCGTGACACGAGTGGATTTCCATTCCTTCGCGAATAAAACCAGGCACAAGCTGGTGCGGGTGCATCGCCAGTTGACTCGTTGTACATACGTACAAGCCACTGTTCGTTTCCTCTCTCTTTCCACGTCTTCTCCCTCCCTCCCTCTCTCTCTCTCTCTCAGTAGTTCATTTCCAACGTCTCATAAATTTACAAGTATAAATTTACAATTTGAATACGAGGGGGTCGCGAGCGACCATTTCCAGCCCTCAAAGACTGCCCTTGCGCACATGCAGCGGGAAATTAGAACGAAAAGATTCCACGTTTCTTAACTTCCTCTCGTCACTCTCGCCCTCCCTGGAAATCGATCAGAATATTGCATAATGCCACCGCCATCATTTCTAAACACTCCTCCAGAAGACGCCAAAAGTTCCATCGTCGTTTGTGCTTTACTTTCTATTTTTTTATTTCTTTTTCTTTATTTCTTTTATTAGACTTGAAAAATATTTGCGTATGTGTGTAGTATCCAAGCGAGGCAACTTTATTCCACGGGAGAGCCCCGTCGTAAATTATTTCAACGCGCGTGTACGTCTGCGGAACGGGGCCGTTCTATACGGTGCAAATCCACGATCGTAACGCACACCCTTCGAACGCGTGTATCGCGGAAAATCATCGCTGCGTTACTTGACGCGGTGCGGTGCGCTCGCAAGATTATTAATTTTCATTTTCGCCGAACAACGAGTTACAAATGCGGCCGGCCAATAAGTGGGGAATTAGGCAAATTCGCGCGACTGCGTTTCCGGCGAATGGGCGAGGAGATCCCATTCAGGAATTCAGACCGTCGGAAATTCCAGACGGCTAGCTAGTCGGTGGCTGGTTCGTTGCGAGGGGCAGACAAAAACCAAGTTTCACTCCTATTAAACACGAATTACCTAATTTTTTAAATTTATTTATTTTCTTGGTAATAATACAATGTATCAGCTATGGCCACGTCGATTGAGACGCGGCATTAATTTTTCTATCCTTTCACTTCTCGTTTCTTTGCAAGTGGCATCCAATTTGCACGCTACTTCTAGTGGTACACTTGCTTTTACAATTGACAATAGATAAGTTTGTTGCAACACAATTTCAGAGTAGAGGTATTGAACATTGTTCCTACCAAGGTCCATCGAAGCATCTTTAACTACGATAGTGCCACCACTGAACAGAGCACCACACGAGTTTGAAAAGTGTACACATTGATCGAATCATTTTCCGAGTCTGTTAATCCATTTTGAAGTAGAATCTTTTTTGAATTTCCTGGTAACATTTTGAAAAGGGCGTAGAATGTTCCTTTTAAACAGACTTCAATTTTTCAAACAAAAATGTAACTAAAACTCTAACCTAACCTAACTAAGAATCTAATCTAAAACCTAGCCTCTAACTTAAATTTTTAAGAGATTAACAGTTACATATGTGTACAGAGACATTTTTTATTACAATAATTTCCCATGGTATAAATATTCCACTGTCGAATAGAAAGAGAATACAAGAAGCTCGTCTCGATGGGTAAAACCTAATCTAACCTAACTAAGAATCTAACCTAAAACCTAGTTTCTAACTTAAATTTTTAAGAGATTATCAGTTACATATGTAGAAAAATTTTTTATTACAATAATTTCTCATAGTATAAATATTCCACTGTCGAATAGAAATAAAATAGAAAAAGCTCGTCTCGATGGCTAAAACTTAACTAAGAATCTAACCTAAAACCTAGCCTCTAACTTAAATTTCTAAGAGATTATCAGTTATATATGTAGAAAAATTTTTTATTACAATAATTTCTCATTGTATAAATATTCCACTGTCGAATAGAAAGAAAATAGAAGAAGCTCGTCTCGATGGCTAAAGTGTATTGTGTATTTTTAATATCTGATTACTCTAATATGTTAATAAATTCCGTATATATATCCGCTAGTAATGAAAGAATTAATACAAGCGAGTGAAATTTACTTTTTGTCTGCCACTTATACTTCGCGCGAATAAGACCATGCAGGTACGCGTCGCGTCGTTGAAGATTTCGTACCTATCCCAATCCAATTTCAATCGATACCTAACCACCGTTTAGATTCGTACTTTCGTACTTTCATCCGCGTTACTTCTGATCGGTCGTCGGATGATCTACGGACAGTTTTCTCGCTCTTTCGATCGATCATTCCGTTTTGTGGCTAGCAAAAGCGTTGGAAAATCATCCGACGGTTGTACCGTTCCCCTGCCTAGCTCGCTATTTTATCGCGCGATCGTTTTTATGAGCGCCGTTACTGCCTGTCCACATGTTTTCCCTCGAGTAATGAGAACGCACGCAGAATCGTGTAATTTCCGCGGCTCGCCGGTCGCAACGATATTTACTGTCAATCTTCCAGGCGTATTACCTTCTTGCGTTTTAATTAGCTCTCGTTCGACGCTCGGAGGATTCGCACGCCATCTTCTCCTTCCTTTTGGAATTTTTTACGTCGTTTGCCAGTAAGTCGAGAGCTCCATCCGCTTCATTTTTCTGTCCATCGGGAAGGAAATGTTCGAAAGTAAGTCTCGTTAACCGTGATCACAATCGAGCTTATTTATCTCACCCGATTGTTCCTCTACAGCCAAGCCTCTGTTTCTCGATTCTTCGATGGTTGTTTGAAAAAAAAAAAAAAAAAAAGAACAGAAACGATTACTGAAAGGCTACTCGAAAAACGAAAGCTCGGAAAATTTGTGATTGTTTCGTGCTTCTTCGCGGGAGGAGTGAGAAAGGAAAAAAAAAAAAGATGGAGCAGGCGAAAGAGAAAGTGAAAACAGGGGAGGGAAGAAAAAAGAAGAGAGGGAAAATGTGTACAGTGAACGAAGCCCATTAACCGACGAGGCACGATTTCAAAGTCATTTGGCACAGTTAAAAGACCGGACCAAAGAACTCATTACCAGAGAACGAATGGTCGTTGAAATTTTCATTGTCTCTTCGAGACTCACCTCGAAATGTGCAATTCGCCGGCGGATCGACACGGCGAACAGAGAAGGGGAACAACACCGCGGGAGAGAGAGGGGGAGGGGGAGGGGGAGGGGGCGCAGAGAGGAAATTGGAACGAATTCACGGCGAAAGATATTTCCAACCACTTTGACTTCGACGGCGATTCGTTTGTTTTATTTACCTAGACCCTTTTAAAATTCCATCGATAAATTATTCGCTGGCCCCGGGCCCCCTCCCTCCCCCCTTAGATCGTTCTCCACCCCGAAATTTATCGTTTTCCAATGTGACGCGTTGCCCTTCCTCGGGGCCAAACATTCGTTAATCGGGCACGTTAGAAGCCGACAACCTTTCCAATTTCATCGAAGGAGCGAGGATCCCTCGCGTTTGATGAACGCGTGAAACCACGGCGAGCCTCGTTCCACTGACGTCACAGGACACGTCGCTCAAAAGCCGAGAATGGCCGGAAGTCGTGAAATGAAATTACCCGTTCCTACGTGCGCGGCGGTTCCAAAGTGATAATTGAATAGATAGCCGACCGTCGTTTCTTCCACGTCGTCTCTTCTTCGATTTTCCTTCGTTAGCGTGGGGCTTCGGACCGTGTGCCGCTTCGTTTTTCTTTTCTTTTCTTTTCTTTTCATTTTTTGTTTCTCTTTGCACCATCCGCGCGTAAACCGGACTGGAAAATCTTGCCGCCACTGGTTAAGCGAACGCAAGACGTTCGACCGATTTAATTGAACCGAGTCGTCGCTGTGGAAAATTCAGTTACTCATGACGAGGAAGCGAAATTAGATTTCGCCCAGTTGGGGGAGGGGGGAGGGAGGTTTGTTGAATCTCCGCGGGAATAAACATCGTTCTCCCCGTGTTCTCGCGACGCTTTATCGATTCTCAGCTTCTAAACTTCGACGGGAGACTGCTTCCGTAATCGCAACAGGTTAGCCGCCTGTTTCGCCCAACTTGTCTTTCGTCGTCTCTCTTTCAAATTTCACAGCGGATTGTTCCGCTTGTTGAGTGAATCTTCAACGCCACGACCA
Organism: Tetragonisca angustula; assembly: GCA_036937485.2. NCBI lineage: Eukaryota > Metazoa > Arthropoda > Insecta > Hymenoptera > Apidae > Tetragonisca > Tetragonisca angustula. The sequence continues at coordinate 357,260 of JAWNGG020000008.1, read as the reverse complement.
CTTTGTGCACGTACAGCACAACCCCGACTCTGATCGCGGTTCGTTCTAACGGGGACTACAAAACAATAATGAAAGAAAGTAAAAAAAAGTACGCGCCGACGAATTCATTACCGTTCGCCATGAGCATCGGGTGTGAGAGAAAGTCTGTTGGCCGAGGGTTGACTAGCGTTTTCCTTTCTCCGGCGTGCTGGCTGTCGAAAGGGGAAAGGGTTTCGCCGATCAACGAGAGGACGGTTTAACACGCGTCTCGGGGTCTTTAGCGTCGAGCGTTCCTAGGAGTCGATCTTCCTCCTCTGCCAGGCGCGTGTGCGTACGTGCTCCTCTCCTCTCCTCCCCCCTCGGAGCAGTACACGTGTCCTTGTGCTCACGACCGCGCAAAACCGTGCGTACACGTTGGCGTTTCTTGCGACGCCGGGAGCCTCCTTTTGATCTCTTTTTAGCCGTCGAGTGCAATCGTGGCTCCCGTTCCAACGGGCCTCGAGAGCACCACCACGAGCGGAGCCTCGAGAGTGAAACGCGCCGGGGGTACGAGCAAAGAGGGTACGAGAGAAGGGACGACGGAGTCGCGTTTTGCATGTGTTTCGACTAATTAACATACGTGAAAATCCTCTTAATTGGGTGATTAAACGCCTGCGGAGGCACTCTAATGGGCAACGAACTACCCTCCGCCTCCGCCTTCACCCCTTTTTTTCCCCCTGTTTCTCTCTTCCGCTCGTGATCTCCCTTCTCGACTCTGAACGTTTCCTTCGCGATCGGCCGGCACGCCGCTTTTATTTTCTTTCTAGTCCCTCGACAAGTCGCTCTGCTCGTGGCAACGACGGTTCGACGAGGGCAGAGGACGATTGCAGATGAAATCTTGGCGTTAAATCAAGATTAACACTCGTCGTTGGATCAACGACGCTTTGCGCTTGCACGTGGCTCCGAACTCTGTTCCGACAGACTTCCTCCCGAGGTTCGTAAAGTCGTTCGTAAAGCCGACAAATAACAGGCAAAGCGCGAGGATAATTTGGCGTTTGCGATCGCTCGGTGGCCGCGGAGTTTGTAGCGCGAGTTCCCGTCGCGATTTCGCGGGAACACACCGATCGCAAGACCGATCATTCTCGCCCGGGCGTCCGCGTTTTTTCTAATTAAATGGCCCCGTCGGTAAATAAAGCCAAAGCGGAATTTACGTCAGCTCGATAGCCAACCGCTCGCAATTACTTGCGCAAAGTTGCCGCGAGCCGGATCGGTTCGATAGCCACCGTGGCTATCCAACGCCCGAGCCGTTTTGCAACACGTTTCTCCCTCTATTTTATCCCGTCGTGCGAATGTTTTTCGTCTTCTTTTCACTCTTTCTCTTCTTCTTTTTCTTTTTCCTCCTTTTGTCAGAGGAGATTAAGTAATCGAGCGGACGAGCGGATATCTTACCGGCGAGGCGTGGCATCGATCTTCGAACGGGGGAGGGGAGGGTGGAAAGATCTCGAGCGCGGGAACGAGCGTGTTTAGCACCGCTATAACGAACTATTTGCGCAGCTCGGTTTACTCGGCTCGCGAGGCGGCGTAATTAGGGAAGTTGAAGAGACTTCTGATGGGACTTCGGCTATCCGAAGTATTTACAAAACGAAGACAAATGGAAATTATGATTTCTTGTTCCGCGGAACGTCGCCGCGCGGGGAACTGCACGCGGCAGGACGAGGAGCAGGAGGAGGAGGGGAGGGATCGGCCCGTCCTTTCTCCGTGATTTTATCCCGAAATAAAATATTTACGACGTCTTCGTTAATTTCCACTTTCCGAAACTTTCCGCCAGATTTCTTTTTTTTTTTTTTCTTTTTTTTTATAGGAAACATTTAATTAAACCGGCGTTGTTTACCAGTTTACTTTGCAACCGGTAACCAGCGTTACAACGCCCCCCCCCTCCTCCCCTCCCCCGTATGTGTTCCTTTGTTAATTGCTTTCCTCTGTTTTAATTTTCTTACTTCTGCTGTTAATTACCGTGCCCCGCGTCCTTCGGCTTCGCGCCAGCCTGTTTTCGTTTCCCCGTTTCCCTCGATTTTTCGATTCCCGCCCGTCCCGGAACGGGAGATTAATCGAAATTCGCCCACGCCTCGAGTATTTATCCGTCGATGCGAAAATTTCGTCCCTCTGTTTGCATTGCGAATAATATACGCACACGAATTGAACAATATCGCAAGTTTCCTTGGGACCACGTGTTTCATACGTATTTTGTCTATTTTATGAGATAACAGGGTAACTTATTTATTTAAATATATTGTAATATATAGTATATTGTAATTATTGTAATATAAATTATATAGCATTATAATATAATAGAGTATACTATGCTTGTGTAGTACGACAAGGCATGCGATGCTCGTCGAAATTTAAATAAATAAATTACTAGAAATCGAATGAAACCGAGATATTTCGATATCGGGGATCGTAAGGTTGCCGACTGAACTCGATCGATTCGGTCGATCAGTTCCGCGTAATTTTCACCGCGTCGCGCGTCGCGCGATTTCGAAATTAATTCGCGGAATATGCTTCGTCGCGGTGTCGATACGGTTTACAAATCCGTAAAAGTTCGGATCCGCTTCGGGCTTCGCCTCGGCACCATGAATAGAACGTCGTAGAACGTGTTGTTTTCGTTCTGATTCAACAGTGGTCGTTTCGCGACCTCGAGCGCCCATTTCGTTTACCGTAATGCGACAGTTTCTCGTCTTACATCGTGCGTCGTACGTCGTACGTCGCGTTCCGCGAAAAACTGTCTCCATTTCTTAATTGCCCGTGTCAACAAGCGTGCGATAGTTCAGCACCGATGTGATTCTACGGCCATTTCGAAGCGTCGGAGGAGATTAATTTCCCCGAATCGAATCCCACCGCAGAGAGGTAAGAGTACAAAACGTTGAACTATTGAGAGTGAACGTGAATTAAACGAACGTGATTCGCAAAATATTTAGAGTAATAATGGACCTCGTTCGGTTATTTTGAAAAATAACTTCGTTTCTGTATAATTGATACTACTTACCGGAATTAATTACTGTTGCGAACGTACATTCGGGGAAAGAGAAAAAATCTCGCACGCTCCACTTTTGTTTTTAATTAACATCGAACTGCTTTCGCAGTAAATAAAACGTACGAGGCGCGACGTGTATGTCGAATACATAAAATCGCCCGGCCATATTGAATTCCAGCTATTGTGAAGAACTAACGATAAAAGTAAGTTGCGCGGTCGAGTCTTCCTTGTTTCTGTTTCGTTTTTTTTTGTTTTTTTTTTTTTTTTTTTTTTTTTTGTTCGAAACTCCAAACGACGAGAAACATATCACGCGTTCTTCTATGTACGTGTACTCTATCAAGATCCTTGTCGCTGGTGAAAGTTTACATCGGACATTTTAATGTCGATTGATCATACCACGGTTAACCTAAACACATCATTTACGTTCGCGTGCTGGGAGACAAAATTCTGTTCGCAGCAAAATATACAGATGCAAAGTACAGCGAAGAGACACGGCTAGTTTTCTTGCGATAATTTCGTGGAAACAAACGATACATGTTAACAAAATATGTGTCCAAAAATTATTTACTACGTACATAGTGGCAATTTCCAACAACATGTATCGTGCAATAATGATTCGAGTGATGTAAAAATTCGAGAATCAAAAAGATATTGACGCACGAGGGGTGTTTCCTTTTTACAGCTCCATCACGCGTTTGAAAATATTTCCAATCTAAAGACAGACGATGCTGTTCGATAAAATGTCAGTACTTACAGGATATTTTTTAATTTTTCTAACAACATTCCGCCGTTAAATGCAGAAATTAAGGAGTTTGTTTCTTGATTCCCGAATTTTTATATTTCTTGCATTATTGGAAATTGCTATTATGTACATTATACTTACTATTATATGCAGTATTTATAAAAATAATTAGGTGTGTACTTTCTTGACTTATTATATATTGTACAACAAATCTTACCCAAATTCACACTCGTCAACCATATTTAATATTTAACCCTTTGCGTTCGACAGTTCCATCGTAAGAGTGCCTAAATCTAACAGCTCGGATTTTCTTTCGAGAGACAATGAATCAATTGACTCTCACTGGAATCGTTCGAATAATTCGAAATAATTCAGTGCATAAACTAAACTACTTATTATTTCTCACGGAAATTACTTTTCAGGAGATTGAGAGTATGTGTCATTAACTCCTACGTGCTATACTTGGTCTAGCAAACCCACAATGCACATACCGGAGAAATGTAATCAACAAAATTTCACCTTTTTTTTCAATACCATTTGAACAGAATGATTTTTTCCTTATTACGCTACGTCATGTTATTTGAACTTAGATTATTTCACTATTTCGTAGATAAATTATTAGACAGATGATATAAAAGAAAAAGGGGTACGAGACTCGGTATACTTACGATCGACAGTCAGACCGATCTGACACAGTATAGATCACTTTAAAATAATAATAACAATAATAATAATTAGAAGGAAGAACTTTGATCATTCCAGAATCGAGTTTACGAGTTTTGACAAAGTCAGTCAGCGCGAGTGTTGGATGAGTTTCTTTGTTCCGTCAGATTCTGGCAAAAAAAGCAGAGTCGATAGCTCGAAGTTCGATCAGTAATCGAAACCGACCCGAAGTTTCCTTCTCCCGAAGCAAACTCGTCTCGTTGTTCGAATTCCGCGAGTCCGCGCGCGTCTTTGAGGCTCCTCTAATTTAAACTAGCCGACCGGAGGCGGCGGCGGCGGCGGCTCGCGAGTATTTTCTGCAATTCAATTGACATCTCGTGTATCAGGGGAAAGTATAATGATTCGCCAGAGTGGAGTGCACGCCCTGATCTAAATTAGTCTCGCGAAATTCGTGGAATTTTGGCACGCCGGCGATCCGGAAGACATTCCGAACGTTTGCCAATCTTTTGTCGCTTACGTTACATCGTGGCTGCTGAGAACGCGAAATCTAATCACTCGAAACTGGTACGCGATGGATCGTAGAGTGATTGTACGAGGGATTAATTTTCGTTGAACTGCCGCGTTCTTTCGATTTACAATTTTTCATTCCGGCGTTGTGTTTACGAAAATCGAGCCGACCGAGTCGACGCGGCTCATTCATTTTTGTACAAAATTGCGCAGCACAGCGAGCAGGGAAAGGTATTGAAAATTTCGTTGAAAGAATTTCGAAAAGCAGGATCGACACACTTCTGGCACCTGTATAAATCACGCTTTGTTAAATGAATAATAATAATCTATTGTTTCAGAATCGACGTGGTGGACGAAGCTGGATTCGAGTCTTTACAGCTTGCGTCGTTCGGGACCGAGGAAAGGTATGCGATACTGATTACGATTTTTAATTATGTTCCGCGAGCGCAATCCCGGCACACGTCTGGTCCGCGCGCGTACGAGCCATCACGTACATCGGGAACGTTTAACGAAATATTTTCGTACGTGCGCACACCCCATGTTACACGTATCGTTGATATTTTAATTACACTGCCGGATCGAAAAACCGAAGGGGGGAAAAAAAGAAAGCATAACGAAACGCGTGTTCACGGCGTGGAATAATTCACTCAAATTCGTAATTACAAACGCGTCAGAAGGAAACGTTCAATTAAACTGTCGGGTTTCGTTCGAACGAAATCAAAGCTTGTTCTTTTTTTTCTCTCTCCCTCTCCCTCTCTGCTCTCTGCTCTCTGCTCTCTCTCTCTCTCTCTCTCTCTCTCTCTCTCTCTCTCTCTCTCTCTCTCTCTGCACTCCTCTCGCCTCTGTATCCCGACAAATCCCGGGCCACGATGCGGGAGCATAATTGGTAATACGATATGTTTGTTGTTTCGTTAACACTGCCAACAGTATAATTATGAATAAAGAGTTTTTCAGTCGCTGTGCCTTTCAATGGTCTCGATATCAGTCTCGTCTAATTAAATCATAATTAATATCCTTCCTCTGAAACGCGCCGCGTCGATATCTTCGTCGATTCGCCGCGGCGGACCGTTCCTCCCCCCCCCCTCTCTTCCGCGTGCGTTTCAATTTTTGAAAACTTTCGATCGCTTTTGCAGTCTTGTAATTACGTCGCGTCAAACGTCCCAGTACTTGTACTCTTCAAGTATACGCTTCAAATTTCTTACGCTCTCGCTTTGTGACAACAAGCACAAAACGTGATGAAATACTATTTAGATTTCTAATTACAATAGAACTCATTCGTTAATTTCTGTTAAATTTGTACAATTTACACCCACCTTTTCACCTGCTGTTTGACCATTTGAAATATACAGGGTGAATAGAGAAAAAGGGCCTAGTAAACATGGGTGGAGAAACTAATAGTTCCAAAGCTGTGAACGAGTTTCTGTTTCGATTGAAATGCTTGTAGAAATGTTAGAATACAGGAATCTTTAAATGAAGTACGTAATTCTTCGATCTAATTCATAGAAATCAGAAGAAATTATAAGTCAAACCACTACTTACACACTGATATGATAGCTCTCTCGAGAAAGCGAAGGAAATTCGTTTCTTCGACCGAAACAAAAAATCGCTTACAACTTTGAAACTACTTTAATTTCTCGTATTTATTTTCATGTTTCGGCTATCGCACTATCTATCAATTACCTAGAAGTCGCGAATCTTTTTCTCCATTCACCTCGCACATGTATATACACGCGTTATCCGTCACTTCTCCCGGAAGAAGCTGTAGAAAATTATATTTATGAAAATAGTGTGAGATACAGCACGCGCTATGTATACCATAAAGATCGCGTGTACGAGAAAAAGAATAAGAGGCCGTGCGTTGAACGGCGGCCTGGTCCGGTGAAACGACATCGAGCGGAGGCTCCGGCATCGATCTTCTTTTATCATTTCGCGATCATCGTTATCATTATCGGCGACCGTTGTATCGGTCTTTCGAAGTCGGTCCGCTTTTCTGGCCAGGATGCTCAGACCACTCGTGCGCCCGTATATTTGACCACTTGTTAAATCGGCCTTCGTCCCTTGTCGGAGAATCGTATCGCGTTCGTGGCCCGAGGTCCTGCGGTAATAACTGGACGCCATTATAAAATCTCCTGAGGGAAACCAGCTAAGGGTACCTTTCCCTTCCCTCTTTTCTTCCTCTTCTCTTTCTCTCTCTCTTTCTGTCTTTTTCCCGAGCTCTCCGGCCTTTCTTTCCCTCTCGTTCTTTCTCTTCGCTCAGGCTCTTCCTTCCCGCCCCCTTTGTCCCCCTTGTGATTTCTTTCTCTCTGGCTCGCTGGCTACCTCGCTCCCACCCTCCCCCCCCCTCCACCCGCTTCCCGTCCATCCTACGGTCGTTACTGCCAGGATACGGATTTTCTCCGTTGACCGACGATATTTCTTTGCCGCGGTTCGACTCTCGTTTTGCTCGCCGTACGATGTAGTATTCGTATGGCCGCCTCGTTCGACCTTACGATATTCTTGGATTCCCTGTACCTTCCCTGTTTCCTTCTGCTGGTTTCTCCCTTTTGCCTCCGACTTGGGCGCTCCGCTCGTACTCGTCGTACTTCCTCGTCCTCGTCTGCTACGGTTCAACCCCCTCGTCGCTTCTCTTCAACATCCTCGCCGGTTGATGGTGGCGATAGCCATCGTCGTCGTCATTGGTCGGTGCATCATTCTTTCTGCGCAACCCTTTCTCGAAAAATAAACCGGGCCGGAAGGGAGCGGGATTTCGCGTGACGAGAGAAGGAGAAACTCGTCCTTCGGAGGAAAACGCGATGGAGAAACGAGGAGAGGCGCGAGCGAGGCGAAACAGAGAGAGAGAGAGAGAGAGAGAGAGAGAGAGGGAGGGAGGGACAAGCCGAAACAGGGATGCGATTCCGCCCAATTTATACCGGACCGGATTAAGCCCCGTAATCCCCCTCTGGTACACGGCGCGCGTGCGGTGTCGCGTAATAATGATTCGAGTGAAAATATAACAAATATGCCGAGTCCGTTCGGAAAATGTCTAAATTAGAGTGGACTCGGCTGATCCGCGAACCGAGTCGATCAGCGGCGGCTTTCAGCCAGATCGAACGGATTTTCCCTCGCGTTCGGCCGTTGGAAAGGGTGGGGGGAGGGCCGTCTGGTCACTCGCGTGATTGTATCTCCCCTTTCTCACCCCTCCGCCGATTTACGCACCCCGGGATCTTCGGCTGGATTGTTTTAATAAGGGCCGGAACGAAATTTCGGACTGGGCGATTATTTCGTTGCTTTCGTCCCCGATTACGCGATTCCCGAGATCTAGGAAATGGAACGTGCTCGGCGTTCTCGCGGATCTCTCTCGGAAATTGCGCTCTACGTACGACACGGTGTTTCGAAAGGTTTTCCCGTTAACTGGGATCTGGGAACCTCGAGGAGAATTGCTCGCCGTTCGTTTTCGATCCTTTGAGATCCTGTATCGAGCTCCCGGCTCGATAACGCGTATCGTACTTAATTGTTTTTCGTTGGGACTTACACAGACGAGAAGAGTATATCTTGATTCGGCCATGGTTTTCGAGGGAAGTTGTTTATTGCTAGAGACTTGGAAAACTTCGGCCTTGGCGTACGGATGGAATTCCTCGTGCGGCGTATGTTTTTCACGAAGATCCAACTAAAATTCAATTTAAAAATTTTGATCTGCTAATTGGACCGTGGCTGGATGAGAAAGACAACGGCAACTGATGATGAATTTTGAAGGCAGTGACGGTGGTTACATGATTGACGTTAACGTGAACTTCAGAGAAATTTAATTGAATAATTATATTAATATAAAGAGCATGTCGTCTTGTTCTTGTTCGCGCAAAGTAACCGATACCAAGCGGATCAGCATGAATATGAAATTGTCAACGTAGCACGGAGTAGTGCTCGCTTAGGATTTACCCCTTGACATACAATGACGTCATACGATTCCTAAAAACTGTTGGATCATCAATTTGTTCTTTCATCGTTTTTTATTTTAACTGCGGTTATGACATTTTACAGTATAAATACGATTTCAAGTATAAAAATTATCTTTGTCAAATTTACACGGATATTCAAATAAAAAATTAATATTATTTTTTGATCATATCGAAATACGTTTAATTCGTATGTCAAGGAGTTACCGAACCTTTTAGAACAGTTCTTTCATCATATTTTATTAATTGTGTTTATGACGTTTTGTAGTATAAACACAAAAGTATAAAAATTATCTTTGACAAGTCTGCTCAAATGAAAAATAAACATCATTTTTGGTCATATCGACTAAAATGAGTGTCTTCCTCTGATTATTAAATTTTCACGCGCCCCCTAAGCACTTGATAATTATCCGTCGTGCACCTATCGCACATATATCGGATAGTCGGACGTGCGCACTCTCGTGTGCGTGCTCGATGTAGCTCAGCGTCGTTAACTTTGTTTCCGCGCGATTTCGCCAGACGGTGAAAGAGGGCTTGATAACTTTGTCACGTTATCAGAGGAGAAACACGTGGGAAAAAGCGTATAGAAGACCGAGGCGAAACGCAGAAATCGGTAAACGCAGAGCCCGTGCGCGGATTGACCGTTTTAGTGTCATAATGCGATCGCGCCGTTCAGATTTCGCGTCGAATGGTGCCACAACGCTTGGTTCGCGATGCTCAATTTACAGTGCGCTCGTTTATCGATTATAGCACCATATCATTCACGCCACACGTATCGAAGCTTCCTCTCCTTTTAAAATCACTTTCTTCCCAATTAAACCTGAATCACGTGCATAAATAGGCAGTTTTTGTTTCACCTATTTTTATTTGCACAGTTACGTCAAGCCAAGCGCTATCCAACACGGTTTTCTTTTTTTTTTTTTTTTTTTTAAATAAACCTCGGCGTTAAAACGGTCAGGCGACCGGATTCCTCGCGTCGTCACGCGTAACGCGCGCGCTCGTTAAATCGCGGCGCAGTTGTCGCTCACCGACGAAATTAGAAACCAAGCCAATTAAAATGTTTAATCGGGCCGCGTTTTTTATTATCGCCGTTTCTATTTCACGCGACATAATCGTATTTACAAGCGCGATCGTTATAACAGCCAGTCGGTCCATTACGTGGCCATTAACTCGGCCCGGTGCTCGAGTTAAGATCCGGTAAAATCATTTACATATATACCTACTCGAAACTGTGTGTAACTGTACGTAAACAGGGAGTGAAGGTCTCCACGCGTGTGGAAACGCGTCGCCCCGATCTCGGCCGGCATAAAGAAGTTAATTATCGCGACGTTTAATTATGTATTTATTTTTAGAGGCCTTTGTCGATTCGACCAGCAGAGTCGAGAGTCCTTTACCGAGAAAAGAGTTACGCCGATTCCCGGTAACCCTTCCTCCTCCGTCCATTGCTAGCTGACTGCTAATGAATTTTCACCTTTTTTCGCCTTATTTGCTCATTAGTGCCTTACCCTCGCCGCGTCTCAACCCTCTCCCTTCCGGCCGGCTGCGCGTCGTCCACCTTTCCCTTGCCTCCTTCTTCCATCTTCCGTCTTTCGTCTTCCTCCCCCGCCACGCTTAATCCGTAGAAGGCGCTTTTTCCCGCGTTCGTGAACCCGTGTACACACGTACACGCACCAGGGGCCCTCCTTTCGTACTCGCCCGATGTTTGCTGGTTTCCCATGGTGAAATAACTCGCCACGTTGTTGGCCAAAGCAGAGACCGAATCGGTATTACGGACACCGGTAAAATACCGGTAACTTTAGGTTACTATTCGATTACGTTCGATGAAACAGAAATGGTGCGAATACCGGTACGATGCTGTCGAAACGATGTTAGGTCGGTAGATGTGTTTCGCTGTGATACCGGTAAATAAAATATTAATATATTAGAAAAGGAAGAGGAGACAATGATGAAATGTTTTCGTAAAGCTGCCGACAGTAAATTTGATGACTCTTATACACGTATCCTTTATTATTTCTAATACTGATTCATCGCTGTGTCTCCGTACGATATCAGCCGCGATACTCTTGCTTAATTTTAAAAAAGACGACCGATTTCTCGATACGTTCCTCTCCTTTTTCTCGGGTGAAGAATGAATAATCGTCGTACGCCAATAAATCGAAACAACGATTAATCGTAGAATGGAAGAATATTTCGCTAGGTTACTTAAAAAAAAATTACTGGAAAAATATGCCTAAGCGTCTGCGATATGTTATTGAAGTCACGGGCTACGTAACAAAATATTAATTATCGTTTATATTAACAATTTTCAGGTATATAACATTGTAATTCTTCAAATGTCCGAATATTTTTGCCACGCTACATTTCGACGTAGTTCAGTTTATTCTTTGACATTAAGAAAAATATGTGCAATAAATAAATAAAATTTATGTTACTACAAACTATAATGAATGCTCTATTATATTATTAAAAAATTAATCCAAATTTATTATTATAAACAATCGAGATCCACAACAATATTTTGAATAGCACGATGTCCTAATATTAATAAGTCACTGTACGTAGAAAATGAAAAATGTGTTTTCGTCAGTGAAGCGGTACCGTACCGGTATATATTTTTTATCAAATACCGACAAAATACGTATGAAAATACCAGTATGACCGTCTTATACCGGTATTATAACCGATTTCCCAAATAGCGGCTATATTACGATAATATGGGAGCAAATACCGGTATGATACCTAAACCTCACAATATTTCGGTTACAGTATACTCTGAGTATAATACCTGAACCTCAAAATATTTCAGTTTTCAGTCTCTGGGTCAAAGTTTCAGCAATTCGTTCGTCGATCGTTCAAATTATTAGGGCCGTGGGAATGTAAATTATTCGGTTGATTAGCCGGTTGGTTCTGTCTAGCCAGACGTTCGCCAAAAAATCGCTAATAATCAGAGCCGGGCATTGTGCGCGCGCGCGTGTGTGTGTGTGTGTGTGTTTCCAGGCATTCGCCCGGCGGAATTCGAAAGCGGCGCAAAAACGCGCAGAATGCGCGCACGCACACGATACGCGCAGAACTGCGTGCACAAAATATATCCGAAGATTAAAGATATTTTAGCCCTGGCGTAGCAAATTTCTATTTGGCCGTTTCATTCCGCAGTTGGGCCCGCAGAAATATCAAACCGTGTAAACCGACGCGAAATTTAAAAAAAAAAAAAAAAAAAAGAAAGAAAGAAAACAAACCACGCCGGGAATTGGAGTCGCGCTTCATCGGAGGAGAGAGAGAAAGATAAAGAGGGAGAGAGATTCATCGATTACGTGTTGCGTGAACGCTCGATCGTGGAAAAGCCGTGGCGCTCGCGCAAGAAAGCACGATTGGACTCGTTTAAAAGCGCGGGCAAAAAATTAATTGAATCGTCGGGAGGGGGGGGGGGGAAAGGTCGCCGAACGCGAAAACGCGTTCGATCTCTGCTGGCCATACACGCCGGCCACTCATTACGCTTTCTCTCGCGGTAATATCAATCGTCCCACGATGTTGCACGCACGCTGCTTCGCGTTTGCCAGTGAGTAGGAAGAAAAGAAAGTAGAAACAACGGTGGTGGAGGAAATTAGGGGTGTGCGAGAACCCGGCTACCGTTTCTCGAACAATGCTGTATAGCAGCCTACAAGATATGTAAATACACAGTTCAATTTCTTCTGCCAGCGAAGTTATTGAAAACACAGATTCGAAGAATCTAATTATTTTAAGTGACCTGATGTAAACGAACGTGTGACTGCGTGCTCAGTACTTGGACGTTATGTGCGCTGTTGAGCAGTATCGCTGAGAAATTCGGCAAGCTCAGACGTATATTTCAACGTTTGCGTAAATTTAATAAAGATTAAAAATCTTTAAAAAAGAAAAATGTCGAGTGATAGTGAGAGTAAAGTTGTGGCAGCAGAAAGTAATGCAGAAGAGATCGTGTAAAGGAAGAAGGTAAAGAGAAGCTCTGTTTGGGAAGATTTTCAGGATAAAGATGATACAAAGGCGGAATGCATACATTGTCACCATGAATTGAAAACTATGTATGCAAATACTACTGGTTTATTATGCCATTTGAAGCATATGCATCCAAACATAAGTACTAGAAAAGAAACTGAATCGGTATAAAATTTGTCGCACGTATAAAATGATGCGCGAAAGATTGTTAAACCAAAAGACATAACAGAAGGAATTGCTCGAATGATGGTTCTAGATCTGCGAACTTTCGATATAGCCGAAGGCGTGGACCAATCTTTTCTCGGAATCCCAACTCTTTTAGGAAACCCGATTCTTTCGAGAATCCCGATAAATTCGAGAATCCCGAAATTTTCGGGTAACCGTCCCGATCCAGAAGAAAATTTCGTGTTCCCGACCGGACGCGATATTTCGAGTTCTCGCACAGTTCTGTGGGAGAAACGGAGGAACAGCGGTACCGAGCCACCTAACGGCCTCATTAAGCGAGCGATCGCGGCCGCGCTCCCGCTCGAAGATGCGTTTTTAATGATTCTGGAAAGTTGCTGGCTCGGTCGTTGCGAGTCCTCCCTCGATTCCGTGAGTCGCTGGCGGACGCCAGCGTGCTTCTAACGAGGGGGAGTTGCGTAGCAGCGGCGTGACAAGCGTGTCGCCGACCCGATCCGGGAGGAGCAAAAAGGAAGGCCGAGAGAGTCACGATGCGGATGGTGGAGTAGGCGAAACGAGAAGGAGAAAGGGTAGGGAAAGGGCAGGGGAAAGTGGATGGTGCTTTGCAAGAGGGTACGACATTATTAACAGTCTCTCGTTATTTATTCCTCGTTAATCCCATGCATTTATTACGCGGGCTCGTACTCCGCTTTCTCTCTAAGTATTCGCACAGGCCTCCCTCGAGCAGCCAGCTCTCTCTCCCGGTTGTTCTCGTCCTTTCGGCCGCGACCGATTCTCCTCCTTTCCGCTGCTCCTTTCCCCCTCCCTTTTGTACCGCGTGTGCACCATCGGGAAAGCATAATTACTCGGGCTGTTGAGATACGCTTTCTCGCATGACCCACACGTAAGCTCCGCGCGGTAATGAACGGTTGAGAACAACGACTTCTAATGGCCGAATGAAAGCATGAACGCGAACGATGAAACGGGACGGACGCGAAAGTAGAAGAGAGAGAGAGAGAGAGAGAGAGAGAGAGAGGGAGAGGGAGAGAGAGGGGGGAGTGCACGTTTCTAGCTTAAAGGTAATTTATTATCGATCGCGTTTGTAATCGCGTGTTAGCCTTCGTAGTGCGCCGTCTCGCTCTCGACGTGCGGCTCTCCCGCTCTCTCTCTCTCTTTCTCTCTCTCTCTCGCCGATCCTCTCTGTTGGTCGCTCTCGCGCGTACCGGCTGACCCCTCCGGGCGAGCGCGATGAACGCGCTTAATTAGTGTGCTTAATTAATAATTCCAGCGGCGGGGCCACTCCTCTACGCGGAGATGCGTGAAAACGCTCGTTATGCCTTCCTGAATTCCTCGGTCTCCGACGCCGGCCCTTTGTCAGGGAATTCGCGGCGACCCCCCTCCCTCCTTCCCCCGCCCCTCGACGGCTTGATCTTCGATAAAGATCTTCGCTCCGGAGGATCCTCTAGCTCGCGGAATTGTCTTCGAGGTGCGTCATCGAGGATCTCTGCAGGACCTCGCCGCTCGAAACCAACTCCATTCGCTCGTAGATCTCCGTACATCCATCTTGCGCAGCTGGATTACACCATTCGCGCAACTTGCAACGCGTTGATACTCGAAACACTCTCTCTTTCCCTCGTGACTTTAGCTTTGGCTGGGAGAACAGCAGCCGGAACGATGGATCCTTTGCAAGTGCGACACATGTACATCTTGTCCACTTCGGCTTGTTTGATTAGCGAAAATTGACGCTTTGATACGAGGTTATTTTCGAATCTCTAGTAAAGGAAACGACCGTACTCGAGCCAGACGAGCTATCCACGGCCCTCGTGTGGCGCCCGTTCAACCACTTGCACTGGCGACCGATTGCGGACCATAACGAGCGACCGAACCGTATACAGTAAATCGTCGCTTTCTTTTTCAACTCGTCCGTGCGATATCGCTGGATAGAAACTATTGAAAAATAATAAATTTGTTATTTGTTTTGGCTGTGTTACACTTGGATACACTTAGAAACTCAGAAAATGTTGCAATTTTTGGACAAAAAATTCTCGACGTGCGTGGCAAGTCATTGCAGCGCAAGAGGTTAACCCCTGCGTTGGCAACCGATTGCGAACCATAACGAGCGACCGAACCGTATACAGTAAATCGTCGCTTTCTTTTTCAACTCGTCCGTGCGATATCGCTGGATAGAAACTATTGAAAAATAATAAATTTGTTATTTGTTTTGGCTGTGTTATACTTGGATACACTTAGAAACTCAGAAAATGTTGCAATTTTTGGACAAAAAATTCTCGACGTGCGTGGCAAGTCATTGCAGCGCAAGAGGTTAACCCCTGCGTTGGCAACCGATTGCGAACCATAACGAGCGACCGAACCGTATACAGTAAATCGTCGCTTTCTTTTTCAACTCGTCCGTGCGATATCGCTGGATAGAAACTATTGAGAAATAATAAATTTGTTATTTGTTTTGCCTGTGTTATACGATTAAAACTGAGAAAATGTTGCAATATTGGGACAAAAAGTTCTCGACGTGCGTGGCAAGAGGTTGAACGATCCCCGGCGTTCGATACCAACGAAGAAAGATCGAAAGAGAGCAAGTCGTAAATTGTTAACCTAAAATGATAATCACTTTCAGCGGGGGGGGGGGATGTAGAAGGGTTTACTTTCTCGAATGGATCCCGTTCCCCGTGGCACCGCTTCCTTCGGTTCCGGCTGTATTCTCGCGGCTTCCTGGCTCGTTCGCCGCGAGCAGAGTGAAAAGGAGAGAGGGGGGGATGTAAATGGTGAATTGCGGCTCGATAACCGGGACACGGCCGGCGGGTGGTTGGGGGAGGTGGGGCGAACCCAGAGCGCACGGCAAACAAAGTCTTTGTTTCGAGAAGACAGCGCGGCTGGAATTCTGCCACAGAACATTAACCAAGCAGCCAGCATAACAGAGAGAACGTCGTAATGTTCCGTAGCGTGCGGGGCTAGGTGCATAATGTGACGTAACGTAATATAATGCGACGGGACGGTGGGCGTTCGGGCTGTTGCGCGGGACGAGCCGAAAGACCAAAAGCAGAAACCACGTGGAAAGACGGCACTTGAGGGGAATGACACGAGGGCGAGTTGGATGGGGGGGGGGGTGGTGGAGGGATCATACGCTCGACGAGCAATTCCATGGTTACAGGGTCAAAGGGACTGCGTGCCGTGGCTCGAAAACCTAGCTGCCGTATCGTTTTTTAAGCCCTTCGCGTTTCCCGGTTAGGAAACGTTACGGTTTTCCCTCTTTTCTTTCTTTTGTTGTTGTTGTTGTTGTTGTTGTTTTCTTGTTGTCCCTTTTTGTTGGTAGGTAATTCTTCTTTTTTCTCTCTCTCTCCCTCTCTTTTTTTACGTTTCCTCTTCGTTTTTTTTTTCCTGCGGTTCAAGGAGCCCAGGGAGGATGCAATATTTCCGCGGAATTTTCGAAACGAGATTTGCTTTGCGTGCACGCTCGACTGAGGGATTAATCCCCCGGTAGTACCCTCTGTGTCGGGGTTGTTTCAAGGCAGATTTCGTTGTTCCGCGCGATTTCAACCGCGTGTCTGCGCTTTTTAACGTTAATAATATTGAGATCGTCAAAGGTGATTTGCCGACCGACAAAGAGTCTTTTTTTTCTTTTTTTTTTTTTGTCGCGCAGTCCCCGCAGAGGGACCGAAACTCGTTTCTGAAATAAACCCAGCCGCGGTAACGCGAAATTGCTCTTAAACTACCTGTATCTGTCGATCGACGAAGACGAACGCTTTTAAAGTGAAAATTCTCCACGGAGACCGAATGATCGATTTCTTGGTAGCTCGTTTGCCCTCGTAGGCGAGCATCGATGCTCATTGTCACTCGGCGGAAACCCTCCTCCCGAGTGAGTGTCCGCCGAATCGTTTTCTGTTATTTCCATATTTCAAATTTCAATCTCGAAAATTCCCCTACTTCGCGTGTGCTCGTTCGCGCGCGCGCACACGGACGGGCCGAAACTTTTCGTGCCGCGAACCCACACGGCGACACGCGAGATTGAACTTTGTGCGAATACACAGGGGCCTCGATGTTACACGAACGGGCTCGGGGACGTTGTTGTGTCTGTACGACACGCTAACTCGATAAAGCGTACAAGCTGAACCGACGTTGTGTGGGAACGAATCAGGGGAGTTTAGAGGCCTGTACCGAGAGGTCTTAGCCGCGCTTGCGACGCGGAAATATTAGGAACGCGTGGCCCAAGTAGGCCATGTACTTGCGTTTGCTCCCAACGGGGCCTGCAGCGTGCCGCGCGAAATAACGGGACTTCGCACTGTATACTGGATAATCGTTCCAACGGAAATTGAACAATTACGCGAGAAGTTCTTTATCGCTGAAACGCACGTGAACGTGCTCGGAAATTTGTTAAGCTCGAAATTTTCGTCGGAACGAATTGAAATTGATCCGGGATCAAGTTTAGTTTCAGTTTCTTTTAGAAATCCTCCGAATTCAACGATCGAACTGTCCGATACTTGTGCAAGTTACGAGTCCATGGGAACCTCCCCTTGCACTGTGATTTAAGTCACGAGTCAAGTTCAGTAACAAAAATCAATCGCGCGTTGGCCCATGTGGCTTGAATTTTTTCAATTGTATACACCTTGTTACATATACAACTGGTTTAATTTTGAAAGCTCGATTTTAATTAATTTCAAGTTTGGTTGAGTGTAATTTCGTAAGATCTATTTAAATTAATTTGCATTGCTTGAAATAATTTTGAAATATTAAATTGAATATACCACGAGCCTCACTCGTCGTTCCTATATTTGACTCGAATTCCTTACCACGAGTCTCACTCGACGTTATAGACGAGAGGATTAACAATGAATCTATCCGATCTTTCTATAACTCCCGTAAAACGAGCCGTCAAAAGCGCCACGAAATCGCACCCTCTCGTTCGTAACACACGTGTATATATATATATATATATATATATATATATATATATATATATATATACCGTATAGTCGTGAAAGAGGAAGACGTAAGAGGACGATGATCATAGACGAGGAAAGGGGTGTACCGAACAATCCATATATGCAGATGGGAGATTGCAGGAGGCATCCAGCTTCGATTCCGGGCTCCAAGTTATTATCACATATATTAGACAACTGACCCTGCCACCCCTTCCTGCCACCTCTCTCCTATCACTATACTCCCCGGTGCTCGCGTGTGTGGCTGCTGTAGTTCGCTCACCCCCGTGGCTTCTCGCCCCGGCAGATACAATATCGTGCCGGCTGAACCGCGCGGTTATGGTAAGAACCCTTTATTGTTTTATATTGTTTCCAGGCTGCCTTTATTATATGGCCGGGCCAGCCCTCTCTTCTCCCCTCCCCTCCCCCTTTTCTCTGCCTCCCCCTTCTTCTTCTTCGCCAAGCCGTAGCGCCGGCGGAATCAAAATAAAATTGCCGCGAACGCGCGCGCCAGTATTACACGAAGGATTAGGGGATGCTAGACAAGAGCTAAACTTCGGCCGGAGAATCGAGCCCGACGGAAAATACCGAGTGGTAATTTCATTATGGGATGATTTATTGATTTATTTATCAGGGGAAATTGTCCTTTTGATCTGTTGGTAATCGTTCGTGCAAATATCTCTCCGTCTATTCGTAGAAAATTGTAACACGCAGCTTGTAGCTTGTGAATTTTGCAAAAATATCGATTTCTTTTTTTGTTTGTATTGGAAAATCAACTTGAAACTCCGTGAAATTGAATGAATATTTAAAAATAGACTACTCGATAGAAAATACTTGAATATAGATTTTCCATCTGTTCATATAAAAAAGTTGACTTGTAACTTGCGAACTTAGAAAAGTATTTACGAGAAAGTCAACTTGTAACTTAGAATTTAAAAAAAATACTGATTGTCTGTTCGTAGAAAGTGAATTTGATAAATTTGCTTGTCTGTAAATATTTATCTCTGTTCACCTAAGAAAGTCAACTTCTTGCAACTTGTGAATTTAAAAAAAAAAAAAAAACAGAAGAAAATACACTTTTCGTATAAAAAAAGTCGAGAATTTAGAGAAAAAAGAAAATAAAAAATCGAAACTATAGCGATAATTCGAATTTCTGATTACAGCTATATGAAAATATCATTGAACATTAATTTCGGGAGACAGTACTTAAATTGCATGAAAGCTCGTAGAAATATTTGTATCTATTAACGGGTGCTGGATTTTACGCGGGAAAAGCGGGCAGTGATAAAGGGGCCGATACGAGGCGAAATTGACAATAACCGCGTCGCGGCGTCACGCTCATTGTTTGCCCGACGCGTTACCATAACGAAACGGGAACTGATGAAGTGGTTCCTCGAAAAATGACAATGATTATCGAACATTTTAATTACAATATTTACACGCCTATCAACGAGAACAAAGCTGTTTGTCCGCGACACGCTTGTCCCGGCAAACGAACGATTACAGGTCGATCATCACAGTCGCTCGATGCAGATGGTCGTTGACGGCGCGTGGACATTCGCGCGTTGTTTGGTCTTCTATGGCTGTTAACAGCGTAAGATCGCGTGTGAAACGTTGCGAAATTGTCAATAATCGAATTATTATGCTCCTTTCTGAACGACACCTTGCGAAATATTTAGTACTTTTAAACTTCTCAAATATGGTCCGACGACCATTTGCTGTTCTTTAGATTTCCTTTCGAGATCTGAAATTACATATGTATCAGCCGCGAATGTACAAAATCTGTCGCTCGCATTTTCCTTCTTTTCGTCATTCGAGTTTCAGTGAAATCTGACTTTTCATTTCGTGTACTTGGAATAATTACGAAAAAGAGAAAACTAAAATTTTGTCGTCTTAACGAGTTTGAGGAAGAAGTGATAAAATCTTCTTCTTCAATTTTTTTTTGATTGAACGCAGGAAACAAAACACGGAACGAAAGAAATTGTTAAAAAAATATTTTATTTAGTACAAAAGTTTCGATAGTTCGAACAAAACCATCATGCGTTCAATATTTTTAATGGTTTTGCTGAAATAAAATGGTCCTGAGTGTGACAAGGAATAAAGACAATGTCAAATGTAATTGGACTAACGAAGAAAAAAAGAACCAATTTCCTCCGTGATGATATTTCGACTTGGCAAAGAGTAGTTTGACGTTTCAACGAAATTTACATTATTTACTCGAAATTCTAGGTAGGTTTTAAGCTCCTCGCTGTAACGAATGAACTTACAGAACAGAAATAAAAGAAATCGAAATTTAGTGAATTCAAATCGATGCAATTTCCTGATAACGCAGATAATCTTATTTTAGACATTTTTCATTATGAATATTGTAAATTTATCGGAAAATCAATTTAAATTGGGAATTTTTTCCTCTCCCCTAAACGTCACTCGAATTTTCATACGAATCAAAATACATACGTAACTCTCGATTACCGTTGCGTCTGCAGTTATTGAAAATTCTACGACGGATCACGTGCATATTTAACACGTATTTACTCCTTCGTCCTTTAAACGGGGCTTCGCTCAACGCCCCCCCCCCCCCCACCCCCGATAATGGAACATTAAATAGCACAGGTATTTTCGAGTCCACACGGGAAGAGAGCCTCATCTTCCTTCTTCCCTCTAAAAGGAGGGACGTAACGCAAATACAGGCCGGTCCTGCCGTGGAAAGAGATTTTTTTTTCCTCCGTGGCATGGATGTCGAATCGATCACCCGCTCCGGTGTACTCGTCGATCGGGTTGAGTGCCGCGTGTCTTCCGCTCGCAACCGCAAGCCCGCGAAAATCGCACGCACACGCACACGCGCACGCGTACGCATACGTTCGTATTTACCTTGTGGTTTTCGATCGCAGCTTATTTAAATATAAATTATACGCGAGCGAGCGAGCGAGCAAGAGAAACTGTTTCGATTATCACGGACGATCTTGCGCCTCGCAGACGTTTCGAAACTCGACGATCGGAAACGAGATCAGGTGGTATCGTTTCAGGTGATCGTAATTGCAACGAGGCTCAAGTGTGATCGAACGATTTTCGACCGATAGTCGGGGACGATGGCCAAGTCGGTTGAGAATCGCTGTCCGGGCCTTTTCTGCTCCGCGGATAACGATCATTATGCGATCGTAATGGCGCGAGATTGTTGGTCCGCTCTGCAGTCCAGTCGTGTAAAGCCACCACACCCGTTCTATATGTATATATATATACGTACGTGTGCGCCCACCCATCCACGTACCGATGTATCAATTTCTCAGAAGATACGACCAACCGACATAATCTGCCCCGATCGACGTCGAGACGTTCGAACGCTCGAGCCATCGACGTTGGACGTTGCGCGTGTCGGTGACATTTCGTCGTTTTGTCAATTGCCAGCGTTTCTACGGCGGAGACGCGGAGATTCATTTCGTTCGCGACTGTTTTTCGAAATGGTCAGAATTGGCGAATCGCGGATTGTTCTCGAGATCGGTGTCAGACAGATATAGAAGAACAATAATTGCCCCCCGAAACGGAAACTCTTTTGGCTATCGAGCGAAACGATTTCCAATCAGAAAACCTCCGTCAATTACGAAATTGAAGACCAATCTAGTTCAACGTAACGATGATATCGCTCCTATCATCCAATAGCCCATCGATGTATATTAATAATCGATCGAGTCGACTTTCGCCAACGAAATGTACAAAGACATCTCTACTCTAAATATATTTCTGTCATACTTTTGGTTCAATTTTCAATATTAATTCCGGCTTCGATTACCTTGTTTTTAAATCGAGCTATTTCTACTCGCGCAAACACCAAAAGTCAGTCGAACGCGAAACGATTAATAGGCCTCGATAACTCGATCAATCAGCGAACGAATCGTTGCCCGTCACAGGCGTTCCTCAGCGAGAGATCAATGGCCAAATAATGGAAATCGAAGGTATGCGCGTGATTATCCGGTAAGTGGTGGTTAATGCGCGACGCCGGCCCTGCCGGCCCGCCAGCCCGAAACGTTAGCTTTGTTCTAATAACGTTTAATTTACTTTGACCGGTTCTAAATCGTCGCAAATTACACGGGATTGCGGGCGGGGCGTTGCATGGCGGTCGAAAGCAGCACGGCATTCCAACGTCTGAATCTACATGCGCCGCCTCCGATCCAACTGCAAATCGCTCAAAGATACACGTTTGCTGCGCGGACGCGATCGATAGCTCGCCGAATGCGAATGTCAATTTCTATGCCGCGAACGGTGTAAAATATTCATTTGGAAATGTGCGCGATATGGTTGTCGGGCTCTTTTCGTACCTTGCCGCGATGCTGACTCTCATCGATAATTGTAATAACCTTGACAGAAAGAGGAGGCAATTAAAATTTAGATTCTTCGCATCGGAGTTTCGTAACGATATTTTTTTATTTAAAACGAGATTAATGTTAGACGATGCAGGAGTGAAATTAAAATTTAGACTTCGCATCGAAGTTTCGTAATAATATATATATATATATATATATTTTTTTTTACTTAAAACAAAATTAATAAGATAATGTTAAATTTGTAGTCGGATTTATAGTAGGTACAGAAGGATTTGACGTGTGTGTTTTTATTAGGTTGCGTAATAAATTTGCTCGCACTGCTGATGATGAAGTTAATGTACTGTATATCATACGGTTAATTACTTTCTGCAAATGAACGAGGTCTTTTTATTAAAATATTGCATGCATATAACGTGCACAACGTGTATTTCTACGTTCTTTGAGTGATATAATTATTGCCGGTAAAGAGCATCTTAATAATAAACTTAATTAATTAACAATAAATCGTTCGTCAATCGTAAATCCAATGCAATAATAAATGATTGTTTATCTTAAGGATTGTATGTTATATTTCCCATTTTGTATTACTTGGAACGTCTATAGTGTCCGGTATTTTTACAATTATTTGCAATTACAGATTATGTATATTGTCCGCCAGATTTTCCGGAATACGTGCTTTTTTAATATCGAAACCAAGAGGCGAGCGAATTTATCACGCAACCGGACATATTCCCTCAAATTAGTTCATTACTACACTTCGATATCCACTGAACAAATTTCCATTACAATCGATATGATCCAACAAAAAGTTCGTTCAATTAAACGCTCATGATAATTAACGCAACGTTCCACGTACCACCGCGATATCGTCGAAAAGCAAATGAACTTATTGCGCGACTTGATAATATCTCGGGTGTTTCTTGCTCTTGTTAACAACGATCCCCAATGAAATTGTTTCGAGTAGAGCAAGAAACCACGGTTCCACAGGGTGGAACCGACGGTGTTGAAAAATACGGGGCCTCTTATCTTCTACTTTGATTACGATGCCAAAGAACCACGCGTCCCCGCCCTCGAGCGTCCTGGGAAAACTGCTGTTATATTATGCGATTTCTTTCGTGGGTTTCTTGTTGGTTATTCGCTTATTCTTGCCCTTCCCCCTCCCCCACTCTGGCTCGTGTAATTTTCTGCGCAATTAATCATCGCATCGGACAAAAAGCGTCTTCCTCGTTAACAAGCGGCAATGATACAGAAAGTATTTTAACGAACCTTGTTCTTAAAGCAGCGCGACTGCGTGCAATTACACACGCGCATAAACATCATCCAACGTTCCAGATTACAATCTACCAGATTCCCTTAGTCAGCTAATTACGCGTAGACAGTCTCCCGTTACTTTTTCCCGTGGTAGTCGCGAGATTCGAGGTCCGAAGTTCGACTTCACGTCCACCAATTAATATGAAGAAAGAAAAAATCAACAATTTGTGACAGCCGAAGTTTGTCATATCCGAGAAGTTTGTTCACCAATTCGTGTAAAAAGATCTATTTTTATTTATTTCAATATTAATTAATTTAACTTTAACTTGTAATCTTGTTGGTATTCGCGAAGGAATCGTTGGTCGGTTGTCATAAATTCGAGATCCACGTCAGGCTTTCAAGCTTCGGTTGTCGTAAATCACATCGACGGGGGAAGGAATTTTCTGTGATGCGCATGCATTAAGAAACGCTACAATAAAATTGTCAGAACCTTGTTGTTTGACGTCGTGAATCATTCGCGCAACTTTTTCGCGAGTTTCGACTTGGGAAACGCAGGCTGCCCAGGGTTTTTTTTCACTCGAGGAAGATTATTTAAGCTTGTCTTGAGCTCGGGACCGGTGATTTTTCGTTGGACGATCGAGAGGACGAAGATTGAGAATGTTTGGCAAGATCACGAAGTGGCCAATGCACGAAACCACTGCAGCATCTTATTGATTTATTTGCATTTGCTTGTAACGTCAACAGTCCTGCACAGGGTTCTCTCTTCTTTCTGTGTAAAAAAATAATAAAAATCCACAGGTGTGCGTGTGTATTTCATTGCTGCACTCTCGCGATTTCAAGACGCAATTGGCGATTGTTCGAAAGCTTCCGTTGCGAGGCTGAGAGAATAGGATCGAGGCGATCCTAAATCAATAATCGAGCACTGAAAAACCGTCTGTCACGGCTGCAACAGTAAAATAATGCACGATAAATCAGATGGATGGCAAGACAGCGGACGCGGGCGCAAAGAAAACAGCGAGACGTAAATTCCAGTGCGCGGGACGCAATATCCGTGATACAATGACGAGTCGAATCGGTCGGTGAGAAACAAGTAAACTCGCTCGCGAGCCACGACCTCGATTAAGCCCGCAACAGGGGACCATCGGTTCCTGTCTTTCCCCCGGCGATCGCGCTCTCTTCCATCCAGATCGAACCGAACCGAACCGAACCGAACGTCCATCGACCAAGCTACTTAACCGACGATAGCTGCGCGACACGCTGCACAATGACTGAGAGGAGGAGAGCCATGGCGGCTCGAACGTTGCCTATCCGGCAAAAAGTTAATTCATTTTCTCAGCGTTCTTACTCGGGATAGGGGCCGGATCACCGTAGCCCGCTGAAGCTCTGGCAAGGGAACGTACACAGGGAACGTGTCAATCACTGATTCTGTTAAAATTTCGCAATAAATGTAATTTTCGCGAAAAATATTTTTTTCTTTTTTTTTTGTCGGCAATCGTTAACGATGAAGGGGTGAAAACTATTCTCAAAGTTGGAGACGCGGAATGCATGTATTTTGTCAAATATCTCGGAAATGATTGAAGATGCAGTTTCTGTGTTGTTGAAATTGATGAAATTAGTCGTTTTTTTAAATGGTGTATACTATTTTGCAGAAAAACTATCTGCTCTGAACGATATATTTTTCACAAGTATCCTGACGGAGTCGAGGCGAGAGAAGAGAAAGAAAAGCTCGTTCTCGCAATTATCCCATCTTCTGCAGTACGAAACGTTTCGACTGCAATTTCGTTTTGAAATTTGCAGTAAATTGTAAGAATTTGGGAAGGAGGCGTTGTCGATCGATGATTTTTCGATTCGATACAGAAACTGGAGTCGTTGAAATTCCTGTGTTTGTTTCGTCGGCGAATATTTACTCAAAGGCAAGATCTCTCGAAATACAACAATGCAACATCACTCTTACGATCCATTATATCGCGGCAAGAACAACAAAATCCGCTTTCGCGTATTCGATCCGTATTCCCGTATTTCTTCTTATTGTTGGCTGAAAATGCCATAACCGCCGGTGCATTGTAGCAGTAGTATTTTTCTTTTTTTTTTCGAATCGAGTTGCACGAGTGTATAGAGAATAAGTTTCTATTCGCGCGTAAGCAGCTTGATTCCTATATATGCCGGGGTAATGGGTCCTTAATTATCCGGGCTTTGCCACGGGTTGTTTTATACGCACGTTAATTTCGTCTACGCGCGCCTAGTGCCACGGCGATGCGTCATGGCTTCGAGTTTCGTGCGCCATAAGGTGCAAGGGACTGAAAACGCGCAGGTGTAGGGAACAACAGATGGTATCGGTCCCTGGTCGGTCGATCGGAGCTCACGGGGATTTGTTAATTCCATTATAGGCCGAGTCGACGGTGCAACGCGATCATTGAATAAGCAGGTACAAATGCTCCTCTCCGCTTTTTAACTATGCTAATTCGATGCTCGTTTCGAAAGGGTGAGGAAGGGAACACGAGATGTATACGTTGACACGTATAAGTAGGATGTTTATGGAAATTTGTAGTTCCGTGCAGACAGTTGGATTTATTTGAACATCGAGTTCGTAGTTGTTGCATTGGCTTGGTCGAAAAGCAATTACGCTCTTTTATTTTCTTTTTTTTTTAATAGACGAACGTGCGCGTGTATTTTAAAATGCACGCCAACTTTATTTTACATCGCACATTTATCGTGCAGTTTGATTTGGAAGAGGAAAATGCTCGATCTCGTTAACAACTGCTTGTTCCAAAATGGAAAATCAACGAGGGAACATTTTCGTCATATTTTGTTGTATCATCTTCGAGCAGGGAGAAAACAAAGCTGTACAACACGCTCGTGTAAAATTAAATTATTTCACGTGTGTGGTGAAGAAGCCTTCAAACTACAGCAGCAACAGAATTGGCCTGCTGAATTTTATTGCTGGCGAGAATATGAAATCGTTCTTGGATATGAAACCTGTTTTTCGTCGGAAGAGATAAAAACTCTTTTGAACGTGGAATTACGTTCAGTTGCCTGGAAGATGATCGAACAAAATGGAAAGCTTTTGCTTCTCGAAAACGAAAAAGTTCGACATTGATTTGGGCACGAAAACACGCAGTTACTTTTTAGTCTAAAATATGTTGACGACCCGAAACGGACAATATGACTATTTAAGACTATGACTAAACACGGCAAAAGCCACAAACAGCTGCACAGAAAATTTCCAAGACAATCGTCGTTCCTTAAAATTACTGTGAGTGTGGTAATAATAATTTGACAGAAAGAAACGCGCAGCAGCCGCTTAAAAAAAGGAAAAAAAAAAAGAAGAAAAAAAAGAAAAGAAAGAGAAAAAGACTGCCAAAGAGTAAAACAAACCATAAACAGGCGGATTAATTCAACGGTATGGTCCTTAAAATGCGCCCGCGTGGGAATGGAGTGCGGTACTAATTAAAATCTCGAGCATAAACTCGCCCGATTCAAACGCGTACAACGAAGAAGGCGGGAAAAGACTTTTGATCGGCTCCCTTCGTCCTTCGTTACGCGAAATGAGGGGCAAGCATACACAGTACAGTACGGCCCACACCCTTTGTTTTCCGAATGCAAATAAGTAGCCCTCCGCCACTCGTCGTCTCCCTCGTCCACCCCCCTTCAAACTCGCGTTTCCTCTCTCTTCAGTCTCTGTGTTTCTCCGTTTCCGTCTCTCGCGCTGTAACACCCTCTCGTTTCCCAGCACCCTCTCTCTGCTCGTCCTCTCTCTCTCTCTCTTATTTTCTCCCGTTGTCTCCGTCTTTCTCGAGCGAGAGAGCTCCTTGTCGCTCGCACACGGTGAATACACTCGGCACTCTCACACCACGAAACGCACAACAGGCCGCATGCATATTCATACGTGGGCCACGGCTATGTGTGCACGAGAGGTTATTAATTAACCGGAAGCCTAATCAAGGCTCGTAGTCGAAGAGGGTAGCAGTCGCTCCGCATCGTTGAAACCCCTTCGAAATTGCGAAGCCACCGTGCAGGTGACGCTCACTCTCTCTCTCACTCTCTCTTTCTCTCTCTCTCTCTCTCTCGCTCGCTCGCTCGCTCGCTCGCTCGCTCGTTTGCTCGTTCACTCGCTCGCTCTTTGTGTTTGATCGACTCCGACCGGATAGATATTTGGCGAACGCTTCCGTGCCGGGATCGAGAGCTTCCCGTGGCCGCGCGCTCCCTGCTCGATGCTCGATCTTTGATTTTTTGGTTGTCCGTTACACGGCCGAAAGGGTGCTCCGCGAGCCGCGTATTTGCTGTTCAATCTGTCGTATAGGTTTTTCCCGAGCGGCGATGGATACGTAAAACGGGGGCCGGCTCTCTCTCTCTTTCTCTCTCTCTCTCTCTCGCCACCCGTGAGGTTTCCCCCGCGCAGACTTATTTTCATATCGATTCCCCGCGAATCGCCCGTTTACTACTCTCTCCTTTTTTTTCATCCGGCTTTTCCCCGTTTTCGACAGTCATTCCGTGTACTGAGTAACGTGTTTGCACAAATTCTGAACGAATTACCACCGCGGCCCGATAAACAAGCGAGACTCGTTTCTAAATCGACCGACGCCACGATATTCGACGGCGCGGCGATCGACTCTTCGGCGACTGGAAGGAGGAGGAAGCCAACAACAAGGTCGTCGTTAATACGTGTGTCAACGCATAATAAATATGTATAAATTTCGCCGAGTTACAACCAGGGTAACACACTCTCGTTCGATCGGGATCCCCGAATCAGAGAGAGGAGGCGAGTTTCTGCCCTGCAATCGGCCCCGATTGGCCCCGGTATTATTTCGATCGATTAGAAAGCGGGCTTTCGTTCCTGGTCCCGGCGTTGTTCGACCAAAGGGGATGAAACGGGGGGCGCACCCTCTCTCTCTCTCTCTCTCTCTCTCTCTCTCTCTTTCTCTCTCTCCACCAGGGTAATCCAATGGATTAGTCAATTATGTATATACCATTACGAGTATCCATACATTTGGATGGGTCACTTTCTCCGGATGATCACGGACATTCTCTGCGCAAACACACAGATAGTGCAAGAGACAGACAGACAGACAGACAGACACACGCACACACTCACACACACACGCGCGCGCGCGCGCAAAGGAAAGAAGAGGAAAGAAGGAAGAGACAGGAAGAAAGGAAGAATCGTTGATTCGCATGGCGACGGTGTGTGGGGTGAGGGGGAGGAATTAGTGCGTGTATACGTGTGTGTGTGTGTGTGTGTGTAGGGGGGTAGCGGGAGAGGTTGTTGGGGCGAGTAAGGGGAGAGGAAAAACCAAATGAAAAAGAGCCTTTGTGTTTGGGATTCCTGCGCAGCTAGAGTCGAGGGACCGAGAGGGAAGAGAGCAAAAGAGAGAGAGAGAGAGAGAGAGAGAACGAACGGGAGATGCAACTGCAATTTGTACCTCTTACTGTCCGCGGGAAGAATAGGTATTGTCTTCCAGGAGAGAAACGAATTGAGCCTCTATGAAGCCCGGCGTGCGAATGGGAATCGATATTTTTAATTTCAGTAGAAGCCAAACATCCACCGTGGGTCTCGCCGCTTCTCGGCCCACCTCCCTGCGTTGCGTACCCCCGTGGCTGCCCGCGCGCCGCCGTCTTCCGCCCAGCCCCGCGTCGTTTTGAGCCCCGCCGCCCCGTTTGTATGTACACGCTTGCCGCTTTAAATACCCCGACGTCAAGGGTACACACACCTGATCCGACCCCCTTCGATCGACACCCGCTAATTGCAGCCAACCAACTCTGGGGCTCTGTTGCCGTGAAAATCGACGCGCGATCGTAGAGTAGGTAGTTGCCGGCCCCTCGCTCGAGTTCTCGCGCGACGAGAGTGAATCCATCCGGTTCAATTTGAAAAAAAAAAAAAAAAAAAGAATAAAATGTAGCTCCCCCCTCTCCTCTCCATTACGGTGTAAACGTTCGTTGAATGGACCGACTGCGTCGCCCTGATTGCTCGCTCCCCGTGGCTTCGCGATGGAGAAAGGGAGGGGGTGGAGGAGCCAAACAAACTGCGAACGAACGTTCGTAATTTAAGGTCGCCGGGAGGGAGTTTTTCAGGCTCATTGAAATATGGGACAATTTCGTCTCGTTTCGTCCCGGCGCGCGGCCGATATTAAGAAACTTGGCCGGTTTCCCTTTCTTCGCCACACTTCATAATGGAATTACCCGGCGGCCGGAATCGCGTTTATTACAGCGGCCGAGTTCCGCTTCGCGAGCGTAAACTCGCGAACCGGCGGATCAAGCAATCGCTCTTCCCGTCCCGCGAGAGTAATATTGGAACGTTTGCGTTAATCGCGTCGCGTAACGAACGTCTAAATTGTGTTGCAGCGCGTTGAAAGCGTGCAATTCCCTCCCCAGATTGTCCAATATCGCGTACACTCTCCCCTGATGAGTTGACGGTCTCGTCCGTTTGCCAGACGAATCGAAACGCGCGGAAATTAACCGCCATTCTCTCGCAACCATTGCACTCGCAGCACGACAGAGTCGTTCGAATCGTCCAGGTAAGCTGGAAATTCGAATTTAACTTCAGCCTCCTCGACTTCTTCGACTTCTTCGACTTTTTCGACTTTTCGTCTCGCATCGGTAGCGATACGCTCGATTTCACGATACTTTGCACGATACTTGCATTCCGATCGCTCGATAAAGAGTGATCCGGCTTGCAAAGCAAATTCGTGGAGATTCTTGGAATTCGCATCCGTACGGGAATCGAAAGGAATCCTCGGCAACTATCGGCGCGCCGGCCAAAGGTAGCAATTTATAGCAGTTCCTGGAGCAAAGTCCCGGACAATTTGCGCGCTACATGCATCATCCTAATTATGCGGACTCCTCGAAGCCTATCCAAAGTTGCGAGGCAACGAGGCCGTTGGCCAACGTCCTAACTTCCGGCCAGTTGAATCTCGTTTCCCCCTCCCTCCCCCCTCCTCCGGCCGAGAGAACCTCGAAACACCTAAAACAGGATCCGATTCCAGACCGTAGCAACCTCCGCTTTGGAAGTTGGGGATCGCGGCCGGGATCGAGTTATCGGAGCCAGGGCGCGAAAGAGCCGAGTCTAGAATTCGTTGATTCTTCTCCTTCGTTCGGTGGAATCTAAGCGCGAGGAGAACGGAGGGGGGAGGGACAAGAAGCGCGGGGTGTTATCGATAGGGTCGGGCACGAACAGTGCCAGAATGATTTCATTCCCCATAACTGACCGTTCCCCGGGGATTATTATTTTTTCATCAAGCCACGGAAAGCGGCGTGTGCGAGCAAGAAGAAAGAGAGAGAGAGAGAGAGAGAGAGAGAGAGAGAGAGAACGAGAGAAGGTGGTAGGGAGGCGGTGGTCTAGGCCGCGCGAGGGTCGAGACGGACGAAGCAAACCAGCACCCCGAGAAATTGCATCTACGGGGCCGGCAGCGGCAGCCGGCCGCCTCCCTTCCTCCGCCGGCCTTCGCGAAATATATACGAGCCGGCAAATTGAAAACTAGCGATCGGCCCGCCTGAATAAAATATCGTTTAAATTTATCGTAACACCTGGTATATCGGAACTCGACCACGCCAACGCCGACCTGAGTGCCTACGCTTATATCGACGCTTTCCAGGCTACGATTGCGCTGTAAACGTGCCCCGCACCATCGATACGTTCGCCGATCTTCTCTCCGTGCGAGGAACTCGTTCGAGGATGCTTTTCGAGTATTTTATTCGCGTCCGGTGCTCGGCTCTCGTTAAAAGATGCAACTCGCATCGCTCTCGGTGTCACCCTCCCACTTCGGGATATTAATATCAATGTGAGAGCGTAATCGGACGTTGAGACGCTCTCTCGCGACGCTCGCCTGTAATTTTCGACGACGAGTGGCTCGCCAATAGACGAAAGTTTACGCTCTCCAAGTGAATTTTGTTTGCCGATCCGGCGAAAGGAAATGGCAATCGATAAATTATTAAACGACGCAACGATGATCCAGCGTCGGATGCGTCAACACATTCGCAAACGACGAATCCACGCGATGCCATTCTTATTTCCGTTATTACCCGCAATTTGATACCGATCTTTCCATCAGCCGGCGTACAGTCGTGCCCACCTACCGGCTAAATTTAATTCCAAGGCTGTGCCACTAGCTCCTAGTAGCTGATTCACAATGGCCGCGATCCAACAATACGATACACGTGTTACTAAAATATGCAACTGGCGTGCTTGCGCGAATATGTTACGTCCTCGCGGATGTTTCGCGTACGTCTCGGACAGACGTGGTATCGAGTATTTTCAAATCGAGTTTCCTTCTCTTCTTTCTCTCGGTAGGGAGAGCGGGAATTATTTGCTTCTTGTATCGTACAGATTCAATTCTTCGAATTAAAGACAATTTTCAGCTTTCTACGAAAGGGTAGCATACGAGGCTTCGATGACGAGGTGGCGGAAGAACCGAGCGGACGGGAAACGCGGCTCGAGCTTCCTCGAGAGCGCCGCGTTACCCCGCCGTAACTCCGTTCCACCCGACGCTGTATAATATAACACGCTCATTAAGAAAATACATATCATTTGGTGGAAGTATATTACAGATTACTCGAAAGCGAGTAATTATCGGACCCGGTGTTCTTCGTGCTTGGAACGTGGAAACTGAGTAATATAATAATCCCCGTTGTTGCCGGTGAAGGAAAAAACGAGTCTGATTTCTAGATGTAACGTTGTTCGCAACAGCCAGGTTGTTGGACCCGCGCACCGTCTTCAGGTAAAATTTAATACTTCGAGCTACGAGCAATTACCGCATAAGAGTGAAAGAGGATTTTCAGTCTACGAAAACTCTTGACGTTTGTCGACTTTAAACGCCTAATCGGGATAGTTGATTTCTCTCTATACGACAAATTGTGTGACAAAGTATACACGTTTATGTATAATTATATAACGATGTGTGTAATGTTGTAATATAATGATTATTATATTGCAATATATGTATAATTATTAATGTATGTATATAATATAGTGTATATGTTTACATTAGATATATTACATACTATATTATATATACATTGTAAATATCGTAATATAATTATATATAATTATACGACAAATTATATTCTCTTTATGTGACGCAGTATGTGACAAAATAATAATATTATAATATTAATAATACAATCTTATAACGCTGTTGCATTCAACGCCGCTGTGACTCTAAATCTTACAAATACCTCGCGTACTTCGATCCTACTTTATTTATCACAAATTGCTAGTAAAATTAAAATTCTCGATGCAATACACATTTTCATCCTCTGCAGCGAAACAATAAACTGCGTTGTTCACTCGAGACACGCATCGAGAAGTCGTTCCTCCTCGCTCGCTTTGCTCCCATTCTGTTTGCAACTACCGCTACGCATCGCCCGGCCATTGTTCGTCACTTTTGCCAAGAATATTAAACGATTCGGTAAGAAGTCCAATTTTTCCGGGACCGGTCGCTCCGAGGCTGTACAAACGGAACGCGTGTCTTGAACGAACGAGTTGGGCACCGCTTCAAGGAGTATGTGTCGGCGGGGGTGGTTATTTTAATTACTGTCCGGCGGCTTTAAATTAAAGAGCCGGGGTTATTCCCGGGCCAACCCCTCTGCTCTTCCTTCTGCTTCGGTAACTGGTGAGCACACACAGCCTCCCTCGTTCACCTCCGTCTTTCTCCCTCGGCTCCGCTCGTACCCTATTCGCTACCGGTAGTAGCCCGGTGCGTGGGTCGACATTACGCCCGCCATTCTTTACGCCCGGCCAAGTGGCGAGGTTATGTTTGACGCTAACCGGGTAACCGCGCTAAATTGTCTAAACTGCGCCAGATTAAGCGAGACTGCCGCCCCCGTTCAAACGCCGGCCCCGCCACCCCCCCTCGCTGTCCAGAAATTAACCGACCCTCGGCCCCGGTCCGGAGAGAAGTCACGAAGAATTCCAGGAATTGTTTCATTTAGCTACGAGGCTTTCCTCTGCTCCAAGGTGCCACGAGACTTCCTCCAGTGTGCGCGTGTTTCGCGCCGCGTTGCTTGTTGCTGACTGATTGAGGACTTTTTGTTTAGGAATTATAGTCATATGTGTGTGGCATCGTAGTTTAACCCCGTCGCGCTGGCAACTGGTTCACGGACCATAACGAGTGACTAAATCGTACACTACAAATTATTCGTCGCTTTCTTCTTCACCTCGTCGATGTGATGTCACTGAATAGAAATTGCCAAGAAGTAGTAAATTTATTATTTGTTACTTTAATACTGAGAAAATGTGGATTTTAGGGTAAAAGATTCTGGTGCGTGGCACGTCATTCCTCCAGCACAAGGGGTTAACTGTAAGTACAAAGATCAGACCCGGAAAATAGCTTTGAAGGGTTGTAAAAAGGGAGAGCGAAAAACTAGATGGCCCGTAGTGTTTGCCGACTGAAGGTATGGAAAGTACGAATGGGAGAAGCGCAGCATTTTATTTTTTGAAACATGAGAGACAGAGATTGAGACGTGGATAAAGCCGATCGAGTGGTGAAACAGACTTGACCGACAATGAATCGGAAATAGACTTGTAAAGACACAGTCAGTATGATGCAGTGTTGCAACGAGTATTACAGCTAGCAATTGGTATAGCACAATGGAGCAATATTTTTGCATCAATAATCTCCAAAGTGGAAAGTCTTGCCTCGTTTGAATAAAAGTTCCATAAAATTGTAAATTTTCAATTACACCCTTACAACAACATTTCAACAGTTCCAAGACGGTTCTACGACCAGTTTCTTCAGAATTTTTCTGTACCGGGATTTTTCTTCATCTTGCATAGGAACCTCGAGATTGCTGGGACGAAAGATTAAGAGGACTCAGGATCATACGAAAACAAACCAAATAGAAAAACGCGACGAATTAATTACAATCGATCGATACGAACTTATTCGCGATTAGCCGTTCGCGGATCAGCCTAAGAAACGGGGAAAGAGGATCAGCGGCTGAGTTTCTTGAAAAACCAACAGAGAATTCGACTGTTTTCCCGAGGACGCGAATCTCGATGGACTGTAGAATATGGCGGGGGACAGGCGAGGACAGTGATTTCCGGTGGCGGTAGGCAAATAAGCGTGCAGTCACGTTTCCTCTTCCTGCGCGTACGCTAGTGTCGGACGACTTGCGCCGATATTCTAATGTATTGTAATAAGGCTGGGCGAAGAAGGGCGAGGGGGTGAAAAAAGCTTCTCGCGCTTGGCCAGCCATTGGCCAATTTTCGCTTAAGACCATCGTCGATTGGCCGTCCGCAGGAGAAACACTGCATTATGTATGTTCCCCGTTATCTGCCGGCCGAGGGAACGTTTCAACACGCAGATTACCAGCGCCTTCTCTCCTCTTTGCCTCGACGGTTCCCCTTTGCTTTTCGACGTTTCAACCTTCCTCCCCTCCTCTCTCTCTCTTTCACACACACACACACACACACACACACACACACACACTTTCGACTCGAGATTTCAACACGAAGGCGAGGAACGATCCGCAGTCAGGCTTCGTTCTCTCGTTAGTGCTTCCAGCGTGAAGAAGAATGGCCCGGCGGAGACTTATCGAGTAGGAGTGTCGTCGTCCCACTAATTTTAACCCATGCCGGGGTTGCTCCGCGGCGGAAGTGCCCCTCGCCACTCCTCCGAGGAAGCCGGGTGCTTCCTTTTCCATCGGAAATTGAACGAACCCGCCAGAGATTCCCCGATACGGTTGGTAAACACGCTCGGGATTAGTATCGCCGATTCCATTGTCCGATTGCGTTCCTTCGACGGGATGAACCGGGGATTTACGGTTCGGCTGGGCTAACGGTGAGACGGGACCCACGGCGTTCTTTATTCTATCAAAGAACTTCTTGGTTAGGTATTTTGCACTATCAACGCCGCGCGGGGTGGAACGTGGGGCGAAGGTAAAGAGGGGAGATAGAAGGGAAGGGAAATTAAGACAGGAAGAAAAGGAAGAAGGAGAGAGAGAGAGAGAGAGAGAGAGAGAAGGGAAGAAGGAAAGAATTTTTTCGTACGAAGAGATTGGTCAGTCACCTCAGTACAATCCATGAGCCAACGAACTTACGAGTACAACTCGCGCGAAATTTCTCCGTGAACAAGAAACGATACGTACGAATCCTCTTTCGTCCAGTTTTAAGGGCTAGGCGTAGGATGTCCTGGCTGCTGTACGAAGGGTTGCTTTAACGCGGTCGAAGGCCGTCCGAGAGAGGGATTCTCGTCAGGTTGGGAGAGAAGAAAGGGGAGGGAGGGTGACTGACTCGCAAGCGTCCTCTCTGTGCGAGGGTACGGCGACGGAGGAGGAAGAGGAGGAGGAGGAGGAGGAGGAAGGGAGGGAGGGCACTCGATGTTTAATACATAGGATAGTGGCGATATTGCAACACATAGAGGGGTAGTCGCAGTAGGTCCGTGTCTCGGTGACAGGGTGCGAAGTCGCAGCGGCCTCCTGGCGGGACGCGGCACTCAACCAGGGAAGTGTTGTCGGGCTTTTCAGGAGCTTTCAAGTGCTTTCGCAGTTGCCTCGAGTGCCGTAAGAGGCTTTCAGAAACGGAGGCAGAAACGGGCTTTTTAATAGGGCCGAGAAGGGGCTCTCTCTCTCTCTCTCTCTCTCTCTTCCCTTCTCTCTCTTTCTCTTTCATTTTTTCCCTTCTATCTTGTCCTCCAGCCTCCACCTCCTGCTCCTTCGTCTCACCGACACGAAATCCTCCTTCTCCAGCGTCGTCCTCCTCCTCCTCTGTCGCCACCTCTTCCTCCTCCTCCTCCCTCTCTCCCCTCTTCCTCAGCTCCTCTCTCGAGCACGCGGCCAAACGATTTCGAGGTTATCGTTTGACGCGAAACAGAGCGTGCTTTTGAATCCCAGCGGGGATACCGATGAACCCGGTGATAAGCGTTTTCAACGCTGTTGCAACGGATTGAAATTTTCTTGCAACACTGGCCGAGAAACATCGCGGTGTTGCAGAGATTTCTTTCTTCTCAGAGGGCGTTCACAGGCAATGTCCCGACTGTTCCTTTGATTTCGATCGTTTCTCTTTCGACGCCTCGATGAGTTAATGCGAAAAATTCGAATGCAACGGGGTACCTTTAACAGTGATACCTTTAAATAACAAAACACGTTATGTATGTATGTATGTATATTTGAAAATATCCTCGTAGTAAATACCGCCGGATGTTTACGCGTTTACGAGGAATTTGAAAGAGTAAAGACGTACAGGATGCATGTAATATGCAGGGGCTAGGTGAAATATTCAAACTACAGCGTTCGCTGGAATATATAATGGGGCATTTCTATTTAGATATTTAGTTGCACTCGTGAAAACACGAAACTCCGTGTAAACATCCGTGTTCCCTCCTCTCTCTGGCACCTCTTGTCCGATCCTCTTAATCGAGATCGAAAGCTCAGCGATCGTCATTCCCTCCCGTCCACGCGTCACTTCTATCTCCCCCGCGACGGAATGGAAAATGTCTCGTTAGAGGGCGCGAGTTTCAATTTCCAAAGGCGAGATTCGCCAACACGCGCGAACAATAAAAATGTTTCTCGATTGCGTTACGGTACGCGAAACGTAAAGGACTGGTGGCCCGTTATATTTAACAGGCGAGCCTCTTCGAGAGCTGGTTCGCGCCTAGATTGCGCGAAGTGAAAGCTTGGTGCCGCGAGAGGAACGCTTCCTTCGTTTTCTTCGCGACGGTGAACGTTGCCTCGGCATTGTTCGTTCGGCCGGCTGGCAACGCGCCCCGGAGGACTCGTTCTTTCTTTAATTAATCACGATCCCGTGGCGCGGCCGCGCGTTGCGAAAAATTATAATTAATCGCGATTTTCATTAAACGCGCGCCCCGGCGTTGAATTCACCGGTGGAACGAGAAACGAGAGGGGCGGAGCAGGGGATTGGCACGTACTAAGAAAATGCGCGAAACGCGTTTGGAAAAAAGGTTTGTTTTATTTATTTCCGCCGTGGAAAATCGAGTGAAAATTTCTTGGAAATCCGCTCGCTTCGTCGAAGGAAATACGTTAAATTTCAATACTTCAAAGAATTATTTGCTAGAATTATTTACCGAGGGAGAGAGGAAAGCTTTTGACAATTCCGTGTTTCATCGGCGCAACGGCCATTTGGACGAGATGACATTTGTACGAATTTACGAAAGCGTTAATGCGGACCACGCGTTTGCAATTCTATTTGTATTATTCGCCGAGACTTGTTCGTGTTTTTTCGTTCGTTCGTTCGTTCTTCCCATTTGTCTCGTCGTTTCGTCGTTCGGATTTTGCGTCGGTCGTTCCGTTTCTTTAATTCGAGGGAAAGTCCGAGACCGTTGTTCGACTATTGTTCTGTCTCTTTGAAGTATCCAGAGATTATTTAAATGACAGTAGGCTGTTTAACAGCGCATAAAAAATACTGCTCGCGCGCGTGATTTAGCGTTACATTAGGGTATTTAACGTCACGTTTCGACGTTCTCGGGCAAAATTTCTGAAAAGGCGAGACGCCTTTTAAAAAACGTCCCTTTCTCGTGCGTTTCCCTCTCTACGTTCGTGAAAGGTAAGAAGCTTACGAGCTACAGAGTGATTCGATAACAACACGCCCAGTCTCCGAGGAAGAAAAAAAATCACACCGTGGTAATCGGTATCGGTATTGATAAAATGAAATTGGACAATAAAAAGCAGATCTCCCGATCTCGAAGAGGAAATTTGCACCTCCATTTGAAATAGAAAATCTCTCTCTCTCTCTCTCTCTCTCTTCGTCTTCGCTGTTCGCGAAACCGAGTTATAATATGCATCCTTCGCACGTTATAGAGTTCCGTAACGCACGGTATAATTCTCAATCTGTATTAATGCCTTTAATATCTATGCCTGTTTAAATTGTAATGAGGCGCGCAACTTTCGCGTGATTTCGTCGAAACTTTGACCGCGGGAGATTACAGGAAAAATAGAAAAGCGACGATACAGCGGACGATCGAAAGATTATGGCGGTCGGGATTCGGTCGTATGGCGCGAGGCGACAGTTCCAAGGACATCTGCCAAATGACAGAGCTTCGAAATAGAACTCTCGATGCGGAGCTCGCGATTCCATCTCAAAATACCAGAAGCCTGTTACCGAGTGGAGACACGATTCGCGCGCCGTTCGTAGAAACATTCGGAGGCGAGAGCGACGAAAGAGAGAGGGAGAGAGAGAGAGAGAGACGATATGTGGAAGTTGGAGAAAAATGGAGAAAACCCGGAAACGGAGAAAGTCCGGGACTTTGGCCGGTGCTCGGCCGACAAAGGGGCCGACTCTCTCTCTCTCTCTCCTCCCCCCCTCTCCCCCGATTTTCGCATTTCGCGCACGTTCCCGGCCGCGCGTCGCAACGCCCGGAAAACTCTCTTTTAATTTTCCGCGAAATTCGAATAAAGTTGCCCGGCCAAGCAGAGTATTAGGGACAAGGGGGTATTCGGCGCTGTGCACGTCGCCCGGCAACATTTTAAACTCGCATTTCACTGGCTTGTGAGCCCTAACTTTATCCGCTGGCTCGAAAGCGGCGCTGAGCGTCGACTGCTGCTTCGCGGGGCTGGGAAGGGGGAGGAGGCGGAAGGGGGTTTGAAGCCCCGCGACGCGACAACGTGTACCATCAAAACGAAATTCCGTTGCCGGCCGGACCGACGCACGTCCAGATTTGGACAGAAAGAAAAGTTTTCGCAGGCTCTGGACTGGCTCGAAACTTCCTCCAGCGGGGATTAGAACCCGAGTCCTCCTCGTCTCCCCCCCCCCTCCCCCCTCTCTGCTCCTCCTGTTCGTCTTTCCTGCGGCAAACCTACGTAAATTTTCCAAGGATTTCGCTTCTTTGACATTTTTCGCTCAGTTTGGCCATTCGCTCCGGCGCTCGATCTCATTGCGGAATTTCATTTGGACTTTGATAGGTGGATTGGAGTGATCGGAAAAAAACGGTCGTGTATTGCGAGAACAATTTTTCTGACTCGCGATTTAATTCTGAATGGGACGCACGACTGTCTGTTGAGAGCAACTCAATTCGATAAGAAGGTGCTCTGAAGGTTTTGTTATCAAACTGCTATTTATTAATATTTATTATGTAGCATTATATAATTTATATAATAGGTATAGCATTATATAATTTGTATAATAAATTATTATTGCTTAATATTATTTAGTACTACACAAACAGTAATACTAAAAATATTCGGAACAAAATCTTTCATTTTTAATTAATTTTGACGTCATTAAAAAATTTGTTTGTTAAAATAATACGTTAAAATTAAATTTATTGCTTTGTTTTGCCACACTCTAGACATTTTTCTTGATAATTATTGTATTAAAAATTGATTTTTCTTGATAATTATTATATTAAAAATTGTTCATTCAGAAGCAAAACTATTAATCGTAATAACGTTACGCAGCGTAAACGGAAAGTAACCAGAAATTGGCCAACCAAAATCGGTGTTTTTTTTTTCCGCGCGAAGCAGAAAACTGCAAAAAGAGAAAAGAAAAAACGCAATTCGTAATGACGAGGTTTACGAAACAAAGTCGCGTCGAAAGTGCTTTCTATCGGTCAGAAACGTTGTCGAGGATTGTGCGAGTGGAGGTTTCTCTCTCTCTCTCTCTCTCTCTCTTTTTTTTCACGACAGAGGCTGGGACAGCCGTGGCAAATTTTTATAGGCCGTTTACGAGTGTGCCAGGAACGCGACGAGCGTCGGCCTCGAAAGAAATTGTTCGGTCGTATTTATCGAATTGTTTTCGACTCGATTAGCCGATGGCCGGTCTTTTCGAACGCGAAGAATGGGAACGAAGCGATTAGTTCTGTCGGGGCGCGTTCTCACTCCCCTCGCTTCGTACCTCGTTCCGTTTCGTTTCGTTTCGTTTCGTTCGGCGCCACTGCAAATTGCACCTCTGCCGCGGCAATTTAATTGGAAAAATTGTTTATCGTCGCACGCACTTCCGACCGGATTAAATGTTAATCGAATCCGCTGGGCAGATGGTAAACACTTGCTTGCACGGTGTGATGTCGATGTTTGCGATCAAAGGTACGACGAGAGATTGGCACGGTGTACGAGGAAATTTAGATGGCTCGATCATAACGAGATATCGGGCTAAACGTCGGTTTGACAGGCCTGAGAATTACAGCGTGATAAACTGGCACGCGTAACCCGCGGTAATTTGATCTTCGCCGCGATATTAATTACCCATCTCGCGGATGTCCCACGGGAAATTGATTCTTAAGAACGGACTCGACAGAATCGATCTACGTGCTGTCGTAGTAACGGAGAAGAAAGTAAAACGTTCTTGGAAACACCGTTGCATTAACTCGTTGATGGCGTGGGTAAAATGGACGCGCAGTTTAGATCGCAGCGCGATTTGAGGGAACGAAACCGAGAGCGATTCGGATCGATTTCTCTTCTTCGTTGGGACGTGTCCGGTGGAACGGTTGAAACGCAGCTGTTACAAACGTCGTTCGCGATGGCCGTCGTTCAAAGAAGATCGGCGACAATATCCAACTCGTGTGATAAATTCGACGGGGCGGGCGAAGCGACACGCGGCCTCGAGCGTATATCTGGTATCGGTCATGATGCCGATAATAAACGGACGTGCGAACGATGCCTTAAAACGTGGCGGGTTATCTGCCACGCTGGAAACCGAAAAGCTTTCGAGTGTCCACGAAGATAGCGGGTTAAGTGGCCAGGCCGGCGAGGAACGGTTGTACCGCTAATTGCCTTAATTCGATAAACTACTAAACCCGTTTCTGCTGGGCCGCCTTCGTCTTTCAACCTTTTCACAATCTTTTCTTCTCTTCCCCCCTCCCTCCCCCCTCGATCGCGATCCACGCTTTCTCGCTCGCCTCTTCATTACACCCGCGCGAAAGGTCAGCCGTTATTTAATGTCACCTTCGCTTCGAATCAGGCTGATTCTCTCCTGCTCTCTCGTTACACGTATCGTGCATGTTTCCCCGTCTCGAGCGTGACCGAACACGACTTTGGCTCGCTTTGGCACGCGATCCCTCCTCTCAGCTCGGTCGTCGATTCTTCAACCCCGGGGCCAAATTGATTCGACTCGTAATATCATTATCGATATCGTGATTCGCGGCCCCGCTCGTAATTTACACACGGTTAATTGGAGATTTAATCGCGACGGCTGCGAGGGCCATCCCCGCGATTTCTCCGCGATTAACGCAAACAGCAGAGGGATAAGATGCGCGCGTTTCTTCTCGGAGAGGGGAGAGTGAGAGGGAAGATTTCAGCGACGGTTTAATCGCAAACTGCGGTGTTCGGGGCGAGTGTAAAATCGAACCATCGGGTTCGTTTCTCCGTCTGGCGTCTCGCGAGCTGGATCCTGCAAGATGGGCCGAGCATCGGTTCGAACACACAAGGGATCGCAGAGAGAGAGAGAGAGAGAGAGAGAGAGAGAGTGAGTGAGACAGAGAGCAGACACGGGATATAAACACGTACACGATCGCCAATTTAATTCCGCCTCTCTCGCGATCCCCCTCGATTCCCTATCCAATTACACATAAAGCACTAATCACGCAATTAATCTCAATCTATTTAATAACACCTTCATTACCAGCCACTATAGGTACCGATCCAACCAGAGAGAATCTTCTTTAGCTCGTATTTTTCTCCCCTCTTTCGCCCTCTCTCTCTCTCTCTCTCTTTCCCGTTCGTATCTTCTTCGGATGTTCGGTCGGATAATTTGTTTGTTCGTAGTTCCTTCCCTTTCTCTCTCTTTCGTTTCGCCCGTTTCTCTCTTTCTCTGTTTGCCAGCCGCCGGTTGTCCGCTCGTTCTCTCGTTCTCGATCCTTCTCGCAAATCGTCGACACGCCCCTGCTATTCGCATTCCTGTAGAACGCGGGGTCCGCTCGCACGGGGCTCGGAGTGGTACACTCGCGGCGGCGAACGCGGGCCGGATTACACGATTCCGGTTAATTGAAACAGCCTAAGAAGCGCATCGGTCGGACGTCGATTACACGTCCAGATATATCCTTTGCTCTCGCCCGCCGCGCTCGATCCCACCGGATGTAGTTGTCACTCGCCTGCTTGCGGCCTTTTCCCCTCGGCTGTGAAACCCTCCTCCTCGCGTCAACTTTCGTGTCGCCCGCGAAAACACGAAATAGAAGTCTTCTCGAGTCTTTCCTCAAACTTGCGAATTTCCAAATTCTTTGATTTGAAATTTGTGACTTATTTTGAAATTTATTCCACGTTGTTTTTGCCCCGGACGAGATATCTCGTTCAAGCGACACGATATCGATCCTTTTACGACGTACAATGCTAACTGCATGACAATGATCGACTCTACAGACGAAATTGCGATTACTGATATCGCTTCGTATTTGTAAGATGACGAAACACATGAGACCAGCGCACGTGTGGAGAAACTCGTCGAAGAAGAACGAGAGCGCAAAATTGCAATAGCTAGAGAAAATTTTATTCCAAAAGTGCGTGCGTGTGTGTTGATGTAGATTATTTAGATGATCGTAGACAAGTCATCGACTATATCTCAGGTATTCAATATTCATTTTTATATCCCTTGTTTATGTCGCCATAAATATAACCAATTTTTAAAAAATCGACAAAAGTTGCGATTATTCCTTCTTTATTCAAGCATGCGAAAAGAATATTTCGTGACCATTTTCGAGTAAACTTAACCTGAACCACAACGCGGCGTCAACATTAAACGGCGAAATATCTCGCCGAAAGAAAGAGTAGAATGATCGGTGTCGTGTCGGAAATAACCAAACGCCATTTCAGTTCGATCTTTTGGACTGAGATTAAACACGAAACAGAAGAAATTAGATCGACAAACAACGGGGCATCGGCATCGTGACATCTGCGGTTCGATTTTTTCGTTCGCTCGGCGCGGTTCGGCGGTCAATTTGATGGTGAAATTTTTCCGAGGTACTTCTCGTCTTCTTGGTTCTTGGTTGACGACGTGGCGGCCACTTCCGGCCGTAGCCGGCCACTTTCGTGGCATCGATGCGCAGCCAGGCGCGAAACTGTTACCGAAGAAGAAATTAATTCCCCGCCGATTTTGTCCCGGCTGTCCTTGTTCCTCGACTCATGCCACCCTCCCGTTACGGATTCCGGCCGATCTCGATTTTCCGCTGGGGGGATCGGACCGGACGCTGCCCTCGGCTCTGTTTTTGCGATCGTTAAGCTTCGTCGCTCGAGGAGAGACGGTTCTCTCGCGTCGAAGAATCGGCGAGATAAATCGGCTACGAAATTCTGTTCTCGCGATACGAAATAAATATATACATAGACGAGCTCGTCAATAATAAGTGACGAGTGAAAAATTGACAGAAGTGAATTTATTAGAGATGAGAAACTTAGTGATTGCAATTACATCGTTTATCGATTCAGTTTGCACGTTTTGTGTTTTACGTCGCATTATAGATGAATAATGACACTTGTTAGCTTGTCATTAGTAAAAATTATGTTGTCATAACTTTTTCGTGCAATAACGCTATATTTCTCTCTTAAGCGGGTATTCTAGTGTGAACTTTTGAAAAAATCGATTTTTTTTTTTTTTTTTGCATATTCTTAAAGGACATAGTTTCAAAAATAAATCTCTGTAACCTTACATGTGAACTCCTAAAATTAACGAAGTTATGGTTGTTTGAAGGACGCGACGACCAGCGTCATTGTTACCACAATACTAAACTTTAAAGACATTTTTCTGGAAACTATGTTTTTCAAAACGGTGACCATGATATCTCAAAATCTACTCGACTACCAATTGACTCAAAATTTTAAGTACGCATTTGGTACATGTGTGATTATGGCGCCTATCAGAATCAACCAAAAAATTTTATTTTTTATATCTTTTTAGGCTTCCGAAGTTTAACAAAAACATGCAAAAATCGATAATCAAACATTCAAAGTATCGCCACTTTTTCAATTACCGACTTTTTTCTTTTGTTTTGGTACCTGCTATAGCCAAACTCATACTAATTAAGGAACATTCACGTTCTTTTATTTCCGAGAAGCAGAATGGCCAGAATCATGGACACCGTGAGACGACCTGTTTTTAAAAACGACTACGTTTGAGAGTATTCAGTGCCACTAATTTTAACTTTTTTTGTCCCAAAAAATTTTAAAACGTCGCTGAAATACGTACAAATAAACATTGCCAATTTGACTGCAAAAGATATAATAGTTTCTTTGCAAAAA
This sequence comes from Tetragonisca angustula, assembly GCA_036937485.2. Lineage (NCBI taxonomy): Eukaryota > Metazoa > Arthropoda > Insecta > Hymenoptera > Apidae > Tetragonisca > Tetragonisca angustula. The sequence goes on along the minus strand of JAWNGG020000008.1, from coordinate 312,687 downwards.
ATTCCCTAACAAAGTTAACAAAAACACGCACTTCACACTAGAATACCCTCTTAATTTATTAAAAAGTGCACGACATTGATTCACCTGTCAACTAAGTAGTAGAGTAGCTCGTGAAAAGAAGAAGGCGGTGCCATTTTCACTAAATACAGAATTCCAGTAGAATTTGCGGTCAGACGCAAGTGAAATAGGCCACAATGATAATTATTATTTTCACTACTATTTTCTACGGTTTGTATTAAAAAGATTTTACGTTTGGACAGTTGAGACATGTTTCTACGATTTCGTTCGATTTCCTACATTTTTTTGAAGTTTTCGGTTCGGCTTTCTCGGTTGATTTCTCGAACCAGGAAAGTTCAACGACGATGTTACATTCTCGATCGAGGGATCGACGAATTGTTAAAACGTAGGGACGAGACGCGCAGGCTGGATAATCGGCATTTGTCAGTATGATAATTTTCTTCGTTAACGACTCGGCTACGGGACTCGCGTAGTTCGGACTGAAATTACAGTTATTGTAAGGGGCCCGTATAATATCCCCCGGCGCGGTTGAGAAACGCACGAATGGGCACGTTATTATTGTATCATCCGTGTGCCGTAGCCGCAGTAATAACAAAATTAATACTTGGCCCGCGCCCTCGCGTCCACGTTAACAGTCTCGCAACGGAACGCAAGTCAAATAGAATTTCACGCAACGGAAACCTTGGCGCGAATTTTCAAATTCCCCCCCCCCCATTAAAAACAATTGAAAATCTTGCAACGTCGTAATCTCAACAGGTGATCGACGAGCATAATAAATTTTAATCGTCGTACGACGACGCAACACGCTCGTGCGAGAAACTGTCGAACGCGAATTTACCTAGACTGATTCTCCTGCTCGTGACTTTACGAGACGGGACGAGTCTACGGTTGTAATCTAGCTAGATTCAATTACAAGCGCGAAGCCACCTGGATAGAATTAAAGTTCGTTACATATCAATTACGCAGTTGTTTGTCAGCGAGCTTATTACGCGGGCCGTATCATTAATCAATTAATCGGCCGCCCCCGGAACCACCGTTAATAAAGAGAAAATAATCAATCAACCGGGGTTGGCTGCCGTTGGTTCCCGTCGATTCCGTATTTTGATTGATTGTTCTACGAGCGCGAAATGCGGTTTTCCTTTTAGCATTCGGCGCGAATGTGTTTAAATAAAACGTCATTAACCGTTCGGGGGCACCGGCCGAACTGGGTTAGCGGGCTGCAACATTAATGGCCGTTCGATGTAACCGAACGAGTTAATAGGAAATCGAATCAACTTATTTCCGTCCATTGTTTCGCCCCATTGAATGAAATTCTCCCCCCCCCTCCTCCCATCGTCCCCCCTCCCTCCTCCACGCGAGATCTATTTTTCCCACGTTGAAAATCCACGCTCTAATTTCACACACCTTCCGTCTTCTTCCCTTTTCCATCGTTCGAGAGTTTGTCCGCGAGTTTGCGCGAAGAAACGAAAGGAAAATCATTTTCTATTAATCATGCGCGAATAAATTCGACTCGACGGGGAGGGGAGGGATGGGGGAAGTCACGATCAGTGGACGAACTTTGACTGTTTGCTCGTTGATCTCGGAATGGCGAAAGTTCGTTCGTTGTTCTCGATGGGAACTGACTTGTCCTCGAAAATCAGCGAGCCATAAGTAAGGTAAAATTGAAAAAGAGTTCCCTGGCGACGCACGGGCTGCGTGTAAGTATGATTTGCGAGATTAATTTACGTTCTACAGCGAGTGGGGCAATTAGACATTGTATAGGTGTTTCAGTTCCTTCAAGCGTTTTATTTCATTCTGAGAACGTGCGCGCTTGATTATTTTTAAGCTGCAACCGAGTATAAATTGTAATGAAACGACAGAGTCTTCTAGTTGTTTTTCTTTTTTTTCAGAGATCACATTTTATTATAAAATTGTATTATTTCGTTGAAAGTTATGTATAATTACACTTTATCTGAAGTGTGACAAGGCAATCTGAAACGTGTTAAAGTAAACGAATTTGTTTTTGTTTTGCCTGAATTTCACTTTAACAGCAAGTGCACTTTTTTCTTTTTACTAAGCGACGAGTATACCTACTTATTATTAAACAAAAAAAAAAGACTGTCTTTTCATGACGAGTGTACACGATATAAACATTGAAACAGTCAAACATGTTAATACTTACTACATACAGTAACTACGGAAAGTATGAAAGTAGGCAAAGACTTTTATATACCAATAAAGGACTTCATAATTTTACATTTCATTTTCGTGGTATCAGATTTTTACATTCACATCGTACGAAGTTTAATTAATATACTGATCATTAGTATCGTATATGAATCTAGTCGTTTCTTCTGGAAAAACAACTTGGCATAAATTTGTAAGATTTGCTGCCTGATTGTGAAACAACACTACGAAAATTGAGTACGCTTTCGTTATCGTTTGTCCAACGCATTCATTTTAACGCGGCTATTCAATTATTAAAACTTTTTCAGAAGCGATCCAAGATTCTCCGATCCGATAATCAAATAATGTGTAGAAGCTAATCGCCGTACTAACCATACTAATCTAAATAGATTTATTTTCCCGGCTCGTCAAACAGATTTAGAACTTATAAAATTATTCAGTTCGTACATTTTCGCCTCTTCTTTCTCTCGTTTGTACTTTCGTTTGGTATTTTATTGAATTATATATTCTATTATACCCTTCTTCGGTATTATATAGAACATCTCGCAGGATTCTAAAAATCGAAATCTCTCCAAGATTGATCACTATCATTTTATACTCTAATTTTTACACCTGCTAAAGAGGAAGTGTAAAAGTGCAAACTAGAGACATTCGCCGAGGAAAAGGAAAAGATTCTAAAGTGAAATAAAAATAAAAAGTACGCGTTGTAACAAACACTTTCCAGTAGTTGCTGTATATACAGAAGTATACCTGAACACTATGTTAAAATCATCCCATCTTCATGTATACGAAATGGTGAATATTTACCAAATTCGACTCGAATCACAGAGATGAATCGGATCGAATGATGCCGCGAGGACGCTGGGCGTCAGATCTCGAATAGTTAGGCGTCGATTTCGATCCACTGGGGCGGTTCGCCAATCGTTTCCAATATCGATCTGTTTTCAAGCCGGCGCGAACGAAAAGAAGCGGCACGGCCGCATTGCGTGAACTGGAATATGCACTTAAACCCCCGAAATGCCACTCTTCCATTAATGAAACCGTGTGCAACCCTTCGTACGTAGGCGCACACCCTCGCTCGCGCGCCATTCGGTTTCAACCCAGCAATGGGGAAAAAAACGCGAGTGTATCCGGTCGAGCCTAGTACGTATACACACGCTAGGGCCCCAGACGCGCACACGAGTGTACCGCGTGAATCGATCGATTCGATCGGCTCGCAATTTGCCAGTGCAAGAAGCAGCCGCCGGAATTTCCAGACATTTTTCGGGCGGGAGGCGAGAGGGGTGAAACCGACTAATCAGCCTCCGCGGATGGAAACGCCGAGATCGTTTGACTCGATTATTCGTCGTAAATGGTCCGTTTATTGTAATTCGCGGAGAGAGGGGTCGGAGATGGATCGAACCGGTATGGCATAGAATGGGTTGAATGGGTTGAGTGTAGCAAAAAGGGTTTGATGGCTGTTGGATTCGTGTGGATTATACGGTGGGAGGGGAGGGGGAGGGGCAGCTGGCCCCCCGTGGGTTTCTATAGGTTTTATAGAAATGCGAAGATAATGGATTTAGTTTGATACACGAGGTAACGATTTAATGACACGTCCGTGTCCATACGATCGTATCGAGCGTCATCCGTGTTCGACGCGTAAAATGTCGTTTCTTACCCCGATAAGGTTCCGCCAACGATAAGAATTACCCCCATTATCTCCTCCCCGGTCGCATAGACATAACTTTCAATTCCCAACGCGTTGGAGGGAACGCGTTGCAACGTGAGATATATATTTTCAAGTTGAGTAACGTACTCCTGTCCACGTACTCCTGCAATCAACGCGACGTCCATGCACGATCAAACGTTATCATTGCGAGAAATGATATTAAAACCGCCGGTCCTTTCACAGGTCGTCAGAGAAGAAACACCCACCCGCGCAAAATACGTCCCATTAACACGCCGCAATCCCCGTTGGATCCCGTCTTCGCGCGGGTTCCTAGCTGCATTGCATCCACGAGCTCTCGCGTGTATCCACCCACGGCCACACGCTCGGAACATCGAAACGCACACCGAAACCGGCGATCTCCGATTCGTGTCGGTTCGCGCTCACGAATTCCACGTTGGTGCAGCCGCGCTGGCCCACGAACACATGCTCCCGTGTGAACCACACTCTACGGAAATGCGTACGCGTGCGTCTCTGTCGAGCCACGGAAAGAGAGAGAGAGAGAGAGAGAGAGAAAGCGAGAGAGAGGGAGCTGGACAGCGAACCAGGGGGATCGAGGAGAAGGTTGCCGCGTGGAGCTGGAACGAGGCAACATATCAGAACGACTATCTATCGCTGCCTTTTACGCTAATTGATAAATCGTGTTACGTTAATGAATGCAACGGACGAGGCGAGCAGCCGAGGAGGGTTCGATACACTCGCGGCGCCCCTCGGGGAGGCCGCGTAAGGATAACGAGGAAATTGAAAATCTTGCGGTTATGCGACCCGGTATCTTAAACGTGCCGCTCGCGATGACGCGATTATGGCCGCGTTGGCCCGCAGAACCGGCCCAGAGAGTGGCCCTTTCTCTCGATCCATTTCTTTTCGCAATCTACTTTGTCCGTTCTCTCGCCTGTTCCCAGAATTCCACCGAAATTTCAACTCGTGTTCATTGCGTCTCTCTCATCGTCTTTCGTTGGAGCAAATGACAGGTTGCAGAGAGATTACTTGGAATGATTCACTTTGTCAAATCGCAAAAATTGATCTCACTGTCAGTTTATGGCAGACTACTGCCGAGACTGTACGACGTTCTACGTTTCTGTCTCGATGTTTGAAAGCGTAAACTACATCCACTGCTGTTGCAGTTTTTCTTTTGGCGTTCTCAGTGACTAGAGATCACACCGCCTCTTCGAACGGCATTTTAATTCCTTCAGTATTATCTCGTCCAACTTTTCCTCGACCAGTCGTGGATAAAAAGAAATGTCAATCAAACAGCGACAAGTGGCGCTAAATTGAGAATCAATCGAGTCAAATTCAAGTGGACTGAAGAAACGACTGCGATCGAAAAATGCCGAGAGCTCGAGTCACCAAGTTGCACACACTCTGCTCTCTCTCTCTCTCTCTCTCTCTCTCTCTCCTTTCTTCTTACTTTGGTTACTTCGATGCAAACGAAGGAGAAAGAAACGCTTTTCCCACTTTGTTCGAGCAACCGATCCGTGACCGTGAGATGGGATATGCGCGCGAGTGACCGTGATCGGCCGTTGACAGCAGCGAAATGAAAGGAGAACGCACGCAGCGGGCGTGTAATTTTCGTACTTTGGCCGATTTCGCAGATAAGCGGATAAAATGTTTCCGATGTCCCGCGCCGCGGCCTTTGATAATCGCGCCGTCTTTTTAATAAGGGCCTCGAAGAAACCGACTCTCCCTGAGGGATGGCTGCGTGGGCGTTGACTCGAGGCATCTCGACGCGTTCTCCGGTTAATCACCTCGTAAATTTACCTCGTATCGCCACAGTCTGAGTATCAGCGCCCGAATTTTCACATCCACTTCTGCCTTACTTTAGGGTAAATCACGCTTAACACACTTAACTCAATATGCACACAATTCTTTATAATACTAACATTCTGTATTGTTAGTCCTTGCATCGTATCATACTACTTGTCTTTTTTTCCCTCTTTTTCTCTTTAACGATCAATTGTGTTTAGTCACATCTCCATTCCATTCTGATATGGCATTGCATGTCGCTCGAAGAATATTTACAAATGTCTTTTCAATTATTAACAAGATAACTCTGTTTCTAGAATTAAATTGATAATAACTGAAAAGGTATTGACAATAAAAGAATTCGACGAAAGAACTTTGTGAAATTTAAGGTGTCAACACCTTGAAAAGTTAACTTGACAAAGTATATTTTGTAGAGTTTATAAATAACAGTGACATGTTGTTATTTATATCGTCATATGTATACCTTACTTGAGCGAATAGGTATGCATTTCATACTAAACTCTAAATAAATAAAATCATCTCAAATGAATTGGAACCACGATATTTTATAGACAGCGTGTTTCTAAAGATTTAAATAATTTTTCGCAAAATGTACAAGTAAAAGTTTGTATTGTATCATAAAGTTTCTCTATTTCCTTGACTCCATTGTCTCTGATGGAAATTTTACGCTTTAATCGTCTAGTGTTAAGAGAGAAGCGAGCGAGACTGTCTTTTCTTTCTTTTTAAATCTTCGAACGACAACGTTATTTCGCGTCAACGAACGTTGGTGAGGATCTTTATGACAGTACTCTCGCGCACTAATGGAATAGAGATTGAAGTTACCATTGATTTTTTTTTTTTTCGTAGACGACAGTAAATCGTGCGCTACATCTAGTAAAAGTTTATATCCAGTTTAGTTTTATTACCTGTTTTTTCCAGTTTAGTTTCCCAGTAGAAAAGTGGCGTAGTAAATGGAAAAATAGATTCGTGCGTGGAGAAACATGGTGGTTCCGTCGCTCGAAGAAATAATTTTTATCACCAAAAATTAACACCGATGAAATTCGGGAATCATTACGCTCGCTCATTAACGGAGTAGAAATCGAGCCTGCTATCGACTTTTCTCGCAGACGACAGTAAATCGTGTGCTACGTCCACTGAAACTAGTTTAATTCTATTATCTATTTTCCCTATAGTTTAGTTTTCTGATAGAAAAATAAATTCGTGCGTGGAGAAATTATTTTAATATTACGAAATTATATATTGTACATTATATTATTATAATATTGTGCTACGCGAGAAACAGAGCAGCGTTAAAAACTGATCTAGGGACAACGACAGGAACCGATCGTAAACGTTGTGTCATGTTTTCACAGATCGCACTTGGAGAAGTGTAATAGTACGCAGGTCATAGTCGTCGGAGGATTAACGTTCATGCGAGCCTCAATCTGCCCTGCGTAAAGTGGATCGCGTGAGTGCACGCGCTGCGCGTATAAAAATGGCCGGTCGCACTCAACTGAGATTAAACCAGTACCGGTACGCGTCTTATAAGGTTTAATCGAATTAATAAATCAGCCGGCATTCATCGGCCAATTCGCAGCGTGATATTTTTATTTCACGCTGAAACATGATACCGGCGTCTTTTACCAGGCTCGTCATCCTCGTCATTTCTCTCTTTCTTTCTCTCTCTCTCTCTCTCTCTCTCTTTCAACGTAATGAAAATATGTGATGTATTAATGAAAATGTGTAAATGCTCGTTGGATTTCATGCTTTGTGAGCGTGGACGGCATGAGCCGAGTTTGCATCGAATGTTGGAATGTTCCAAACTCCATTAACATAATATCTTTGTTTAAGTGCCACGCAGCGTAATCGCGTGTCTAATTTTTTTTATTAAACTTTTTATGAAACTGATAATTGTTATTGAACTAATAACAAGCGCTATCGCGCCACGTAACATTACTGAAAAGTGAATTTGCGTGGAGGCGTGATTTTTCCAAAAATTCCTGACGCTCAAACGATTAAAACGTCGTGTCATGCTCGCGATACGAATTACGGTCTCAATTTGAAAAAAAAAAAAAAAATGATTACAGCGTCGCTCAACCCGAATTAAAATTTTACATTTAAATTCTCTAATTTTGAAAACTAGAGAATACAAATGTTACGATGTTTAATGCTGCGACGATTAATGCTCATCTAAGAAGTTTGGATGGAAAATCGCGAGGCAACCGCTTGTAACAAGATTCTCGTGCGTTTGCGCGAGATTTAAATTTAATCGTTCGCCCGTGAAAGTCCGTAAAATCCGTTCGCGAAGAGTCAAGGAGGAGCCAGGTACGGGATCGTATCGTTGCGAAATCGCGCATCATCCCCCTCGAGCCTGGAAGAGATCACCTTTCATAAAACTGCCCATACATTTGTATGAGCTGTTGCAGGAAAAAATTCATCGGACGTTGGATCGACGCGCTTGTCGTCTTCCACTAATACTCGATCGCTCACGATGCGATTCCCAATGGCCAGCGAGAGATCTCGCCCGCTTCCGAACTTCTCGCGGCGTTGCCGCGCCAGAGACGGCCAATCCATTCATCAACCCCGTAGCCATCGCATGTCGGTGCGCCCAGCGGGGGAGAGTTAACGCGCAGCAAGGGCGCTGCCCTCTGAACCCAAGGAGATTCCTCAACTTCTCTGCTCGAGTAAATCGCTCGATCTCGGATCTTCCTCGCGTCCCGAGTTTATCGTTATTGGCGCGTGAGCACGATTATTGTCCTTGGATCTCGATGGACGCTTGGCTTTTTCCAGCCAAGATCCAACGTGTGTACACACACACACACACACACGTACAACTATATGCACGCATAGTGACTCACGCGTCTGATCTTCTCTTCTTTTCTTTTTTTATCGCCACTACGGTATCTTTAACGCGAGGATTTCTCGCCGGTTTTTCGACGATCCGTTTCTCTTTCTTTCTTTCTTTCTTTTTCTCTCTTTCGCTCTTTTTTTCGCCCGGTTCGGTCCTGTCTTTCGTTCACCCTCGAGTCACCCCAATTGTCGAGATACGCGGCTGGATTCGAAAGGAATACCGAACTATCTGAGGACGACTCGGACCGAATCTCTCGCCCGGGATTTTGACGCGGTTATCTACCCCTCTCGCGTTGGTTGGAGCAACGAGTGTGACGACAAGATAGCGAGATCGGGAAGATATCGACGTAGGGTGAATTTCGACGGAGAGATCGAGGTGACGACGCGTACATTAAGTGGCGTGCATAAAGTTGGGAAACTTGACGTGTTTATCGGTCGTGATCGACGATCGATAAACACGTTTGTTTCTGCTGACGAGTAACAGCGAGTCCGCTGTAACGATGACCGTGAACGCGGTCGCGTCAGTACCAAACATCCCAGCTCGCGATCGAACTCAGCTTTCGGAACTCGGATCTCCAAGCGATTTTGGAATTATCATCTTTCAGCGTCGCAGCTTTCCACAAAACTTCGACGTGGAAACCGTTGCAGCGTCGCCGAGCTTTCAAAACGAAACCCCGCGTCGCTCTGGCGCAGTTTGTTTGTCCAAATGGCCGGTGACAGTCTTCGGGGCGGGGGAGGGGGGACTTTGTTGATTCGTACCGTGTGAAATTGAAATTTTCCCGAAAACTCGGAAAGTCGAGCCAAAAAATGGGTAACAATATCGAATAACTCGGGCGCATCCGCGCCACCCCGAAAACAAATTCGTGTCCTCGGCGAGGTGACCGTAAAACGCGAAACGTGTTTAGATAAACCATCCCGAGGCTTTCGAAACGCGCGGAGTGAGTTTTCGCGCGCGTGCTGGCAATCTTGCGATCCTCCGTGCGTGTGCGTTCTTTTTCCATCTGTTTTCCCTTTTTTTCCTTCCCTTCTTTTTTCTTTCTTTTTTTTTTTTTGTTATTTACCCGAGCGCGTAGATTTCCGCGAGAAATTATTTTACGCAACGGGCGATGCGACGATGATATATATATATATATATATATATACACACAGGATGTGTCACCACATATTGCCATCTAGATTTACGTTATTATTATTGAGCGAAAAATTTTTCGAAATGTAGCGAAATTGAATGGTTTCGAGAGGGACTCATTTTGATGATATTAGTTTTCTTGTAGGTGGACATTTGAAGGTCACTAACGTTTTCTTGGAATGGAATCATATATTTTTTATTGCATCGATTGATATTCTTTACGAAAAAGTATTAACCTATTTATTTAAAAAAAAAAATCATTAGAAGATACTTTATTAATTATCGGTAAAGAAAATGCTGTGTAATGTTAATAGTTATCACACTGAGAGAGTTACGATTTTCTAACAACATTAAAATTAAAATATCTCCTAAACTAATAATTTTTTTTCGACATGTTGATATTTTTTTGTAAAGAATATCGAGGTGTATCAACCGATGCAATAAAAAATATATGATTCCATTTAAAAAAAAACGTTACTTGTACATGTATCCTCTACACGTCCACCTACAAGGAAACTAGTATCATCAAAATGTGCCCCTCTCGAAACCATTCAACTTTATTTGAAACATTTTTCGTTACGCGTAATAATAATGTAAATCTAGATGGCAATATGTGGTGACCCACCCTGTATATATATATATATATATATATATATATATATATATATATATATATATATATACACACACTGGACTCGAAAAAAAAAAAAATTGCACAGTGTCGCGAGGAGGAGAACGGAGAACCGCGGCGGCGTTCCCCTGACCGTTTTCGACCCGGGGAACAATGGACAACTCGAACAAACAGTCGCTGTCTGCGAAACAATCCGCGCAACGCCTTGTTATCCCAACACCAATCGCTTGTACGCTCGCTATGCCGAAGCCTGTTTTTCGTTCGGCGAAATTTTTTTTCACCCCGGGCCGAGTCGCGACTGCTAACGATCGAACGCCACCCTTTACGATATCGATTTCGGAACGGTCTGGGGAAAAAAAAGCGATCCCTCTCGGTCGTCGTCGTCGTCGTCGTTCAAACACGTTGGAAACATTGTCCGAACGAAATGTTTGTCGCGAGTGAAATTAGCTCGTTATCGGGCGACCGGGAATAGTCCGCCTGGCTAGAAATATATCTGGCGGTGCGAGCGTTTCTGAGTGAGTTCGAAACTCGAATCCTTAATGGACGAATCAATGAACGACGTTTCAAAATTCATTCGTTCCGATCGAGATTTAGAGAATTCCGACTCCGGGACGCATCTAACTTCAAAACTGTCTCCTCCATTGTGGGTGAGTATCCTGGATCGGTCCTTTGGAAATCAAACTGTTCTGCGTGCTAGTTTATTCAACAAATTAAAGTTTCCAACCTAAGAGAGAGAGAGAGAGAGAGAGAGAGAGATGGATCGTTAAATAATTCTGCGGAGAGCAACGAGTCGTTGGGGCAAACGAGGTCGTGATCCAATAAAAGTCGCCGCGCCTTTTTATTTCGCATGGAAGATTCGCCGCTTCGGCCTCTCTCTCTCCCTCTCGATGATATTTATTGTTCTTGCGAGCGTCGATTCGAGAAGGTGGCCGGACGAGGTTGTTGCATCCACGCGGACGGAGCGCGAGAGGAAGAAGGACAGAGAGGGTGATAGAGATCCACGGAGGAGTTGGATCCAGGCGACCTTGAATGGGCACGAACCGCGTGCGCAGGACAAACAGACGTGCAGCCGACCGAACACGGACTAAGAGAGAAAGAGAGAGATGGAGAGACAGAGAGAGAGAGACTGGACCGCTAACAGAGAGGCTGTATGGCGTCTCTGATTGCCCATTGTCCGACTAATAAGATATTCTATCATCTGTGGTCGTGGCGGTGCCCTGCCTGGCCCACGACCGTTTCGCGAGACGAACTTTCCAACTCGGCTCGCGCGGCCAATCACCTTCGAGATTTAACCGAGATCGGCCAATGGCGGATCGCGCGGCCTCGCAAGTGCCAAGCGCGCGCGCGCTCGTTTTTCTTCGGCTGGTCGTTTTGCCGGGCAAATGAGCTCGGCGTAAGTCAACCGATAAATAATATCTGACTTCGCGACCAGCTGCGTGCTTTAATGCCGTCCCGTGTAAAAGTGTAATGGGGGCTTAATTGAACCCACCCGGAGTATCCACGTATCCACCACGTAGAGAGAACGTCTACGTAGGTAGCCGTCTATTTATATTCGTTCGCGCATACATCTGCTCCCCGATGAGCGTCGATTCGCCTCGATTCGCCTCGATTCTCCCGTGAGTTACTCCTTCGAGACGGTGTCGTCGTGCGCTCGCCTCCCTCTCGTTTCCACCCTCTCTCGTCCCTATGACACGAAGCATCGAATCCAGCCTCAAACTCATTGTCAGGTTCAAACGAGCGACACTCGCTCTTCTCGGAGCGCTTCTCGCCCCTGCTCGCTTTCCCGCTTACCCCCGCCTGCCCGCGCTTTGCTTTTCAATTTCAGAAACGAGGTTCGATCGCGTTTTAATTGCCATCGACGAGGCGGCAGACAGCTCGTGCAGCGCGCCACCGCTAATGCGCCCGGGATATCGATAATTAGAGTTAATTGGTTTTCGCAATAGAAAATGGCCGGAGCTGCGAACAGCGGTGCAAAGTCGTTCGATTCCACGATCTATATCTCTCTCTCTCTCTCTCTCTCTCTCTCTCTCTTTCTATCTTTCTCTTATTCGCGTCGCGAGTTTATCGTCCCGCCATTCCGCTTCTCTTCTCTCTTACACTCTGGCTTCCTTCGCGTGGCTGCAACGCGACAAGAATTAAAGGCGAATGATAAATTAATCCGATAAAGATGTTCATTAGGAAGCTAATAATATACGTCTCGTTTTGGTGCCGCGGCGCCTATCTGGACACGTGTATCTCGCCGAATTCTCGCTCGGCCGTTCAAAGACGCGCTCGAGATTCGAGCGAGTTCACGCGCGCGTACCACCTGCGAGAACGTCCTTGCCCCTTCTTTCTCTCGACCAGCCTTTTACCCCAGCAAGGCGTCTTCGCTCGACGAGCGGAATTCCGCCGAGGCGGTATATATATATATCGGCGAGCCTCGAATGATTAACGATCGCGATAATCCCGCGATCTCCTCAGAAGTTTCCCGGCTCCGGCTAGGCTGGTCGAAACGGTCATTTCGCAACGTCCATTTCGCTCGATCCCTCGCAGACGCAATCACGAGTCGACGGTGCTCATAGCACGCGAAATAAATGCAACTTTCCCCGACTCTCTCGCTCAGTCTTGATATATCGCTTCTGAATTCCGCTCGGTCGTTTCTTTCTCTTTTTTTTTCCCCTCTCTCTCTCTAGGTCTCTACCGACCATTTTTTTCTTCTTCTCGGCCAACCCATTATCCGATGTGAACATTTTTGGACAATATCGGAGGGAAATCTATCTTCATCCCCCTCCCTCCTTGCCGCCGCTTCTATTGAGCCTCTCCTGCCGCGGAGAAAAGGCTGCGCAAACATCGGGACGTTGGCAGGCGAGTATCGCGACCAGTCGTCTTTTAATCGAAGAAAAATGTTTGCTTTCGTGGCCGAGTCTTCTTCCGGTCTTGTTGCACGCTGGGTAACGCGGATAAATGTATATCGAGTGATTTTGTTATTGGCCACGGTCATTTCTTGGCGCAAACGTGGAAAGACTCGTACGAATCTTGCGAGCGAGCGCGCAGTAGATGGGGACGTTGGAGGTCAGACCGAGAGTGTAGATACACACGTGTCCGTGTTACTGTCACGTTGCAAAGGAAATTAACATAATATACATAGCTTGAAAAGCGACGTAAAAAGAAATTTCTGCTTCCAAGCGTCTTATCATTTTCGGTTTGCAATGGACTTTTTAACAGCTGTGACGAAACTGTGGGTACTCGTGTAAATTCGTATCTTCGTTTCCAGACTTTGGAAACAAATTTTTTCGTCAACAGGCATCTTATTATTTACAGATGATAGTGGATTTTTTAATAGTTCCATCGAAACCTGTGCAAATTTATATTTTTGTAAATAAAAACAGGCGGAATTGGTTGGTTGGTAAATATGCAATTGTTTCATCTTCCTAGACACTGTGGTAGTTACCACAACTTAGCTTGAATTAATATTCAATATTCCTCACGAGTGCATAAATATTCGCAGTCTAGTTCTGATTTAATTCACTTCAGGCTTTTCCATAGTAATTGGCACCTTATCGACGGGATCATTGTTCCGTCTCACGCACTATGACACACCATCATCCACGCCTCACTACTACACTCGCCTCGCTTACATCTCACACACACGCACGCACACTAACATACATTCCAAGAAAAAAAAGACAGCGTTTGGAAGATTTGAGATAGTCAGTCGAAAAAGGGAATCAATCGAGACAACAACGTCACACAATTAATGTATAACACAAAATAAAGGAAATATAATAATACAGACAATAGTGTAATAGTATAAACAGTCCTTCTAAGATAAGGTAGTTAACATTGAACTAGTTAGCATTCGTAAAGGGATACCAACACCGTGGTCGGAAATTTCCGTTTTTGGAATTCTGGTACGGAACAATCATAACGTTGTTCTCTTATCGCTGAGACAGGAAGAATGCTAATTTTTTTGTAAATGCCTTTATCTAGTCTTAAAACTAACAGAAATGAAAAATTTTATTTAAATTTTGCAAAAAGGTCGAACTTTAAGAAAAATATTATTCCACGATATAATCGCAGAAATAAAAATTTAGTTATTTATACAAATTACAAATTTAATATTGAGAAACCAATAATTTTATTTAGTTTAATTGATATTGAAACAATGTCCGTTCGCACGATATTCACACGACGCCTAACAGCGTTATCCGTAACAGATAACAGTATTTAATATGACGTCAAATGACGTCATCCGTAGATTGAGCCCGAGTTGCGAAAGAATTCGGACGATTCATCCCCTAAACCCAAAATACAAGAACAAGGGAGAAACTAGACTTTCGAGTAATCGCGCGCGATTAGGTTACTTGAGAAGCTAGTTTGGCGCAAAAACCGCGTGGCCATTGTTCTCTCAGCGGTGTCCATTCTCGAAACGCGAGTGGCATTAACAACGAAACACTCCGTATATAGTATGTATCGGCCGAGATCTCTTCGGGGCATTTAGCATTTAAGCTTCCCGTGAAACGGGAATGGATTTCGATTAATCTGTAGGCAGAGGAGTAAACACGGATCCGGTTTTGTAACTGAAAACGTTAACAACCGACTCGTAAAACACGTCGTTCTCGTTCGCTCGGGGATTAAAACGCGTCTCGTACAGGAAGTTACGTACGACGAATTCTTAATTTCGCGAACAGGGGTCCCCAGCGTGGATCGCGTGCGTTCCGAGATAACCGCCGGGATACCCGGTGCTAATTGAGCGATAGTCCCTTCGCCGATATTTATAATACCCTTAATGCTCTCGTTCTCTCCTCTCCTCTCCTCACCCCCCCCCACCCTCTCCACGAGTTGTAGCGAGCTCTTAACAAGTGGTTTTCTCGGAAACACGCCTTTCAATGTTCCTCTTCACTCGGTATCTCTTACCCCCTGTTCTTTTATTTATTTATTTATTTTTTTCTTTCTGACTCGTCGAAATCCGTTCCGTCCAGAGGACAGAATCGTTTCAAACACGGTGGCTGATTTATTACGCGGTAGAATTTCATTTGAACAAATTCTTAATTTAATTTCGTTTCATATCGTTTTTTTCCCCCCCTTCTTTTTTTTTGTTAACGCAATTAGAGTCTATTGATCCTCTTCACTATCCGCGTTATGCTTCAAAAACTTTCAATTTTCAACGCGCTGCAATTACACATTCTCGTGGCTTTATATCGCGAGCCAGTCAGTCAGCTCGTTTTAATCGGGCATTAATCAAAATTTTCGCCGAAATAAATGGGCTTCAAGTAGTCAGTTTCGATCGTTTTGCCTGTACGTTGCTTTCATCGATAGAATGGACGCGTTCTGAGTACGTAATTTCACGGCTGTCAATAGGGGACGTAAGTAAGAGTAAATTCCATCGAGACGTTTTTTAATTCAGTAGTAACGATCAAGTTCTTGAGACATTTTCTCGCAGAATCGACTGACAATGTATTGACAGTAGAACATCCAAAGTGGTCGAAATACACAGATTGTTCGTAGATCCACTGTCCAGGTCATTGAATGGCACATACGTCGTTGAATTTGTCTTCGTACAATGTACAAAGAAACATAGCATTTCATTTAAAAGATTGTCACTGTTCGCAGAGAATGGTACGATTGGAAACAAATTTTTACGCATCATTACGTTCGGTGTGTAAAAAACGGTACTTGTACTTCTCTTATTTTTCCGTTTGAGGGGAGAAAACATTGGACGGTTAATCCGCGAAACACCCTGCACAGATGTATCAGAATATATTGGAAATTTTACAAGTGCAAAACAACATGTTTCCGCTTCAGACTGCTTCGTTGATTAATAGTCAAACTTGAAACGTAACTTGCCATTTTGAGGGAAGATCAAAGGAAGAGAGGAGGAGCGGCAACGGCAGTCCCGCGACGAAATTAACGCCGTTCCACCGCAGCGGATCGTCTTGTATCTTTGCAACAGCATCCGTCCCGTTGAATTTTTCAATCCGTAGTTTACGAAGGACCGTATCGCAATCGAGGCATCGCCGGAATACCGAGTGGCAAGTTTAAAATCCGCCATGAAATTCTCTCTCCCCTTCCACCCGCCTTGTCTGGTAACGAATTACATTCTCGAAAACGTTAGAACAGCCGGGACATGGAACCAGGAGGGAGAATGGGGGGGGGGAATGGGAAGGGTAACTCTTTCGCTACATCGGAGGAATTTCATTCGACGAAGAGTGAAATAATACGGTGCCGGGCGCGAATAAAGGGTGGAGAATTTTGTTATTTTCACGGGACGAGCAACAGCAGCAGCAGCAGCAGTAGCAGTAGCGGTGAATGTTGGCCGTTTAACACGGTCACGCCGCGCGTCAATGAACTTTAATAGTGTTGTAAATAATATTTGTTCGGAATTATCCCGCCGGGTGGCTCCCGCGTTCCCGGTTCCGGCCGTTCGAGGCTCGTTTCACTTCCTGTTGTTGTTTGCACGCGTCGCACCGCGATCGAGGGACAAACAAAAAAAGAAACAAAAAAAAAAGTGATTTCGCAAAGGGGTCGCGAGTGGACAGGGGGCGGGAAAAAAAAATAACGTCGCGCGGCTGCGTGTCGTCTCTTTAACCGGGGAAAAATGAATAGCGAGCATTCGCAAATCGCTCGTCGCCGTGTATTACGCGAGTTGCAAGTTGATTGGAGGTAGCCGAATTATATTAACTGGAACGCAATAAAAGAGAGACGAAAGAGAGAGAGAGAGAGGGAGGGGGAGAGAGTGAAAGAGGGAACGAACGAAAATACCCAGACGGGATCGTAGAGAGGCGAAATTATAAATTCTAATTTCATGCGCTCGCGACGACGTATTTACTCGCTTTCGGAGCCGCTTTAAACGAAAGCAAACAGCGATTTTTCAGTCGGTTCGGGCTTCGGGACCGGAAATTCGTCAACGTTGTAAATAATAACGTTACGGCTAGGAAAGCCCCGGGGCAGGGAGGGAAATGCTCGCCGGGCCACTTCCGAATTCTACGAAGCCGATGTGGAAAAGCGCCGGAGCAAAATCACGGGCGGATCCTGGGCGGAATGAAATTAATTAAACGCGTTAGAGGAAGAGAAAGAAGCAAAAACGAAAGAAAAGAAAAAAGAAATAAAAAGAGGAAGGGAAAAAGAGAAGGCAGGGTACAGGGCGAAAAAGGAAAAGGGACGGAGAAGGGTGAAATTGAAGCGATTGGTAACGAGGTGGTGGCGAGAGGGTGGTGCCGAGCCAACGGGACGAAATTCCCCGGAGTGGCAGTTCCTCCTGGCTCACACGGAAAGGGTTGTCGCATTTACGGTGGCTCTTTTGCCTTCTGGTCGGTTCGTCGGGGAAAAACGCGGCGGATCTCGGTCGGTGTATGAAGGCGGCGATCGTTCTGGAAAGAAAGAGGGACCGGACCGACCGAAATCGACGAAACGTCGGATTGAGTACCGCCCTAATCGTGTCGAGATCTGGTCCTATGGTGTGATGCACGTGGGTATACGGCGTACTTAGTCGACAGCGACGAGAGATCAACGCGGAGAGGCAGCGGGGATCAACCGGCGGGCGATAGATGGAGCACGGGGGAGAGGGAGACGGGCCACGGATAGGAGAAACACGGCGGAGACAGACGGAGTAAGAATCAGTGGAAAATGGACGAGGGTGAGCGAGAACGAGGACACAAGATCGTGGGTGAGCCGAGAGGCGGTAGAGAGGAAGGAGGGTTGGAACCGAGTGAATGAGAGTCCTGATGTAGAAGGAGTACCAGAGGAGGGTAACATCGGCAAGGGAAGGAGAGAGGGTGGGAGAGAGAGAGTGAGAGAGAGACTGCTGACGGTGGTCGAGAGAGTCGATCGAGCGTGGGTTGCGGGGCTGGCTAATGCGAATATGCTGTCGTCCAGATAGAAAGAGATACCCGATAGCGAATCTGTGTCCGACACGGATGTCGAATTAGCTTGGATTTAGGTTGCCCGGGGAACTGACAAATAGTTATTGCTTGATTAGGTGCCGGTACTACCGGCACCTACCATACCGGCGCAACCGACCCCCCTTGTCCTTCTTTTCCTTCTTTTTTTTTTTATCCCCTTCTTTTTTTTCCCCTTCACGCGATGGTCCAATCACCGTGAGCACGATTTTTTGACCAAGGAGGGTGCCTCGGAGTAGTTTATCACCGAGAGAGAGAGAGAGAGAGAGAGAGAGAGAGAGAGAGAGAGGATTTTCCAAAGGGGAAACGCAAACCGTGAAAGGGAGAAGACTGCAAACGTTTTGAGACGGTCGATCGAAATCTTTCGTTATCGTGGTGACGATTCGTCGACGATGCAGAAAGCTACTTCTTCCGTTTGACGGATGAAAGTCTCGTCTGAAATCGTTTCGCTCGCTTAAATCGTCGACAGAGAAAAACGAACTCACGCCGAGTTCGCTTCTCGCGTCCACACCGACGCGGTGTGTTTCGCGGAGAGATTGCAATTAAGCGACTCGACTGTGGCAAACGTGGGGTGTAGAGAATAGAGGAATTTGATATTTAAAAATAACCATCGGTATATATAAGCGGGCTCGAGGGCGGCGAGCACGCGTTCGGCGAATTCGTTTTAATTTCGCGCGGCCGGTATCACTCGGCGTATTTAGCCGAAATATCGAAAATCCATAGGCCGGGGAATATCGTTAAACGTACGTCGAAAACAACTTCAAAAAATATTAATAAACTGATAAAAAGCGTCGCGTCCCGCGGAAAAATAATCAACGCTAATTGAAGCATGTAGCCGTGATGATGCGGAAAAACAATGCAGCCAACACACCGGCCGGAGCGTGTGAGCGCGTGTATACGTGTACGCGTGGGTGGGCGGCCGCGCGTGCGTGGCATCGATTAAAAATTAATCATCCCAATTACACAAGCTTTTTCCGCGGCGGCCGGCGTGTACACCCGGCGTTCGTTATTGTAATTGAATCTCGAAAAATTCAATGCATCGAATATCACTGTCCGTAATACAAATCAAACTTTATACGCACCAGATTTATGACATTTATGATATCATTATTATTACACATTTTCATTATTGCTCGCAACTGAATACCCTTATTCGCGGCCCGGTATTGTATTGAGGAAATTGAATAGAAAATAAGCAAACGAAATAAAAGGAGGGGTGCGAGAGAAAGAGAGAGAGAGAGAGAGAGAGAGAGGGGGGAAAAAATAACACGAGCCAGGAAAATAGTAAAACATTTCACCACCCTCTTGCGCTCTCCCATCATCGTACATCATACGAACAGCAAACAACGCATCGAAATTTTCAATTTCGTTTGCTACTCTCTCGTCTTTACAACTTATTCCCCGATACGGCATACACAATTTCACTCCGAACTCGTAATTTTTTTTTCTCTCGATCTCTCTCTCTCTCTCTCTGTCTCTCTCCACTTAATTAACAGAATTATTCCAATTCAAATTTCACCATCGCCGAGCGATTCTTTCTTTTTCTCTCTTTTTTTTTCGCCCTTTGTTTACGCGTTTCTTTGTTTCGCGTTCCGTCATTGTCGTTCGCCGGTGTTTGTCGATGCTGCTTCTTTCGTTTGTTAATTTTCAACAATTATCGGGCGCGCGACACGCGAACGTCACGTTCGATTGCACGGAAGAAAGAGAGCGTGCATGCGCGAGCCGTGAACATGACGGATCACGTACCGCGCGAGAGACGGGGAAAAAATTAATGGTAATAACTCTTTTCCGTGTCACGTGTCGCACGGCGGCAGAAACAACTGTTAAAGCCAAATGTCGTTCTCATCAGGGGGATTGACGGCCGGTGGTCGTGTCAGGTCTCGTAATAGGCCTTTCTGAAACAGTGGGCCGCTATGAGGAATGGATCGTACGTGGGTCAATCGGCGAATACGTATCGTTCGACGGAGAATTAAGAGACCGGCCATCTTTCCTCTCGTCGCGTTCGTGATTATGGAGGTTAACGAGAGCTACGGGGGAGGGGAGGGGGGGGGTGGCCCGATCGAACGAATTTATTTGTTAAATTACGCGCAATTAATGATTAATCCGTTCGTTAACGGCAAACACGAGCGTAATTGCTAATTACAAATTAATTTAGTCGACGAGCTTACGGCGCGCGTACACGGCAGAACGTAATTCGAAATTAATTACTATATGATCCGTGATTTAAATTTATAATCCTATTCGGCCGCCATTGTAATTTCCGAGTTATTACCGTTTACTGTCCCAATTTCTGATCGAACCCAACGCCATTAATGTATTCATCCTTCGACCGCGCTGCGATCCCCGCCAACAGCAAAATTAGAGATTTCCTTGCGATGAAAGCTCTCTCTCCTCCCCCTCTGCCCCCCGCCCACCGTCCACGAAACGCAAATGATCCACGTCACAACCTGTATTCAACGTTTCCTCCGTCATTTCGTCGTACGGTAACGCGATACATCCAATAATAACAGGGTCGATGCTTCCTCTGTCCCCGTCGTGATTTTTGCAAATTCACAATTTTTTAATCCCGTAGAACACACGGTAGAAAAAAAACAATGGGCGGGGGAAGGGTGGGGAAGATCTGTGAGGGGGAGGATGGAAAACAAAGAAAAACAAAGGACGAAGAGAGGAGCACGACGAAAAGCTGTGTACGCGACGACGCGCGGCGCGAAATCCGCCGTTATAAAACAACAACCGTGGAAATTTGTTTCCGGTGTAGCAAAACTCGCCGGTCGAAGTATCGTCGCCGGCACTGTTCTCCATCGCGTTGCTAACCGAACCGATCCAAAATAGAAGGAAGAGAGAGAGAGAGAGAGAGAGAGAGAGAGAGAGAGAGAGAAATAAAAATAGGAGGGGAGCGAAAAGGAGGAGCGGGAAGAAAAATTTTTTTCAAATAATAATAATAATAATAATAATGATTATAATAATCCGACGTGCTCGAGAGCCGCGAGTCGAACGAGAAAAAAAAGTCGATGGAAAACGAGCGCGCGCGTGTGTCGCGTCACGAATTTCGTGGCGGAGTCATGCGACCGCCGTCATTTTTTACCCCCATAGGCCGGTTGCGAAGCTAGGTTCCATGCATGTCTGAGTGGTGTCCTACAAGTAATGATTACCGGATTACCAGAATTTCCCATGTGCCGTTCGGCGGGTACGTGTATCTCATCAGTCCGCGGCGGAACTTCTCGTTCGGGGATCGATAACGAAGGGCGAACGAGAAACGAACGAGATCGAGTCCCGATCCCGTTCCGTGTTACCTGAAGCCATTCCGGGAATCGTTTGCTCGTCGGATTAACATATAAATTAGGCCTCGGGCCGGCGTCCACTGCCTCTGCGTACCACTCGTACGTTCCTCTTACCTGTCCCACGTGCACGCGTTTTCAGGTACACGTGCGCTCGCGTTGCACGTATTTCCAATTGTTTCTCACTCGTGTCTTTCGAGGAAGCTACGAGTCCGACGCGTTTTCCAACAGTCATCGCCGGTTCTTGCCGGCAAATAAATAAAAAACGCGAACGGATGCGTTGCATTTATTGCAGCAGACGTTTTGGTGGAATCGTTGCTCAACGCGCTGAAGAGGAATTTTCCTTTTTTTTTTTTTTTTTTTTTTTTTTTTTTTTTATTTCGAAGAAGGTGTTTCATACACTTGGGGGGTGTTTTCGTTGAACAAAGGGAACGCGCGCAATGCTGTTGATTAAAGGGACGATTTTTAAAGACACTCTGTCGGCGTTTTTGTACGGCGGACGTTGCTGTTCTTTTTCGCGCGTTCCTTTCTTTTTTTTTTTTTTTCCTCCGGGAGGAAATCCAGAGAAGGATGTTTAAATGTTCGATTATTGGAAAGCGGAATTTAATATCTTCTCTAGCGCGCGAACCCGGTGTTTTTCTTCGTGTATTTTTATATTTTAAGTGTTGAATAAATATTAACCGAGCGATATTAAAAATACGTGTGTATCCCTCCCCTTTTACCGCCGCAATTGTAACAAAATATTTGTTTCGCTTTTGAAGCAACGTGCGCTGCATTTATTCGCGTTCGAATATTTAGCCACGAAAATAAGGATTATAAACGTATCGTTTTCTCCTATTTGTGAAATGTATAAAAAAATGGAGGAAGAAAAAAATCGCCAGCTTTGAAATTCCAGTGTTTAGCCGCGAATTAATCATACCACGCGAAGAAACAAAATGTAACACGCTGTTATGTTTGTGCTTATTACATGAGCCATTGTTCGCGAGTCGAGTATGCCGTTTCCTTTTCGCGAGATTTTTCACACTCTCTCCCAGATTCGTCGTCGATAGCTCGCATTTTTGCGCCGAACAGATTGAACGTCTGGAGTTTTCAAGATTTCGAAATCAAACGAACCAAGTATTAAGTAAGGAAGTAGCAAAAGGAAGGAACCTGCACGTAAATTCTCGCGATTGCGAAAGACTGTAAGAAATTCGACGAAAAAACGGTGCGGTTAATTTCGTTGATCTTCGAACGAGGAACGAAATACACTAGTGAAAAGCATCGGCATGTTTCTTTTTACGAAAGAGAGAAAGTGGGAGAAAGAAAGAGCGTTTGATGGACGATCTCGCGAACGATCGGCATTATTTGGAATTTTATACGGAACATCAAAAACCGGGGGTGAAAGTCGCGGCAGTAACTGAAGATCAGTTTTTATACCGTGTTCTGGTATTTCCATATTAAATCACGGTCAGCCGGAACGCGAGTGCGTCTATACAGCCGCAAAAGACGACTTGTGATACGTGATACGATAATAAACAATAATAACGCATAGGTACGAAAGAAAAGAAAAAAGAAAAAGAAAGAATCTCTGAATCGATTGACTGCCGCGTCAGACGATAATTTGACGAAGCAGAACAAAAGGATGGCTTTTTTAAAACGTCCAACGAAAATATATTGCACTTCGAAACCGAACAAAAATTTCGTCGAACGAAATCAATTGTAATTCAACTGTGCGTCGTTGTTATTATTACACTTACGTCGTCGTAAAACTAGTAGACGTTCGATGAAACATTGGTACCTGCAAAAGTGAACTAAATTATGCCATGATTTTTTAAAAACCATTCAATCAAAGAACCATTGGATACATGAGCCGTGTGTACAGGCTGATTCACGTAACTTACGCACGTTTTCATCCTCGAGGCAAATTATCGTAAAATATCTCCTGAACCATTAGGTTTAGAACCGGTGTGGCTTGAAATTTAATATTCTTTCGATTCGTCGCGATAAAAATATATGGTCTAGTTAAAAAAAAGAAAATGAAGATGATCTTGGAAATTTCGAAACTCCTCGACACACGGAAAAAATTGATACATCATGTTTTGCCTACTTTAAAACCATACAACTTTTCTGTTAAACATTTAATCTAAAAGTTATTTCACACGTGCAAGTAACCATGTCGAGTATTTCTCGAACGTAACGCATTTTTCTTTTTTTTTTTCTTTTGCCCGAGATCTTCATTTGGGATAAATTCGAAGAACGTACGAAGCTGCGCAACGCCGATCGAGATTCACGGCCACTTTCATTAGCGAAATTTTCGTGGACCACCGCAGCAGGAATAAATCTCTAATATTCCCTCTATTACGTTGGCGAGCAGGGCCGACGTTCGCCGGCGAACCGTCAGTTCATTTAGCTTGCCCGGCCATCAATAGATAGCGTGTAACGAACGTGTAACGTAAAGTTTCCATCATGTTGCACAAAGCACACGCGTGTATGCGGAACCGCCGTTGCGGTGAAGCAGTGCGGTTCGTATCCCTATATGTCATATTAGCCTAAAAGGTTAACCCCCGACTGTTTTACGAGGTCTACGTTACCGCCTGGCCTCGCCCGCCGATAAATAAATCCTCCTGATTGCTCGGTTAATTGTAAATAGAAACTCACCGCGACGCGATACGTTATAATATATGTTTTACAATGGCGTGTTCTGGTCGTGTGTGGGATTCGACTGACGCGTAATTAAAAGGCGAGTATCGCGAGAACGCTCGCGACCAGGTGATGGTTTCAGTTTGACCGAGCTGTGCCGAAATTCACGTCAAAGTAATTATCGCCAAGGCCGGTTGATGATTTCTGGACACGAGAATGCAAAGCGACGCCAGTGAAAAAAAAAGAAAAAAAGTGAAAAGCGTGCCATTGATACGTTCGCGTTCCTTTTTCCTTTTTTTTTTTTTTTTTTTTTGTGCCAGAAACTTTGACACATTGTTTGTTTAATCGTTGTAAATTTCGATATCGAATCTTGAAAATATTCGGGGCAATAAAAGTTTGAAAATTCAGAAATTTGGTATTTATCGGGGAAGCTACCAAATGTTGTGCGTACATATGTACGCGTGAGAATTCGAATACCCGACAAATTAAAAGTTTAAATATTGAAAAATATTTTTGGGAATCGAGGTATTCGGAAGTTAGAAAAAAAAAAAAACAAAGAAAGAAAAAAACAAGAAAAAAAAATCGGCGAAAATTCCTCGAAATATCTAGCTTATCTAACGATAGGCCACGATTGATAACAATTCCGTTTGCGTCAATCAAAATTCGTTGCAGGCCTTCCTGCGCGCGTGTCAGGCGCGCTTAAGCCGAACGTGGATCTGTATCGCGGCTCCAATTGCGGCAATAATCGGAACGTAAATTTCAGAATTTTACCTGGGCATCCGTGACTCCGGCCGGTCCGTATTCTCCGGTGGATCGTGCACTCGACAATACGTAGATATGTTACCTGTTTGCGGTCGAGTCGCGTCGGGAATCTGCGATGTAACAAGGTTACATGGCGGACTTGTAAAAACCGGGAACGATATAACACACATATATATATACATATAACGAATACTTTTTAGTAGTTCAATTTATCCGCCGGTTTTTTACAACCGGTCGGGAAGAATGAAATTTCAAATAGATCCAATTTACGTTTTTAGAGCTATCATTTCGCGATAAGATCGATCGTGCCCGCTGCTCGAAATCGACGTATGAAAATTTTTACGTTCTATCAGCTTTGTTGCCATTTGCTTTCAAAACTGTTCCGCGTCGACGATATTAATTTTATTTTTTTCATTTTTTCCTCTCTCTCTCTCTCTCTTTCTCTTTCTTTCTTTCTTTCTTTCTTTTTTTTTCTTCCGGTTCGACGAACCGATCGTACGATTTTTATTCACTCCCACAAATTTATATCGAAACCTCGATCGTGCGGCCAATTTCAAAGTTCCTCGAGCTCTATAACAACGCGTGTGTGTCTCCGTCCGTGTTCGTCCATCGATCGTCGCGCATCTCGACGCCTGGAGTCTTCTACAAAATGCACGTATACAGCGCGTGTTTGTTCCTTCTCCATCGCCAAGGTGTATTCATCGCCAGGTATCGTCTCATTAACGACGTATTGGTTCACCAACGTTTAACAAACAAGTGCCTAATGAAGGCCGCGTATTCCATCGCGTATCTAATTTAGAACGTATTCACGTCCGTGGTCCGCGCGCGGCGAGATCGCGATGATTAGGCAACGCGCGTGCTAACGTGCTTTATTCCACGGGCCAACACCGACGGCCCGTGTTCCACGTTCTCCCCTGTAAAATTCGATCCTTGCGTCGCGCGATGTTCATTCGCCATATACAGAATACGCAAAGGCGACGAAAGAAAGAAAAAAAGAAAAAAGGAAAACACAGCGAGCGTTACGGTGCAACCGAAACGGCGTTATAAAACCAGTTCGTATTGGGGCAGAGGTGTCGACGTCCGCGTGAAAGCCAGGAAGAGAAGAAGGGAGGTCGGAGAGGGTGAGAGTTGGCGATCGGTGGGTGCGCGTCGCGGTAACGCCATTAATCGCGATATATTCTCAGGGAAAACGCGCGTGATTTGGACACGGGGTGCGGTGTCAGTGGGTGCGGGCACGCGGAATCGATGGAGCGCGGAATCGGTCGCGGAGTACCGACCAATTAGTCGGCCGATGATTGGCGCGTGTAAACCGAAACGATGACGTCGCTGGCGAACCAACGACCGACGCCCTCGCCGTTCGTAAACCGGCCGGGACCGTTCGTTCGGCTACCTATCGGTCTCTCGCTGCCCGCTCTGCCAGCGCACCACACTGCACTGCACTGCACTGCACGCGCGCACCGTAACACACAGGCGCAGGGCTTGCAAGAGAAGAGAAGAGAAGAGAAGAGAAGAGAAGAGAAGAGAAGAGCACGCGCGCCCAAACAGGCCAGCACACTCGAGCACCACCATCACGAGCACCGTCAAATATCCGTGTGGACGGTTACAGGCCGGACTAATGGAATTGATTAAAATGTGTTCGATCAACCGAACCGCGGGCCCACCCCCTGACCATCCGCCTAGCGTGTTCACCTAGCTCCCACCTCCACGTCAAGCGTCGCCTCTATCTCTCTACGCCGTTCTGATCCATCGCGCTGCCTCCTCCCTGTTGTCCTCCTCTGGGCTGCCGAGGCTCACCCTAGAACCAGCGGGGCGCAATCGAATATTTGCGTTTAGGTAGCCACGTCGACGCGGAAAATGCTATCTTTGTCAATTAATTCAACCTGTTGTCGCTCGCCAGCTCGACGTGCTCTCTCTCCCTCTCTCCCTCTCTCTGTCTCTCTCTCGCTAGCTCGCTCTTCGCCAGCCTGGCCAGCCTACACCCGGCCTTCCCTCGTACGTGCACGACGATCGGGAAAATTGGCGGTTTTGCGGTCGTCGTCCGCCGGGGCGAGGGCCACGCCTGGGAAATTTGTTTCTCGCGAGCTACTTCCACCTCGATTTCTTCCTTTCGCTTCGTCTTTTTAATACACGAGTCGACGATCGAGTATCTGTCTATGTTATTCCTGTACTCACCTCTCGTCTCAATCCCTGGCTGAATAAATTCCCGAAGGGACTCGCCGACTTCTAAGGCGAAAGCAAAGCGAGCGTTTCTATCGCACGGCAACTTGGACAGACACCTCGGATCCGGATATTGTCGCCGATTAAAGTCGTTAAACGTACAAGAGCGGTGCTCGCGCGGCCGCAGGTAGGCGAGCGGAGGATCGAGAGCGAGCAGGGACGCGAATAATGCGAAAAATAAGGGAATAAATAAAACAGATGTCTCGGAGGCAGGCCTTAGAGAGTGTCGCTAATGAACTGGTCTCTCTCGTCTCTCTCCGGCCGACACGGCAACCCACTGTTCGCCTTCGTTCGCAGCTGTTCCCGGACAGTGCTCGAACCCGGTCTTCATTATACTCGCCTCTCTGTCGTTAATTGCGCACGCACCTACGTAAGCATCGCTCGCCGTGTCGTACCGGTCCGGCGGAATTAACCCGATATCGCCATGGTCTCTCGCGTACACGATGAATTTATGGCTGTTTCCGCGCACGTCGCGCGCTATTTCGAGATGTGCTCGCGTGCAAACGGACGCGCGTCTCGCCCCACTTTTGCCAACAGCCAGCGAAAAATTATCTATCGATGCAATCGCCAACGCCACGTGCGTCACTTGGCTCCTGGCTCTTTGTCGTTTTCGCAAACAATCATATTCGTAGCTAGGATTTTCTTTTCTCTTCGCCAAATTGCCAGTTTACACGGTTGAAAATTGCACGCGATGGCTAAAAGAAGTTCTTTTGTTTAACCTTGCGGACCATAACGAGTGACCAAACCGTATACATTTCTTTTTGAACACGTCGGTATGATATCACTCTGGATAGAAATTATTGAGAAGTAATAAATCTGTCACTTGTCTCGCCCATTTTGTTTTACTTAAAGATACTTAAAACTGAGAAAATATTACAATTTTGGGACGAAAGATTCTCGACGTCAAACCGTTCACCTACGATAAATTCCACGGACAAATTTTCGTCTCCATCCTGTATGTACATACATTGAGCACTGCAAATGCTCACGAAATCTGAACAGCGCGATCGCGCTGCGTGGCATTGACACGGTTAAGCGAACTGCTGCGTAGGCTGCCGATGACTCCTAATGGAAAGTTTGCAAAAAGGAGCTCGTCTCCTGCGTCGTCGACAGTTTCTCGAGCCTCTGATAGAACACGACTTGCGCGGTCGATCGGCAAAAAAGCCGGAGCGGACGATCGCCGCGCGAAATCTCACGAGGCCGAGTGTTTCGCGCGTCGTGGATCGCGAATTGACAAGAGCGAGCAGGCAGCTCCTCGATCGGGCAGTCAGTCATCGAAAGTCAACGACGATTTATCACGCGCTCGCGAGCGGAATCGGTCGCTAAGCTGGCGTGCGGATTACAAATCGTCGCGAGGCATCCAGTTTCAACCTGTTACGGTTTGCAGCGGTTGAAAAATCTGGCAGGTACTCGCGGCTCGAGAAGGAATTTCCTATCAATTAGGGACAGGTTTCCGTGGCGTGCACTGGCGTTGGAGGATGCTTTCTCTCTCTCTCTCTCTCTCTCTCCACGTCGTCTTATCCGCCTTGTTTCTCTCTTGTTTGTACAGTTAACCGGTCAAACAGTACTCGGCCGTGAATAAAAGGCACGATTTTTCTTATTTACATTCCCACGGCCGCCCGTATCGCCGTGGTGTCGCCTCCGTAACTTTCGCCTGGGCGAATTAATTTGTCATTGGAAGGCTGCCAACGCGAACGACGACATATCGATTTCATGGAAATTTGATATTTCGCAAACGATAACCCCGATCGTTGATCGCGAATAGGAAATCGTTCTCTTGACGACGCCTGGCGCAAACGCGGCCTACGCTTTTCTCGCTGTAAAGTAAAGAACTAGTTTTTATCAGCGAATTAACGAAAATTGATTCTGGATTTCCAACGTCGTGTGTCGCGAGTTATTCTTACTGCCTTCGACAGGCAGGGAAAGACAGACGCACGCAGTTTCGAGGAAAACAAAATTTCGTATTCGTGTGAAAACGACGCGGAAGCGTTTCAACATTCGGGACGTTCGTCTCGTTGGAAACGAGTAATCGGTTTAACGGGACGGCTACTCGGCTGCAAACGAGCTCTCGTGCTCGCTCGTAAGGCTGCCCGAGTCTGGCGAACGAGGCGAGCGACGATTCCTCGACAACGGTGGCGGGAAATCTGGATCCGTCGAAGCCCGCGGTTACAGGCTGAAAACGCGATAACGCGAGACGCGGGCGATGCGACGCGGATTTGCAATTCGGATACGTCGTTATTTTTCGCGGCACAGTTTTACAGCTCTGTCCGGCAGCCGCATCGCTACAATTTAATTATCCGCCCCCTCTCTCTCTCTCTCTCTCTCTCTCTTTCTCTCTCTCTCTCGACGCCAGTGCCTTTTCTAGCTCTTTCCCCCTTCTGCCAAAAAACCGCGCGAGTGCGCGCATGAATTTGTTCGAGCGAGCGGAACGTTGCCGAAGGAACGACCGGATAACGTTTGGTAACGTTTGAAACGTGGGAAAAGAAGAGAGAGAGAGAGAGAGAGAGAGAGAGAGAAAATGAAGGAAAAGGAAGGGAAAAATAAAGGGTGGAGAGAGAGGGAGAGAGGCAAAATAAAAAAAAAGGAGGGAGGATATTTACATAGTAACAAGGCGACCGGTGGATAATTTTTTCGAGAAAAGGTCGACATCAAAGCGTGGCACCGGTTGATGCGAAGCGTCGACGACGATGTCCCAAAAGGACGACGTTGCACACACGCCGTTTTATGGAGATGCCCGTTCCGCGAGTGAAACGCTTCGTATCTAATTGGCCTTTAATTGGCCGAATGTAAATTATACATTAATGCCCCCTTTTAACATTAAGCGGACGGAATGACCGGTACGTTTGGTCTGTTGCAGGCGACGCAGCGGGAGCCAGCGTTGCGGGCTGGATTTTTTTGAAAAGCCCTCGTAAATGCCCGCACGCGCGCGCCCTCGTGGGTTCACTACCTTTTGATAGTTCCCCCCTTCTTCCGCGACACGAACCTTTCGTTCATTTCGCCCCCTCCCCTCTCTCTCTCTCTCTTTTTGAAACGTAATTGCGAGCCGTCCGGCCTCTTAAGATTTACGCTTCCAATTAGCTATACTTTATGGTTATAATGAATTTACATTCGCCTCCACGTATAAATTAATCATGACCGAGGCTGGCTGATTCCACCGGACTCGAGTCCATCCGTCTCTCTCTCTCTCTCTCTCTTTCGTTTTTATCTCGATTTTCTCCTTTCGTTTCTTTCTCTATTTCTGTTTTTCCTGTCTCGCTTGTTGATAACCCCGGCCAGGATTATACCGCCGACGAGCACGATGAAAAAGCGGCGATGTCAAAGAATTACTTACTCGAGAGTGGCATTCGAATCGCGACAGACCGCGGACATGTTTACGCGTGTTTGGAAGTTGCAGTTCGGGGGACGAAGCAAAGCTCAGCGCTACAGTTTCCAAATTCTATAGTGACGCTCGTGGAGAAACGAATAAATTACCACCCCCCCTCCATTCCCACCCCCACCCCCGGAGAACGGGCGGGCGCCATGAATACGCGCGGTGCTACGATACTTGAAAACAACGGGCGAGTGACATTCGAGATCGATGCGAATGACAAAGGTGGATCGCGTGTAACGATCCTTGGGTGGGGGATGACGTTAAATGCCAAGGTCACAAATTTCCACCGCGCCGCATTATATCCGGCGGTCCGTAAACCGCCCGCGCGCGCACGAAGAGATGATTCTCGTATTTGGATCCGGTCCAAGGCGAAAGAGGACGCGACGCGGTCGTCTAATGTGCTTTTTCGAATAAAGCTACTTACACGAAAGACGGAAATATAAATGGCCGTTATGTATGAACTAGATGGGCAAAGGGGTAGGGGGAGGGAGGGTGGCGGAATGGGTAGAGCGAGAGGGAATCGCGGACGCAGAGAGGACACTCTGCGTCGCGATTTACATGATTGGTGTCCGACTTTACCGAGAAGAAATGGCTTCTATTGGCTCGTCCATCGGGCGAAGGATCGCAAGGTCGTAAATTCGAGAAGGAATTTTCGAAAATGTCAGGTCGGTCCGGAAATAATTGCGCTCTTTATGTTTCGTGACTTTTTCTCGCAGATTCCTGTGTTTGTCGTGCTCACTCTCGTGTCGTGTGTAATTTTGAAGAGTGTATTCCCTATTTTTGAGACCAATCACTCCTCTGTTTCAAATTTAGCTCCATTGAGATAACATTCGATGGAAAGCAAATTAGAGCAATTTTTCTTTTACATTTTCCTTCAAATGCAACAGTGCATTTGGCTCGGATACTGTCAAGACACGTACGGTGCAATAATACTACCGCATGACAACACGCGGTCACACGTTGCAGCAATTACCCTCCAAGGATCGAATGACTCACCATCTTTCTTCAACAGATCTTCATTTTTTTCAAGCATTTGGACAATATCTTGAGGAATAAACTCTTTGGAAACCAAGCTGATGCAGAAAACGCTTTCCTCTTTGAAGTTTCGTCGACTCCAGAATTCTACGTTACTGGGATAAACAAGCTTGTGACTCGTTGGCAGAAGTTGAAGCAAACGGTTGTTACTTTAAAAGTTAAGATATACGTATTTGAAATTGAAGGATAGAAAAGCGCAATTATTCTCCGGCCAACCTAATAATCTCTCTTTCTTCGACGATGTGTAATGGTAACGACAATTTTTATTCGAGTGGTGGACGTAGATTTTCGTAAAGAAACGAGAAGCGGTTGGCTTCCTTCTCGGACTTTTCGCGTATTTCTCGCCGCTTCGTTCGAACGCATGAAAGAAAAAAAGAAGAAAATTTCTTTGGGGTAGGGCGAGGGACGTATTCGCCGAGGTCTCTCGCCAGGTTGAATTCGCTCGATTTCCACGCGATCTCCGTGGAAGACAGGCCGAGTTGAATCGGCCTCGGCGCGGAATCGAAACAAAAAGACACCTCTCAATGGATTTATTTGTATCTGTGGCAATGAAAGCGGCCGATGAATACGCGAAAGCGGACGATTCAGGCCGTGTTGCGTTAATTATCATGCTGCCGAGTCGCGTTTCAATTTTTCCATGCGCTTCCTCAATAGACTGTGCGAGGGTCTAATAAAAATAAAAAAAGAAAACGGACGAAGGAGACGGATTCAACGGGTTGAACTCGTCTCTGTACTTAATCATCCCGACGATAGGATAATAGCCTCGTTGACGACCGGCTTCTGCCACGATCGGCGGATCGATTGTCGTCGTAAATATCCAGTTGCTCGCTCACGGAAGCTCGAATTACTTTTAATTATTACATATCGCGCACAGTGATAAAGATAGTTACGCAACTCCGGTATCTCTGGCGATCGTTAACCGTAGATTCACCTTTACGACTTTGGCGTGGCGCAGCACCAGGGGTCCGCGGATATTCGCGGCGCATCGAGCACCAATAAATATCTCTCTCTCTCTCTCTCTCTCTCTCTCTCGCCCTTTCTTTCAATAGAAGCGAAATCAGCGCGTGGAAAAAAACCCGCGTACAAAGTGACCGCGTCGATTTTTATTCGCGGCGCGTGCACGGAAATTTATTATTGAAATCTCGATGCGGCTGCTACCCGGGCGGTGGCTACACACTCCGTTTCATCGAGTATCGACCGCCGTGGCAAAACGCAACAAATCCGGCGAGAAACTAATTCTCCCGCGTTTTTTTTCTTTTTTGTATGTGTGTGTGTGTGTGTGTGTGTGTGTTTTCCGTTTCGTCTCCGCTGGCTTCGTCTCTCGGCCACGTCGAATCGCGGATCGACTTAGGTCGACTGACAATAGGGAAGCAGACTGGCTCCGAGCCTTCTTGGCTCGTCGTAGCTCGTACAAAGCGTAATGGCCTGGACTTATGGCCGATTAGCATTTGTTTGGGTTGCGGTCGGACGCAACGCGGGATAATGATGCAATTAATAACGTCGCGAAACGGAGAGACAAACGTTTTCCCTCCTTGTATTGAACCGATGTGTTGAACAGGCACACGCAAACGCACGCACGTACGTGCACACACGTACGCAGTGAAACGCAGATAAACAGAAAGGGATGAGAAGCGATGAAGAGGGTGAGAGGAAGACGAGCAGATAGAGGAAGAGAACGTTCGCCCGTCGTTGTCGCCCGTTTGCCAGAGCACAAAGTGCATCTCCAGATTTATCGATGGTTATCGATGCACGGTTCGTTTAGCGGTAAGTAGGAAGCTAGCTCTCGCAACACGAACCACTTAAGCGAGATCCGAGAGTTGCATAATGATTGTTTCTTTATGGCCAATTAAATTTCGAACTCGCGCTCCCCGCTGTGTCTCCGCCGCGACGCTTTTCGCGCGCATCGTCGCTCTCTCTCTCTCTCCCGTTCGATGGAACGAAATAATTAATGCCGTTTCTCCTGCAACCCTCTCCCGCTAACCCTCCAGCGGGTATCGTACCAACTCCTTTTTCGATGCCTTTTCTCGAAAGAGAGAGAGAAAGAGAGAGAGAGACGACCTTCCTTTCCACCTGCTGCACTTTATATCCCCCTCGTCTCGTCTCAAATTGAAACGATCCCGATTTTTGTACGTTGCATGCGTTCGTTGTTCGCGTGTGTTCGATTCAGCCTCGACTCGGTGTGATCACGAGAATGATTCTTTTCTCTGTCTGTTTCAGATCCGGGATCAGCGTCGACGAGCTGGTGAGTGAAACGACATTTAACGAGATTAACGTCGTTGCCAGATTCGTGAAAATTCGTATCCTCGTGAATGTAATTAAAGCAACGGTGACCTGGAGATTTATTTCTTTGGACATTTTGCGTGTACATCGTGGTATATATTTTTTATTACTTGCGTAAAAATCCGCGAAACTCTAGAAAATTCTCCAGAGTGTCTTCCAAAGGATTGAAACGAAATCCATATTCTCGTGTTCGATTAGTTCCTTCGCACAAAGTAGCACAAAGTTGGAACAAATCTTTTAAGCAACAACGTCTCCCGGTTCGAACGCCGGGAGAACGAGCTAGGTGATAAAGGAAATTTATGCGGGCGATAAGACACGGTTCTGTTCTATTTCGCTGCAACCCTGCGAAACAAGTCAAATCGACCGTTTGATGTCGAGTACGTGTTTCGTTCGATACGATCATTGTGAATTATTGCCGGGTCGTGGTACGTTGTCACCAGGACCCTGACTTTCGCTCTTTCGCTCTGTGCAGTTATCCTCGGCCTTGAAACCGAACGCGACACGACAACCACGAATCGTGCCTCCTCGAGCACACACTCGTGTAATCGCGTTCATTGCTGCTTCTAATTTACCTTCATCGCATTCTTACTTTTTTTTTTTTTTTTTTTTTTTATTTTTAGTTTGAAGAATTAAAAACTCGAAACAGATAACTGGTCTGCATTGACGAATAACGTGTTTCTTTATATCCTACGGTGTACAATCGTCGAGTTACGACAACTTAAGATGTATCGACGTTTATTAATCGATAAATTAACTCAACTTTCGATATTTATTAATCAATCAATCAATGTTTGTACAAGTTTATATTCTTATGAACATAATTAAGAAAGTCTTTACCCTACAGTCTACGATCGTCGAATTGAAACCATTAAAAATCTTTTGACGATCAATAAAATTTGAAATTCTCGACATTTATAAATTAATATTCAAGATAAATTTATATTTTTGTGAAGACAATTGAGAAGGTATCATCGTGCAGCTTATGATCGTCGAATCATGACTATTTAAAATGTTTCGATATTTATTAATTAATCAATGAAGTTTAAAATTCTCAACATTTAATTAATATTCAGATAAATTTATATTTTCGGGAACACAACTAAGCAAGTTTTTATCGTACAGCTTATGATCATCAAATTATGACCATTTAAAATGTTTCGATACTTGTTAATTCCGAGAAAATTCGATATTCATTGATCAATGTTTATGTGATCATTGGATAATCGGACAATCTATGATCGTCGAATTAAATCTCTCGTTTATCATCGGTTAATCAATAAAACTCAAAACTTTTAACAATTATTGATCGATCAACGGAACGTGAAACTCCCAATATTTATTTATCAACGAACGTTTATACGATAAATTTATATTTTTACGAACGTAATTAAGGAATTTCGTGAAATTTTGAACGCAGAGGAACGCGTTTCGCAGAAATGTTGTTTCGCTCGCGAACGAGATTAAAGTATCGCGCGTATCGTTGAATTTCCTAATCGTGACAACTCACTGCAAGATCTCCAGGCGACACTGATTCAATTATCAGAGCCCATAGATCCGCGACTGCGGTAGATTCCACCAGCGAACTTCTTCTCTCGATTACCCATATCTCGTTAAGCAAAGTGAAACTTTGCCCGTTTTCCAAGGGACGCGACGAATCGTTTCGAAAATTTATTATGCCGGCCGCTGCGTGTTTCGTATTATGTTCGCGGCACTTCGGAAGCAATAAATCTCGCCGATAAGAGTAGAAACGGCCAGCCTCCTCTTTATTATGAATCGCTAACCTGCAACAGTTATTTCCCGCCGTAGACGTAGAAATTCGCATGATCTCGACGTGCGACAGTTGTAGAGTCTGAAGAAAAAAATAACAAAGGAAATGCATAATTTAGTTTCACGTTTCGTTCTACGTCGAAATTTCGGTGAAATTCCCGGCGCTCAATCGAGAAGCGAAAGATCGAAAGTCGGGAATCTGCAATGCAGATTCGCGAGTCGCATCGGTGTCCGACTCACCCTCGAGAAGTTCGTCCCCTTTTCGTTCCGGAGCACCGAGTGCTAATTGCAAAACGCGCGAGATTCGTCGCTCGATTCGGAGGAATGGTGGACGTCGGCGTGTGTTTAAACACCGGAACAGAACGCCGTGTGCCCGTGAATCTTGACCGTGTTGTACCAAGAACAATACGCTAATCTGAAAGTACAAGTTTTCTTTGTTCTCTCTCTCTCTCTCTCTCTCTCTCTGTGTGTGTGTGTGTTGCCGTAGCAGGAAAAATTGCTCGTTTCCTGGCAAAGGTCGCGTGATAAGCCACCGCTTGACCGGTTCTCTCGAACAGTTCAAAGAGAACAGTTCCGCGCTTATGATTTTCACGAGCCGACGGCGCGGTGGGATTATCGTTGCAGGTATCGTTTGTCGACCCCTCACACGCGCGTCACACTTTGCCACGTTTCAGCGTCCCGTAGCGTTTTCGTGATCGATTTCTCGCCGAGAAACAACTTTCGAGAGTCGAAACGAGACATCGTCCCGATCGGCGTGCTCTTTGCTCGTTGGGAAACGTGGGACGAGGTCGCGAAACCTGCCTCGGCTAATTCCGCAACATTACGCCCGCAGAATGCAAACGTTTCAAACTGTTTTAAATTTCATTCCTTCGATCGTAATATCCGCTGTTCTGCGATCGTTCGTTAATTAGCTCGGCCGTTGAGCTAATTTAATCGGATCGAATCGGCGACGGGTGGGAAGAGGCGAGAGGATGGAGAGAAGAAAAATCGTGAAACGATCGAACGTGGAAGTTAAATACGGAATTCCTACGCAGAGAAAGAGAGAGGGGCGAGCCTCTCGTGGATCGTGGCTTTCGAATACCAGCGAAAGAATCAAAAGTAGGGGAGAGGGGCTATCGACGGCGAAGCTCATTTTCATAAATTATATTAATTCGCCACGCCGGGGGCAACCGGTTGATTGGGTGACACGTACTACGATGTACGTGTTGTGTCTCCCGCTCTTTCGTTCCTCTTTCTCCCGCGCGTTCCCTGAAAATTCCTCGCTGCCAACGAGGGGGCAAATTTTTATGGGATCGTTAAAAACGTGAAATACGGGGTGTCAGCGGTATCGTGATTATTGCAAGTGGTCCGATCGGTGTAGAGGCGTTAATTAAGAACGGCGTGGAATAATCTCGAGAGTTTCTCGTGGAAGTACACACGAAAAATATATTCGAAATGATATTTTTCCGTGGGAAGCGGGAATAATCGAAGCTTACGCGAGGCAAACCCAGTATTTTCTGGCTCGAAGATGCTTGGACGTCTTTCTTAAGAAACGACGTGTCGCGTAAAATTCGCTAAAAATTTCGTTTCGTGTCGAAAACGAAATACATTCTAACGCGTTTTAACGAGCCAATTTTCGATTACTTTTCGTTTAGGCCGCGTCAATTATTACGATTAATAGCTTTGCTTCTGAGGTATGTCTTACAATTTATAACAGTGCAAAACCATATAATTATCAAGGAAAGCAGGGCCTAGAGATTAAGATGTATTTCAGAACAAAGCGATAAATTTAATTTTAAGGTGTCATTTTAACATACAATTTTTTAATGACGTCAAAATTAATTTAAAATAGAATAGTACAATTTTTTCCAAATATTTTTAATATCATCGTTTATGTATTCGATAATAATAAATATAACTTATTATTATAAATTAGTATATACAAATTGTACAATACCGTACAATAATATTAAATACTAATAAATAACATTTATTTTAACATTAATTTGTTAACAAAAATTTTATAATGTCTTCTTACCGAGATCGAGGAGATCGAGCAGCTGATCTTAACAGACGTTCGGAAAAAATGATCGTCCCACGATCGAATAAACACGGTATGTTATGACTTTATAAAAAGCTTTCAAAAAATTCTTCGTTTTACAATAAAAATTCCAAATGGCTTGAAAGTTGACTATGAGGCGACACGGAACGTTAATAGAAAATTAAGTGACTGTTGATTAAAAACTCGAACCAAACACGTCTTCACTTTGACAATATGAAGAACTCGCCAGATGGAGGATTCGAATAAAAACATCCCTCTGTTTCGAGCAGATTCGACGCGTCAACGCGGAGGCCGGGAATTGAGGAATCAAGGAAATAATTACGTTCGAGATGCGTCCCACCGCGAGTCGATTAATCCGCGTAGTCGTGGGAGCCGCGACAACGAACTTCCGAATGGACAAACTACCGGCGATTTTTCGTGTTATTTATCCCGGCCGGAGGGGGACGATAAAACCGCGCAAATTAAGTTAGCGTTCGCTTTACACGTCGAACAGGCGTCACACCGCCGCGTTACAACGCCCTTACGCCATCGTCATGTACATTAAATGGCCAGATCGCGGGACCAAAACCGATTCTACGCGAAAATAACCGGTTTTATCTAAATCTCGTATCACGCTTGTGATTATCGTGGCGCTTCCCTTCCTCCTTCCCCTCTTTTTCGAACCCCCCCCCCCTTAAAATCAGCTGTATTTCGTCGATCGAAGAAGAGTTGTTCAATAATTACCCTGTGAATTGGCGTCTCGCGTAGAGATTTTGGACGTTTGCCATAAAAATATGCCACGGATGTTTTGCGTATCTAGTAAAAGATACTTTCGAGTTTCCCCAAACGAGATCGTAATTACATTGGTGAAATTCGAAACGAATCAGAAGATGCTAAAAGTTGTCGAAACCTTCAGAAATGATCGACGAAAAACTTAATAACTAAACGGTCGGTTGCAATTTTCATAAAGATTTCTAAAGTGATCTTCAGTGAATACGTACAGGCAGAAAAATCAGAATCCAATCCAAGTCAGACATTGCAATGCCCTCGATCTCGACTTCCTTCGAAACGGTAACTCCCGGCTTTCGTCGTTCTTCGGTTCCATTTTATTTCGAGTGGCAAAGTCTCCGATCGCAAATTCACGACCACGGTGTTGCGAAACGTCACATCAACGTACTTGAGAATCGCGGGGGACGCGGTTGACCCTTGCGTACACGTCGAACAATGGGGCGCGAGTTCGTTCGTCTTTCGAGAGCACTTCGATTTTTTTTTTTTCTTTTTCCAACGCGCTTCCGTCGGTGCCGAAGGCGGCTGGTGGGGGGAGCCACCCCGATTTTTATTTCACATCGCGAGAAACCAGTTTTGTAAATAATGTAAATCCACGCAGAAAACGACCATCTGGAATCCCCTCGCGGGCCCTCGCGCGAGTCTTTAAAAGTGGAATGGCTGCTGGGAGGGGAGAGGATCGACGAACGCGTCGGAGCCAGAGGAGTAACAGACAGAAACGAAAAAGGAAGAGGACGAGGGACTCGCGATCGCCGGCTCTCGCAACTGTGGGAATTGAATGCGTCTATGAAACGTTGAATCATTTCTGAAAAGGGATTCGCGGCGGAATTTTTCTCTCTCTCTTTCTCTCTTTTTCTCGCGCGCGAATCCGATCCGTTGCGAGCGCATTGAGAAACCGTGCACGGTCTGTAAAACCGTGTTTTTCGAACTCGGGATTGCTCCAACTTCGTCGCCGAAGTTTTCACTTTTCTCGGGAACTTTCTCTTCGAGTTTCTCCACCTTTTCTTTTCCTCCAGGATGGACAAACAAAAAAGTTGCCGCGAACATTGCGCGACCAAGCCTAGTTTTTCACGCGGCGAGAAGGAATGACGAAATTCGAAATGAGTCGAGCGAAGAGCGTGTGCAACTGGTGAACAAAGAGGGGGGAGGAGAGGGAAAAAGAAGCGAGTAAATCGTGGCGTAAAGAAGAGAGGGGGGAAAGAAGCATCGCGGGGTGTATCGAAATACATAAATGAGTTTGACCCTCTTTTGTCGAGTATTTGCATATGCTAACGAGGCGAACGCTCAAGGAAGAAAATAACAGCTCGAAAACGGAGCGACTGCTCTCTCTTCTCGACAGTTACGCATCTGTTTGCTATCGCTATCTAGCAACCGGCGGCCACTTGCCGCCCCGTTAATTGCGCCCCGTTGAATGAATAATATCGATAATTGTATTTTCACCGTTCCAGAAGGTGCTTCTCCCCCTCCGTTCAACCGAAGGATCTTTCAGGCTAATTGAACATGGAAATCTCTATCCTCGGCGTTATCGTTAAATAGCAACGGTGCTTCGAACACGATTTCGTGTAATTACTTCGATAAACGCTTGCAAAAATTTCTACATCGCATTCGTTACGGATGATCAAACATCCTTCGACTTTACACGCGGTCGTTCAAGTCTTCAATTAAGAAAAAAATCTGCCTTTTTTTGTAAGGAAAATCGAACCGGCTAAAATTTTATTATCTTGGAAATTCTTCGGATATTATCTAAAGCGGAAATCTCGTTGAACGAAGAATCTCGTTTTTCTGTCATTATTTATTTGACGAAATTCGACAATGTGCGTAGCAATTAGTGTACGGCATGAATCTCTTGATATTGACGCTTTATAGGAGGAATAAAAATTTTGCTATCCGCTAGCGAGTTATACAAATCTAGAGAGAAATATTATTTAATATAGAAACTAAAATTTGGAACATTCGTTCTAACGTGTTGGTTTCTATTAATGTGATAAATATTTTTATTTATTTACATTGACATTTGAACGACCAAAATTCACGTATGCGTGAAAATGCATCACTCAACCTATATATATATATATATAGACACACACACACAGGGTGTTTCGTAACTTGTGGGACCCACTTCAGGAACTGATTGTACGCCTAAAAATAATGAAGAAAAGTCATATAAATGTAAGTCCTATCTGTCTTCGTCCATGAGATATAATGAATTTTCTGTTTTAATTACTCTTACAAAAGATGCAAAGAAATGACCACCTTGCACGCGTCTTGTCATTGATCTGGTTACTCTCTGTCTATCATTCCTGGTGTTTCTCGAATTTGTCGGAAGCCTTGCTCTATTCTGTTTCGTAGTATTTCAGCATGTTCAATCGATGTTGCGTATACAATAGAATTTAAATGTCCCCACAAATGAAAATCTAATCGATTCAAATGCAATAGGACCCCCATGACCAATCCATTTATTTGCAAAGTGTTGATTTAAAAATTGCCTAGCCACTCGGCTAAAATACGGCGGAGCTCCATCATGCATAAACCGCATACCGCATTTTAAATCAACACTTTGCAAATAAATGGATTGGTCGTGGAGGTCCTATTGCATGGCCTGCTCGTTCTCCGGATTTTAATCCATTAGATTTTCATTTGTGGCGACATTTAAAATCTATTGTACACGCAACATCGATTGAAAATGCTGAAATACTACGAAAGAGAACAGAGGCAAGGCTTCCGGCAAGTTCGAGAAACACCAGGAACGATAGAGAGAGTAACCAGATGAATGACAAGACGCGTGCAGACTGTCTTCAAATGCAAGGTGGTCATTTCTTTGCATCTTTTGTAAAAGTAATTAAAACAGAAAGTTCATTATATCTCATAGACGAAGACAGATAGGACATATATTTATCTGACTTTTTTTTCATTATTTTTAGGCGTATATAATCAGCTCCCGAAATTACGAAACATCCTGTATATGGAACCTCATCCAACATAAAACGTTCGTAAAAGAATATTTACGAATATATTATAATATATTCATACTACGCACTATGCACGACGAAACGTCTCACCATTACATGACTCGCACGTATGTACGTACATATGTATAAATCACCAGTCACCAAGTACACAGTCATTGCATCGTCGACCATCACTGATCGACTCGACGAGCGAGGTTCAGGTTGAGTCGAGTTGAGTCGAGTCGAGTCGAGTCTGCAGTGTCTCCAATCGCAGAAACGGGAATGATCTCGAAGTTGTCCCAAAGTGACCGGGGCCCGGGGTGGATGATTTTCATCCACTGGCGAAAAGACCGGTTTCTCTCGCCGTGTCGGCGCACGACACCACGCCATTGTAACCGTTCCTCGTTCTCTTCATCTGGTTCGACGATATCTTGCCTGTTTCTCCCTTTCTCTCTCTCTCACTCTGTCTCTGTTTGCTCTGCTTTCCGTTAACGGGGGTTTCGAGAGAGAAAGCGTAGGAGAGAAGAAAGAGATAGAGAGAGAGAGAGAGGGAGGGAAGAAGAATAGAGAAGAAAAAGAAGCTGGTTGCAAGGAGAAGAAGGAAGGGTAGAGGGAGAGGAGAGTGGCTCTCGACACGATCGCGAGATTATAGCTACACCCACGCCGAGAGATAATAGATAGTAATTGCAGGGTTGTCCGGTCCGGCTCGGAATCGGCTCGACAGATCGATCGCCTCGAAGAGAAAAGAGGGAGATAATGACGCGGCCGAGGAGGAAATCGTTCTCACATTATTTTCTCGCGGCGGCGCAACCATCGCCGCCATTATTATTATTATCATTACTACTATTATTGTTATTATACATATGCATGTGTACCAGCTCTTCCAGTTGAACCTCCATCTCGTCGGGTCTCTCGTTCGATCGATCGATCGAAAATCAAAACGAGGAATTCGATCCTCGTCCCGAGTGTAACAGGGTATTGTTCCTCTCTCTCTCTCTCTCTCTTTCGCTTCTTTTTTTAAACTGACGTCGTCGCGAGGCTCGAGGCGTACAGTTGCTTTCAAAGATTTTCGTCGACTTTCATTTTGAAGAACGTTTCGTTCCACGATTGGCTTTGTTTCGTCTGTGCTCGTTCTCGCAGAACGTGAGTCTCGCGAGCGTGTAGCAGAGGAGAAGAGTTCAGAGTCGGCGGTGATAAAAGTTCAAACCAGAGTCAGAGGGTCGAGCGATGTTTCGATTAATGAGTAAACAAATCGTTGAATATTAAACGCAAGATGAACGAACATTTCAAGATAACGAAGACGATCACACGGCCATTTTTCTTTATTGGCAGTTACTTTCCGCTGAGATAACGAACAGTCGCTTTCGACGCAGCAACGAGTCGATTACTACAGATTTTTTCTCAAAAAATCGACTGACTCGCGCTTCGACGAAATAGAAATAGAAAAACAGTCTGCCAGGAAATCTTAGGCGAATGGAGGTTGATCGCTGAAGAAAATCCGCTGGTTGGGCCCGGAGGCGAGCGAAATTATTTCGTATCGCGGCTCGTAAACACGCGTCTCCACGTCGACGTGATGGCAAATTATTATTTATCGGGCGATCCGAGGGCGTGAGGCCTAATCGACTAATGGAACGAGCGCGACGTGGCCAATAAATTTCGGTTTAGCCCGGCCGATCTCGTCCGCCGCCGATTGTAGATCGCCCACGCTGCTGCTCTCGCCATCGATCCCCGCGCGATTAAAGATATCACCGGCTGATATACCGCGGTAAGACGTTTTTACCCGTGACCGGGCCATTGTGTTACTTTCTAGGTTTTCTCCGTGGCCAACGCTCTCTCGTGGTATCGCTGCACGTGCAATCTTCGCGAGTAATGGACCTGAATTCATCGCGCCGATAGCCGGTATCGAGATGATGATGGACTAGCCGATTGCCTGGCAAAATATTGATGAAACTTTGGGAAAGAGTAGAAGCGAAGGTTGTTGCTGAAGATCTCGAACGTTCTCGGGTAAATTATGATCGTGAAATTTCGAGCGACTGAGAAAGATATACATTTTCGACATATTTGAAGATCGTACTATGTCAAGGCCGGATACGTACCACTTATGACGTGGACGTGCTCCAGACCCAAGCGTTTCAAGTCGGGAGTTTCGAGACACTTTTGCTTACAGCACGCAGGTACAGGCCACTTGGAGAATTCCAACTAGGCGCCCCGTAAATTTTAGTTTTACAGTTTTGACTTTCGAGTGCGACGAGCTTTTCCGGACAATACGCAGTGCGTGCCATGTTATGAACACGTGCGTGCACGAAGTACCGTGCAGGGAACGGGATGGGTTCCAGAAGGTGAAACTTCTCAGAACTGCCACTTCACGCGAGTCACTCTCACGGGTGGTAGTGAGAGATTCTGAGAACCTCCCCTGCACTTGGGAAATTGGTCTTGACACGTCCCTCGCTCCACGATTCTTTAAAATCTTTTGCAAACAGTTTCGCGGAACTATTAGAACAAGACAAGACTTCCACTCCGGAACTTATAGATAGAAAAATATTATAATGATAGCTTGTGCTTGTCGCAGTGCTAAACTGTTTCTGCTCTCTCTGTTGTGCTTGTACAGGGTGGCCACTGAAAAGCTGAAGGGTTTGGAAAAGTCATAACTTGTTCACAACTTCTTCCCGTATTTATGGGCAGGAAAATGGTGGTCATTTGAGGGACGTTGTTTTTCACACGTGATACTGCAAAAAAACCATTAATTATAAATATCCATTCCAAATAAAATAATAAAAAATTTGAAAAACGTGTGTTTATAAAAGTTATTTTTGTTTTATATCATTCAGTGACCACCCTGTCCTATTGGCACTTTGATTCCTGGTCAAAGTACTTTAAAACGGCTCGTGCCTGACTAATTCCTAACAACGTCGAAAAATCACGAAGGGGGGTGGGGGATGTTCGCCATTGATAAACGTCTCTCTCGTTCTCCATTCGGCGACTCCCTTTCCCGTTTCATTTCGTCATTCTTCGTTTTCACGCGGACCTATCGACTTGACGTACTGGCGTCGCCCTCTCGCTTCCGCCTGGCCGTCTCTTTATCACTGCACCCTTGCGACACGGACGACGTTACGAAGGGCGATACCAGCCGACGCGGCGATACCTGCACGGCTGGCTCTTTGTTTCCAGCGTGTCCGCCATTCCGCCGCTTCCCGTTTGTCAGACTATCGCGATAAACAGCCGGAAAAGCAACGATGAATGACGCGCCGCCGCCCTGCGGCTCGCGACACTCGCGCGTCGATACTTCGAAATCCCCGCTTATAACTTTTGAGTTGCATTGCCTTACGGTCCTTGGCAAGGTAGAACGTCGACGCGCAGTACCTATTGCTCGGAATTTTTTTTCAGAAGACGATAAATTTCACGTTACGGATCTTGTTGTTGGAAAGTCTCTGACTTTTTGCTTTTTTTTTTTTTTTTTTGGAGTTTTCTGAAATATCCGTGAAATATTGGAATGCTGGCAGTTCGTCAGAATTACACGATCGAGAGCACGGGGTGTGAGAATTTTAGAAATTCTAGAAATTGGAAGTGTCGAAGCCCACGATCGATTCTTTGAGAAAAATATAAATTAGTTGGGAAGTTAAAGATACGGACGAGTAATTTCACTCGATTTGACTGGGGTTCGTTTAGATTTAACGACGAAACGGGCAACACGTAGATATCAGA
Organism: Tetragonisca angustula; assembly: GCA_036937485.2. NCBI lineage: Eukaryota > Metazoa > Arthropoda > Insecta > Hymenoptera > Apidae > Tetragonisca > Tetragonisca angustula. The sequence goes on along the minus strand of JAWNGG020000008.1, from coordinate 267,784 downwards.
AATATAAATTTCTAGCGTTTCTAACGTTGTAAATTTCCAACATTTCTACCAAGAATTTTCCATGCTTTCCGGTAAACGGAATAATTCGTGGGTCCGGAATTTGGATTCCAGAATCACAGAGTCACGGCGCGCCGGTCCTTTGGGCTTCGCATCTCGCGCCGCGCAAATATGTATCCTGGGTCTAATAAGCCCAATTAGGTTAATATAGCCGGTAATTAATACAAATACCAGCGCGCGGATATAAAATTTAAATCGGTACGCTAGAACGGAGCTCCGTCGGGCACTAATCACCGCTCTGCGATATCAGCCGTTAAATTATTCAATGCGACATTAATGCAACAATTATTCGTCCTATCGGCCCCACGTTTTAAATTAAAATTATCTTCCAGATTATTATCTTTGAACGATCAGTCGAGGTGTATCGCGGATAATTAGATGAATCATCTTTCGTTCGACAAATATTTTTGCAAAGTTGGACTGGCAATCAGTTTTAATCTCGTACTGCACACATCTTGATTGGTGTGAAGTAAATAAAAAATTATCACCTTCGCTGAAATCGTCAATCTCGTTGAGAATACTTATTATTTTCTGTTTGAACGCGTTGACCATGATTGAGTTATATACAGTCATGTGAGTTATGTGTTGGTTTTACATGTGTAAAGTGTGAATGTATGATATGCATATGTGTGTCGTATGTTGTGTTTTATTTTGAAGAGTATGGTCGGAGAGACTCTTCGAGCGATGAGAAGCGAGTGATAGTAAATCAATCAATTAGTGATAGTTATTATGTACGTTTCACAATTTATATATATAAAATATTATATATATTATTAATTATCAGTGTGTTTTTATTCGATCCACTCACAAGTTTATAGACTATATCATACTCATTTAATCATTTGTGTCGTCGAACGTTTTTCAGTGTATAAAATTTATTAGTATCTTTAGCGTTTAACTTGTAAATTCTTCAATTTTTCGATTTCTTCATGCCAGAAAGACATTGTTTAACCACTTGCGCTGGCAACTGATTGCGGACCATAACGAGCGACCAAACCCAATACAACAATTCGTCGCTTTCTTTTTGAACACGTCGGTATGATATCACTCAGGATAGAAATTATTGTGAAGTGATAAATTTATTGTTTGTTTAGCCTATTTCGTTTTACTTATAAAGCTTATAAAATATATTTAAAAATTACTTAAATATACTTAAAACTGAGAAGATATTACAATTTTGGAACAACGTCATTCCAGCGCGCAAGAGGTTAACGCGTCACGTGCTCGCCTAATAGAGAAATAATAAAACAAACAGCGAACGAAAGAATCTGGAATTGAAACGTATGCTAACAACAAGTACGTGATTAAGTTTCGCGGCGGGTCGGGACAAAGCCGGGAACCACTGGTGAAAGTGACGCGTACGCGACGCTAATTAGATAAGTGGCGTGGCAAAGAAAGTCGGTGGCAAATGAAATCCGCGACGAGTTCGCAAGTTCCAACGAATATCGTTGCAGAGATAGCAGCTCGGCATGTGTGGCGGTTATATGTGTACGTGCAGCAGTCTGTCGGTGTGCACGCTGGTGGTACACTTCTCTCGCGTAGGTTTTGCGTACCCTCTACTCGCCGATGATACAATAAGGTACAGTTCAAGGCTGTCAGCCGCACTCTCATCCATTGAAACAGAAGTGTATTAAGGCTGTCAAACGCATTCTCATCGACCGGCTGGAAGAATACTCGAAATATTTCAAGTATTTTCCAATCAGACTGGCCCGTCGCTCTTACGAGCGTATCGTTTCTGGTTTCTCGTTAACGGATCGCGAATCGATCCTCCTCCTTCCCCTCCTCACCCCTCTCAGCGCCACACTCTCTGATTCTGCACGAAAAATCGAACGGAAATTTTTTTCACCGGGGGATCTCTCTCTCTTTCTCTCTCTCTCTCTCTCCCTCTTTCTCTCTCTTTCTCTCTGCCTTTTCCGACGGGATTGCGCGTTAGAATATGATGCCCGGAAATTACAATTCGAATTTCAAACTTTTCCTTTTTTTTTTTCTCCTTTCGCCCTCCCGACCGGGAGGCTGGCGAAAATTTGTAACGAGAATGGGTTTTTGTAAGTGTACAGATTTCGAAAGAGAGCGAGGTTCTGGTTTTTTCCGAGTGTAAATTGACAGGGTCGGAGCGGGGGGAGGGGATACAAAGAGATCGGAGAAAACAAGAGAGAAAGAGAGAGAGAGAAGAAGAATCTTTTTATTGATTCGAAAAGAGACCGAACGGTTTACGTTATCCGGCAACTGCCGAGACATTCGTCGATGCGTCATACGCGGATTGCAGCTTGGTGGAAATCAGAAATGAAACAGGAAATGAGCTCGGTAATGAATCGTCACTGGAGAAACAATTTCTAAACGATCGAACTGCCTGCTCGACAGCGTGTTCCGAGATTCCTCCCCGCGCGAGAATTTAAACGAGCCCGATTCCAAGAATACTTTGGCCCATCGACACACGAGACGGATTCCTAGAGGCTCAATCTTACGGGACTTTTCGCGAGTCTACTGCATGAGAACAGCGTTGAGAGATCAATGTTTCTCGACGATTGTTAACAATCGATGTACTACGTTCTAACATCTACAAAGAGTTTCAAAGTATCTGAAAGTATCTTAATCCGACTGTGAAGGACTGTTGGCATCCACGGAAGACGCAAATTTATTTCGTCCGTTACCAATTATAGTTGCACGTACAGGATGGTATCGCATTCCCCATTTTTACAAGTATTTATAGCTTGTTTAAACAAAGGGAGAGAGAGGGACGCGAGCGACGCGCGTCCTGACTAAGCAATCTAATCTGTTCGTTCGTGTAACAAGCCGATTCACGAAGAATGGATAGTCATCCGACAAGAGGTTAATTCCTTGGCAAGAGTCTGACGGAGAATGTGAATTTAGACTTCAAAGTGGCGGTCGTTGGAGAGTGACGTGACGAATTTTCAAAAATCAGTTGATCGGCCATCGAATCACACCGGGCGAAATCGTGAAAATTGCGGAACGAACGCGCGTTTCAGACTCGCCGTCGCGAAGAAACGTGGCTTGGTGGGAGTCCTTAATTACTCGGCCGACCGTGGGCAAGCCGTGACAGAGAAACGACTTTCTCGTCCCCTTGTAGCCGGTCGGGCCGGTTGTTTTAGCAACAATTTAAACTCATAACGTTTGCAATGTTGCCTGTGCCCGTTGTTTCGGACGGCGCAGCGGCGGCGGCGGCGGCGTCCGTGCGCGGAGGCTTTGCCATAATTACTCGACCGGTAATACAGAACGGCCCTTGAGTGGCAGCTCATATTACTCGCCTAACCCGCGTGAAAACTAACCCCTTGGGGAATGAGCTGGAATGGGAATTACCATGGCTCGTGGACGAGGCGAAGCGCGAGGGGAACTCGCGCGCAGCCGGGGGGAGAAGAGAAAAAGAACTGCTCGAGTTCTTTTCGACGCTCTTCCTCTCGTCCCGCCAACGTTCCGATGCCTTTGGTCCACAGAATTGGAACTTTTCACATCTTGCGTGCATTCCGCAAAATTTTCTTATTGCTCCGTGACATAACCTCTGAAAAACGAAACTCGATGTCGATGATTTAGAATTGGATGTTTTTTTCATAAACATAATTATAATATCGTAATATCGTTATAACATATAATGATGTGACACAACATAATGTAATCGTATCACTTGCATAAATATTCCTTCACATCGTGTGCATTCTGTAAATTTTTCCATTATTCCGTGACATTTACATAACCTAAATTAAGAACTAATTCTTCAGATTCAGTTCTTACGCCCGGTGTTGATTTTTCTGTGTAACATTATTCTAACCTAAAAAAAGATTAACATTATCGTAACCTACATTAACTCTTCAGGAGTGACGCCTAATGTTGATGATTTAAAATTGAATATTTTATACATTTTCTGATATTTTCGCGTGCATTTTGTAAATTCTCCATTGTTGCGTAATATTATCATAACCTAAATCAAACACTAATTATTCAAATGTGACGCCTAATATTGATGATTTAGAATTGTTGGAGTTGATTTTATACATTTTTCTCATATCGTGTGCATCCTGCAAATTTCACCATTGTTTCGCGACATTATAATCTAAACTGGAGGCCAACCTTTCATTTCGATTTAGTTTTTTAATAATTTTCACGTATTTAAATTACATTAACAAAAACAATTCGGATGTAGCTTTAAACAACGGCAGTGAATGGTCACTTGTTGATTTCATTCGTATATAATTATGGAATTTAATGCTATAACGTTGTTACAACTTCCGTACAGCTTTCAAACAGGTTTGATCTTTCAATCTGAATTTATTTCTCCATCCAAATTTCCATTGTCGTTCGCAAACTCGTGCACGAGGTGGTAAATCTTTGGCACGGACTATACTCGATCACGAGCAGCAGCTCTTACGTAAGAATGATTTAACCGGCCGATTCGCTGAGTCTCCCTTTTTCCAAGAATTCATATTTTCCCGTTCGGCCGTGTGTGGTTGTGTTTGCCTGTTCACCGCCTGTTCACCGCCCTCCGTCACGCTGAATTATTTGCAGACGTAATTAACGCCGCGACAACGCATCGAATTAGTTCCAGGTGAAATAAATTTCGTGGCAGTGCGTGCTGATAATGCGGCCAACCTGTTTGTTTAGGCTGTGCGTTCTGGACGGGGGGGAGAGACCTCGATGTTTAAAGACTTTCGGAAGACCGACGTTGCCAGCGTTTCGTTGCACGTTTCGTGGAATTCAGTTTCACCTCTCTATGGTGCGCAGAACAATTGAACGACAGATTGAACGTCCAACGCAAGTTCCGGCGAGAATTTTTGTTAGATTTGTTACTCGTTCGCGTGCTACCACCGTGCTACGAAACGGAAACCGTTGTACATCGTCGGGGATCCACGTAACTTACTTTCACGCTTAAACCGGCGAATCGATTAGAACCGGGTGCCAATAAATTAACGCGCGAACCCTATCAGGGAAGCGGAGGTAGAATCGAGTCGGCTGCGACTTTTGCGAGGCGTTTCTCCAGTGACGCGTGCGATCCTCCCGATTTCGCGAGGGTTGCAACCGCTTGGCGCAATAAATCGCCGGCCGGCCGGAGATTACGCGGCAAACGTAATTCTTGTTTGTAGTAGATAAGATAGGAAACTCGATGAGGTGAGGAGAACGAAAGCAAGAGAGAAAGAGAGGGAGAGAGACGAGGAGAGTTGGAAGCGAGCAGGAAGGGGAGCTTACGCCTCTATCGGGGCGGCTTATCTCAGGAAGTTGTCAGCCGGGATGTCGGGGCAGCCCGTTTAAGGCCGAGGGCCTGTTTAACGTGCAAACTTCTTCTCGGAAAAGTCGCGCCCAAAAGTCCCCGAGGCTTCAAGCACCGAGGAACCGAGGAGACGATAACGCGGAACGATCGTTTTGGAAACGACCATCCCCTCTGACGCGTTCTCCTCTACGCGACTCAACAGGTCTCTATTGTGGAGAACGGTGATCTCCTCTCTTGTCCTCTTTTCGTGCTTCTTGGCGCTTCTTCGTCGTGGTTGTTCCCCGCGATCTTTACCGTCCAAATCGAAAATCTCTCCCTTGAAAGAAAGTTCCAGCATCTTTGATCTTTTGACGATCAAATTTTACCTAATTTCCAACACTTCAAACTCCCGGAGCAAAGACTACGCTTAATTTTCGTACAACAAATACTCGTTCGAAGCAGCGTAATTTTGAAATGTTTCGCAGTCGTACGATTCTTTGAAGGTGTAGACTCTCGTTAAAGGCAACGTTCGATCGAGTGTACAGCTCATCACGACAAGAAGTGACTGCGGTTCTTTAAGAGGACATTAAACGACGCGCGTTCTCTGGTATATCGACATCGTGACACGATACTGTCACGTTCGAACGGCGGGCAAAAACCGGCAGACGAAATTTCTTGGCTGATCAGCGTGAAAAACGGTGGGGACGGAGCGCCGACAGCGCCTGTGAATCGACGTCAAACTTCTCAGCGTGGCAGCGTGGAAAAACACTGGCTGGTTGGATCCGATCATGGAAGTAATTACTGGAATCCTCTTATAAGATCAGCTGGAGAATCCAGTGTAATTACACGACTCATATTCAAAAAGAACGACCTTCGACCAGTCGCTGGTAGGCCTTGCGGATTTAGGAAACAAGAAAGCTCTCCCGGTTGAGACAAAGCGACCGTGGACAGAGAGATCAAACGCTGGAGAATCGAAAGAAAGAGAAAGAGACAGGCGAAAGGTGAAGAGAGAGAGAGAGAAGTTAAAGTTAAAGGGTCTGATCGACTGAGAGAAAAAGGCTGGAGGAAGACAGGGGAACGAGCTGAAGAAGAAAGAGAGAAGAACAAGCAGAAAGAGACTGTGAGAGCAAAGGACTTGGCTCGGCTTGGCGGTTGGAGGGGCACAGGACGGAAAGAGAGGAAGAAAAAAGGCGAAGAAGAAGAAGAAGAAGAAGAAGAAGAAGGAGGAGGAGGAGAGTGAGGTCGCGGAAGGTTCTGTACGTCGAGGTGGGGAAGTAAGTTGTTGGAAGAAGGGTTTGAGGCGAGTCACCGAGCCTAACCGTGCACCACTCGAACTCGAACTCAAACAACTTTAAGCCGTGTGTACTCGCGCAAACAAAACAGCGCACTAATTGCTTACGTCACTCGGCAAGTCAATGGACTTCTTGACTGAGAGAAACCCGAACTCTCTCTCTCTCTCTCTCTCTCTCTCGCTCTTTCTCTGTTTCTGCACTGTCTGACTCATAGAACGAGTCACGAGGCCGCGGTGCTGCTGCACCTCAGCTTTCAATTAAATCACGTCCACGCACTGTTTACCTCGTATAAACGCACCGCGAGGAGGAACTCCATTCTATATACAGCGGCGCGGCGACCAGCGTCGCGTTAATGACGATGAGAACCGAGACGCTCGCGGAAAGAAAGTTAGACGCGTCTTCCCGAGTGACTGATCGTCGTTAATACGAGCCAAGAGAGGAATCAGTCGTTTTTTCCTCGATCAGGTGTCTGCGATCGCACGGTTTAAACATAATTCGAGGCCATTAAGCCGGATAACACGTTTCCCTTTTCCGTCCTGCGAATTTCCTCCCCCCTCGGTTCTTTTTGCCGCGAGACGAAGTGGTCGGACGAAAATTAGACCGTTAATAACTTCATTTTCACGGGCCACGCGTTCGACTCTCCTTCCCCTCCCTCCCCCTCGACGATGAACAACCGCGATCGGATTGAAATTACAGAGAGACGAACGGGCGCTCGTTCCTTTCCGAGCGATAATGACCGCGACCGTGTCCGTGTACGGACTCTATTAATCCTCTCCCCTCTCGTCCTCCATCTTATTTTCTTGCCTACCTCGGTAATCGTGGCTATTCCACCCCGATATTAATACCTAGCCAGAAGGCGAGTCGAGGTGTGCTGTGCGTCACGATCAACGATCTAGACTTTCGCAAAAAACCCAATTCAGTCAAGATCCATCACTGACTCAGGAACAAACTCATTAGGAATTAGCAAATGTTCCTGTCATCTGAATCCAGCCAAGGTCCACTACTGACTCAGAAGCCCAAAAGTCAGCAATCGCCCATATCGCCCAAGTTCAGTCAAGGTCCACTCAAACAATCAACAGATTTAAAGTCCTATATATACCCCAAGCCAAATCACGAATAAAGCATTCTTGTTTGCCTTCTCGTCAAATTTACTTCTTTCGTTCGTGTCCCTTCTTCGTTATAATCATACGTGATTGTACGCGTCGGTATTGTATTTAGAATATTAGAGTTTAACTCTAAGGTATTAACATTCTCAAAGTCACCGTGGTGATAGTCCCGTGACAACTTCGTGCACACAGAAACTTGGAGATTTTCAGTTTTTCGGCGATCGAGAAATATTAATCTTGGATCAAACAAATTTCCATTCGAAGCACGTACGTTTCACTCGATTCTCGTTCCTTCGATTATCCGCGAGAAATTAAAAATAAATTCTCAGACGTCTGACTCCGAGACTGAGGAGATGGTTTTGAGAATCGGCGACGCTCACCAGGTGGTCAGAACGGAGCGGAGCTGGATGCTGAGACGCGCGAAAAGCGTGAATTTGGTTGACGTAATGGAATTAACACACTTATAATTTTGATAGAGGTTTATTCTCTGTTGCAATCGTGGTCGTGCGCAAAATCTGTTGAGGAAAAGTATAGAATGCAACTTGCTTCTTCCAAGCATGTCCTTGTATGTTTTCTGGTTACCATCGTCTCCAAGAGGAAGGAGCACAGATGACCAACTACTGGATCTTGCCCTGTGACTAACTATTCGCAGTCCACTTTTATGCGGACTGTTACTAACTCAGTGTTTGCGCTGATACAATATTGTCCGGATTGGTCATCCAACGAGGCAGTCCCAAACGACTGCAGGTTGACGAAAACAGACGGGAATACGGATCATCTGAAACCTGAAGGATGATGCGCGGCCCCGTTAAGAAGCTCGAGGCTGCTCGAGGCAAGCTCGGGGCCAAGTGTCGGGGAGTGTATTCAACCGTGCAACACACATCCCCCGCGGTATGCCAAGCCTAGCAACGGGGCTATAGAAGCTATCTTAGATCGAACGGGGAGTCCAATTACCGGCGTTATTAATTAATCCCCCCTACCCTTGCCGGCCGGTCCATCGTCCTCTCGCCTTCCATTCTCAACCCCATCGTCGTCCGTCTGTCCGCCGGAGATACCTGCCGGAGATATCCCCTCCAAGAGCCTGCTGCTGGTACTCCATTACGCACCGTGGCACTCGGCCTTCGAAAGCTCCAAGGTCCTTTAAACACGTGGCCGTCCACCACCCGGATGGTCGCCATTGTTGTCGTCATCCGGCCGATGAATTTTCACCGATCGAGCGTTACGAAGACGCGTGGCTAGCCGTATCAACCGAGCGAGATTTAATTGTGACGGATGGACCGTCGCGATTTTCTAGTTGCCGCGGAATGTGCGAGAAAGCGTGTTAAGTGCCAAGGAAATCTACCGGTCGCCCCGTGTTCCGATAGATGATGGATGAGCAAAGACGGAGCTAATCGCGTGAGCGCGATCGAGCGAGCTAATTGGCCAGATATCACTGTCGGACGGTGATTTTTGCTCGCCAAATCGTCACAGTCGCTTTACACGTTGTTAAGAACTGTTCACATGTGAGTCGTCCCAAAGTACTCTGGCAGTAGGGGTCAAAGTACGAATCCAGAATGATTTACGTAATTTTTATGTGTGAAATGACTTTTTAATTACGCGTCTGACGAGAAAGTGTTTGATACAAAAGTCGTACGGTTTTAAGGAAGGCAAAATATATCAATTTTTCGTTTATATTGAGGGGTTTCGAAATCTTCAAGGCCACCTTTATTTTCTCTTTTAATCAAACTATATATTTTCTTCATCATAAATCGAAAGAATATTAAATTCTACGTAAAAAAAATGTCCTGAATATAATAGTTAAGCGTAATATTTTACGATAATTTGTCCCGAGGATGAGATAATACTTTGACAGGCAAAGGATAACGGTGAATCTTATCTCAGGATATTGATTAGATATCCTAATTAGGCAATCTAATCTACCGTTATTTTCGCTGACCGTACGATTGAGTGAATAATTCGCATTTTTGTTGGTACAAATTTCGAAGAATTGAAACGATGGCCGAGGAAAAACGCCTGTTCGTAACGAGCATCCGAGGAGGCGTGAATGTTGGATGCTTCAGGTTCGGCTCGCTCGAAACGCTGTTTCGTTATTACACCCTTATTGTTATTGGGCCGCTGGTTATTGAAAAATCTCGAGTGATCCGGAGTCAAGGTCAGCCGAGGGGTTACGAGCAAAGGTCGTAAAATGACGATTGCCCGATACAGACAATACAGACAGACCGTATTACAACATATCGATCGTGGTTATTTACTGGCGATCGAAATTTACTCGTAACTCCGCGGCAAAGGCCGTGTGTTTTCAACACGGTGTTAAAATCATTTTTCGAAAATGCAAGTTTAACGACCATTTTGAAAAAAACTAAATTTGCCCCGTTTGCGTGTCGCGTCTCATGCATATCGTTTTTGCGCATTCGCATCCAGTATACATATCCACTTTACGTATTTACATTTTCTATTTGTTTATTTATATTGTTGCATTGTTTATTTACGTTGCGTAGCATGCATCGTGACACCTACATACATATCGTATGGCGCGATACAAAACTTATTAACTCGTTCGCTGCGGACCCACTGATGCGAGCTGACACGAGCTTTTAAATTATGCATATGATGCCTATTTGAACGTAAGAATTTGAATTACGAGAAATATTTCCACGTTTCACGCTCGAACGTGTCAAATTACGTAAAATAGACAAAAGAGAAAATATATATATATATATATATATATATATATATATATATAAATTATTCAAAGTAAAGATACAAAATTCCAAAAAAAAGAAAATCTTGATGTTAAAGTCAGTGCAGCATACGGTAAAGAGCACAACTGTATCAACGACACTGAGAGATTGTCGATAATTTAAAAAGAAAAGTCATATAATGGTTCAAAATTAATCAATAAAAAAAAAATTAATCACACAATGGGTAGGAAAGTGAGGATACTTTATCTTCTTATCGAAAACTGCAAAAATTCAAACGTGTGAAAAAATTTTTTTTCTAAACTCACCAACTAAATTCACCATTATTTCAAAGATTGAAGTCTTTACAACGACGTTAAATATCAGAGTTAAACAGCAAAAAATTCGAGAAATTCTGACATTGTGATTTAGAGTCCTCCAACTCTAATGGTTCAAGTTCAATGAAACGATGAAGAAAAAAATCGCGCAGCAAGTTTTAAGAGCTCGTTGCAAAGAAAAAGTTTGAATCTTCAAGACCGATGGTAGATTCGGTCGTGAAAAAAATTCTTCATTGCCTTTACGCGCGTTTCTCGTTCCTTCTCACCCGCTGTATAATGTAAAATCATCCTCGAACGAAACGAACTCGCGACCGTCGAAATAAAATCTTCGTACTTGAAAACGAGATCAAGAGACCTCTTCTACGAAATTACAGTCAGTTTCAGTTATCGACGTTCAATTAAATCGTCGCTGGTGCGATTTGTTGCTCTCCGTCACGAACCGGTGAAATATTCGTCGAAACGCACGGGACGAATCACGCGAAGAAGCTGGGCTGCCACGGTCGCTTCCTGAAACGACTTCATCGTCGAAAATTCAACCAGCCATCGTCACAGTCGACTTCACCGCTGCCACGAGGGAATTGTTTACCTCATCGGGGGGAGATCTTTATTAACTTTTTGCCTGGGACCCGATCCGGCCGGTTACGTACGCGCCGGGCCAACGATCGCTCGGCCCCGCGACGAAAACGCTCCGCTCCGAGACGACACTTTCTTGCCTACGGTCTTGCCTGCTTATCGCCGCTTAAATATCTGCCGCGTTTCTCGCGCCGAAACCTGTCCGCCCTGTTGGTATAACGGTGATCGGCCTCTTTTTCCCTCTCTCTCTCTCTCTCTCTCTCCGTGTTGCTCGCGATCGCGATAACCAGCCGCGTTTCTTCTTTTTTTCCCCTCTCTCTTTCTTTCGACGAGAACGACGAGTCGCGACCGTGGCTTCACGGTTGACAAATCGACAGTCGCGGATAAGTTTGAAAAGTCTCTGCGGGGAACGGGACTGATCGGTGTTCTCTGTTTCTTTCGTCCTTTGGGTTGGAAACGTCCGTGAAATAACACCAGGGGACGACGACGAGCCAGCTCGGCCAGAGGACGAAGACGACGGTGGAAAAGGCCGCGCCAGGAGAGAGGGGTTAGAGAGAACGACGAGTCTAGTCGCTTTTACCGAGCTCGAGCTCCAGCTCGAGTTTTTTGCTCGCGGCTGGCTGATTGGTGTTTTTGCTCGGAGCTCGAGAGAGATCCCGATCGAGTCAGCGCGGCTGAGGCTGGCGAGCCGAGAGGCTGCGCGGTGTCAGTCAATTACGCCTTAACAATAGGGTTACGTTTCAATTACATCGATCAGGAATTGGGTGGATCTGCCGCCGAGAAGTGTGGGGGGAAAGAGGGGGGGGGGACGCGCTGCTGTACGTATTGGCGTGAACGGAATATGGAAAGGGAGCCTCGTGAGAGAGTGCTTCTGGCCTGATTATCGCTATCCTCCTATCCTCGATCGGGCTTCCACGACGATCGTGTAACGTTGTAACGGTACAGCGAGAAGATTCCACTGCACAATTTTGCAAAACTTTTGTCCGGACGAGGCAAGTGGAACTTGTTGACGTAGAAACGATCGCAATACTGGCTAAAGACTGACCGTGGTTCAGCTTCCTCATGCTTATTTCCGATTTGTACCTTGCCTTTGGCCAAGGTACTTTAGACTCGTACCTGACTAATTTTTAACATTGACGTTATCATTGTGAGGGGAGAAAATGGCACTTTTCGATCGACTCACGGTCAAAACTGCAAACAAGAGAGAAATTTGTAAGTCAGCAACCGCGAAATGCGTGAATATACACAGTGTCGCTTTTCTTCCTTCCGATTCGCGCGCATTAGTCCGATTTCGTACAGCCCGCGTTTCACAGGAGGGGGGGGGGGCGGCGCCTCGATCGGTGAAGACTCGCGCGGCCTTCGATTAAAACCGTGAACGATCGAGCGTCTCTTAATTGATAGCCGCGTCGTGGAACGCAGAAAGGCGGCGGTGTTCTGGTCTCCTCTCCCGTTGAGGCAACAATACTTGGTGCAGCGAGTGGAAAAGAGGCAGCGAGAGAGCCGAGAGCGACTACCGCAAGACCAGCGTGCCCCGAGTGAGGGCTCGATCGATCGATCGAGAAAAAGAGAAAAGAAGAAGAAGAAGAAGAAAAAAGTGGCGTGGCATGACGTGCCGCGTTGCGTGGGCCCGGAGATAAGGCCCTCTGCCTTATGGTGCAACCCATAAGATCCACGAGAGTCGTCGAACCGGCAACGCCGAGAGACGCTGTGGTCCCGCGGTCTCTCAACTAAGGAGAAACAGAGAGAGAGAGAAAGAAAAAAAGAAGAAACGAGAAAAAAGAGCAGCTCGGCAACCGGGGGCGAGCAGGGAATCTGCCCCCTAGAATGTCCTTTGTCGCGGCCCCCTTCTCCGTCGACTGTGTCCACCCTCTCCTCAGCTCGGCGAGTCGAGGGCCCCGAGGCCCCGCGTTCTGAGTTCGGGGCCCTTCACGTGCGTGGAATGCACACGTCCTCCTCTGCCAACCGTCCCTCCTATTGACGGACCATTCTTTGTATCTTTTCCCTCGACCTTTGTCGCTTCCTTTTTTTTTTTTTTTATTCCCTTTTGTCTCGAATGGCACTCTACGGAAAGATTGCTCGCGATCGGTTATGCAATTGAGCGGCGAGGTCCAGTTCTGGCATTGGTCCAGATGTTTTGGAAAATAATCGTTCGACGACGCAGTTTAAGAGTCGTCGCCATTGCAAAGACGATTTCGACTTTCGTCGCTTGGTAAGGCTCTGGTTTGGATCCAGCCAAAACTCGGCCAAATCCGAGTGATCCGTCAGTCCGACGAAATTCCGATAATGATTCCAGTATTAAAATCCCCTGAACCGAAGTCCCGAGGAATGACGTATTACAGCTGTGAGTAATAATGCCATCGGTCGGGATACGTATGTACCTTGGATCGAAGAAATCCACTCTGAACCTACTTTCCCAACTGTCCTCCGCGTTCCCCTTCGTGTTCTCGGGAAATTCGGCCTTCGCCGGTCGGGCTCGTTATACGAGATCTTGGAATCTTGATCGCGTGTCCACTGCATCGGAAGCTCGGTGAAGAGGGATTATTGGGAAGCAAGAAGAGGGGAGGGGGGGTGGAGGGTGGAGGAGAAGGAAGAAAGGAGGCAGAGGGTGGATACCGGCATATACGAAAGCATCGTCCGAACTGTCGAATCGAATATCTGGGTAATGGCTTTCTGGGTCTCCCGCTGCCAGGAACACGGCCCCGGTCCACACACCGGCGTGCTTAAATTAAGGGTGGACCTTTCATTTTTTTAAAATATTAAATCATCGTGCTGGTGTCACAGCGGGGCTGCCAAGCGCCGAGGCCCGGCCTCTCCTCCACGAGGGAATTAAAATTCATTGGTCTCAGAAACCCATGTCACCGGTCGAGTGCCATCGTAAATACCTGCAGTCTCTCTCTCTCTCTCTCTCTCTCTTCCTCTCTTTGAGCGAGGTCACCGTAAAAATTATGCTTCCACGATTCACCAAGGCCAGGGGCCGATGATCTCCGCCATCGCCACCATGCCCACTGCGCGCTGCAACATGCGGTTGTGGTCAAGTTTTCGAAATAGAACCGTCTGCCACGTTTGCCCGAAGGAACGTCTTGGAAATCGAACGAAAATACTCGACGAAATATCTGAAGTAGAACTTTGACGGACTGTCTTCAAAGTCTTGAGAAGTCTGGATATATGGATCTCCCTCGAGTTCCATCGCGAACAACATTCGGAAAAATTCGAAACCTCGTGTCGGGATGTTTGATCGCACTTGTCGTCAGCGAAAAACACGCGGCGGTGGAATCGTATATACGTCGCGCCGCGTCGACTTAGCTCCGTTATCAACTCGATTATTCCCCCGCGCCACGACAAATTTACCTTCGTGTCCGTTGAAAATAGGCACGCACCGACGCTCGTTCACCTCCTCGCCACCTTCTCACCTATTCATATCCACTTACTTTTAATAAATCCCCGCGCGAGACACGCTCTGGCTGGCGCGGGCAGAGTCCGCGGGCATTTCCATGCAAACGATCCGTTCCGCCCCCGACGGTACTCATTACGCCGTACAATAAATCGAGATTAAGCGTATAATTGTAGGCTGGCCTACGAGCGCGAGAGGATAGGTCGTGGACGCGCAGGTGCGAACCACGATTTCCTGTTAATCTTATTCCATTGACTGTTCCTCCCCTCGTGAAACACGCTGGCAGCCACGCTCGAGCCTCTCCATACTTCCTCCCCTCTTTTAAATCGCACGGCAGATTCGTTAGAAGTCGTCGGGGCGCATTAGTCGCCCCTTTTAGCCCGTTTCCAGCGTGGTCGCATCGATACGATCTCGCAGGGCGAGCGACACGTCGAGAGAGAGAGAGAGAGAGAGAGAGAGAGATTAGGCGGAGGGCGCGCGCGACTGCTTTGCATTCGCCGCGTGAGATTTTCATCTGTGTTTTCTCGGAACGCGGGCCCAACCGCGAATAAATCGCGCATCGACGAGCCTGTTGAAAAACCCTTAAACAGCCAAGGAAACGGCGAGCCGATCGCGCCGCAGCTATCGGCGATCCTCTCCGCGTCCTTAGCCAGTGAAATTGGAAATCGGCCTTCGATCGGGCCGAAATTTCAGTCGAAAAGTCAGAGTGTTATCGCGGTTTATTGAGTAACGTAGAAACGTCTATGAAAGTATTCGAAGAGTCGCAGATATGTTTTGTTGGATTCCGTGTAATGGAGTCGACATGCTTATAATTTAGAAGAGTTTATTCCCTTACCGTCCAGGTCGTGTATGAAATAGAATAATGTGGAATGATTTACAATGTTCAATGCTCTTGAATATGATGTAGAATGATTTAGAATGTTTCATGCTATCGAATGTCTCTAAAGCATGTCCTTATATGTGTTTGGTTATCATCGTCAAGTGGAAGGGGAAGGCCAACTATTGGATCTTGATCTTATGACTAACTATTCACAGTCCACTCTTACGTGGACTGTTGCTAGCTCATTGTCAGTATTTGCATAGATTCAATATTGTCATCGGGTTGGTCATCCAACACTTTTGTAAATACATGTATCGTGCGTGTTATGCACTGATAACAATTAACGAAGAATTTTAAATGAAATTTTTAAACTGGTCGTACGTTTAGTGTTAAAAAACATTCGACCTGTAAAACAGTTTGCCATATCGAGCACGGTTAACAAAATGTCTGGCGCACGATACGTTAACTCTCTATAATACCACGTGATTTATTATTGGAAGCTTCGCAGCTCCGTGTCAATGTTTTTTCAATCTCATTTCATCCTCGTTATACTACCTTATTATTCTGTGTTGTGCCAATATTGTGCCAATATTAAACAGCCCATCCATCTCAATTACGCGCTTTCAATTCTCAAAAAAAGTCTAAATCGAAAAATTCCACCTTTCAGAATTCATTGGCACTGAACATTCAAGTAGGAGTCGTCGACAGTCGAAATTTACTTGTGCCTGCGAGATTAGTTTCGTCCAAAGTAATCCAAGATCACTTGAGATCACGCGTCTGCGCGAACTCCACATCGTAAATTAAATTCGAATTAGGCTGCAGTGCAAGTCCAAGCCGTGGAACGAACTCGTGGATTTCGATCGGTGGTATTTTCGGCTTAAGGTCGAGTCGCGGGCTGCTGGGTCACGAGAGAAGGGTTGAGAATGAAGAATTTCCACCGATGACGATGGTCATCCTTCCGCCTCAGCGAACAATGTCAAACATCCTTCGAAATCAGTGCTGAAGAGACGTTTGTCGAGTTGACGAATCAGTATTCTCGCCGAGTAGAAAGTCTCTCTCTCTCAACTCTCCGCGGAGAGGGTTAATCGTTTTTAAAATTTTCGACGCGTGAAAGAAGAGAAAGGGAGAAGGGGCAGGATGACCCGGGGCTCTCTCAAAAGAGCGTATCTCGCGCAAGAGGAGAACAGAGAGCCCGGGTACCTGTTGACAGACATTTGCATCTGAATGGAGCGTGCTGTTCCGCTAAACGACTCGCCTAATCTCCCCGAGATTATTTTCTCGAGGACACGAGTTTCCTGCCCATTACCACCTCTTACGCCGCGTTATTATCGCGGCTCGCTCGTTTCTTTCCTTTTTTCCCTCCCCCTTCTTGTCCCTCGCGTTTCTCCGCCCGTGGTTAATCCCACGAAATCGAACGTCCCGCCAACCGACAAGTGGAATTCCGAGCCGCGTGTCTTCGTGGTTGACACTCGACATTAGTCAAAGGGAATACATTATGCCGCGTTCATCTCTCGAGATCGAGGACTCTTTTTTTCTTTTTCTTTTTGTTTTTTTTTTTTTTCGTTTTATCGCGAGATATTCGACAGAGCAAAGCGCTGTTATTGGAGTTGACGTAGATCTAAAATCTTGAAGAGAGAGATCGAGACTTTGTGACGAAAGAGTAAGAAATTGGACGGAATGTAAAATATCTCCGTACGGTATCGTTAGCGTAAATATTAAGTAATAACGCGACTGATATTCATACACTGTATGCCACATTCGAAACAAAAGTCGAAACAAAATTTCAGTTGTTTGCAGCTTATATAATGTGCTTCACGTGGAATGTTTGATCGAATTTTCCGCCATATTCTGTGCGTGGGATCAACAAAATTTATCTTGCGATCAACAGCTAGATAATTGTGTATGTCCCCCTTTTTCGCTATAATTTTATATTCTACTAAAGCTGTCAGCACAGACATTTAAAACTGATCCACGCCTACATTGGCGATTTTAATTGGTATTAGGGATAGTCACGAGCCATGTCGTTTTCTTCGAATTTAATAAAACATTGCCATCTAGTGGCAATAATTTTAACTTATTATAACATAACCTATATTCAACTTTATGCACATAACCTGTATTGGTTAAATATATTGACATTTGGCGTGCTTATTGTTAATTTGTATTATATATATAAAGCTGCATTAACTCTTAAATAAAATAAAGTTTTGTACAGTATCAAAAAACGACGTTACTTACGCAAACATATTCCAATTGTTAGAGATACAATATGGGATGACAAAAATATTTCTACGAATATCTCTACGAAATTAAAGCCGAATGGCATTACACGTCAAGGTCATTAAATGTTTCAAGATCATCGAAACCAAAGTCGTTCGCTTCGTAATTACCGAAAATGATCCGCACTTTAAATTTCGAGAGAAACTGATCTCGATAGTTTCATAAATTTCTCTCGGATTCCTCCCAAAGTTCTAAGATCTTATCTCCTTCGTTTCACCGCGCCGCGAGAGCCCGAAAGCCACAGATATCGAAATACTAATGCCAACAACCAGCACACGGTCACGCATTACGCATTCCACGGTCAATCAGCCCTTCCCGATCAGCCCGGTGCCCCGTTCACCGGACGCTCATAACCAGCTACGAACGATTTATCGTCCACTCCTGCCTTTGCAAAAATCCCCCGGACAAAATCCCCGCGAGCAAAAAGTCAATTACACACGGCAAGCCTGCAACGATCCGTGGAAAAAAATCGGCAAACTGGCGCCTACGCTGCTTTCTCTCTCTCTCTCTCTCTTTTTCGAGGATCCTCTCGTGTACAAGCCTCCCGACGTACGCGCGTGTACACGCAGAAGCGAGTTGCAAGCGCTCGCAGAGTCGAGATATACACACCTGGGCCACGGTGGGTTGTCGGTGGCGTATCTTCGCGCATTGACATGATGGACGACCGACGTGAAATTAACAATCTTATCCGGTCATTAATCCCAGCGTGCGCGCATAATGCACGGACCACGCGGGCCACCCTATCAATTAAATTACCTTTATCTAACGTTCTTTCGGGTCTCGGCTCGTGCACCAAGCTTGTTGTTACGCCACGGTTTTGCAGCAAGAGTTCAAGGCAAGCGGTGTGTGTTGCCAAGAGGGGAAACAGTCGTTAATTTTTGACGCAGATAAATACAAACTGGGTCGTGCCGAGCTGGATCCGTGGCCCTGCCGTCTGAGAAATGAAACCGACCTACAATCGTGCTGAAATCGTGTCTCGCGTCTCGGGCTGGGCGAGTTCGCCGATTTATCCGCCCGTTTAATTAACCTCGCGTGTAACGATCCAGCGATCTATCAGCCTTTTCTCTTTGTTAATGGTTTCGGCATTTGATCGATGCTCGTTGCAAATGGTCGTTTCTCGATTTTGGAAAATCGGCACGAAACTCTTTGACGAAACTCTTGAAGATTCGCGACGTTCGCTGCGTTTGTTCAACGCTGGGCCAGCGTGGTCGAAATGACTAATTTGTAATTTCTCGTATCTTTGCTACAATGTGTTTTTTTTAGGAAATCGAGTGATTTTAAATGTAACGAATAAACGCTCGTGCTTCGTATTGTATTACAGACTTTGTATTTCTTTGTTGTATCGTAATAAATTTATAATTTCGCAACAGTGTATTTTTAGAAACTCGAACGATCTTTGTAAAATATATAAATCTTTTATAATCTTTTTTATTTTATGGTAAATTTTTTCCTTGTACCTGAGCTTCTTTGCTGGAGAATTTACACGCAAGCGTAATTCCCAGCGTATTAATTGATATTAATTCTGATATCAAATTTAACGAGTGCGATATTAGTATCATCGTGGCCAATGAACTGAATAATAAAATCGGCAATTACGATTAATATCTTGAAACAGTTAATAGCTGTGATTATAGTATCGATAGATTATTCGCGATTGAATGTGCCGGTGATTAACAAAGAGAAAAAAAGAGAGAAAAAGGGAGAGAGAAAAAGCAACTCGCGAACCGCGCGAGACCGCAAATATTTTTATCCTGATTTACGGAAATCAAGTTTTCGCGCGAGCTATTATCAGCCGAATGAAGTTGAAACTCGGCCGGTCCAGCGTTCGGAGTAATTTATTGGACAATTTCATCCGCGGTATCGTTCTATCGTTGGAGAGCAACACGTGCTGTTGCCCACGGTGTCATTAACAGTTTTTCAATTGCGATGCTCGCGCGGATCATACCCGGGGAAAAAGTGTTTATAACACCTTTGAAAATCAACGTTCGAAAAAGTTTCAAGTTGTATTTCTCGCACGCTTTTTATTTTCATGCGACTGAAAACTGTTGTAAATACTCTGACTGTACATTTTCCCCTTTGTAAGGACTAAAGAGAGCGGCAACCTCGTGAGAAATCTTTTATTTTCTTTTTTTTTTTTTCTTTAACACACAGTGTCTTTTAGAGAATCTTTTATTTTTTGAAATGTAGAAATTTTACTCCAAATTATATCTAATAGACTCGTACAGATTGTTTCTTTCGATTTATTAACGAACAATGTATAATTTTTTATGTTTTACGTAAATTGCATTAACTTTCCACGGTACTTGATAATGTCATTTTCCCCAAACGAAATGTTACTCGAAGTGTATTTCTACGTCGTCGAATCAAATCTTTCGCCGCTATTTCGTCTTTAAAAAAGAAACGCATATGCCGTTCGACAAATGACAAAAAAAAAAAAAGAAATACACTTCGAGACGTAATTCGGAAGAGAATGAGGTCATATGTAATTCAGTGGCACGAAACATTGCGCACGCATGATTCATTAATAAGACGAAAGGAACTTTCGGAGCAAACCTAACATAATACGTAACGATCCAACGAAGCGACACACCTCCAGCCAAGAAACAGAATGCAGAAAATAATTGAAAACGTTTCAGTTTCTTTTCCACCAAAAGAGTAAAATAGGCCCACGCGTCGAATACAGTATAATCTAAATAAAAATAAAAAAAAAAAAAAAAAAAAAAACAAATCACGGGCTCCGAACGACGAGAGACGCCCGTTTCACGGGGAATCAGTGGGATACAAAAGGGCGTACGGGCCGACAATAAGATAATAGGAAATTCTTCAAAAGCCGTCTCTTATTATGTTTCACATCTCGGCTTGTCTCCGCGAACGGCGTTCCTCGAACGGGATCCAGGTCCGAGATGGAGAACAAAGCGGAACAGAGGAGAGGAGACGAAGGAGAAAAAGGAACGGGAGACGCGCGAGAGCGAGCGGATTGGACGAGCGAGAGGGAAACGTGCGGGTCAGCTATATAGAGAGAGAAGAGAGAGAGAGAGAGAGGGAGAGAGAGAGGGAGGGAGGGAAGAGAACAATTAAAACACATTTATACGCCGGCCAATTCGTGATCACCATTCTCGTCGGCGCTGGGCCCTGAATAGGTCCCTGGATGACGTATTAACTCATATTTGTCTCC
Organism: Tetragonisca angustula; assembly: GCA_036937485.2. Classification (NCBI taxonomy): domain Eukaryota; kingdom Metazoa; phylum Arthropoda; class Insecta; order Hymenoptera; family Apidae; genus Tetragonisca; species Tetragonisca angustula. Next base: position 246,877 of record JAWNGG020000008.1, on the reverse strand, counting down.
TGACAATACCCGGCTAAACTCTCTGCCCAGGTGTCCGACGTTTTACACTCTTCCATCTCTCTGGAGGACGTACGGACAACCGAGCGTGCATGCTCGGAATTATAATGGGATAGACCATAACAGGACGGGAGACCAAGGGGCACGAAACAAGCCGGGAGAGTCCCAGAGGTAACAGGATTTCGTGAAAGGAAAAATTTCATTTGACCGGCTCGGAAAGGGACGAGAGAGAGAGAGAGAAGGATCACCAAGGCCGCGTTAGGTACTCGTAAATAGTCCGTTCCACGGTGTGATAATAGTGTCCCGAGTTAGGATGTCGATCGAACACACGTGAAAAGTTAAACGCGCGAGACGAGTTTGGCCGGGCGAGAGGAGTCCTTGGAGAGGTTTCGCGATCTCTTTCGGACAATTTCGCGGAATTTTTGGAGTTGATTCGAGATGATACAGTCGGTCTCGTCTTTCGTCAACCAGGTAACACACTTTCGAGCATTTGACGCGTTTATTTATTTCACACGTGACGTTATGTCCTAGGGCACGTCTCGCTTTTATAGGAGACGTGATAAATAAAACAAGAGAGAGAGAGAGAGAGAGAAAAGAAGAGAGAAAAAAAGATGCGAAAAGGAGTTAGAACGAGGGAGAGGAGAAGGTGATCGATAAGGGGCGAAGAGACGAGGATCGCCGGCCCTGTCGGTACAGTTCCACATTCCACGTTCACGACGGGTGGCCCGTTCTTCGAGTATCGCTGTCTTCCTCCGCTTCGCATTAGAGGCACGACAGTTCCGTTGTGTGTTTTTGTGATTGATCACGTGATCTCGTCATTCGATATAATAAGATTCGCTTTAATCTGGCCGGAGATGGAACGACGCCGCCGCCGTCGCGCCGCGCCGCGCCGCAGATTACCGCATGCCAAGATAAAAACTGTTTAAGCGCCGTTGCTCCTGCTCCGTTTCGCATATTATTTCTTTGATGTAACAACGTAACGTTTCTCCTACCGCTTCAGTCGTCTGATGCAACTCGTGTATTTTGCTTCGTGTAAGTTAGAATTAGGATCCAATTCTGTCAGACACCGAAAACTCGAAAAACAAATTCGTGTAACGAACGTACGGGTAACGTGTCCGAATTTCGCGCTACGTGTCCAATTTCACTTGTCGATTTGTCTCTGTTATCATATTATTGTTGCTGCGGTGATAATTGCAATTTGTAATAGAAGTTTATTTTTGTAAAAGATAAGTGTGCGTCTTGTATGACGCGTTGTTATGTGGAGTGCACTGTAATATTCTGTAATATTTGAAAGACACATTTCAGCATCTAAGCTGAGTGATTGTTTTTTCGCTCAGTGTATAGTATATTCTAAAGTGCAGCTTCCGTTCTGTCATCCATCAATTAAATGCGACAATTATATTACAAAAATGGTTTTCTTTGCCACTGTAAATGCCATGAAAGCTGACTTATTTAAACGCTTTTCGGATGGATATAAATTCTGAGAATAGTACGAATGCGACGAGTTGTGCTGCATCTACTAATAAAAACATTTGTACGTGATTTTAAAATTCTTAATTCAAACATTGTTAATTATAAATATATATATATATATATATATATATATATATATATATATATATATTTTGATCAATAAAATATCTTTTAGATACATAAAGAGAGCGAATAATACGACGTTTCTTCAACATTTTCTCACTGGAACTTGGGGAATACCCTGATATCTAATAACCTAAAAATTATCTATCCTTTTACGTATTAATTTCTTTCTTTGCCTCTACGAACTTTAACGAAACATTGATTGAAGATCCAGTTGCACCAATGTTTTTCCGGCTGATTCAGTTTCGAGCAACTGTTAAAAATGTCCTTAGGGGGGACGTTTCACTTTAATTTCTTCGATACCGAGATACTTTCTGTTCTCCACCCTCGGTCAGACTGCACACCACGTTGCGCAAACGCTGCCGAACGTCGCTGTGAACGATTACACGCGAGCAGGGAAACGAAAATGTCAGACTCGTCGCCGAGAGAAAGAGAGAGAGAGAGAGAATTCTGGACGATCGTGTGGTTAAGATTCATTAAAATCGCAAACACGCTCGAGTCCCTCGAATATTCTACCCCGGCAGTCGGGGGATGGAACGGCGTAAAAAAAGAGAAAGAAAGAAACAGAGAAAAAGAGAGAAGTGGAGAAGAAACGAAGGCAGAGAAACGGACGTGGGTGTAAAGGAAAATTCGTAGAGCCAACGTGGTGTGTTTTTTCCGATGGGAGGGGGGGGGCGGTGGGGGTTGGCCGGCGCGGCTTAATTAGCCGCACATCCTCCGGGCCGGAGCGAAGAGGAGGCGTTACATCATGAAATGTTTCGAAGCCAGCGCTGATTACGCCGGCCGGCCGTTTACACGGCGCGAAAACTTCGGAATTATTCTCGATTATTCAAATTCGCAACCCTTGCCGCCGCCAGGGCCGATTCAAATTTATGCAAAAATCTAGCAACGCGAACCACCGTTCTTATTAATATGGATCAATTTGACGTACTACCGCGTGTCTGTCCGTGCCCACTTCCTTCGTTATTTTTCTCGCCGCGTTCCCTAAAATTGGACCACACGCTCTCGCCCCTCTGCCCGGATCCCCGAATCCTTCGAACGTCGATCCGACATCTCTAACAATAAGATCGCGATGACAGAGAATGTTTGCTCGCGCAAAGATAAGTACAAAGTGTAGAATAACAGGTTCTCGTTGATTAGAATATCTATATTTCAACAGAATGGAACGCAAGACAGGTGAATGCTTCTCAATTTTCACTCCGTTATCGAAGCGTCGTTTCACACAGTCAGCAGCTGTAGAAATCGAGAATCATCGCTCCAGCATTATTGTCCAGATCGTCGAATAAATTCGTGTTTAATTGTCCGTGCGTCCCTTTTCAGCTGCGAACTTCGACGCGAATTTCGACGAATCCTGCATAGAATACGTGCGTAGAAAAATCGAAACTGACGGTTGGTTGAGATCGAAGGCACAGAAACCGGCGGAGAAAGTTATATTGGGAATGGGTGGTAGCTGACCCGGGAGGTTATCCTTTTTTACTCCGTGTTAATTCTTTGCGTTGGAATTTAATTAGCGGTGCCGGGTCGAGCGTGCTTATTCAACTCGCCGCTATTTAAATCTCCTTCCTCGCTGTATCGCGTGGAAGACGTTTAAATTTGATTTTCCTCGGAAACCATTTAAACTATGGCGTAATAAAACCGAGCGTATCTTGTTGGCCGGCACCGTGTAATTATTGTATTTATACGTATCATTTTTTCGCCGCGATGTTGCCAGATGCCCCATCCATCTCACGCGAAACCATCTTGTCAACAAAATTTTTGCGTTTTGTCTCTTTCCAGTCTTCTTTTTTTGTTTCAAGCATCGCAACACTTCGAATAACAGACGAGGGAATACGATACAATTTTTTGGTTTATTAAATTGAAACTTCAGTTAATCCCGGAATGATGAAGCAAGTAAATTAGCTCAATTAGCAAATTGTGTGACGAGTATAACAATTTGGATAATTGAAGATTCCGCTGCAGAGTAAGATTTTTGCGTTTGTGAAAGTAACGTCGTTCTCAAGTCGCTCGCCTCGGGAAGAAAAATTCTAAGTTGGTGAAATCTAGAAAATTTCTGCTCCGCTATGTACGTGTAATTTCATTACCCGGGCGGGCAGGGGCGGGAAGAATTGAGTTACCTCGATAGATAATAACAAGACGTTCTAAGAAGGGACGTTCGGAGAAGAATACTTCAAACTTACTTAGTTTTAGCGAAATACAAAAACGACTTGCTCCGGTACGCCGCGGCATTGTGCCGGAGGAAGTTGCGGGTTACCGATTAATCGCGACATCGTCTGCAGCTTCGCCCCCCCCCCCCACCCCCATTAAATAACATTAAGAGGATCCTAGGTACCGCGAAGGGGAGGGGAAGGGCAAAGGCTTCGTATCATAAGTCGGGGAAATTTAAATTCGATCGCGATGCGGCTTGTTACGTGCGCATTATTCTGTAATTCCACTTTTCGCGAGTTAACCATCGAACTTAGCTGCCGTAAGAAAGTTCCCGCAAATGAGCGAGTTGAGCTCCCATCTTCCCGAGGGCTTCTTTTTCCTATTTTTTCCACGTTCGATAGATCATTTCCACTCACTGTTGCCCTCTGTCTCTCGTTTCAGAAATCAACATCAGCATGCACGTACAGTGAAAGCCAGGGGTTGAGTCTTCTCAACACGACGATCCTTCGGAACTCGAGAGTGAGTTATACAATTCTTACGTTCACACGCTGTTTAAGTTTGAAACTTACTACGATACTTGGTGATTTCAATTTCTCAAGCTCTGAGAGATTTAACCATTCGCGCTGGCAACTGATTGTGGACCATAACGAGCGACCAAACCGTACATGTTACAGTGATTCGTCGCTTTCTTTTTGAACTCGTCGGTATGATACCGCTGGATAGAAATCATTGAGATGTAATAAAATTTATTATTCGTTTTCTGTCTATTTTGTTTTACTTAAATATACTTGAAAACTGAGAAAATATTACAATTTTGGGACAAAAAATTCTCGACGTGCGTGGCAAGTCATTCCAGCGCAAGAGATTAACTCCTTGCGCTGGCAACAGACTGCGGACCATGACGAGCGACCAAACCGTATACAATAATTCGTCGCTTTCTTTTCGAACTCGTCGGTATAATATCGCCTGGACAGAAATTATTGAGAAGTAATAAATTTATTATTTCTTTTGCCTATTTCTTTTGTTTTACTGAAACATACTTAAAACTGAGAAAATATTACAATTTTGGGACAAAAAATTGTCGACGTGCGTGGCAAGTCATTTCAGCGCAAGAGGTTGATATTCGAGAAATCTCTGCGATACGAAGTCGAAACTAAAATTACTCGAACGTGAGTGTTCTCTTCAAATTCGAACAACTTTTCAACAAGAATTTTAGATTTGCTCGAAAATTTCTTGAAAACGTTGTAATTCGATCGGAAAAAAATTTTCTCTTCCCCGAAAGGAAATCGTTGTTTCGATCGAAACAAAGACTGTGATTCCTCGCGCCGGGAGGCAGGAACATTGAAACGTTTCACACTTGCCTGGTTAAAATTCCGCGCTAAATCGAGCCGTGCTCGAGGAAACGGGGAGAAGGGGGGGGGGAGCACGCGGAACAAAGGGAGAAATAAAGAAAGCTGGCTGACTGAATACATTTGTCCGGCGAACGACGTTCGACGAGACTGTCTGCCGGTCGACTCGGTAAGAAACAATCGCGACGTTCGATGAATAGAATCAGGGGAAACAAGGTGGCCCGGGGAAAAAGAAATATTTGGCGACCGCGTCACGCGTCCTCAGAGATTGCGCGCGCGCGCGCGCACGACCGAGTAAAAGTCGTGGGCGACGGGAATATCGCGGCCGTACCACCGCCGAATTTCGTATTCCCGGATGGTAGGCTAGTCAGCTTCTGACAATACTGCCGTTGAGTGACGTCGATGTATGTACACCTAACTGTGCCATACGAAATGCCCGCCTGACCCTGTTGTAGCAATGTCTCTGAGCCTGGCGAAAGAAGCGACCTGCCAAAAGACGAACCAACGAAACTATTGCGCACTATTTGGTCGCTCATCGATTGTTAGATTGAGATCTGTCGCACATCCGTGACAACCAAAAGTGTAACAGTCGATTAAATACCGTTAATACTTAGTTTAATATCTAGTACCTAACCTAAATCTAACTTAGATGGTAGCAGTGTCTCTGAGCCTGACGAGAGCGAGCTGCCAAAACTGAGAAGCCAACGAAACTTTTGCCTTCTTATTGACCGTTTAGATTGAAATCTGTTGCACATCTGTGACAACCGGAATCGTGTGTTCGTCGATTAAATCCTGTTAATATCTAGTTTAATACCTAATAGCCTAAACCTAACATAAGTGGTAACAATGTCTCTGAGTTTGACGAAAGAAGCGAGCTGCCAAAACTTTAGCCTTCTCATTGGCCGCTAAGATTGAAATCTGTCACACGTGAGAGTCAGAAGTGTATTCGTCGATTAAATCCCATTAATTTAATATCTAACCCAAGTGATCAATCAGCTTAATTTCGTTATGAACATGTCAGGTTTGATTACTGTCAAGAAATTGGACATTGTGTTTCTTTTTTTTTTTTTTTTTTTTTTTTTTTAGTTTGTAGAGTTGTTTCATAGCTATAGGGTTGTTGTCAGTGTTGAGATGCGATTCCCTGTAATCAGTGGTCTCGAAGTGATTCTTAACTTGACGACGTATGTATATTCTTGTTTCCCTTGAGGCGATTTTGGAACGCTGATTCTCCATTCTGTTGTCGTGTATAAATTCATCTGACGCTCGTAGAAAATCCGTCGTTTTGAGAGAATAAGAACGTCCGAAGATCAAAGAACAACACACTCGTAAGAATCTATCGTTTCCGATTGCTTCGAGGTGTATTCGCGAGAATGACGGTTCATCATCCGTTGCAACTGTAGCCTAAGACAAATGGAGGAGGGGTTGGAAAAAAAAGAAATAAAAAAATAAAAAAAACTAACGTAGCTGGGACGAGAGTTGGCATCAAAAATTCGCGTGGAAGACAATGCGAGTTGATTTGGAAAGGCGCGTATCGATAGGCCACGGGGGGTTCGGTCAGCGGAACGTTGCGGCTCTCTGTGTTCGCAGCTAAAAAAAGAGAGAAAGAAAGAAAGAGAGAGAGAGAGAGAGAGAGAGAGAGAAAAGAACGAACGGTCGAGGCATTTTGTTTCCGATCGTTGCACGAATGAGCCGGCAAATTGGAGTCGAATTTAGCCGGCTTTTGCGAGCCGTTTAAACCTTTCGCTATGCCGCGGCGCGCTCGTAGAGTTTGCTGCACGCAAATGAAGAATTGTCAGCCAAATACGGTTCGAGAGTGGTAAGGGGCGGCGGCAGGGGATGAATGGGACGTAATGCCGGGTCTACCCTGATTGTTGCCCTCTTCTCTCCCTTCCTCGACCTCTCGAACCCATCGGAATTTCCACTACGAATTTCCGTCGGTGCCTGCGACGTCACTTCCGTCCCAGGGACAAGCAGAATCGTCTAGCTGTGGCTCCATGTCGCGTTTCACCTATCCGTTGCCCCCGTTCCGTCCGATTTTCCTCCCTGCCACGTTGCCTCGAGCCGCTCGGCCATTCCTACCCGGTCGCTAAAATCAACTTTCTAATAATCGGCGGATTAAAATCGGCGGATGAACATCGACCGCCTGGACGTTTCGACGATTACGAACGAGGGGGACGTTTCTTCCGAAAACGATTTCCCGTGACGGTTTCCTTTCTTTCTTTTTTCTCGAATTGGCGAACGCTGTTTATTCGATTACGAATAAGGCGAGAGACGAGGCGCGGCGATCGGTAGGTCGTCGGGACCCAATGTGATTCCCATGGAATATCGCCCCGTGTCTTTCACAGTCCGGTGAGTCTTGACAATCGGGCCCGCTCTGATCGGCATTGAAAAGGGAACGCGGTGAATTTGAGGCAAACGATCGCTGACAACCGGTGGCCAGACCGGCGCGCTGCGTGAATTCCTTCCGAGGCTAAAAACCTCGGAAAACGTCGAATAACGCTCTTAAAGACCGTGACAGGCTTTCTTCGGGCGATGAAACGTGCTCTGCACCAGGTGTGCCGCTTCTCTCCCTCCGGAGAGACTCGATCTGCCCCCAACCCCTGGAAAACTATCGCACGATGATGAATAACGTCCGCGTAGCTTCGGCCCTCGATCCGTCCTGCTAATCCCGACAAGTATGCCTTCATTATCGAACGTTACAACGTCGTTTGTCGACGTCCCATCGTGGATTGAGGTTGCTCGAACGCAAACGGGGCAGTGTTCCTTTCCCCTGGAACGGTGTTACGCGGTTAATAAGCCGCTGTTGAAGTGCCAATGATTCCAAACGAAACAAGCTTCGATGATCTCGCGAAACAGAACGATCTCCTTCGTACATATTTGCAAATACGGTATCATCGAGAGACAAACCCTTTCGATAAAGCTCTTCGATAAAAAGCATTTTCGAAAGGGAGCTGGTCGCGAGCGTGGCTGACGACTTTGAAATTAGCCGACATTAGCAAGCGCGTTGAACGATCGTGAAACGTGAAAATGGCGCGGTGAAAAGCAACGAGGTTACAAAGAGGGGCGGCGGAACACCGTCTGGGCCATTCGGCGGCGAAGGGCCAGACCGAAACGCGCGGGAAAACAATGCGGCGACACCGCGTAATGCGATATCGCGAATGGTTACGTGTATCATTATCCTCTGGCCGTTATCGAGCACTTGCGGCAACAATAGAAAGAACGATTTCGCGCCGTGATGCTCCCGTATGTGTATGTGTGTGTGTGTGTCTGTCGATCCACGCGCGCCGTCTGACGCGTATTATCGTTAGGTCGATCGTAAAAAAGGGGTTGCAACACCGAGGGACGGGCGAAAATTGGGGTAATTCGCGAGGTAAGCGTAGACCGGAGACTCGCGTGTTCCACGCGTTTGAAAAACGATCGCTAGACGCGGGTGTCGATAATTTTTCCTGATGGTGTTTTTTAATCCGTGACGGTCGTTTTTGAACTTCGGATCGGAATTGTGAAGAAGGAGGCGAGGATGGGAATTGTGAAAATTAGAAGTCGAAAGCAGGATATCTGGTATAAAATCTCGCGTTGGAATTTGTTTAAATGTGACACATACAAATGTGAAATAAATACAAATACGTTTTATATAAATGAACGTAAAATAAATAAACGTAAATACGTGTAAGTGTAAATATAATTCTCTACTAGAGTTTCTCTGCGAGTTTGTCCCGCGACGGAACATTTGGATTTTCATTTATGGGTTACGTAATTTTCGTAATTAAAGTGTGAATTTTGGAAGGCAATTCCTGCAAAGATAATTGTTTCCTTTGCAATTATTATTTCCCAGTGTTCACAAATCGTCTCTCAATTACCTCGCGCGTGGCAAATGTTGCGAGAGGACTCGAAAACTCGTGTGTTTCCTTTCTTCTTTTTTTTTTTTTTTTTTTTTTTGCTTTCGTTTGTTTTATCCGCGACACCCTCGAAGCGTCGCGCCCCACGAGGGTGTTTCGTTTCGTGCTTTACGCCGGCACTACTCTTTATTATCGTTATCGTCATCATCGCGGCGCAGTTTTAACGTCCAAGCCCGACGTGCACGTTGTTGCGTTGCTTTTTCATACTCGTCTCGTAGTCGTTGTTATCTCGGCAACTTTCGACACGATTGCGCGTCGAATCCCAAATACGACCCTTCGGTAGTCAAATTTTTTGCACGATGATAGCAATCGTTCGATACTTCGTACGAGAACGTACGAATTACAAACTGTCAGAAATATGACAGAAACGTTGACAACTGTTGTGATAATTACGAAGAAAGCACACACACACACACATATATATATATATATATGGGTATAGAGAGTTCATAAACCAATTAGTGTACAGGCAGTGTTTCATTAAAAATGACCTGTGTCGTGCAAACATAATTTCATCGTCAAAGCACGGCGCAGTTTAGTCATAATATAATCATTAACTTAGTCGTTATAATATAACGACCGAACTGTTCCGTGCGTCGAAGGTTTTCACAACGAGGGGGTATTTGCGCGACATATGTCATCTTTAATGAAAGACTCACTTACACTGATTGGCTTCCGAACCCTCCGTATAATAATAATAGGGCGCCTTGTCGACCGGGACTTATTATGAATGTGAACGCTTGCCCTAATGGGACTTGAATTTTTAAATAAGCGCGAGAAACGCCCTGACTATCGTAGAAAAATTCACGTAAACAAACACATAGACAAATTCAATAACAGCAAACAGCATGAACTACACGGTGAAAAATTGTCGATGATTTTCATACATGTAGATGTGAGAGAGGATCTCGTCGTAAAGCGTGAAGCCTCTGCTTTAACAGTCGCGTTCGACATCTCGGAGATGATTTTAATTCAAAAGCTAAAAATTCGAACCTATGTAAAGACGTTGGAAAATTTTTTCCGCTACGATCTCGAAGATTGCAACTTTCCCTTTGCTCAACTACTTCTCGAAACTTACAGCGTGATTTTATCGAACTTTAAATATTGGTGTCAGATGACGGAAGTGCTAAGATTTCATTGTCGTGCAATTACATTTTATGTAATCGCCGTGAAGGAGAGACGTTCGAACTTCGAACTGACGGTAGATCTAGTTGCGAAGAAAAGAAATCTTCCATCGTCGCGCGATCTTTCTTTACCAAGTTACATACATCAGTTTGAATCCGACAATTTTTCATCGGCGCAAAGATCAAAAAAATCAGACGCGGAGGATTCGCAATGCCAAGGATAATATTCACTCGGCGAGTATCGACTCCGTTCCGTTGTCTTCCGTTTTTTTTTGGAAAATGAAAAGAAAATGAAACAGGTGGGGGGGGGGCTGGAAAAATTCAATTTCCAAGCGACTTACGGTTCGATCCGACCGAAGGTCCAATTAGAGGCGAGACTATCGCGTGTGAACGTAGTCTAAAGCCGCACGTGCACGACCTATCGACAGGGGTGGCAAGGTGGTGAGGGGGTGGGGAGGAGGGAAGAGGGCGGGGGTGTACTTCAGTATCGCCGTTGGGACTTCACAAAACAGATTTAGCAGGTGAGGTTGGGAGCAACAGCGGGGGCCCCGTAAAGAAAGCGTTTAATTAACCCTTTGATCTCGAAAACAGCGTGGCAGCCGCGCACTTAGCTAACGGGCTACATTGATACCGAACTTCGTTAAGCACTTTAACCTTTACGAGGTTCATTTTCGAATTAATCCGCCCTGTCGATTCTCCCGGGTTCGTTCCGTAGCTCTCTCTCTCTCTCTCTCTCTCTCTCTCTCTCTCTCTCTCTTTCTCGTCGGAAAATACGATTCGCCTGCCGTGTCTTTCGTATTTCGCGCGGATCGCCCCCCGCGACCACTGAATTCCAGCGATTTCCTCCGAAAATCCTTTGTACCTCCTTTTTTTCTGCCGATCGAGTCTCGCGACTGACGGCGAATCGTAGAATAAACGTCGCAACGTTTGGTAGAATCAGCTGAGATTACGCAATTACGAGTGTTTTTCTCAAGATGTTGGACCTTTGTCCATTTTAACACGCGTGTCGTTAGTAGACAGGATTGAAATTCAACTACGTCGGAGGAACTAATTGGGAGACAAATTCCATTCGAACGAGCTTTTTCGGATAATCAGCATGGAAGAATCAAAGCTGTGATCAAATTAAACAGTTTTCAAATACGGATGTTTATTACGTGAAAGGGAACACGTCTGAAAGTTTTCCGAGCTTTCTCTTGAATTTCTATTTTCAAGCTTCTACAGATGAAAATTCCTCTTGTTGTCCAAGTGTTATTTTGAAATTCTAATAATATCGATTCACCACCTTTAGCGTAGCTAATTGCACATTTTCTAACATTCTTCAATCTTCAATAATGTTTAATTCGGCACCGTTCTTTCTCGTTTGATAGTATTTTCATGAAAGCAGTTCACTTTAAACGAAAGACAGTTCGCTTCCAAGATGAAAACATTGTGTCGCGTAATCGAAGCTCGAACGATCGATGTTTCGGAGAAGTTTTATCGTATTCTTAATTTAACCGTTTACGAATATTACCAAAATCAAAAAACCGATCGTCGTATAGATAATCGTCATGAAAGCGCAATTCAGTTGGTTGATCATCGAGCAGAGAGAAAGAGAGACGGGAATTCTCGATGGGGCCGTAGTTAGGGGCGAAAGGGGGGTGACGAACAAGGCAACCCTGTCCGTTGGGCCGTAAATAATAAAACTGCGAAGGTAAATATAATTACCTAACCGTGTGTGTAACGTGTTTGTAAGCGGGCGTACGGCGACGGGGCAACAATCGTAAGGTTCCGTTGAAAACGAGCCGCTTTTCAAAGAGCTTTCTACATACACGGCTTTCCTATGCCAATGGCGCGGCAGCTTGAATTAAGATTTCAGTGCCGCCACCCCTCCCCACGCCGGCGCCCGTCAAGATTGCGCCACTGGCCAATTTAATCTCCGCCGACGAGATCCTTTTCACTGGCCCTCCCCCATTTTGTTTTCATCCGGAGGATCACAATGCACCCCGCGTAAACATTCAACTGAATGGCTCGCCGATTAATTAACCGACCCCGCTTTTCCTCCGGTGTCCTTCGCGGTACCCACTTCGTCTAAGACGAATGAATCTCGCGTTTCTCTACGAAGCTTCTCCCGAAAGGTTCGACTCAAGAAACAGCAACATCCAATTTCCAAATTTTGAGCCACGAAATTTTTCATTGCAGACGATCCAGTGCGTGATTCAGTCTTTCAATCGTTCGCAGTCGTGAAATATGTATATATTTTAATATGTAATAATAATAATAATATATACATATTTTATATTTACATATTATATATATATATATATTTTTTTTTCTCTCCGTTTACCCATCTCGTTATCGTGACGTCGCCGTTCTTGCTACTCGCCTTTAACGCGCGATTCCGCACAAACGCGTCTCTCCATCTCCTTCCGCTGTAGGAAGCCGCCAAGCCACGAAAAATGTCCTCGATCGGACAAACCAGCCATCGTTTCACCCTCCGCAACTTTTACTACCGTTCTCGCTCTACGCAGCGAGAGAAAGAGAGAGAAATAGAGAGAGAAAGAAAGAAAGACCAGAGGGAATTCCGCTCGTAAGAGTGATTCGCCGGCAAATTTGATCGGATAAATGTTCCCGACGACGGTGGTCGCGGAGCTACCCTTAACTCGACGCCGTACCCCCTTCGGGCTTGGATGTATGGCGGCGGTACAATGAGAGCCGTGCACGGGCGCGCGGGTACGTAGCTAGGCGGGCGGCATTATGTGTATCCTGGCTCCTCCAGAAAGAACGTACGAGCGAGCAGGTAAATTTAGCGACGAACGTTCGAATGCGCCGCTCGTATGCGAGCACTCGCGGTGACTCGAGTGCGCTTCGAGTGTTCGCGTAAGGCACGTAGATAAAATACGTGCTCGGTACACGTACGCGCGGGGTGCCCTCCTCCTCCACCTCCCCCTCCCCACCCCAAGGGGGGTAATTGGCCCTCTTGATCGCGTTCGTAGGACCGCTTTTCAATATTCTCGTTGGCGTGTTCCTTCCTCCGTTTGCCCTACGTTCCCTCCCCCCCCCCTGTTCCCTCTATTTCTCTCTTTCTTTGCACGTTCCTCGTTTCTCCTCCGATCGCTACGGGGCCTTTCGGTCACATATAGTTCTTAATTCTATCGATCCGCTGAGTTGAACATTGCGCGCGTTTGAATATACGTACGTAGCCTCGGAAGTCGTCCTTGAGCTTAGTTGGGTACTTGGTCGAGAGAATCCTTTTCCCCCCTTTTTCCGTGCCTGTTCAGCGTGTTGGCAGTGTCGAGAAATAAACCTCGACAGCGCGAGTCGTGGTGAACTGCGTCGAGCGAGCATTATTGCGAATAAATAAATGAAAAATATAATCTCGTGATCCTGCGATTAAATTGTTCTCAAAATGAGGTGTACCTCCTAATGTCCTCGATCAGTCTTGTTAATTCACCAACGTGAAGAGAAAGCAGAAGAAGGGACAAGTTAAGGAATGACAAGTAACTTCGCTGTGTCATCTGGCTGCGATTCGTCATAAATATCTCCGCGTCTCGGCTCGCCACGTGAAATTATACCCACGATGGACAATGTAGCCGTTTCTGGCTGCTGGAAGGTTTGCAGGAGGATTTTTAAAAAGCGGGCGGCTAGACCCCACGCCAAGTCGGTGGGTTGTTCAGCGGACAGGTCAGTTTGGAATTCGAACAGGCTGCTACCGTAGGAGCTGCCGCAGGGCGGGGCAAACGTCAGGCAAATGGAAAGCATCCCTAATTTGAAACTGAGAGGAGAGAGAGAGAGAGAGAGAGAGAGAGAGAGAGAGAGTGGGAGCAAACAAGTAGCGAAACCCGGCTCCGTGCTCTTACCGCGTCGATTTTTCAGCAAAAGGATGTACAGATGTTCTCTCGTCGACTTCGACAATGTCACCGTGGTCATTCGACAATTTATAAGCAAAAACATCATTTTTCACGTTTGTCAATTCCTCGATTCGGATATCTCGATGTAACCACGTATCCCCTACTCCTTTGGGAATAGAATTTTTCTAATTTCAAGGTTCGATAGAAAATTCAAAATAATATATAATTCGCGTGTTCTCGAAAAATTGGCTTTAGATTTTCAATCATTCTCTCTGGAAAAGGACCTAGAAAATTGTGCGCGGAAACATTCTTTCTCTCGTATAAAATTTTCCTAATTTTGACAATCGATCAATCAATTTCGAGGTCCAATAGAAAATCCAAAATATAATTCGCAGATTGTAGAAAAGTTAAAACCAGTTTGGTTCCAGATTGTTAATCGCTCTCGCCACAGAAAGAAACAGCGTGGTGAAACATCAAATATTTATTCATACTTCTTTCGTTCAGGTACAAGGCTACGTATCCAATCGTCTTTTGAGAATAGAATTTCTGATTAATTAATATCGAGATTCGATAGACAATTCGAAAAAAACAACCAAAACCGAACCGTTCACTTCAGATATCCCATTTTCACTCGTTCTCACTACGAAAAACATCCAGAGGAATAACCTTCCGTGCATAGACGACGAAAATTTGAAACCGCCCAAGTTCGGCGAACTTTCATCAAATTTCATCGCGTTCGATCGTCCGGCTGTGTTATTAACTCGCGGACGAAAGGATGTCCGCGGCTAATCGAAATTAATCCCCGCGATTCCATCGTTTCGCCGATCGTCGTGTCTGAACGATCAACCTTCCAGCCACGTAGACAGTCAAACGAAAGGTAACAAAGTAAGCAACGCGTCCCTGCGGAAAGTAGTTTAGCGGATCGTTACAAGGCGTTCATCGACGCTACCGGAATGCAAATAAGGGGGAGGAGGGAGCGAAGGTACGATGTTGCGCGTATCGAAACTCGTGAGACGAGAGAGAGAGAGAGAGAGAGAGAGAAAGGTGAGCAAAGGGTGGTTGACCAAGAGGCTCGAGTCGCTCCTCGTAAACGTTTTTGAAAAAATACTGAAACGCCGCGTGACGCGCAGATTCACATCGACCGGATACGACCGTTGTAAATTTGCCGCGGAAACAAGTCAGAAACAGTCAAATTTTTAGTGGCTCGTGATTTTACAGGGATATGACAACCGCCTACGCGACGCTACCATGTAAGGGGGTGCGTGTGTTTTGGAGATTTTTACGAGGCAAGTTTACGAGGCTCGCAAGCCCTCCTCGCGGCTTTTGTAATGATCTTCGGAAGTTTGCGGGCAAGAAGGTGCGACCGTCCGACGTGCGTTCTACTAAAAGTGCACGTTGCAATTTGCAGGTAAAAGATCGTGCGATTTGAGTTCTATTGATAAAATGGCAGTCCTGTTCCAGAAGTTGAACATGGTCTGTTAAAGATAACTCATAGTTTATCTATCAGTCTATTAGTGACAGTTAATATTCTATTTTCAACTGTGCTTGATGATAGTCACAGTTTGTACAAAGCCAGTGACCGAGTGAATGAATCTGCCATTTGAAAGCCAGTTACATTTTAATCCTTTGCACTCCTTTGTCGAGTGTGACTCGACAGCAGTTTTTATATTTTGACCGGAACTCTTATGCTCTAGTCACACTTGATATTTTTAAATTGTCGAAAAAAAAAGAAAAAAAAAATAATAATAATTGAAAAAAAGTTTGGAATGCAAAGAGTCTGTAAGGTATGCCCATCTATTAGAATAGGAAAAAAGACAAAGTTACTTTCTGGCCAACTCGATGTATATCCCACGAAGGACAATCGAGTCTCCGGAGGCTTCGGAATTTTATCCTTATTGGATTACGAGGAAACAATCCTAAGTCGTCCTAACGAGTGCTCGGCCGCTCCAGGATATCGCCCTGGCTCGCGATAGATATCCTAATGCCTCCTGACAAGCGTGCCTGTCCTTAGTCGGTCGGCACCTTTTCGAGCTATCCGCTGCAATTATCCGAAACCACGACTCTCTGCCTGTTTTTCTTTTCTTTTTCTGTTTTACCCCCTTACCATCTTTTTGCTCGTTCACGGCCACCGCGCGGATCCTTTCCAGGGATTCGCCTATTGTCTGCCACCGAGGGATCCTTCGGGCCTCGGTGTTTTCCTCGAGCCGCTCCCGATCCGAGTCCAGATAAAAGTTTTGACAAGATTGCGACGCCCTCGCCGTATCTCCGTCGGTGGCTACGACAACCGACCAGAGGCTAGCTGGTAATGAGAGTTAGCGCTTACCCGCTGTTTTCGTTTGCACTTCCCTTATCTCTGCCGTATTGAATTAGATTCGACGGGGACATTCTAATAACGCGCGCGCTGACGACCGAAGGAAATTCTAGCAGCGTGAAACGGTCTGGTTGTCAGTGACGACTCACAGAACGTTCGTGAACATTCGAGGATTCGTCTTCGAAATTTTGCAGACTCGGACAATATTCAGGAGTGAGAATTTGAACCGCGATTAACCCAGAAGGAGATGGAGAGATTTTGCTGATAGTCCATTCTCTCTGTCAAGAAATTCGCAGTGACAGGAAAGAAGCGGCTTCCATCCCTTCGCGGGGGTAATTCTTCTTTGTTCCCCAAACACGCACGTGTCGTTGAAAAAAAAAAAAAAAAAAAAAAAGAAAACAAAGGAAGAGAGAAATATTCGTGGCCAGGATTTACAGTGCGCCTAGCGAATAATAGAGACGTCGAGGGGAACAAACGGCTGTCGTGCGCGGCGCCTACGGACGAAACGGCGACAATGGCGTGCCACGACTTCCTACGGTATGCAAATTGAAAACGCATTCGGATAAGTTCGCAGGCATCGATACGCCGGGTATACCTAACCCCGCGTGTACGTTTCGTTTGCCCGTGTCCGTGGTAGTTCGGCCTGCAGCCAGCGAACGGCAAATGCGCGGCGCGTTACCCGCCGCCACTTTAAAAGTTAAGGATCAATCAGTCGCGGCCATTGTTTCGTGGTATTGTGCGTCGACGAACGCCGACTTGTTTATGGCACCGAAACGATAGCGCGGAGAAACGATAATAATAATAGACGGGTGCACAGGGGAGTGTGTAACAATGAAGCGGAGCCCGATCGCGCTGGCGAGCTCTACGACGAACGAGTTTGAAGCCGTGAGTTGGCGGTAGAATGAACAAAAAAAAAAAAAAAAAAAAAAAAGAAAGAAAGAAAAAAGAGAAAATTGTGGACGAAAGAGAAAGGGTGAGAGAGAAAGAGAGAGGACACACACACACTCGTAGCGTGAAATATTCTTCCGCGCGAAATTAGAATTTCGACGAACGACGACGCGCGGGAAAATACGGGAAGCTGGTCAGCTTTTGTACCGAGCGGCTCTATAGTCGTAAAACATATTCGAATTTTTCGCCCGCGCTTTTCCCGTGCTTCGTACGCTTTTTCCTTCGTTTTACTCGCGCACGTATTCTCGATTCGTTGCGCCGTCGTAAGGGATTGTTCCCGGCGAAATTTATACCGGTTGTTAGATCGGTTAGATTTGACACGTTGGTATCCATCTGGAAATATTAGCTGAACGTGTGTCGACCGATCGAGTGTTCAACGCTTCCGCCGGTTTCTCCCGTTTCTTATTTTAATTTCGTTTACCTTCTCTCGAGTCTGTATTCGCCGCGGGAGGAGAAACGGCACGAAAACAACTAAATTAACGAAGTCAGGTGCAGCGAAGTCTGCAGAAACCGTTTGCAATAACGAACGACGGATCCCATTGATATTTCCGTGCGGCGTTATAACCGTACAATAACCGTATATCGTTCGCAACACGTTAGCGGTAATAAACGCCTCGTCCTCGAGGTACGAGCTCGCATACAAACAGCTGGCAATCGTTGCCGTGATCGACAAAACGTTCGTGTGAGACCAGTCGTGGAGGAGCAACCACGTCGATTCCGTTGTTGGCTGTTGCCATCGAGCGGTGGACTCGTACTTCCATTAAAATGCACGCAACAACGCGGACACCGTCGATGCCCGATCTGATGTCGTTTCCATCGCGTCGTCCTGTTAGATGTGCCCCACGACGGCCTTTATCGAACGAGATGCACAATTACCAGGGGCAGGCGATCCTCTAATTATTTCGAGTTCGATGTAAATTCGTACGACGACGACGACGGGCGGCGGGAGCTCGTCGTTGTCCCGAAAGCAGCACCCGGCTGCCGGGATGTTTTAATCATTTCAGACGTGAGCGAAATAATTCATTCGCGTTGCTATTTACCGCGTCAATTATTAAAAGTGCATTATGACGTCGACCCAGCGACGATCCCTCTGACGTCGCGCGCACGTCCGCCGGAATAAGTAGATGGCAATTAATGAAGTAATTAATCATGGGATAATTGAACGAATTAAAATCGGATAATCGAGTCGGCGTGCGCTTGCTCGCGCGCGCTGTAATTTCGATTCGTGTCCCCCTTCTTTGTTTGCTCGCGCCGCGGAGTAGGAAACCACCAGAAAAGTGAACCGGGGGACAGAGGAGAGGGGGGGATCGTCAGGCTCGCCTGATCTGCGAAATATTAATCGCGCCGATGATGAAGTTTTATTTACTTGTCTCAGAGATCGACGCGATTTACGGAAGGCGCGGGATTCGTCGAATAATCGAGGAGACTGCTGAAGAAACGAGCCACAAGATCGAATGGCAGATCGAGGTTCGATTTTTCAACATTGCTTTGAATTTTCAACGTACGTTTTCAGATTTGGCTTGCAAGAAGTAACTGTCGGTTTTTTTTTTATGTGTGTGCGCACGAGAAAGAAAATCTTTATTGGATATATCGTCCACTTTGTTCGATCATCTTTTGCCATTTTTTTTTCTTTTTTTTTATTTTTATGGCAACTTTATGATTCCGCGTTCAAAAGAGTTCTTATTTCTTTCAGACAAGAAGCAGGAACGATTCGAAAATCAATTTAGCAAATTTAGGGAACTGAAAATCAATTCTGACACTGTCGTAGTTTCGAAGCTTCTTGACTTCTTTCCATTTTCATATCGACGCCAAACGAGATCGTGCAGTTTCTTTTCCTAAAACGAGCTTGAACAATCAGCCGTCGGTTTGCAGAACGAATTTGCGATTTAAAATGAAGTTGGTTACATTTCGAGATGCACGTATACGTCCACATGTTGGAAAAGAAACGCAACTATTCTTTGGCTAACCCAAAATTCACAATAATATTCGCGTTGAA
The DNA here is from genome assembly GCA_036937485.2 of Tetragonisca angustula. Lineage (NCBI taxonomy): Eukaryota > Metazoa > Arthropoda > Insecta > Hymenoptera > Apidae > Tetragonisca > Tetragonisca angustula. The sequence goes on along the minus strand of JAWNGG020000008.1, from coordinate 227,688 downwards.
ATGCTGTTAAAACTCTAAAATGCAACGTACGATCCAATGCGTTCAATGAAGACTTCTCTACATGAAAATCTGCGAGCATTTTGGCGAATCACTTCCGTTTATCCTCCGCGCTATTTCAAGACTCGTTTATGTCATTTCGTGAATTAGCGACTTAAAATCTGTGGTAGACGTGAAACAAGAGCATCGATCGAGAAAAGATCGGCAGACGAATAAAAAATGAAAACCGAAACACCTTTCAGCAAAACCGCGGCAAGTTTCGTTCTCCCTCTCTTCTAACATCCGCCCCCTCCCCCTAACCGTCCACGCGCGATCGAAGATGACGCGACGATGACGAAAGTCATTAGCTCCACGTCGGCGTTCAATTAATCGTTCCAGCCGGTTGCGAGTTTCGATTAACCGATTACCATCGACAAAGTACAAACATAGAGCTTAATTGGATGTTCGATCGTTTTCGATCGAAGGAACGAGGAGGACGGTCGGGCATCCGGACGCGAAAACGAATTCTCGAACGTTATGCAAACAAACGTGTGTGAGCTTGGCTCGGCAAGAGGGGGAAGGGGTATGAAAGCAGCCGGACAGCAATTAAAATTGGAACTTAATGAGACCCGAGCGAGTCGCGTACGAAGAAGAAGAAGACGAAGAAGAAGAAGAAGACGACGAGCTCCTCTTTCAACGACGCAAGAAGAAGGACAGGGGATCTTTTCACAAACGCACGAGTCAGCGCGGTCGCGTTAATCGCGTGGCATTTCCTTCGCCCGTTATTCCGCTATTATTTCCCCCGAGTGGGCAGGAACGAGCGTATCAGCGACGAAGACCTTCGTTTGAGAAGAAGAGGAAGAAGAAGAAGAAGAAGAAAAAAAACTGGAGAAAAGAGAGAAAAGGGGTGGAAAAGGGACGAGGTAAGAGGGGAGGAGGGGTCGAAGGGAAGAGCAAGTGGAAGAGGAAGTGGAGAGACGAGGAGTTCTGGCCGGTAAACGGAGTAATCATTTTATCCCGCTTTAAGGGAAGCACTTGAAAGTGTCGTATAATTTCTCCAGAGCACGCGCCGCGCTATTTATGCGCGTAACTCGCGTTTTTTCCCGTGGCCGCGAGTCTACTCACTCGGGTTTTCTAGCATACTCGCTGAAGCTCAGCAGTTTCGCGGTGGAATATAAATAGACACGCGCGTGTGTCTACCAGCTACGGCCTGTTTCAGCTAGAATCTCCGAAAGAATCGAAACCTGCCGCGAATCGGTGGCAACTCTCGCCAATAAATCGGCGTTTTTGGTTAAACGTTGGACGAGTATATACCGCGGTGCAGCAAGAAACGGTTGCTTAGCAATTGGATTAAGTGGAAGCTGGTGGACGACGACGTTCCACGAAGCACGCGTTCGTTGCCGATGGAAGAATGCTGTTGCGCTTGATTGAAAGATCGAAGGCTAATTCGTCCGTAGAGACACGACAGAGACGCTCGGTCGTAAATAGGTTATCACGATGGTCTCTCTTCCCTCCGCTCGATTCGAAACGTGTTGACGGAACGAGTTCCCGTTCCCGTCTTTGAGTCGTGATTTCGGAATCGCGTGGGAATTTCAACAAAGTCGGCTGTAATCGGACTACGAATCGAAACGAATTGTTCCGCTGCTACGAGATTTAGTTCACGGGCAGAAACGCAAAGGCGATAGGAGGTTACGTTTCGTCTCGTTGGCGTTAATCAGACGAGACACTGTGGAAGCCGTATTCCGAAAGACACGCGACGACACGTATCAATGGATATCTGCAACGAAATATGGTGGTCCATGAAGGACGGGGCTCGTGGTTGGCCAGCGATAAGTGACGTACGCGGCCGGTGGGTGGGGCAAAGAGGCTGAAAGTAATAAAAATAAGTAATTACTCGAAGTAATCGGCTACCATTCCGGATTCTCGAGGACCGTGGTCGTTCAATTAGCTGAAAGTGTTCTTTCACTTCCACCGGTTACCGCGGCAACCATTGTCCGGGACCTTCAGGAATTCATAGTTGAAACACAGGGAGACGCGGAGCCGATCCCCAACGACCGAAATGCTCGCTGTTCCGATTTCCTTTTTTTTTTTTTTTGTTTTTCTTTTCACGGTTTCTCGCGCGACGGACAATCTCGACTCGATTGTAACCTCGTCGCGTTGCAAAATAATCAAAATAGTCGCGTTGGTAGGCTGCTCGATCGCAGGTTGCTGCAACGTCCTTCGGCCGAGATAAACCTATTGCAGATTGTAATAGGCAAAAAAAAAAAAAAAAAAAAGAAGAGTGGGCTTAATAACGCTGACCAACGACGGTGAACAGCAAACGAACCCTGTCGTCCCCCGTCGTCATCGTCGTTCTCGCCCTCCGCCACTGCCTCCTGGCCGTCGTCGTCGTCGTCGTCGTCGTCGTCGTCTTCGTCATCGTCCTCTCGTCGTCGTGAAACAGGGACACAGAGCGAGACCCCAAGGTGGGTGGAGGGAAAGCAGAGAGAGGCGGAGCGTAATAAAAATAAGTAATTACTGCGAGTAATCCTCCCCCTCCGCCGCCCTGGCCTCCTCATCTTGCCGCCACCCCTCTCGTTCTCCACGAGAGTCGTTCAATTAACGGGAATACTGTTGTCTTCCCTCACTACGTTTCCCTTCCATTCCCCCTCCGGCAACCGGAACCCCATCCCACGCCCAGCGTCCGCGAAACCCGCGAAATGTTTCACTCGTAAAGTCGCGTGGAGTGCGGACTGCGCTCACTGTACACCGAGAGGTAGGGCGAAAGAGGGGAGATATCGATGCCCCTCCTTCACTCACGCCCCTGACGTCCATCTATCCTTCCCCTATCGCGCGCTCACCCCGGCCCCCCTGCCTTCCCCTCCCCCTCGCCCGTTGCATCGCGCGCCATCCCTCTCGCGCTTCTCTCTCTCCCTCCCTCTTCGCGTTTCCATCCCCACCAGGTGGCCACCGCGGCGCTCCCCTCTAACCCCTCCAGTCGCCCTCCGTCCCTCCCTTGCAGCGGACTCGCTCGAGCGCCAGGCGCGCTCACTCTGGCCCGCTGCACGGCCCGTGCCGGAGTGGGGGAAAGCTCGAAAGCCCCACTCGCTCGTCCGCCGCCGTGCTGTGCGGTTCGTGCCGTGGTTCGTGCATGTTCTGCGTGTCGCGCGGTGTGCTTTCGCGTCCGACCCGAAAGTCGGTTTTCACTACGCACCGGCTTCGTCGCTGTCCCTCACCTTTGACAGCCGCGTCGATTGCCGCGCGTTCCCGAGCGAACAGTTACGCGAGACTCGCCGCCGCGTCTGCTCACCGTATATCGACTGACACCGCGAATTGAAGCACTCGTCTCGCCTCGGCTGTACGTGCGTCGTCGTTGCCTCGTCGTGCCTCCGATCCGCTCCTGTCGAGTGGAAGCAGCAGCCGAACGACTGACGTAACTGTGCTCCCCCGCCGTCCACGTTACTACTACGCCAGGACTTCTACCCTCTCGGATGACAGGGGAAGGTCACACACGTCTGCGTGTGTCGTTGGGGGAAGAATTCGTCGGTGATCGAGCGGACTGAAAGTACGGGCCGGAGGGTAGACGTAGCAAGCTGCACCGTGTGGTCGTCGGTGCGTCACGAAGAGTCGTTAGGTGCGGGATTCGCGATACGAAGCGGAGCTTAAGATCAATAGCCGAGCGTGCAAGACGCGCGGGCTTTCGAACGAAAGCTTCACCGTCCTCGATTCCACGGAGTTTTTCGACGGAGTGACAGGTGGATTCTTCGTTGCGCTGAAAGGGATCGTGATATCGCGACCGGTGGACCGGTGTGCGTTGACACCTGCGTCCGTGGCTCCGATTGAACCGCTCGTGGCTCGTAATTTTCCACGCATTGTACGATCGTTCTGTGAAGAACCGTCGGTTCGTCAACAAGCATCGTCGCCGGTGTCCCCGAGAAGAAGAGCAATCGTGCCCTTGCACGTCAGAGTGTCGTTCGTCGATCCACAACATTGTGCAGAAAGTGTTTCTTTTCTTTTCTTTTCTTTTCTTTTTTTTCTGTTTGTTGTCCGTTCGCGACGAAGCGACTCCAGGGAATATTACCTGTCGAACCAAGAACACAGCCTACGCATGCCGTGCATAGAGGTAAGAGACTCTCGCACCTTTACCACGGACAATCGAGACTCGCGTAAGCTCGTCGGGGGGCTTGTTATCTGGCTCGAGCCTCGTGCACGTTATCGCGGCGCCCGATGCTGTCTATCGAAGAAACCGATATCGACGATCTCAGATAACAGTTCGAAAGCCATCTCGATCGTACAAATTCCGAGTGGAGCCGCTGTACGTCCGTACGATCGTCGCCGAGACACGAGGCACTTTCCGCGTCTATAGGTCAAGCGAGCGCGGCACGTACTCGCGCGAAGCGCTCCGAGCTGAGTTTGACGATCTGGGTGGCGTCTCTCGTTACCATCAGTTGTGAAACCGGTGTCAACGCGGGCGTCGTCGCTGCGAAACGGTTTTTGCCCAATGAATGGCGAGGGTATCGTGCCAACTGGTGGGCACGGGAAGACTGAGAGAAGAAATTTCCGTGTAAGGTCTCGAGGCTGGGGCACGCAGGCGCGTCCGTCGCCACGTGGTCGAATGCTGATCCGCGCTAGCTAGCCGAGGTGTTAACCTTTTTCGAAAATCGACGGGATCAGCCGGCGGCTGTGGCTGTGGCTGCGGCGGTGGCGGCGGTGGCGGCGGCGGCGGTGGCGATGGCGATGGCAGTGGCGGCGGTGGCTACACGGCCTAGCCGGCCGCGGGGAGGCTGTGCACACGCTTGGCAAAACAAGTAGTTAGTTACGTGAGCGCTGGCAGGCCGCCAAACGAGCCTCGAACTTTGAAATTGCGTTCGAGGCTTTCTTTCGCCGCGGCGATTATATGCGCGTCGGAGGAGATAGGACAATGAACGGAGGACGGGGCCAAGGGGTGGGGGAGGGAAGCGAATGAGGGAACGAAAGGAACGGGAAAGTGGAAAGCTTATATTCGGAGGTCTCTCTCCCTCCCCCACTGTCTCTCTCCGCTGCCTTGCCAGCTAGGTTGCCCAGGGGTGTCCTACCTCCTGAAACTTCGCCCTTGTTTCCTCTTTCCATCTTCTTTTCTGTAATTCACGCGGCTATCGCCGGTGTATCTCCTTTCTGGCGCGGCCAATTAGTTTGCCGCCGCTATCGCGCCTGCTGGCCAGCAGATAGCATCGGCTAAAATGTAATTGGCTCCTTATCGAGCGTGGCGAGCTTACGATTTCTGGACTGACCAGCCAGTGCAGAACCTTTTCGCCACACACGTAGCACACAAACCGATTCGATCGTCTCACTCACACACACACACACACACACACACACACACACACAGTTGTTCACTTTCTCTCCATGTGGTTGTCGAGGCTTTTTCAGGACATCGCTCGACCATTTACGACGATGGCTCGTGCTTCAGCGAAATCGCCAGAAAACTCGCGCGAAGCCTCTGTTTGTCAACGAAGCCTCGAAATTGCTCCTATCTGGCGCGCCATTAATCTCTGGAAGGTAACGAAAGGGAGGGAGAATACGCGATGACCAAGGGGTAAACTGGGCAAAGAATTGTTCCTTTATCGAGGCTCAGAGAGGGGAGGGCGGCGGTTAACGCAACCAACGTTTATTTTCCACGTTCCACGTTGTCGTATTCTCCACTGGAAACAACACCTGATTGACATTTTTAGCATCGATATGTTAGGTTGGAGATAAAGATAGGTTGGAGTTAAAGAGCTGTGTAGTGGAAATTGACGGATTCGAATTGCGAGAAAGATCGATCGTAATGACGATGTTGCAGCGACGATTTTAGCATCGTCGTTTGTCACGAGGGAAGTTTAACAGTTATCGTAAAGATAGGGAATGAAGTCACGACGTGTTTTCGTGGTTTGGTGACTTTTAGTTTTCTCTACGTAATTATTTAAAGTGAGAATCGATTTTCACTCGTGTGGAAAGTATATCTCGTGGTGGAGACTATCGTGGACATGTGTATATTCCAGTCACCGTCGTAATACCTATATTTGAAAGTGTGATTCAATAATGCTAGTCAAGAAAGACTATTTTAGACGAGTTGCCCCTTCGAGTTATCGCGACGTACTATCGATAACATCATTTACACTGACGTGAATGCAATGCGGTTGTGAAGTATTTTCACGGTTATAATGTCGCGCGTATTATTTCGGTTTGCCAACTTCGAGCCAGCGTTGTTTCGCGGCGGAGTCTGCACGCGAATTTAGGGCAATTCGACTGCTTTAAGCCGGCTCTAACGAAAGATTTAACTACGGATTACTCATTGATTTCACTAATGCAGTAGGAAATTGTAGAAGCTAGTTACGATAATTGCATCAAACTTTGATTATTCAATTAATTTTTGTAGTAGAATGTTGTTTAAAACTGGACGTACACATTTACAGTTAATTATAACAATTATATTGCCTCGCGTAAAACTTTAAACGTTTAAACATTTATTTTTATCACAGTACGATTTGATGAATAAACTTATCAGGGAATTTAAGAGAGCAGAAGTGTACAATAGATATGCAACATATAATATAGATATTTATCGTCAGACGATTCGAGAGACTACACGTTTGTTGTTACAATTTGTTATAATAATTATCTTCGACTTTAACTATCGCGTTAACACTAGAACTACCAAAGTATGTCAAAATGACCAATTTATAATTTTTTTTAGAATAATTTTGCGCACTCGCAGTGTTACGTTTTTTAGAGATTCGATTGACTTTTGTAACACATATAAATAAAAGTTTGCATCGTAAACGTATTTTTCCTAGCCCACGCGTTCTGATTTCTTCGACTCAATTTTTATACTTCGTGTCGCCGGTAGTTCTAGGCGTTAATACTCGTAGCGCCGTAATTTGAGAAATACGATTCAAGTCGAACGATTTAAGAGACAACACGTCCGCAGTGGATGCGTACGTCCGTCGTCAGACACTCGCGTAAACTCTCAGAACTCGAAAGAGAAAAGCGGATGGAGTCGATCGATCGGCCGAAATTACCAATTATTGTGTTTTGCTGCAGCGAAATTCCTTCGCGCAGTCGCTAATAAATTCAATTAACCGTGCCTGCGTGTGACAATCATTGTTCCGCGAGAGTATAACAGGTTCTCTCGTTATTACTTAAAAACAGGTTGAACGGTCGGTAGGGGCAGGAACCGGCCGAAGCGAAAAAACAACTTTCGGGATCTGTTTCCGTCCGTTCGAGCCAGGAACGATCGTGAACGTGCAAAAGCACGGATCTGCCGACTCATTGTTCCCCGTAGCGTGTTCGTTAATTGGAAAGTTTGACACCTGAATGAGATCGTAAAAATGTACGGTGCGGCGAGCCAGGGGGGGTGGGGGGAAAGGCGCGAAAATAGTCGTCCGGGACGCGCTGGCAGGGTGAATGGAGCGTCATAAAATAATAAATTTGGTCCTTGACCACCCTGAAACCCATAACCAGCCTCTACAAGCTGTCAAACGGTCGACTCAAATACTTTGCAAGCGTGAATAGTTTCAGGTACCTGCTGCTGCACCCTGTGAACGAGGGCTATTGTCCTCCTCCCCCGGATGGCCTTCGTTTTCCTTTTCGTTAGAGAAACGTGTCTGGCCCCGGCTGTCTGTTTACTTTCCGCCGAGATTTCGCATTTCATAGGGCCGTTCTCACTTTTATGGGACATTTGTCAAAACTGCCTCGAGTGTGTACCGAACTTTTCCCCTCGGGCAGTCGAAAGGGTACAATTGGTCAACGGGTGTAAAACCCGTGCGAGGGAAATTTACAGGCGATGGTAAATGTTTATTAATAATTTTAGTTCACGGCGTTTCAAATATAAAAATTTGGTTAATACGGAATCTCGTTATGAAAATGTGGAAGATCGTTGAAAAAAAAAAAAAAATACGCGAGCTCGCCACTCGACTGTTCGCGCTAGAGTTGATAACCTGTTAAACATCGATGCTACACTTTATCGAATTAATAATCACGAATTAGTAACAAAACGAAGCGTCATTGAACGGAGTGCGCGTGTGCGTAGTTGTTTGCAACAGCGGCGACTAGCTTTTTAATTTTGTTCGAGCAGCGATTCGATTTCGTGGCGCATCTGCCACGCGTACGTGGTAGTAGTACGCGGAGTTCGCATCAAATGAAATTCAACAAAGGATCCAATTAAGTCCAATTAGAAACGTATCGCGCGACGTGGAACAGCTGTCACGCGAGATAAGCTACAGCTTCGCGCCGCGTCAGATTAGGCTCGATTATTACCGCGACTCGATAATACGTGAAAAGCTCGGTGTACGTTTAAACGTCGCGTACGTTTAAAGCGGCAGAAAAGAAACGCACGACGAGATAATATTTCTCTCTCTCTCTCTCTCTCTTTTTTCGCGTACATGTATGCGTGTTCTACGGAACAGAGAAACTCAATTACCGTCCGATACCACTGTCCTGCCAACGTAAAGACTTCGAATTATCGTCCGTACAACCGATACAGTCGAGCATCAACTTCTCCCGCGACTCGATTCGCAAACGAAGCAAGATTTTTACCTTGCGCGATTCTCCCCCCCCCCCCCATGGCCACGTCTTATCGGCGAACGTTTCGCCAACTTCGACTTATTATCCCGCGTGCATCGCCGGTTTCAGCCTGCTGTTGTCCTTTTCTTCTCTCCTCTTTTCGCGCCGCTCTCTCCGCCCGGACAGGCGCGACCGGCTAGAGCAGACGTCTTGTCGTACGAAAGTGGCAGTTTGCAATTAAACGACGATGTTATCGTAAAGGACCTGTAGGTTGAGTGTACATGGCAGCGAATTAAAATGTAAATACTTGATTAAAGTTAATCCCGGCCAGGTGAATAAACCTGCTGTGGCGGGAGACAGAGGAACACGAGGGACGAAGATGGTGGAAGGACGGCGAAAGAGAAAGAGGAGGAGGAGGAGGAAGAGGAGGAGGAGGAGAGGAGGGACGGACGCGAGGGTTACGGACGTGGTTGAAGAGAAAGGACTGCGGAGGGATCGAAAGAGTAGCGGCGAAGAGGGAAAGAAGGGGGGTGAAAAGCGCGAGAGAGCCGTCGGTCCTAAGGGGTGGTTTTTATTGCCGGTTTTTATTAGCTGAGTAGGTGTACTCCATTCTGCCTTCTACCCCTTTCCATACCATCCCTTTCTCTCTCTCTCTCTCTCTCTCTCTTCTGCGCTCTTCCTATCTGCGTCTATAACCGGTCTCCCCCTTCCATTCCTCCTTCTCCTCTTCACCCTTGTGTCCTCTCGGCGCGCTGAAGCGGCGGGCTGCGTGCTTGGCGGGGGTGCGAGACGCGAGGGGCGAAGGGTTGATTAAAACTAACGTTGCGCCAAGAATTACCCCGTGAGATTGAAAATTAAATTAATATACAAAACCCTCTTGGCCAACCGGGGCTAATTAGTTATATGATAGTGATTAAAAGTTAAGTGTATGTCTTCGGAAGCTGTCTGGGAGGGGAGGTTAGAGGGGAGGTGAGTGATAGCGGACAGCGACCGGGGACAATCGATCCCCGAGAAGCGTTTCTTCAACATCGAAATTGCGCACGAAACAACTGACTGGGTTCGCTGAATTGGCCGCTTTTACGTTTACGGTTTACAATATTTCTCGACGGTGCACGACCAGAGACACCGCCTCGTTGTAATATATCCACCACCTTCGAGATTACCATTTCCTTTCCTCCTCTTTTCGTTTGAATTTGTATTTCGTTAAGATTCAACTAATTACGCCGGGCGGGATGCAGAACGAAACGAGTTTAGAGTTGAGGCGAGGCAACTCTACGCTTTGAGAATTAAATCAGCGACTTCCAAGACAATCTTTCTCCCTCCCGGCACTCTTCGGTGAGATTTTTTAATCTGTAAAGGCGATCCACCGTCTTTAGAGAGGAAGAAAGACGCGGGTCGCGGTCTTTATTCGGAAATTTCCCTTTATTTGCGATGTGAAGAAAAGAATTTCTACTTCTTTCCCTTTTCCTCGACTTCCGTTGTAAAAAAAAAATTGCGAGTATTTTTCCACGCAATGGGAGGACATGGATGGGGATTCGAGGATCGACCATGTTGATATAATAACGTTCGACGAGACCGCAGCGACGAGAACCAATCCGATCGAGAAAATTGGAAGCGTCGTAATTAGGAAATAGCTGAAGTATCCGTGAATTTTCATTTACGGTCGGGAGGGGGAGGGGTTGGGGGGCGCAAAGGGAGCGGGCGGCGGCGTGCCGCGGTTGGGAAATAAATTCGCGAAAACACCAGCCGGTGCAAACCGTCGCCTGGACAAATAGTTTCCTCGAGGTATTTTCAATATATGTTTCGTTGATATTAAGCCAATTGAACGTTTCACGAAGGAATGAGTGATAAATGAAATTCCTTGGCGGATTTAATAATCGCTAATGAAAAATTTATTCGGTATAGAGAGACCGGGGGCCGGGGTCGGGCGACGGGTGGGGAGCGGTGTAAGAGGGAACGAAACGATTTCTCTTAACGAAATTAATCCGGACGACAGAGTAAATAGTTTCAACGCGCGCGAGAGACTGGTTCTCTCGCCCCTGATATGAAACACGTTTCCGTCGATGGCTTTTCAGCGAGAGCGGAGTCGTTGCCCGCCGTCTTAACTCGGGCGGGGATGGCGAAAGTTTTTCAATTGAAATTGCCGTGTTTTTATCCGTGTCTTGTTTAACTGTAATTTAAAATCTTCGGGACTGATCGACGGGCGAGGGAGAAAGGCGATCAACTGAAAAGTCGCGAAACGCGAAAACGGAGAAATTTCGGCACTTGACGATCCAATTATCCGGCGATATTTTTCCTTTTCGAGCGGGTCCCGTCGGTGCCTCGGGACCCCGTCCCTCCGAAGGGGAGCGGGTCGTTCATTTCGATAATTAAAACGAAATTTCGCTCTCGGATACAGATTTAACGAATCGAACTTACGGCGGGCGCAAATGAATTGCTTCGTTTAACGCGGCTCGCCGTGCCGTGACAGAAATATAATTTTCAATCTGTGTGTGCGAGAACGGGCAGGCGGCGGCGCGCCCGCGCGCTCGCACGCGTTGAGTCAAGCCGGGGGTTGGTTGAAGTTTGATTCGCCGAAGAATTTCGTCGAGAGAAAAGAGAGAAAGAGAGAAAAAGAAGAAGAAGAAGACGCAGAGCAAAGGAATAGAAGGGGGAGGGGGGAAATAACGAAACCTTTTAATGACGTTAAGTGCGAGTCGAACAAATAATCGAGCCGGTATCTCGCGTTCGGAGTTTCATTATTTTTAATGAATATCCATTATTTTTAATGAATCCTCGAGAGGAGACGTTTTGGAAAACGTCGACGACGAGGAACGTTCGATAATGGACGACGCCGGCGTTCCTCCTGTTTGTACAGACTATTTTATCTAACAACGTTTATCCATTACCTCGCCACCGAATAAATCCCACCTCCGCGGCAGATAGTCGCATCCGTCGTATTTTAATTATTACGAGCCTGTTGATCGCGATAGCGTTTATCTCGAGCTTATAATACCCGATAAAGTGGTAAATAGCGAGATTTCGCGGCTAAATCCGGCACGTCGATGATTTCCAACGTGGACGTTGTGACCGTCGACTTTGCGCGAGGAAAAGAGAAAAATGTGTTTTCCTCTTTGTCGCGTATGTTCTCAGCTTAACTCTCGTTTGACGAAGAAAAAAGAATTTTCGTTTGGAAGATAAGAGTATGGCTCGAGAAACGTGACACGCTGCCGTAATCGTTTCGTTCACGTCTCGTGGTCGAGTTGAACCTCGACCGGTTAGAACAATTGTTGCAAACAAACTCGATCGTTATCAATCTTTCGACGAGGCAGTCTGTTCACCGCCGAGAGTTCGAAAAGGTGGGAACGCTGGTTTTTTTTCCTCGAGGTTAGACGGTTGAAGTTTTTCACGAAATCGGCGTGATACGGTCGCGTGGTTTCGTTCGACCGGTCACGTAATCGTGGATCGTGGACGATTGAAAAATCTCCCTTTGAAATAAGATATAGCCGGGGAGGAGCCGGTGTGTCTAGGCGCATGGTATAGCAGTCACTCGAACGCGTTTTCAATCTCATAAAGGCGTCCCGCCGTCGATTATTCCCGTTCGATACTTGGCAGAAATTTTTAAGTATATTAGGAATACACTGGCGGCCGAGGGGCTGAATTATTCGAATGCTTTCAAGAAATTGCAGGATGCATTAGCTTACATTACGCCGCTTCCATTACATTATGAATATTACTCTGGCGTATATTGATGAGGAGAGTGGATCCGGAACGGGCGGCGGTGCGGACGCGCGCGCTCGCGCGCGCAGCCGCTTTTATTATTTCTTGCGTTTTCAGACGCGCCATTTACGAATTACCAGCGTTAATAGGGGCGCGACGCGAGATTTATCGGATCGGTTGGAGCGCGGCGTGGGCGGCTGGCATCGCGGGGCCGACGCGTGTCGCGTCGTTTCCAATTAGCCTGAAAGAACCGAGCGAAGAAAAGGAGCGGCGAGAGGCAGGGACGAAAAGGTGATGGAAGAACGAATATTCGATGGGTAATATGGCCATAAAAGTGTCACGATCGGGAAATTATTTTCGAACCTTTCCAATCCAGCCTGACGGATAATAATTGATCGAACCCCGACACAGACAGAGAGAGAGAGAGAGAGAGGGGAGGGGGTAAAAAAGGACAAAAAGGAGAGAGAAAAAAACGAGAGGCGAACATTAGCGATCTCGAGGCAACTACGCTCCGATCGGCTCTGCCTTCGCTTGTATAATATCGGGTGGAATATTTCAAGTGCGCAGAGAAAACCTGTCCCGATTTAGGAGGCAATTTCAAAGAAGCGTGTAGGTACATATATCGGGCTGGCGGATATAGTCTGTAGTCGCGTCTTATTTTCAGACTCGTTCGAACGCGGGGCAACAACCACCATCTATCTATATTGTTTCTCTATCTGACACGAGCCACCGTTGCTCTCTCGCTCTCGTCCCTTCTCACCGGGACGCCTTGGAGCATTAGCTCGAATACATCCATGAATATTATCCCGTACTTTGGCGAGAGCTGAGAACGGTGTCTGGAGACGCGGGGGGGGGCAGGGGGAGGGGGGGGAGACCGGTGAGAGAGGGCTCCGGTGGTATATAAGGTATAAGGTAGTCCATTAGCGTTAATATTATAAACGTTAGCTGCCCTCTGGCCATCCCCGTAACATACTCACGTGCGCCTGCGCTTTCTCTCTCTCTCTCTCCTCTCTCTCTCTCCTTCGCACACCACCACCCTCTACACTCTACATTCCCTTCCTTTCTCCTCTCCTCGTACTTTCCATCTTCCTCCCCCTCATTCTCTCTCTCGATCTTTCTCTTTCCCTATCTCCCTCTTTCTCTCGCTCTCTCTTTTTCATTCCCTATACGCGAACCTCGTCGAGTCTCTCTCTCTCTCTCTGTCTCTCTCTCTCGTCTTTACGTTCATCGTCGTACAAACAACACACGCTAATATACCTCTTGACTACATACGGAGAAAGAGAGGGAGAGCGCCATATACACCGTGCTTTCGTGCACGGCGAACCTCTTACTTAGGTGTTCTGTTACCGTACGTTATCCCCTACAATGACCGGATTCAGATCTACAGGGTGACCGGATTCAGATCCTTCTGCAATACCGGCGACAGGTGGCCTGTATCGGAAGTTAGTACGAGTCGATTCGTCGCGGAGTCGCCTACATTTTTCCACGCTGTGTCTTTCATCTCGCGGAGATCTGAGACAAAGCAAGGAAGCTTGTTGCAACGCTGGAAACGTCCTATGCATTTTTCACTCCGATTGTAACGAACGCGAGTTTTCGGGAACCGTTTGGCGAGCCAACCCCTTCGAACCGATGCGCTCGAGGAAATTGTTTATTCCGTCGCGACATTTCGATGCGAAACTAATCTCCGTAAATACCAGCAAATCTGCCTGCCGTTGTAAGTATTTATTTTTAACCTTCTTCCGCGAAAGTTCGCGGATCTTACGTTTCGCGTCGTGGCGAGACCTTTCGGTTCCTCCTGTGCGAGAAACGAGCTCATTGTCCGAGATATCGCGTTCTCGCGGCAAGGATGCAAAAGAGCTTTCAGATTCTTGGACGATGGGGGGATTCGCCGAGCGGTGGCGAAAGAAAAGAAAGGCTAATAAGAACGTGTTGGCTTTTAGACGTTTCCCCCCCGGCTGTGCAAGGGAATGGTCCGCTCTGCCAGGAGAAAAGTCGGTATGTCCAGCGGCTAAGAGGAGACGGCAATTTGCCGTGTAACTTCGCCTGGGATTGTTGTTTATTATTATGTATACTAATGGAGCACTAAGGGACCCGGGGGCTAGCGAGCCACTCTCGCTCCGGCCACTCTCCGATTCGAGAGGATTTCGCTAATTCACCGGCCGCGGCGTGGCGCGGCGGGCCTCTGTCTTCTAACGATGGATCATAGCGCGAAATGGGAATACAGAATTTGCTTGGGAGAGACGGTTTTCGAGCGTAAGCAGAGATTATCCGCGAATGCAACGCGCCACGTAGCTAGCCACGTTGATGCGCCCTGCGTTCACCCTTACTCTTCCGCGACCCTCTTTCAACCCGCGTAGAAACCCCCGTTTCAACCCTGCCACCAACCATCAGCGCGGTGCGTGTGTCCCTCTACTTATGCGAAAATCCCACCAGCCAGGCGCGAGCTGATTATTCCTCGACGAATCGCGAACCATTTCGTATAGGCACAAGCTAGGAGCTGCCATCGGCTCGAAAGTTGGCCGGATCGAAGGACGTCGAAAAGTTAATTTGCTCAACTTTTCTCATGAAATTTCCGAAGTTCCGTTTCATTTACATCCGCGCGTTGCTAGCCTCGGTTACATCGATTCGTTCTCATCGACGAATCTACTCTTCTTCCCCTTCTCCCTCTGCTTTCTCTCTCTCTCTCTCTCTCTTTCTCACACACATACACACACACTCACTGGTCTTTTCTTTCTCTCGTTTGTTGGACGATTATACCGGACGGCGGTTAATGTACGGCCGAATGTTTCGATATCGGCTTCATTGTGCAACGAACAATGAGATAAATTTTTACGAAAAAAAAAAGAAAAGAAGGAAAACACGCTCGATTTGTTCGAGCCGGGTATTGGTATCGCGTTACGGATATGTTAGAATTTTCTCGATAAGCTGGAACAACGTTTTGTCGATAATGTTGCGTATCTTGTTAACATGCGTAACGAGACGACAACCTAGATGCAGCAACAACGTTCTGGTCAAAATTTTAAAAACTTCTTTGGAATTAATTTGAAAATTGAAATTAGTAGGTTTGCGTTCCTCTGTGGATTACTGTCCTTTTCAAAACTCTACGAAAGAGTCGCGAGAGTCGTGAGAATTTTTCTCGCGAGAGATCTTATTTCCGGCGCCTTTAAATTCCGAATCAATTGGCAAAGTGGTTGCCTCTCTAACCTCCACATCGTGTAAATGGCGGAAGAGGTTCGATTGGCGTGGCCACGTTAACGCGAGGAATCGTCGAAGGGTGCAACCATCGGTGAGAGAGGAATCCAACCTCGTTTCTTACCCGACGCGATACACTTGAACACTGGTGGCAGATGAATTCGAGATCTCGCTATCGGGATCTCCTTTTCTCGATCTTCGTCCCTTTCGACGCTGGAGACGTCGTGCGCGCGCGCGCGCTATGGGGAAAAGCAACAAAGTGGATTGAAACGGCGAAGAAAAAGAAGGAGAAGAAGAGGAAGACGGATATTCGCGACGCCGCTCTGAGCAATAACGTTAATTGCTGTAATTTCGATTACGCCACGGATTCACCCGTTTCGCGAGAATCGAAGCGAGACGAACAGTCTTCTATTTTTTAGGTATCTCGTACCTAGAGTTTGTACATATTACCGACGTGACACCGACTATCTTTATATTTCTCGTGTATATCTCACTTTATGCAAATTCGTGACTGCGAAGTTCCAAAGTTGTGATTACAATTTTACGTACATGTACATGCATCTTCGTAGATGTTGGACAAAGTCCATTAAAATTTTCTCCGCTCCCACTGACGCGTGAATTTTATTGATAACTACTATTGAGCAGAATCTCACTGTTGTCTTAAGTGGAGAAACATTCGAATTAACGACGACGAGGAACACGGAAGTCTGGTTGACGATATTTTAACGTCGATCGAGGACAAGATCCGTAAGCAAAAAGAATTCCGCGACTGCAACCAACAAGTGTTGTGACAACAAGGATAATAACAAGAACAGCAGCGTTGTAATGCTAACAAGGAACGACATTGTTCCCAGTTTCGTATTAATAGAAGAATTTTTAACGTTGCCTGCGAAGCAGCAGTTCTCGGCGAGACAATATTTATCGTTGGTTACAAGCAAATAAACATCCTTCTTAACACGATATTAATAACCCGCGCGAAACAACATTCAGAAATACAATTTCTGTCTAGTTATTTTCTCGAACCTGTATATATTATAGACATCCATACGTTTGCGCGTGCACATGCTTTACCAACCGCGATTCCTCCCTCGTTCATCTACTCGAACATCATCGTTCGAGTGTACAGAACTTGCATCGATACGATCCAAAATTCTCACGCACTTCGTATCACGTTAGAAATATCTTAGAAACGAACAAGAGCAAAGCTGATGTGACTTTGTAAAGAGAGATCGTACAATGATCCATTTCGTCTCACTTCCACTTCCTTCTCAGAAATTCAAACGCTCGTAATAAGACGTCAACGAAATTTTTTTCACGATTGAATCTGCTACGATCTTGATGATTTTCTTTTCACAACAACCCTTTTTGTTCGCCATTCTGAAACGCTAGGATTTTTTTAACTTTTTGTCGTTTAACATTCGACGTTTAACGAAATGGTGAGAGAAACAAATCGTAGTAACAAGTTTCAAGCTGTAAATTCCTTTTCTAAATTCCAAACGGTTGTCGCAAACTTTCACTACGCTCGTTTGAATTTTTACAATTTTCAAGAAAAAAAGGTATCTCCACTTTCCCACCCGCTATATTAAAAAAAATCATCTCAAACAAAAAAAGAAAGGAATTTACGATTATATCAGTTTAAATTCTTTCATTGTCATTCGTACAGTTGCGCTCTTCGCTGCATTAGAGACCAAAATTAAAAGAGGTATTAATCTATGGATCGACTAACTCGCGGCGACCTTGCAACCCCTCGTGGCGCAAGAAGTTGCCTGATACCAATACATCAGCCCGCAGTCAAGCCGCTTTGTGAGACACTGATCGCCTCGTTTCGATCTTCTTCCGCCTTTTGACTTTGGCTGGAAACGAAGGGAATCGCTCGATCATCCTTCGCGGAGCATTTTCGCGAAAAGTGACTATGAAAATCGGCGCGGTGAATTCGCAGTGATTTCAGCGTGATCGTGTTGTCCAAGCGACACGTTTCGTTTCGTTGTGTCGTTTTTACCGCGAACGCTGGTCGCCGTTCTTCGGCTCCAATTTGCCGCTGGCTCGGAGAACCCCTGGCCGCGCGTAGAATCCTAAGATCTCCTCTGACGTCTGCTTAATTAATTACCATCCGCGGTTTTAATTAGCTGGGGCTTCTACCTTCTCCCGTCTTCTCTCTCTCTCTCTCTCTCTTGTTTTCTCCACTCGTTCTGCCCCGGTCTTCTCGTCCGTGGAAAACCATGTGGCAACCAGCTCGTTGCTTCGTCCTCTCTCTTCTTCGTCTCTCTCGTGTCTGTGCACACAGCCGCTTCGGTGTAGTCGTGCACTGCGTGTCTGTGTGTGTACGTGCTTGCAGCACGCGAAACGACCGTGACGTGTCCACACCTTCCACCAGGTGCCACGCACTCTGTCCTTCGCGTATGCATAAGCGCGTAACGTGGAATGCGTGACGGTGTCCGGAGTGTGATAAAGCGGTCGATAAGGGCCGGTGGAAGGGCCGAAGGACTCGATTTGACGTTTGATTTTCACTCGGTTATCTCGGGACACGGTGTAGCTGGACGGTCGTGGGCGCTGCGGGATGAGGATGGGGAGAGTGTGTCGAGCTGCAGGGAACATCGATGCGAGATTCCCGCTGTTCCCCGTTTTACGAGCACGGTGAATCGAGTGAAACGCAGTACGTAACTGCCGCTGGTTGAGGACATTGTGAGGACAATCGATGGTCGAACGGTGGATTTCCTTGTCGAACCATGGATATTGGCATTGGGGGAAAATGGCTGGAGTGTTTTGCACGAAAATTTTTCGGAGTTTCGAGTACGTGATAAATCGGATGCAACGTTTGAATATTCACATCGCAGGGTATACATACGTATTATTTGAAATGTTCTCATTGGCGCTGCAACGGGGATGAATAAATCATCTTAAACGTGTAACAGTAATTGTAATCGACGTACGGTGATGCTCTGCTAAATACGATTGTGATCCGCAACGGTCGAGCCCCTCGTGGCTTTTTCGTTGCTGACGTTTCAAAACCATTTTTGCATGTAACAGACGTAATGTATTCACGTGTGTATTTCCACAAGTGTTCAAACAGTTTCGTAAGTCGTCGTCGCACGATCAGCTCCTCCACTGACGGAGAGATTGATTTTACGCGATTTGGGATTGAAAATCCGCGCGACGCTCGGCAGGAGTTTGTAACTTTCGAAAGGAATTAAATAAATTAGCGCGAGCCCCGTGCAAACGTTGTGACAGGAGTTTCCCTGCGAACAATTTAATCAATCGCGCCTCCCAAACGCGAATATTTCACGCGATAAAACGTCATTGTCGTACGAGGGCAACGAGATTATATCGTTGGCGAGTTTTCGAACGTGGAATAATCGTCCGTTTCGCTGAACGGGTCGTCTATTGAATTCGACCGCGGGTCCTGTCTTTTCTCCACGAATTACCGAATACGTTCGTCAATGAAGATTAAGATCATTCCGCGTGAAAATTCCCCAATAGCTTTCACGTCGCGTGTACAAATCGATTCGACCCGGTGAATTTCATCGCTGCCGCCGCGGTTCTCAATTTTAAAACGTACAATATACAAACAACCCTGTATAGAAAACAGCTGAAACTTTTAACGTGTGCGTGTTCTATTTGCTGTCTTCGTAGACGCTAATAGAACGACAGTTTCCAACAGCGTAATTTGCACAAAGATCTGCAATTTAGTAGTAAAACGCTCGTACATCGGCCGACAAGTTGAGATCCACAAGTTGGCATTCAACGAGTGCTAAAAAAAGAAAAAAAAAAAAAAAAGAAGAAAAAACAATCGATCCTCCGTTGCCAGTTGGATTGATCAAATCGAGCGTGGTGGCGGTAGCGGCGGAAACGGTAACAGCCAGGCTCATTTACCGAAAAAGGGCTGGGCGAAAGACGCGAGAAGGGGGCCCAAGAGAAATCGAGCGACGCTGAAGAAATCGGACGAAGAGGGGAGTGGCAGGCGGCAGTGAAAAGGGCACGCAACAATACAAAGACAATGTGTTTGTTGCCGATTAGCAGAAGGACGAGGTGAGGTTTTTTACGAGAGTTCGAGGTGGTGTGGTACGGGTCCTGGAGTGGATGCTGGAGCGGAAAGAAGAAGAACGGTGGCCAGAATGGCGGCCAGAAGAGAGAACGAGCGAGAGGGGACGGCGAGAGGCGGGGGGACGCAGTCGTTTACAGCCGAAGAGAATCGGGGCCCGTGGCTTAAATGACCCCTCTCACCTGGGTCGCCACCCTGAATGGCCCCCACCTGTGTCAAGATTTACGGCAATTCGCTTTTTGCCCCCTTTTTAAGAGCTTTCGTATTATCTTGCTGCCTCCGTTGCTGCTCCTTCCGCGGAGCGAATGTATGTACGTCCGTTCTGCCTCTATTCTCTCCTCTCCTTTCTTCCCTCCCTCGTTTTGCTTCGACTCTCGATCTCAGCCCGTTTCCCTTCGCGGTCTCTCCCGACCAGACGATCCTCGTCTTTTCCCTCTTCTTCTCGTTTTCGGCCTGCCTGACACTGCGCCGTCACTCTCTCATCCTCGAACGAGTATATTTGCTCGGCTGCGAGAAGAAGCGACGGATACAGGTGTAAAGACGCGAACATAACGGAACACCGGGAGTGTCGGTCATTATTTCGGGATCAGGAGCAGTCGTGCCATTTCCCCGTCTCACTCTCGCGGCAAGTCTCTCCTTTTTAAGCTTCAACTCTCAGTCAAGGTTTCGATTAAATCGCGTGTCCCCGTTGCAAAAGGCGTGCTCCCCCCGTGCTCTCTTGGGAAGACTTCGCCTCGTTAAATAATCTTTCGCCGGTTACGCGAGACACAGGGCGTATTTCGTCCGGGGCGTAAATTGCTGCGAAACGATAGTGCCGTTTCGTTTGCGGGAGCTTCCTTAATCGAAAAGTCGTTTCCCCCTCCCTTTTTTCCCGCCCATCTCTTAGCCAGGGAACGTGGATCGACCTGGATGCTTGTTACCCTGAATTCCGGCTGACGCGCCGCTAACGCAGGCACACACCTTTCCTCGGATGTTTTAATTACCATTGTAATTCCTTCGGCGTTATGGTAATGGCTCCAGCGTTTCAGCACCGCGTTATCGTCAGTTAGCATAAATCTTATTATTCTAATGCCGTTATTACGATCGTAATCCACAGGTATCCAAGCGTGGTATCCGCTCCTCACTCTCCCCCTCTTTCCTTTCGCTCGCGGATCGCCTCCCTCTCCAAGAAACGTTCCTGCCTCCGTCGCCTTTTAACCTTGAACTCTCCCTCGTTACCGTGTCACGCTTCGGAGCGCAAGAAGGTTTCAAGAAGTTTCAGAGATCCTACGGGAACGTCTCTCCCCCCCCCCTCTCTCCGTTATAAATCGCGCACCCTAACCGAGGTCACGCCGTTGAAACGGAGAGAGGAATCGTCCAATCAGTCCCGTTCCGGTTGTTCGATTCCTCGGAGTGTCCGCTGATCGCATCGTTTAAGAATGTTTCCCGTACACTGTTCCCTGTCGATCGTGTTTAAGCGGAAGAAATAACATAACGTTCGACCGGCCGTTCAATTAGCGGACCCGACACACCAGCAAACTCGTCATTTCTCGGATATTTCGCATTTCCTCCGCGGCTTTCACCCGCGAGAAAAGAAAACGATCGTGTGCTGGATCTCTGCTCCTTGGATATATTTGTTTCGTCAATTTGTTTTACGCTTTCGTCCGTGGGCGCTTTGGATGCGTCCATGGTCGTGAAATCGGTCAAGATTGAAACGGTCCCCCAGCTACGTTCCTGCAGCGTGAAACGCTAAATAAAACTCTGAAAAGGTAAGGAGAGGGGAGAAAGATGTATCCTACTTGGGAGGAATTTCAGCGGCCGATGTCTCGCGCGATACAATGCGGAAAGGACACGGCAGGAGGAGACATCAGCAGGCGGAGGACGAGAGACGGGGAAAAATTTAATTAGCAAAAGCCCGAAAATTAATTGCGCCTGGGCGTCTTATTGTGCTCTGGCCCTGTGCCTCGAAGCGTTACCGGGAACCCGCCGCGTCTATATACACGGGGAATGTAATATTCACAACAGCCTATATTCGAGCAGTCAGTCTGGCCCACCCCCTTCCGTCCACCCCCGGCCAGCTTTTCTGACTTGCCTCCATTGGCTTCGCCTACCCAGTGGTGTGGTAGTTACCTACCCGTTAGGCTTTGCAGTTCCCCGTTCTAAGGGCAGCGTCCTCTGTTCTACCGCCTTCATGGCGCTGGGCCTGTCGCGTGCTCACGGGGTTGCATCTATCGCGAGAATTCTCCGACGCTCGTGTATCACGAAATGCACGCTGATAGTTGCGAAAGCTTGATCGTAGCATCATAACTGACTAGAAGTTGAATCGAATATACTTTCGAGCCTTTAGTGCTTTCAATGGTACGCGAGATAGTTTCGAATGTGTCTTGGAAACGATAGTACTTTCGAATAATGGACTATTCGAATATCTTGCAAAAAGGTTCGAATCTTTCAAAACGTTCGTTGATTGCACGAAGCATGTTTCTCCTTTCTTTTATGTATGTTTTTCAAATAATCTGAAATACACGTGTAGAAGACGTGGTTCGGATCGAGAGTCTCACTCATTTACGATTTCATCGCGAATATCTTACAGATAAATTCGAATCTATTAAGACGAGATTAAAGTCAGAGGTTATTATCAATTGCACGAAGCATGTTTCTATTTCTCTATATACGTGATTTTCAAATGTTACGTAGAACAGTGGTTCGAGTCTTCAAATGTCGATCGAGATTCTCCCTCTAGCAAGAATCATCTGCAATTTCATCGCTTTTATATCTTAAAAATAAGTTAAGAAACGGGATGAAAGAGACTGTGTAATTACACGAAGCATGCGTTTCGTTTCTCTACACTGTAGATACGATTTTCAAATATTACGTGGAACAGTGGTTCGAGTTTCCGTGTCGATTCAAGATTCTCTGGCAAGAATCGTCTACCTACGATTTTATCGTGAGCATGGTCACTAGAGTGGTGGAAGTTTTCGTGTCGATTGTAGTCTCTCCCCCTGGCTATAATGACGCGACAGAGGGCCGGCGGGGCGGGAGGACGACATTATTAATTGCTCCACAATGCCAGCGGCGTGTAGGCACACAAGGGGTGTCCTCCCCCTGGCGCTCGTCGATCGGCCAGCCACGACGGAAATTTCATTAAGTGGATTCTTATAGACGCGGTTTTCAGATTAACAGTATGATATGTGCTCTATCTCCCCGGCCCGGGGAGATATTAGATCGGGGACTTGTGCCGTGCCTGGATGCTCCCCTGCCTTCCCCCTTCCTCTCTCTCTCTCTCTCTCTCTCTTTCTCTCTTTCTGTGTGCCTCTCCCTCTCTAGTGGCCACAGAGCTTTCCTGGTCTGTTCGTAGAATGGCTGGCTGGTTGCCCGCGTACAAAGCCTACTGCACACCCTGATCTACCCCCACCTCTCTCTCTCTCTCTCTCTCTCTCTCTCTCTTGTAATATCTGCAGACTTTGCTATGGTAGATCCTCTATGAGGCATCTTGGGAGTTGAGAGATCGCTCCAGGCTCTCCTAAACTCGCGTGAGAACGAATCTTTCGAGTTTCGTTTTTTTTCACTACACAATGTGAAGACGAAAATTTTACGAGACAATGCGTGTCGTAGGAGGATTAGTATATATACATACATACATACATATCAAACTGCGGTCGCAAGTTTATACTTTTCGATTGAGAAATCTGCTAATTAATTGATAGATGGAAGTTAATAAACGTTCATTCTAATCGTCGTGAAGCGATACGTACCACGTTGTGTCTAAAAGTGACTTTTAACGTAACAGTGGCGAGTGAAACGTCGAGAAAAATCACGTGAACCCTCCGCCCTCTCCCCCTCCCCTTCCTCGAGCCCAGATAGCGTCGAGTGATTCGATTAGCGTTGACTATCCGAGCACGCGGAATATTCGGTAAATTTGGCAAATATGCAGAGTACCAAATAGTTGGCGAATATTCGGTGCATCCCTAACAGCAATTAAAGGCAGGGAGATTAACCATGAATGCAGCAACTCGGTCGGTCAAAATTGATTCATTATTGTCGGTTTCTCCGGCGCGGAGGGAGAGAGAGAGAGAGAGAGAAGCACACCACGCTCTCTAGCTAAGATAATGTACACTAACCTCTGCCCTTCTGGAATCGTGCGGTCTTAAGTTTCCTTCATTATTCCAATTATTGCTGTTATTATTATCCCATTGTTCCTATTATTTTCGCGCTCGCGTGAAACGACTAACGATCGATCGCGTCGTTCCTTTTTTCCCCTTTTGTATCCCGCCGAAACGAAATTTCGACGAGATTTCGCGCATCATCGTCCCGTGGAATTCCTCGAGTAGGAAATTAATTACTATTGCCGGAACAGGCTTCTAATTGACTGTTAATTAGGAACGCCTAGTCATAGCATCAGTCAAAGCTGCTTGGTGATCTCCGGCTGGTGTATTGTGCTCGTGTTCCTTGCTATTAAGCGGATAATCGAATACGATTATGGCAGATTATAGGATGGAATTCTTTGATAATAGATAGACTTGCTCGCACGAATATATTCTGTTTATTCGTCGTTGAACAATCTGTTTCCATCTCCCTCTATCGAATTGAAACCGAACCTGATTCGAAAGCATTTATCAGGGAACAATATCAGCGACCGATGTACGTATAATAACCGAAGACAGACACACCGCTTAGATCTCGTACGTTTAGATTTTTCTTCGTTAAACGTGGCTGGTTGGTTGCTGGCCGACGTGTTCCTCGCGTTTCTCCCGGGGGTGGATCGGATAACGAACCGCACGGGGTGAAAAGAGGCAGAGCTGGAAGGCCGCCTTAAGCCGGAGGGATGAAGGGGGTACGCGCGAAAGGGATCGTGGCGTCTGGGGGAAAGTTGAAGGTAACCGACACCCTTTCGCAAAAAGTAATTGGTTAATGCCTCGGAAATGAGTTTAGTTCCTTTTTGTTCGGTGAGCGTGCTGCTCCTTTTTCGGCACCTTAACCATCCGCTCGCTCTTTCTCTCTCTCTCTCTCTCTCTCCCTCCCTCCCGTTTCGGCCTTTTCTCTCTGCACGTGCACACGTAAACACGTAACAGGGACAGGCCACTGCACTCTCACACGAACCAGCGAGAGACACTTTCTTTCTTCGCCCTGTGTGAAAGTCTCTTTTTCTACCTCCCGTTGGCCCTCTCTTTTTCCGAGTCTCCTCTTGTCTCGTCCTTTCACCTTCCAAACGTTTCTCTTTCTTTCTCTCTCTCTCTCTCTCGCTCTGTTTTTTTCTCCTTTTTTACTCGGCATTTTCTTCCCTCGTCGTTCTTTCTTCTCTCTCTCTTTCTTTCTCCTCTTTCACCGCGCTCGCTGTTCTCGCATGCACGCATGTGTTTTTATGCTCGCTCCGGGGCTCTAGTCACGCTTTGTGCCACATTGTGTGTGCCTTTGGAGCCTCATTATCCGCGTGTAAAAGTGTCATTACGACCCGCGGCGAGGCTCCAAGACGAGAGAGGAGCCGGGTTTCTCCTTCTCTCTCTCTCTCCCTCTCTTTCTCTCTCGGTGCGCGTCGCGACACCCCGGCAAGAAGAGAGAGATAAAACCCGCTTAAAGGATTTGTCTCCGTGTCCGGGCCGATTCGTTAACCCACCCGGGACCAGGGATTTTCTTTTTCTCTCTCTCTCTCTCTCTCTCTCTTTCTCTCTTTTCGTCGCCGACACGGACACACCGCGACTTTGTTTTAAAATTGGATAAGCGTATCGACTTATCGCGCCCGGAATCTCCGCTGATTTGTCCACGGGACGACGGTGGTATCGGTGCAAACGTTCGCGGGCCAGTTACAGGGGATCGTTTTTACAGGCTGTGAAGGATTTTCACAGTCCTCGACGAAAGATCGTTTCGTCCCTTTCGTTTCTTTCCTTTCCGCGACGAGAAGAGGAACAAAAACCACGTCGATTCCCGTAGAAAGAGATTCGTTCGACCCTCTCTCTTACTGTTTATCGAGTCCCGATCGAACGTCAAGATTACTAACCATCGCTTCGCAATCCTGCGAAGAATCTCGCTCGTACCGCGATTAATCCCGCTAATCCCTCTCGACGAGAGTCGTCGATCGAAAAAAAAAAAAAAAAGAAAGGTGGGGAGAAGGAGAGAGCGACCTTCTCAGGTCCGCGAGACAAAAGCCAGGGGAACCAGTTAACCCAGCCATTGAGAGCCTAGAAGAGGACACGGATTCGTTAACTCGGGGCCGGTGTGTTTCACCACAGTGTCGTTCCCGTTTTCCTGCGGCCGCGCCGGCGATACGATCGTCATTAGCAGAGGAAGAAGCAGCCCCGTCGTCACCCTTTGTGGATTCTCTTGCGCCTCGTGCGTCCCATCGTACTAATGGTCTTAACGAACCCGACACTGTCGCCCGCGCGCCCGCTTCGTCCAGGGTTAATACATCAACCGCGTTGCAGCCGTGTGCGGCGAACTCTGGTTGATATTCCGCCACCACGGTACACGACGAAGACTTCGATTATCGCCAATTTACCGGCTGGCTCGTGTTTAGTCGGTGACCACCGGCGTGGCCTCTGGTAATGCCTGCGTCCGGCGAGTGCTCGATGCCCTCTACGATCGATCTTCTTCCGTCCTCTTGAAATCGCTTGACGAAATTAGACGGTTAACCGATCACTCGCGAACGCCAGGTGAGAGAGAGACTTTCATTCGTTGATCAAGCTCTTGGCTGTGGTGCCGCTTTTAAATGTGTGTGTGTGTGTGTGTGTTCTACGTCGCTAGAACAACGCGGTGACGATTACACTCGTCAAACACAGAGTGTAGCTGCTGTAAAATTGAGTTTAATTATATTAAGAAAATGACACTTTTTCTTTTTTTTTTTTTTTTTTTTGAAAAATCAATAATTTTCGATAGTTTTCGTTTAACTTAATTAATAATGATCAATAGTTTCGTTTAACTTAATTAATAATGATTAATGTTAATAGATAGTCAAGTCTAAATTGCTTTATTTTTTACGAAGAATTTAATTTAAGCAATAAACTGCCATTCCTTCGCGATGAATATATTCACAGTCATTCACAGCTAAGAGGTTAATTTGTTTAGCAGTCGTTGCTGATCTCTAGTACGTCAATCTCCGTGTCGAGAATCTCTTTTCTTTTTCGGAGATTCGCCAATTATAGATGATATCGAATCAGAATTCCGAAGGAGCAACTCTCGGTAGAATGAAATTTCCAAGAGATGGCATCTTTCAGAAATAGAATGCTAGAATGCTTTTTCTAGTGTTTTCGTTACACACGAAAGTATCTTGAATAGTTCATTCCCTCGGAAATAAAATATCCGTCTCGAATTTATTTTCAAGGAACGATTACATTTCCGATAAATTATATTTTTAAATGCATTATTCGAGTGATGACGATCTGTCGAAATTTCTATTAACAGTGTTAGTCCCCAACATTTTCGAGTACTGATTTTTGAAAATGCAATAGTTATCCTTCCCGTCATATGTGATACCATATTATCTCCATTACCAATCCACAGGTTTCTTAACGGAATCTGATGATTCACAGCGACGTCCAATTTTCTTGAAAGGGTTACATATTTCCTTGCTCTTCCTCTCCTCCTCTTCCTCTCTATATTCCTCTTTTCCTTTTCCTCTTGCTCTTTAGAAGAAGCGCGAAAGGTTGATCCGTGGTCGACGAAACGATGGAAATTAATGGATATATACGCGGTGGGTGCAGCGAGTCGCGGTCGGTGTTAATTGGAGCGCAACGAAACGGGTTAAGCCGCCGGAGGAATGATCCCGTGATTCTGATAATCGATACAAGTGCCCGTTCGATTTCGTTCGCTGGCAACCTGTTTAGAACGTCCCGCGGGTACAGCTTGTAGGCTTAATCGGATCGCGTCGAGGAAACGTTTCACCGTTTCCGGTACACTTTCGTCGAGTCGCCGAATTTTCTCCGAGAGCTGTAACTTGCTTGCACGATCTGTTACGCTACGATCTGTTGCCCAGATCGCACGAAAAGTTTAACTCGTCAGCAGTTTGACTTTGAACGAATTTTCTCCGATTGAAGCCAATGTTGAAACCTGGTTCCCTGTTCTCTCGTTGAAATTCTACTAAAATCGTCCGATCTTCTTCTTTGTTTCGCCGTTCCACCATCGCGCGTCGACTTTTTTCTTCAACACGAAGGAAAATCGCGATAAATTGCCAGAATCGCGAGAAATTGATCAAACTCTCTGATACAGAGAGTCGTTTGAATTGCTTTAATTTTCTGCTCTGGCTTTGGAGGAAGAGGAAGAAGAAGAAGAAGAAGAAGAAATGAAAAAGTCCGATAGCGAGGAAAGAGGGGAATCGCTAGGTGGATTAATAGAAATTTCATTTAAAACAATCGATTTTCTTCTTTGTTCGAGGAATAAAAACGGCAGGACTTTTCAATCAAGCTAATACCTGCTCTTTTACCCACCAGCAAAGTTATCAATAATCCACGGATGTATATATATACATATACACACACATACCGCCCCCGCGAATTCATTAATCTCTGCAAAGAAAATTGGCATGTAATTTACGGTGAAATCCAATAACAGCGTCGAACACTAGAACGACCAATCTCTCGCGCGCGTTTAAATATACGTATATACATACCGCGTGCAACTAACACACACTGCGTTTAATTAACACATGCCGCGCTTTCAAGATACAAGGACAATAAAATCAAATCAACGTTAATACCGCCGAAAATCGTTTCCAGAAAATGACCTTCTCGTTCGCCCCTGGCTCGAACTTGACGAAACAAGCAAATCATCCAATTTGAAAAAAAAAAAAAAGAAGAAAATCCTTTCCGACGTGTTCTCGCTGGCATCTGTCGATCAATCACATCCAATCAGCGAGGCCAAAAGTCCTAGACGTTCTTCGGCATTCCCGAATTAGCCGGGCAGGTCCCGCTGGACCGTGGACCCCCCGTTTCCGTTTTTCCCTGCCCCCGGTGTCTCGAGGGTGCGCTCTCTCGCGTGTTTGTAATTTCGTTTACACCGGAAAGCGTCGGTAAATCAGCGACTTAATGAATTCAGCCGGGTAGCCGGTCGACGCGGGGCCATTTAGAAAGAGCGACGTGCCCGCCAGAAAGGGGTTATTCGCGGTTATCTTTACGAGTCGAAGAGATACGCCTCCCCGTATTTGTGTGTGTGTGTGTGTGTGTGTGTGTGTGTGTGTGTGTGTCTCCCTCCTTCTGTTTCTCTCTGTGTTTCTGTCCCGGAGGCCGTGTTGTGTCGGGATCGCGGCGCGGAAGGGATGGCCGGACTGCTCGCGCTGCCAGGAAGTCGACGCTAAATCTTGGCCGATGTCGAGCCGCCACCAGCCCGGAACCGTGCCCGTTCGTTATTCTTGTTAACGTTATGATCATTGCACGGTGAAACGTGTAATTTCGGGATTAGTCCGATGTCCAGCGTCGAAACAACGGGACGCGGCTCGACGTTCGTACCCCTTTTGTTCCCCTTTCGACGAGCGACATCGCCGCGAGACACGACGCGTGCTAATTCACCGTCGCTCTCGCTCGTTCGTTTCCTCCTCCTTTTGTTTTATATCTAGCACGACGTTTACTACTGTTTTTTTTTCTTTTCAGTAGTATACGTTAAAATTAATCGTGGAATTATGATTAGTTCCATTAGCTGAGGTTGACTTGAACGACCCGAGAACCGAAGAGTAATCGACGGCTGGCTCACTCGCGTCCTATCCACGCGATGCACGCACGAGACGTGTAAATGCTTATTATTTAATAAATTACCGGCCATTTCCGCAAATGTCCAATTACGCGGGCAGGCAGTTTCGGTCAGATGGAAACGAGTTCCGCGAACTGGATAGACAGGGGAGCCTTCGGGACGATGATTCTTACGTTGCTATCGCGTTGCTGCTCGATCGCGTCGGCCGTGTCCGCGCGGACGAACGTGTCCGCGTAAAATATTCAACCGGTCGTTCTACGGGACGCGTGTGAACGATCCGGTCGTGCGACACAAACGAGATAGAGAGTGAGAGTGAGAGAGAGAGAGAGAGAGAGAGAACGTAAAGGAGAGAGAATGGCATAACAAGCACGCGTCCTCGCCTATTTTCGCGTAAACGATGGAGCACGGGCGAGCGTCAATTATATCTGTAAAAAATCACGAGACGCCTAATTGGGAGAGGCGCTCTAATTGGGCGACGTGTTTAAACCACGTAGACAGCGGGACACGGAACCACTCGGATAGATAAGCCTCCTAGGAACTGGTTATATCGTCGCTGATCTCTCTCTCTCACTCTCTCCCCTGGGAATGATTTCTTGATTCCGAAGCGGTTACGCTCGAGATAAACTAATAATGTTGCTAACGTAAACCTGTTTAACGTATCTATTACGCGCGGGATATGCAAATCCAGGCGGTGCGCGGCCGGATGATCGGTGTGTGTTCGCGTTCGAACGACGTCGAACGACCGTGTAAAATATTGATTTAATCAATCCGAGTCGTTTAAAACCGCTCGGCTCGCTTTTATTTGCCGCGCCGTTCATTATATATACCGTGGCAACCCTCCTTTTCCTCGCCAATTGTATCTGCCCGCGTCGAGGGCGTCTTCATTTCGATCTTGGCCGTACCGTTTACTCAGCGAGTACTTCGTCGAGAGTCCCCAGGATCTTGTAAATGTGGATCGTACAGATATCGTTCTGCCCGAAGCAGCTACGTTGTCTCAAAGTCGCTGCTTGCCACGCTGTGGATCGTGAGAGACTTTTACTCGAACGAAGTTGAAAGGTCAAATCGTCTGCTATAATAGCCCAGGCAGATTGGGTTTTAACGCACCAGTTGTCGCCGGTGGCTCATACTTTGATGTGACAGTGTGCACTGTCAAATGTGTAGTTAAATTCGTTAAATTCGAAAGAAATTGCCCGTGTAATTGGAAAATTAGAATTAGAAGAATTTCGAATATTATATTTTTATAAATATTATTTATCAATTTTGTTGTGTTTTATAAATATTATTTGCCAAGATAAAGTAATAAATTAAAATAAAACAAATTCTCCCCGATAGCGAGAGACACGAATTCCAGCTGGTTGCAATCTTTCGACCCGAACGAAAAGGGTGACTCGGCCTAGTCGTGAAGGAGTCGTGCAAGAGGTCGTGACACAAAGCCGGCATTCCCTCTGAAAAGGTGTTGTTAAAGCGTTCCTTCGGCGTGTAAGACAACATGAGCCGGGGCCCGGTGTGCACGCGCGCGCGCGCGCGCTCGCTCTCGCCTTTAATTAAACCCATAAATCAATGTCAATTAGCTTATTCAGCCGGCTGTCTGGCTATTAATTATAATTAACAATTAATAATAGAATAATTAGCGGCGAAGCGGACGAAAGTTTTTCACCGGGGCGACGTTTTCGTTCTATCCTTCGCGGCGAAACCCTTCTCTCGTGTCTCTCCCTCGGTTCGTGTCAACCCTCGAGCTTCGAAAGAGCGCCTCGCGTCTCGATTCGTGAAAACGGCGCAATGGCGCGGCCGAGTTTTAATGAATCCCCTTCGTTCCTCGCTCTCGTTCGATCTCGGTCTATTAAAAGTAGTAGCACGATAGTAGGGGTACGACCAGTTACTTTTTCTCGCGAGTCGAACAGGGGATATCTCGCGATCCCCCTTGCGGATTGTTTCGTTAACGACATCCGCGACTAAAATATCGGTCAGCCAGCTCTCGAGCCACAGGGTCGATCATCGATCCTGGGAATTTCGTTAGCGCGGTTACGTTCGATTAAACTTCGCAGCGGGATAACGAGATCCTTTGATTCCCGTGGTTCTGTTACTCGATGTCAGAAACGAAGTGCGAGGGGCTTCTTTCTTTCCTCTTTCCTTTTCTTTTCTTTTCTTCTTTTATCAAGCTTTGTCGTATTCCTTTCAATTTGCGCGACACGGCAATGTGGATTTAGGCTACACGTTCACGGCCACCTCTTTTTCTCTTTCGATTTGAGTTTACGTTTTTTGGATCGGACAAATCGTCAGCAAAAGGTGAAGCCCGAAGAGGATATTACAGATCTATCCTGATGTAGGCAAGTAGGTTCTCTTTCTCGATGAAAGCATTATTTCAAATTTGATAAACATCGCCATCTAGTCTGACATTAATTTAAATAAAATAAAATTTTGCACAGTATTAAAAAACGACTCATGGGTATACTCGTATTATTAACAAAATTGTCCTGAATTATCGTGTTCCTTCGACGATTGTTCGAAATTTTAAGAATTTAAAATTACTTGTACACTCGATCGCCAAAACTAAAACATCCCTTCGTCTCCTATTATTTTTTTCTTTTTTTTTTTGGACAAACTACGTCCAAAGCCCTCTCCAGCTGTTCCAACGCGCAACGGGCCCGAATCTCGGATAACACCGACGAGATTCGAATAAATTTAATGGCAGGGCTTCGTGTCGGGCTGAGGAGGCCCTACGGGGCCTCGCTAGGCGAGCAGGTGGCTGGTATGGTGGGGTTGCGTGGACCAGACCGACCGGTTTACATGGCTGGAGATCCGAGAACGCCTCTCAGCCTGGTCCTGGGAGCGACGAGAGGGCAACGAGAGGCGCATCCACCGGCTCTGTCGTCTACCAGTCGAGACTCCATTCGATTCGCGTGGAGGGGAACGATCGCCGCGGCACACGTGTTTGTATATACGCACATACACGCGCGCGATGAGCAGAAACGGGCGCCGATTTCTGGAACTTTGAAAAAGAAGATGCCACGGACTAGTCTTGTCACGTTGTCGCGCTCTTTCGCGCTCGTCTTATTTTACAGTCTGTCAATGCCCGAGTTCTGTTTGGAAATGTAACAAATGACGAACAGCTGCTAGTTTTAATGTACATTTCAAGCTCTGATTACGTTTCAAGAAAGCACAAGGTGTACGCGTCGTTTTTAACAAAACTTGAAGAAAAATATCTCGTAAACATGATGGCGTGGGTTCAAGTGTCGTTAGTTTCGAAATTATGGGAGGTTCAGTTATCGGTGAAACGTTGTTCGTAATCTTCACAATTGCGCATGGTAATTAACAGTAACCTGTTTGAGACACGTTCGGTGCAATGAGCACCGATTTCTGAAACTTTGAAATATAAAGAGACTGTAGTTGTGCCATTTCGTGCTTGTCTCATTTCACTGTCACGATGATGATTTTTTAGAAGCACATTTCAATCTCTTGCAATATTTTCACAGTTTTAAGTATATTTAAGTACAACAAAATAAACAAAACAAATAATAAATTGATTACTTCTCAATAATTTCTATCCAGTGACATCATACCGACGAGTTCAAAAAGAAAGCGACGAATTATTGTATACGGTGTTGGTCACTCGTTATGGTCCGCAATCAGTCGCCAGCGGTTAACATGTACGGAATATTCCAACAAGTTTCACTTACATTTGGAGACGGTGCAAGAATGCATGTTGTCAAGAAGAAAGCTCTTGATAAACGTGATCATTCCAGTCGTTAGTTTCGAAATTGTAGGAGAGTTCATCAATAAAGTATCGTTCACAATTGGCGATTAACATTCTCTCAATATGGTTAGTTCTTTCGACAAGTACCTGCCGGCAATTTTAATTTTTTTTTTTTTTTTTTTTATTGGGACACTTTGCATTTCAGTACGCGTATCGAGCAGTAAGCGTCGTTACGGCTGGTCATAACGCTCGGGAACGATATGTGAAACAAAAAGAAACCTGGCAAAGTGAATAGAGAAGATGTCTAGAGTGACGGCGGAGAGGCGGGGAGGCCATTGAACGCACTCTATAGATTCTTGCCCGGAATTTCCCTTCCCTCCATTTCGCTGCGCTTCTGTTTGCTCGCTTTCTCTTTTCCATTTGCTTATTCCCCGTTCTCTCGGCTGCTCTTTTTGTCCCTGCCTCTCCCTGTAACGGGCGGCGTGTCTCCTCGGCAATTATTAGCAGTTTTCGCGGAGCGTTCTTCCCGCTCTCTTCCTTTTCACTCGGCTACACCAAATTTCACGCTCGACGTCGTCTGTCGAATTTCGCGCGGCAAATCGCGCGCGAGCAAGCTCCAGCTTCGGGGAACAGTCGCGAGGGTATTGGTAACCACTTGTGAGCAGAAACGGGGGTGAAACGTCTTCGTACGATCTTCGAGATTTCGATGACCGATTTGATCGCCAAGAAATACGAGAATATCTTTGGTTCGACCAATAGCGTTAAATCTAATCTCATTGTTACTAATCGTTTCTATTCTGTTCTTTTTTTTTTTTTTTTTTTTTTGATACTTGAACAGATTCTACGCAGATAAGGTCGAAGTGTATTTTTATAATTTCATCCTCTGTGTCACGTAAGTTTTGTAAACGTATTTTCACTGTGCCAGTGCAGAATTGTCAATTACTGAAATTCCCAAGATTGACCACTATTATTCTAGATTCTCATTATTACTAATCGTGTCTACTTTATTTTTTATACTTGCACAGATTCTACGCAGATAAGATCAAAGTTTGTTGTTATAATTTCATCCTCCCTGTCACGTAATTTTTACAAACGTAATTTTCACCCCTTTTCACTGTGCCAGTGCAGGATTGCCTATTATTGTATCGAAATCGCCAAGATTGACCATTATTATTCTAAATTCTCATTATTACTAATCGTGTCTACTTTATTTTTTATACTTGCACAGATTCTACGCAGATAAGATCAAAGTTTGTTCTTATAATTTCATCCTCCCTGTCACGTAATTTTTACAAACGTAATTTTCACCCCTTTTCACTGTGCCAGTGCAGGATTGCCTATTATTGTATCGAGATCCCCAAGATTGACCACGATTATTCTAGACTCTGATTTTTACACCTGCCAAAAGAAAATGTAAATATCTTGCACGTACAAAATAGACATTCGCAAAGGAAGATGTAAAAGAAACGAAAAAGAAAAGAAAGAAAAAACAAACTTTACCATCGGATAGTAGCATTTACACCCGTTAATAAAGATTTTAGAACTCGTTCCTTTCTCGCAGGAACTGCTTATTTCATCTAATTCTCAAAGGACTCGTCTTCGTCCCCCCTCTTTCTCTCTCTTTCTTCGTTTGAAAATTCCTCAATGCTTTATCGAGCGATCGGTGGAGAGTGGTGGAAAGAAGTGCCCTCGAAGAAACAACTGGACGCGATTATAATCGCGAATCGCGTATCGGATCGATCGACGGAAGTGTTTCTTCAATTTGCAAAACGCTCCTCTCGGGACGGGCAAGGTGGAATGCCAAGCAGACAGATCATGTTAAGGAGGCTGAGTGGAATAAACAAACAAGACGTTCGAATGGCAGAAGAGCGAGGCAGCCGGAGTGCCGGGGAGGATGTAAGTGTAGAGGCAGCGAAGGAGATGGAGCGAGAAAGCTAGAGGGATAGGGTGTGGGTGTTGAGCGTGTGTGGGTGTGTGTGTGTGTGTGCGCGCACGGGTGGATAAGGAGAGACGAGAGGAGAGAGGAAAGTAAAAGACGTCGATACAGAAGGACGCTCGAGCAGCCGAGGATCGGGCTTAAGAATGGCAGAACGAGTGGATAGAGGCGGGCCGCGCGGCGCGGTGACGGAGGATGCCGTGGGAGGAGGGGAAGGGGGGTGGGGGGAGGGGGAAGGGGATGCAACGAAATGGACGAGTCTTGTTGGGGGTTGAAAGGGGGCGAGCGAGAGGGTAAATCTTAAATAAAGTGATATGGAGTACTTTCGTATAAAAGCTCCATTTCCAGTGCTCCAGTCGAGGAATACCTTCTCAACACGGTTCCAACCTTGTAAGGATTTTCGTTCCATCCTTGCATTGACCTCATATAAGGTGTGTATCCCCTTTCTGTCCCGTTTTTTTCCGTAACGGTGGCTAATGCTCGCCCTAACGTTTGCCACTTAACAAATTAAA
The DNA here is from genome assembly GCA_036937485.2 of Tetragonisca angustula. Taxonomy (NCBI): domain Eukaryota; kingdom Metazoa; phylum Arthropoda; class Insecta; order Hymenoptera; family Apidae; genus Tetragonisca; species Tetragonisca angustula. Next base: position 192,490 of record JAWNGG020000008.1, on the reverse strand, counting down.
CGACCACGATGAACGGATAACCTTCAGATAAGCTCTTGATTCTTCCCTCTTTTTCTTCTTCTTCTTTCTTCCCTCCCCTCTTTTTGGGGGAACCTGAGTTGATACCTTGACTCTCGTGTTGAAATTGTTAATGGTTTCTTTGTTAATGGTAAAAGATATATATAATTTTGAGGCTTAGAAAGTTTGTACAAATATTTGTCCTCGGAATGGTGAACGTAAGATGGTAGATTGTGTGTTGTAAATCTTTTGAAATGTGAGTGCACGCGGAAGTCTGTACTCTTTGCGCACCTTACTTTAAACAAGTCGTAATTCAATGACACAGGTAGATTGCGCACGACTCTCTCACTGATAACTGAAAACGAGTCACTTTCCTGAGACGATTTATTTTGTACAAATCCGAGATTCTAATAGAAGACCCTTTCAGTCATCTGGACAAAGTTGATACCCTTTCTTCATTGTTACATATATTCAATACATGTATGTAACTATATATGTATAATTTAATCTATTTAATATATATAACAAGAGAAATTTTTGTTATACTGTTATATTGTTATATATATATATATATATATATATATATATGTATATATATTCAATACACGTAACAATGTACATATATAATCTATTTAATATATATTTTAGCAAAATAGATTTCTGTTGTACTCGAATTGGTAGTTTCGCAGTCAGTCTAACCGCGTGTTTTCCAAACTGTTGTATCCGAAAGTATAATCCTAGCACGTCTCAAAATAAAATCATATATATGTATATATATATATTGACGACTTCCTCACACGACAATAGGGAAAGTCACAACTCACTCTTTGAAAAAAATCTCGAATCGTAGCTGTCATCGTAGCAATCATCCCTCCTCCAAACCCCTGAAATGCAAACTTTCCCCCTCGTCAATCTACGATCGCGCTCCCTTCCCCGATTCTCCTTTCTATTTCGCTCTTCGTCTCAGTTATGCCACCATCTCGCTCGTTACTCGCTGTTTCTTCGTTTTTCACTCGGTCGTTCCGCTGCGCTCGGTCGCGTCACTTGGCCTGGTAATTGATATCGGCACGCAGTATGCAAGCTTATTGCAGCGTGGCAGCGGCGGTTTAATTGGGAAGAGCGTAGGAGGAGAGGAGCCAGCGAAACGGCGGGTAGGTCTCGTCCCTTATTGGATTGCGGGGGCTAGGGGGAACCGGCGGAGAGAAAAAGAGAGAGAGAAAGAGGAGGGGGGATCACCGCGTTATAAATACAGAGGATCTGGCATTATTCGGAAACCTCTCTCCCCCTCATCCCCCCGTTACTAATTGGAGTAACTTTGCTCCTCGAACCGCGATTGTTTACCGTTCCCGGGCGCACGAAGATGGATTGACGCGTGTCAAGCCTTTGAAACGTCCGTTCTTTGCCCCGACAAGAATAGTAATTATCGTGGAACATAGTGGCTTCGTTCGAGTCTCGACATCTCGACGACGAGAACGAGGACGACGACGACGAGGACGACGACGACGACGACGAGAGCGACGCCACGATGGAGTCGCGTTTTTCAAGGTGTCCCGGCCGGTTTTACATTCAACGACCCGAGCAGGGGAATGTCCTTTTCCGGGGCGCCAGAAAGAGAGACAGAGAAAGACGGAACGAGCGGCGAAAAGAAGAGGCGAAGGGTAGGGACGAGACTTTATGCGAGGGACCTTTATGAATAAAACAACATCGGTGATTGTGGTAATTGGAGAGAACGGTTAATTGTTCATTTCGTGCTACTGTGAACGGTGGGATCCATTTTCGTCCGTTACGGGACGAAACCGGAAGTGGCTCCGGTGCACGGGACCTCTTCGCGGGATCTCTCGATGTCGACGAATCAGTCTCTCCCCACGTTTTCAGGGGAGTGGGGGGAGGGGGCGATGCTTTACCATGTCAGAGAGATAATTGCCTGATCGACAGGGATCCGAAAGGGTGTTCTCCGCGCTCGCTTTTCGTTATTTGAATAATCAAAGGAAAGACCATCTTACAATTCAGTCGCAGTCAATCTCATCGATGGCGAAGCTGTTGTCATCTCGGTTGATCGTCATGCAAAATATGCAGATACTTTGCCTTTCGTACGGAGTACCGAAGTACCAAGAAGAAAGGAACGAAGGATACGAAAGAATTATCCTCGCTCGGTAACGACCGTTTCGCCGTTCGTCTCCTCCCTCCCTCCCCTGACAGTAAGGCAGAAAATTAATTCCGTCCATTCGCTGAACCGGCGCGCCTTCTTTAAATAACCCTCGGCTCACACGAGCGAACCACTCCAATCGCGGGCGTGTATACGATCCGCAGGACAGTTTCACCCCGTGCACCCTCATCGCGGAAAGAGCCCACCCTCTTTCTCTGGCTGGCCAACACAAGCAGCGCGAGCAATCCGTAGACGAGAGAAGTCTGGAAGTAGGCAGCCGCCGTAGCTGCGTGAAACGACACGATTCCGTAAAATCGGTTTTCGGGGCGGAACTCTGTTATACGAGTATATACTGTGTACATACGTATATATGTACAATATATACACATATGTATATATATATATATATATACGATATAAAGCGGGGCTTCGTTTTAATTAGCAGTAAATAGCCTCCATTAAGCTCGAAGCAGTAAATCACCCACACTTATGCGAAGCCCCGAAGAAAGAGAGAGAGAGAGAGAGAGCGTCTTTCTCTCGCATGGAACAACGAGGCATCTTTGGCCAGGCGAGCAGCACAAGCCCGAGGTTGGCGCGGCGTGGAAACGGAGAGAAAGAGAGGAAGGAGAGAGGAACACGGCGTTGAACGGACCAGGGGATTGGCCGATCGAGGGGCCGAGGGGGTTGACGCTAGAGGGGTGTACATTACATTTCAATTTGGATCTGTCCGTCCTTCTTGCGGAGTGGAGCACTCTGCCGGATCGTCAGGCCAATACGCGTCCTCCTCCCGAAATGGGGAAGAGGAAGAGGAAGCTTGCGAATTTTCCTGCATCTCTCGGCGAGAGCCGGCGAGTTTCTCTGGAGAACGGAGAGCGGAGAACAGCGCGAAAAAGGACGCTTTCTCTCCCTTTCTCTCTCTTTCTCTCTGCACAGAGATTTCTACTCTTCTCTCTTCTCTTTTTCTTTCTTTCTGTCTTTCTCTCTCCCTCTCTCTCTCTCTCTCTCTCTCTCTCTGCATGCCAGACGACAATAGAAACACGTGAAAGTTGCCGGTCGCGCTTCGCGGATGCCCGGAAGAAGCCAACAAGAGAGGAGCTTATGTTTTAACTTCGATTATTGATTCGCTCGTCTGCCGGCCGTTTTCCACCCCGCGACGCATCGATCCATCCACCCCCCCCTCCCCCCCTCGCTGGGTCGTCCCCAGCCGCCCGCATAGAACTTCATCGTCCTCTTAATCTTTTGCCGTTCTTCGTTTCGCGCCCCCCTCGGGAGGAGGGGTGAAACGGATCGCTCCGAGTCCCCGGCGGCTTTCAACTTCTTCGCCTTCGCTGCGTTCGCCGCGAACGGAACAGCACCGGCGTGCGCTGTTGGTTCGCTGACCCTCTTTCCCTTTGCCTCTGGGTCATTGCCAGTGGCAATGGCAATGAAATTCAGCTCGAGAGGGGGTGGGGGGGGGGGGACAAGTTCAGCGACACGTCGACCCGAAAGACCGAATTTCTCGAAATTGGCCCGCTCTTTCAGAGGATCGATAAACATAAACGGGGAGAAAGAGACGTAGGTACGATAGTGTGGGCGATCGAGAGGCGAGGGGCGGAAGGGGTCGGTCTGCTGCAAGTGAACGGACGATATACGATCCTGCAACTTCATCTCGACCTCTCGCACGAGCCGGAGGTCGTAGGTCGAGGGTTTCGTCAAGCCGAGGGAACCCGTCGATCCAGTTTCTGCCTGGAATCACGGTCCCGTTTTCACCTCAAAACCCTTGAACTCGACCCGGCTCGAGAGCCCGAGCGGCGCTCACGTTCGCCCGCGCTTCGCACGTCATTCCACGCACGTAAAACCGCCTGAGAAGAGCGAGAATCCTTGTCTGCCCCCCGCGAAATCTATCGGCGAGTTTTATCGTCCTTACCACGCCGAAATTCACCGCGATTCGATTCGATATCCTTCCCTCCCTCGTCCTCGCGATCCTTTGTTTCCTTTTGTTTGTCCGTCCGCTTCGCAATTCTTTTATCGCTCAAAAAGTCTCTTCTGCGAGGCTTTCACGTTTCATGATTGTACTGTTGTAAGAAAGTTTTAGTTTGCTAGTTTAGCGTCGTACGAAATTTGATGTTGGGCATTTTTGAAGATTATTTTCGACCTTGGTCGAGGTACCACTCGCATCCACAAGATTCCAATGAAAAAAAAAAAAAAAATACCCTTTCTTGGTGTTTAGAAACGATAAACTCTTCGTGGCTCACTGTGAATCATAGAGACTGTGTCTCTGAACATTTTCTGAAAAGAATGATCCCAAACTTCTGAGAATCTGTTGAATTGAATAAATGGAGACAAGAATTCCTACGGGGAAAGAGAAATGTCTGGTCAATTTACAATTGAATACATTGAGTATTGATGTGCATGTGGAGAGAAGCTCATTTAGAAACGTTAAAAAACATCTGGATATTTCCTGAATGTAGAACGTACCGAAAGCAATCTCCAATTAAAGAACAGCAGCCGAACAAATCAACGTTCAAACGTTGAACGAACGTTCAATCTATGCGATGCATACGACCCGATGTAATTATACATGTGACACCGGAATTGAAGTATTTACTTTACAACGATCGACGTCTGCGACGATCAACTCTATAATGCGAAAAAAAAGTAAAATGAACGGAGACACAAGCCAAACACAGCCAGAGAGATCATGTTTGAAAGAAACACGATCGTGAACAACTGAACCAACAAAATCGGCGGCGAGAACAGGGCTACCTTTCAGATTGCAAAACTAAACAACGCGAACGATAGATTCGATTTGTTCGACCGTGCGTTTTCCATTCTACGGCCTGTGCCCCTCCCTCCCTCCCTCCCTTCCCCCCTCTCCCCTCGCCCCGCGCCCCTTCTTTTTCAAGGGAGGACAAAGGCCCGTTTGTTGGGCCCCCGGGCTCACAAAGGGTTCCATTGCGGCCGCATGAAACGAGGTCTGTAAGGCCTCCTCCCCCTCCCCCTCCTCTCCCCCACCTTCTTTCCACGAACGCTACGATTCTCCCGGGTAATAAGAATTTGCTACATCGATGTTCGCCAAAGCGCCCGGTTATATCGTGCCCGGCGCAACACTGTTCCCCTCGACGCCGTGAAATCGCGAGAAATTGTATCGTGTACACGTGAACGAACGATACCCTCCGCGCGATTCCCTCGCATTGTGACGATCCGTTAGGGTGTTCCTCGTTCGGGATGTTTCGTGGAACGTTTTGGCCGATTCTTTAAAGAATTTCTGACGATGCGGCAAACGGATCAAAATGAAATTTTATTTGATTTTCATCGATGGGACGAATGCCTGTTGTTGCTGTAGTCACGATGGTACAAATAGGACCAACAATAAAGACGACAGAAGAGATTAACAAGTAGAAACGAAACGATTAACCCTCGCTTAACGGTGGCTGGGTCTGCAGTGACCCGTTTGAAGTCCTACTTTGTGTGTGAGTCGTACAAAGTTAGCCTGTATGGCTACGATTTGGCGATCAAAAATGGGATCATATTACGTTTAATAAGAAGTCAAATCGGTGACGAACGTACGAGTCAGTTCTGAAGAAGCAGTCATAGCGAATGGTCGGAAATGTATTTCAGTGCATTGTTTTCGGTATTTTTCATTAGTAGTATTCTTTAGTTTTGTAATATTTTTCATTTTTTGTATTTTCCAGTCTTTTCGAGTTTCCCATTTTTTAAAACTTGAAACTTCCAAACTTGAAACGATCGAGATGTTTTATTTGCATAGGCAATGACAACAAATGTAGCGCTAAATGTAGCAATTGTCACAATTTTGTTTGTAGCAAACGTAAATGCAATCTAACGTGTTAGATACAACGAAAATAAATGATATTATTTATAGGTAATAAAAGTAGCAAACGGTGTTTTTATTTCCTACTATCCTATTGTTATAACAATCGTAATAAAAATGCAAAAAGGAAATAAAATTGAACCAGCTACCAACTACATATAGGCGTACGTCGTTTCACGTGTATGTATATATGTGGTCAGTAGCTTGGGTCTCGCGAGACCCGGCCACCGGCCAGTACAGCCCGTAAATGCGAGGGTTAAAGCAGAATAGGTGTACAAACAAACTGCAACATAGTGCCGGTATTAACTCCTTGCACTATGATTTAAGTCGTGATGGCGCGTGCCATGCTCAGTTACAAAAATCGCTCGCGTGTTGACTCATGTAGCTTGAATTTGTTCAATTGTGACACATAATACATACATACAAATATCAGGAACAACTGGTTTAATTTTGTAAGATGCCTGAGATCTATTTCAAGGTCATATTGAAACAACTTTGATGTATTAAATTTTAACAAAGCAAACGTATTGTTTAAGATCAATATTTCAAATTAAATTTAAACGTATCGAAATAAAATGGCTCAGGCGTCAGAGCCTTTCACGAGAGATATCAACAATTCATCAGTGAACAAAAATGATTTATGATCTGGAAGTAGATAATGCGTCTGTAATACCTTATTCCAATTTCTAAATAAATGCTCATTTTAAATTATTAACTTTTTGGAAAACCGGCAGAGAGTTAATACTTTGAGACAGTACGTTTGCATGTCTGAATGTGGCCAAAATTAATGCAATAATGAATCTGCGTTATAAATTATGAATTACTTGGCTCGTATTTCTTGTGTTTGGACCTATAAACTTACCACTCAATTCCTATGTTTGATTCAAATTTCTTATCACGAGTCTCGATGTTACAGATGGAAAGCAATTATGAATTATGAAAGTAGTAATATACTGATCAACCCAAAGAAAACGAATAATCACGCTTTTAATTATTTCGATGGTAGCAGTTAAAAAAATAAAATTACGCCAAAGTTTCAAAATAGCAAGTGAAATATAATTGGGAAAAGATTAGCGAGAAATTTAGAAGCAGTGAGAGAAGTTGAGATACAATATTCGTAGCTGGAGTAATAGTTCTAAAGATATCTATCCGATCAAAGTAATTGTTAGCCGTGTGACAAATTCTGGTTATTACTACCAAACCTAGTTTTGCCATATCACATAAAACACACATAAAACACGTTAATCCTGTTGTCTAACGTACTGAGAAGTATATACATTGAAAGAGCAATTTGTATTAAAAAATGGGGAATATGTGTCTATCGAAACTTGAAATTACTAATCAACGCTTGGACCAAAGATAGATTCAACGTACGAATCTAGTGCGGAGGCGTTCGTTCTCGAAGCGAGACTTCGCTAGACAGAGACTAGGTGTTGATAAACGGGACGGACGGTCGATCGATAATCGAGACTGGGGATGTTTAGAGCGATCTCGTTATCAGTGTCAGATAATTGGTTGAATAACGACACAGAAGGGAACGTCTTGAGAGAAACAAAGGACACCAGGGGAGTCTCTCGTTATTAAAAAAAGCCGTAGAGTGAGGAAGGGAGGAAGGGAGAGGCCGTTCGTTTAATTCATTCGGCGTTTTATTAAACGACGAAAACACGGCCGCTTTGTGCCGTGCAATAATTCACATGGGTTCATTGTTCCTGCTCGTTAAGATTTTCCTTTGAGACGACCGAATCTTTTGCATTGGATCGTCCTCCCTCCCCCTGACGACGTCTTCGTTAAAATTACCACGACCGAAGGGAGCTCGATGATTGCCGCGGAAAAACGAATTCCGTCTGCGAGTCACCTTTTCGCGAGAGAGGAATTTTTGAAGTCCCTCGTTTTCTCTCGCACGTCGCTACGGAATTCGCGCGAGGCGTAACTGTCGCTGCTTCGCGAAGAGATGTTGTTGAATCTGTAGGTGAAAGGGTTAAGCAAGTGGAATGAAACAACGTTGCCGAGGAAGGGGATCGAAAACCGCAGGAGAATCGGGGAATCAGCTGGACCGCGGGAAGAATGATCGCGACGCTGGCGTTTCCAGCTGGTCGAGCCTTTGCCCCGGTAATTCCCCTTGGCCGAGCGTCGCGACGTGACTTCACGCGGTGGCTGCCGGCAGGACGGCATGGGGCGCATGAGACAAGGAGGAACACTGAGAGGGGGTTGTCCTTTCCCCCCGAGAGACCGCAAAATCCCCGGCTCGTAAAATACAAGCCACTCGAGCGTCCCGCTCGTGGAAGCATGTCGTCGAGAAAGAGAAATAGAGAGGGACAAAGAAAATAAAAGAAAGAACGAGAGAGAGGGAGAGAGAGTGAGTCTTGGCCGAGAATCGTAAGCAGAGCGTCGCGTCGTCTCGAAGCAAGTGCACGTGCTGCTGCCGGCAAAGAGCAAGTTTCTTTCGTTAAAGGGGCGCCGCGCCGTGGCATGGCACGGCACGGCACGGCGTGGCGTAGCGTGGCGTGAGCGAGATAGCAGAGGCGTGGAGAGGAGAGGAGAGGAGAGGGTGGCAGTGTATCCACGACCGATAATCCCTCCGGTGTTTTTCTTTTCCGTTCCCCGGCCACGACCCACTTATCCCGGCATCGTAGAAGACCTCCAACCCTCTCTACGGCCCGTTTTATCGGGTGTCGCCGCGGGTTATCGTCGTGGTTGCTGCCACGGAGGGTGAAAAAGGGGTTGAGCTGCCGTGCTGAAGCAGCAGCGCTGGGTAGTATGAGGTTGCTACCACCTGTTGGCAGGACAACGTCTTAGCCCCTACCCTCGATGCCAGCCGTCTTCCTCCACCTCCTCCTCCTCCTCCTCCTCCTTCCTCTTCTTCTTCTTCACTTTCTCATCCTCCTCCTCCTGCTTCTCAGACGCTCTTTCCTTGCCTTTTTTCCTACCTTTCTTTTTTCCATCCCTCTCTCTCTCTCTCTCTCTCTCTCTCTCTCTCTCTCTCTCTCTCTCTCTGTGTCTCCACGTTTCCCAAGCTGTTTTTTTCCATCTTTCACTCGTCATTCGCTTTCGCCTCTAAGCGATCTCCGACGCCAATCACGATCCACGTGGCCACGCTCTTCTTACGCGTGTATTATCCAGAGAGTCACGTAGCCACGCTCGGTTAGCAGTATGCACTTTACGGATGCACGTTGGGGTGGGTCGAGGCTGAGAATTTTCAGGGCAGTCGTTTGGGGATTTCCAAAGTGGTTGGCTAAAATCTTGGGGATAATAGTCCTCGATTAAGCGGGGATATGTTAATCGCGTTGAACGTAGTAGTACAGGGAACAACGTTGCGAGACGTGTCCTCATGCAGGTTATGTTCTATTCTCTTCAGGTCCTGAATCTACCTTTCTTATCCCCCATATGCAAGCACGAGCGAATTTTTCGGCTGCTGCACGTGACTTAGATGGCTGGGAAATAAGGGATCACGGGATTCGCGGGTGTCGAATCGACTGAGCCTCCCGACTCGGTAAGTCCTCGTTCATTCATATTTGAAACGCAACAACACCGTGAAATTTCATGAATACATACATACGGCTGTCCGCCGTACGTGGTTCTCTCTGTACGTGTCTCCTTGACACGTTCGTCGCCAATTTTAATGCATTCTTATTAATCGGAAACCTGTCAGAAATTCCGTAGGAAAATTCTCTACAATTCTCGAAGAATGTTTAATTCTGGCAGTGGGGTCGTGCGTGAAGATTTTGAAAGAAACTTCGATCACGAGCGGGTTATCGACCGTCGCAAAGCCACGCAGAGTTTCCAAAAGAACGCGCTGCAACGTTCGCCACGTGTGTTCGAAGCCATCCGCGCATTTATTCCCCGCATAATTGAATTACGCGTCTAATTGCGACGGCAGTATTTAGCATAGAGCCGGTGGCCGAGGGCCTTGGTGCTCCATCAAGATCTATCAACCTGTTTGCGTCGGTGTTCGCTGCTCTGTGTTCCGCAACGGAGAAATACGGCCACGGGGGTGGCCGGACACATGGCCGGGGATGGGGGTAGTAGCGAGATGCGATGGTAGCTGCTATGAGGTCCGGTAATGACACCACTCGCTTCTCCGCCGTTAGTATTTGACATCACGACACGGTAATGCTCCTGTGCATCCTGGCCCGCAAATGGATCTTGACGAGACTAGAACCGGGCCGTGTCGCTTGATAAATGTTAGATATGAGTATTTGCGCACGGCCGGGAAAACATCGACGCCGCGCTAAATGAAAGCAAACGATCCCCACCCCCCCACCCTCCAACCCTCTCTGACCTGTGGGTGGATTTCGCCGACGTCTCTCATTTTTCGCGAATCAGCGAATCTGTTTCCTCATTTTTGTTTTCTCGGTCTTGTCGTCGATCGCGCCGAACCGAATCGAGAAACTCGATGTAACTCGAGGATTCACATACGTTGTCGTCGATGGTTCGATAGATAGAAGTTCGATTTATAAATTTCAGAGATCTTGCTGATGATTAATGGCCAGGGTAATCGTTCAAATTCGAAAGCAAAAAATATCGTGCTTCTCAGTTCCTTGACATTTCACGCGGTTGTAGAAACGATTTTACTCTCGCAGAGAAATTCTGTTTTGCAGAAATTTTAGAAGTTTAATTTTTCAGAAGTTTTATTTCTCTTTTGAGAAATAAAATACGATGACCGAAGAGATCCGTTATACTCGATACACGATTTTTGTACTTAATAGTCAAGTGATCAAACTTGGTCTCAACTACAATCTCTGTGTTTATCAATCGAAAACAAATTTTAGGTGTCAATTACAGAACACGTTCCGAGCTCGATCGTGATCTCTCGTCCCTCGGCCAGTTCGAGACTCGGTCGTTCTCCGTCGTCATCGCGCTCGTCGTCGCAATAATGATTGTTCGTGGTATCCGTGGCGCTCGTTTGTCCGGTGACTATCCTCCCTAGACAGGTCTACCCACAAGACGGGGCAGATACATCCCGTATCTGCTAGTCATCGTTGGCAACGAGCGTCGAACTAAAACGCGCGCTCCTTGTTTGCCCATTTTCGTCCCGTTTACCTCTTTATTCTTGCGCATCTCGCAGCAGGCTCCTTACCTGCCCGCCGGTCTCAATTAGAACGACCAAGAGAAAGAGAAACCATCGAACTGATCGAACGCGTGGGTTTCACGAGAGAGGTGCCTAGCGCGTTCAAATTGATTTAAAGAAAACGTTTCCCTCGCCGTTACGTAAGTAACACGCGAGGATGAATCGTGGGTTGCTGTGGATTTTCAATCTCGCGAAGTTTCTGCCTCAGCTTCGACAGAGAAACTTCACAGAGTTACTCAATTTTAACGAGGATTGAATTTTAACAGACTCAGTCATCGAGATTTAGACGTGAATCGCGCTTCGTTATTAACCCCTTGTAGTGTCGAACAACGACGTATCGTTGCGATTTATTCTCCTTTTGTTTCTCAATAAGGTCTCGCGTTTAATTTTGTCGTTATCATTTTATATACATTTTTTTTTCCTCAAATCTTAGCAAACTGCAGTTTGGACACTTGCAAAATCGGACGTTAAATATTCAAACTGTTACAAAAAAAGTTGTGCGAGACCAGACCTGGGTTTTTTGAAGCTTAATTCGTTTTATTCCAAGATGTTTCTGTATCACGCAACAGGTGAGAAAATGAAGATGCTTTTCTTCTCGAAAATGATATGAATTGCCACAGAATGTAAAAACATTGTAACAATTGTTTCATGAATCTACAATGGATTTAAAGATTGAAAATCTCTTCTTTACAGTGACCTTCTAAAACTTGATGTACGACTTTTATTCATTTTGAATTTTAGTTTTGTATGAATTTTGAATATTAAGCTTGGATGACGAGAATTAAAAATATCCCGATATTTTCGTCGGTTTTGTCTAATATTTAAAGTGGCGAAGAAAAAGTGTACGTCAAGTTTTAGGAAGCTTTAATCGTAGATTTAACTGTGAAAAACTTTTTTTAATGTTTCTACACAGTATGACAATTTATACCATTTTCGAGAAGAAAAGTGTCTTCACCCCTACGTAAAATGTGATGTAAAAACAGCTTAGAATAAATTGAATGGCGTATTCTGAAAGTAGAAATTTCAGACTTCGAAAAAGGAACTCAGATTTATTGTTTTACGACCCTTTTTTTTACAAATTTCTAGCAGTTTAAATGTTTAATGCCCGGTTATTAACGTGAGTAACTGTACATAAACTTGGTATTTCTCGGTCAACGCTAGAAGAGTTAGAAATTAGAGAAAAAAGGATCCTCACCCAAGGACATTACAGGGTTGCATCCAGTGGGATAAATTTTAAACAAAGTATAAAATTTGGTAAATTTTCCTGAAATGCGGCGAGACGTGGATGTTCTCGGTCACCCGCGCATGAGAACGAATCCCGCGGGTCGTCTGTTCTTTATTGTAAACGCAAATAGAGAAACGGGGCCCGAGGCCTGGCCATTGTGAAACGCCCCAGACGCTTTGTTGTTTTTTCATCGAGCCTCGAGAAGAGGACTTTAAGGCCCTGGCTATTGGAACTATTCACGGGCAACCGAGTGGAAGTCCCTCGCCGTTTTCCCTCGCCTTCTCGTAATCCGATTCCTTGGGACTCTACGCTTTTAACCGCTTCCATCGTGAATACTGATTTATTCCCCCGTGAAAGGATTCTTCTTTCAAATATTCATTACGCGCAAGAAAAAGAAAAAAAAAGAAAAAAGAAAAAATAGTACGATAATAGCTCGTAGATTTCGAATGAATTTTCAAAGGTAAAGTCCTGTCACTTGTACGATTTTTTCTTTTGGGACTGTGACAGCTTCCGTTCACTATAAATTCACGTTACAATTCTACGTACTTTGGGTGTAATGAAGAATTTATACTTCACTCATATTCGTACTTTGTACATTGATCCTTGGTCGAATCTCTGTAACGAACCGTGCAACAGCGTGAAAGAAATGAAAATCCTCCCTTACGTCAATAGCGTAACTTTTTGTCGCAGAGAAGCGTCGCTGTGAAATCTCGCGGTAGCCGGAAATGACTGAAAGTCAGTCTGTGAAAGAGGTCGAGTGACAAGGTCGAGCACAGCGAAGAAAGAGGGTAGAGGGGCAAATTGCGCTCGCGAGCGAACGAGGTTTACGAGACGCGTGAAACGCCCGTAAATGAACGCGCGAGTGCGTATTAATGGCCCACTGTGTACACTGTTATCGCGCCATTATGGAAATTCATTAATGCCGTCGGCCGAGCCGGAACAACCGGCCATTCCTCCTCGAGAATCCCTCGGCTTCGGCCACTTAGATACGAGATGATTTACAGCCCACTAAAGCCTTATCATCTCGGCCGATATATTGAAACTTCTTGTAGAAATCGTGGGATCCTGGCCCGGATGGGAACGCGCTGGCCCGCTCCGTTCCGTTTCAACGCCAGCCGGCTCGATCGAACTTAATTAAATCTCTCCTATCTTCCCGGCCGATGCCACCCCTCGAAACTAGCCGCGAAATTTAGAACCTGCGACGATACCGGTCTTCTTGCGCGAATTCTCGAAGCAGAAAAAAAAACAGGAAAAGAAAGGAAAAAATGGCTTATTCGAGAGTAGAGGCTTACTGGTTTAATCGCGTTGCTTATTGGAGGCTAATAATTTTAGAAACAGACTGGATTGTTGGATGACCAACCCAGACAATATCAGATCTATGCTAATAATGACAACGAGTTAGCAACAGTCCACATAAAAGTGGACTGTGAATAGTTAGTCACAAGGGCAAGATCCAATACTTGGTCATCCATGCTCCTTCCACTTGAGGATGATAACCAAATATATATAAGGACATGTTTTACAGTAGAGAGTTAGAATACTACAGAATACTACAGAATACTACAGTAAAGTTAGACAGAATAGAATATTACAGTAGATAGAGACAGACTAGAAGATCACAGAACATTCTGTATCATTCTATATCATCCTACATCATACACGACCACGAACGAGGAATAAACTCTTCAAAATTATAAGCGTGTTGACTCCATTACATGGAATCCAACAGGATTTTACGTGTCGCGAATGTTCGTTTTACAATTTTAACTCTTAATCGTAGGTCAACCGAGTCGGTAGATCTCAGCTCTTCAGATTCTCAAATTTCAAAGTTTTAAAATGTCCGTGTTGTTGGTTAAATTTAATTTTTCTTTCGAATCTTCCTCGTCCGCGAAAAGTAGAGGAAAAAGAAAGAGAAGAACGTCGAAACTATTTGAAAATCAAGTATAGTAAGATGGTAAGATAGTAAGATAAACAAGACGAAAATGGATAAACGTGAAGTTACGGAAACAGGTGCGAAAGGATAGAAATTTCAAATAGAATAAAAGATAGATTCAGAGGATAAGTACGGTGGTACATAAGTGCTGGTGGATGAAAGGGATGAGTTATACTTAAGGTGTCGCAAGATTTACACGACCCTTTTTAAAACAGCAAGTTGAAGCAAAGGAAAAGTAAATTTCTTCCTGCACTTTCTTTTATTTTTCTCTTCTGTACTATCTTTTATTTGCTTGAATTTGTAAAATTTACCGATTCTGATAACTAGCAGTTATTTGGTTGGCCAAAAAATAATTGCGTTTTTTTCTAACAAATGAACATATATATATATATATATATATATATATATATATATATATATATATATATATAATAAAATGAAGTTAGTTACATTTTAAGATATAAAAGATCTAAAAACGTAACTAACTTCATTTTAAATCGCAGATTCATTATGTAATCTGCCTAATTATCAAGATTATTTTTAAAAAAAGGAAGTGAACGATCTTGTTAACAATTGGTGGCATGGCGTTGGTTTCCTACATTATCTCTGTAAAGTGAGCAAGCTAATAAAAAATTATCTAACGTGGCGAGGAAGCCTTCAAACTACGACAGTGTCAGAGTTGGTTTGTTAAATTTCGTTGCTGATGAGAATATCAAGTCACAGTTTTGGAACTGTTTTCCGTCGAGGACGATACGAACTTCGAAGTTGCTCGAAAGATGATCGATACATTAATAAAACTTTTGTTTCTCGTGAAAAATTCGTCTCTCATTCGCGTGCACACCTTTCGGCCAACCGAATAGAACTGTGAAATTTCACAACTCTAGTCCAATTATGCAAGAGTACTCGAACAAGGATAAAAGGCTGTTTAGTTCGACAGTGAATCTTCCTAATCGCGTCGTTAATGTCTAAATATAGCCGGCACTTAACGTCGAGATTTCTCTTCAAATCTCCCTCTCTCTCTTTCTCTCTCTCTTCGCACGAGCGTTTACAAGTAAACAAGCAACGTGTCGTTGCGTAACATGTTCGACACACGCTGAAAACGTTCAACCTTCGTTCAGAAATAGCTTGGAAGTAAGTTCGAGCGAAGGGGGCAAGAAATGGCTCCGAGCGGGAGAAGCAAGCCCACGGGTGTCGGGAAGAACGGAAGAAGACACGCGAGCGAGCGAAGTCGCGCCTAGCGATCGTTTAACTACCACCGATAAAACGTGCTCGACACTGAGACGACACGTGACGAGAGTCCCGTGAGTAGCTAAAGCGACAGGATCACGGGGGGGACGATCAGCGGCGGCCGATAAGAAATCGCTCGGAAAATTGGCTTATTCCGATCGACCGGCTCCGTCTCTCTCTCTAATGCTGACAAACGACTCTGTCGGAAGTGCCGAAATACCTGCGCATACCGGCCCGTAAAGTGGCTCTGTCGCTCGATATATCGGCCTTGACACCCTCTCTCCCTCCCCCCATCCAGTCCACCATCTTTCGACGAACAACCAGTCGACGCTGTTAATCGGTCCCGATCGTTTTTCCACGCGCAATCGTCGCTGCTCTTCCACGATCTTTCGCTCGTTAGAACGAAGGATCTTGATCTGGCAAAATTTGAAAAAAGAAATTTGAAACGAGCTTGGTTAGCAACAAACAATGCTTAAACACGATCGTAGGGGTGAAAGGAATCTTGACTTTTCATATTATCGAAAATATTTCCAAGAATCGAGTTATTCGAACCAGGATATTTGTTGGAATCAGGGTTAAGGAACTTTTTGGAAACTTTGTGTTCCCTTACGAGGACAGATAGATAAATGTTTTTGAAAGCGAACGTTTTTAAAACGACGGGGCAGAGTTTATGAAATATAAAGATAAAAGTTTTTCTATCAGGAGGAACAGACAATTTATGCGTCAATATTAAAAAAGTTCTCAATATTTGTAGCTAATACTGACACTGAACGCTGTTCCAGCGAATAGCGCGATCGATTGAATAAAAATGGATTTTCAATTAAATGTTTTAAAATAACTCGTTCCTCGTGAAACTTTTATTCTACCAGACTCTTAAAATATCCTTTCCGCGAGATCGCTGTGCGAAATTGTTCCCAAGTGCCCTCTGCTTCTTCCCATAAAAATTCCACCAAAATAGATAATCTTTTATCTATATATACAAGTTCGAATTTTTTTTAAAAAAATGAAAAGAACCTGTTAATCCCCAGTCTGAGTGACAAGGTAAAACGAATTCGTTTTTATATGAATTGAGAGGGAAGAAACGCGTGTCAGTTAATCAGTAATCTTCTTTTCTCTTGTGACTTGATGTCGCATTGGTTATTATTATTGGGCGTCACGGTGATTGTGGGACGTCAGAGCTATACTTTTTTCGAGTACTTATGCAACAGTTGCAGATCGGTGGCGTTGATTTGGTTAACAGGTATTCACGACTGATTACTGAATATCCAGCTCTAACAATAAATCCTGCTCAACAAATGGGTAGACATTTCTTGAGTAATACTGTAGATTTTGGATCGAGTTTCTTCTCTTCAAACTTTCTGGTTCGATCTACGAACGACTCGATGAGGAATTGAATTGTTGAATTCAGGTGAAGGCTTCTGTTGCTTCTTTCAGCGTGGATGTCAGCTTCCTCGTTTCCAAACATTCCCTTGATGTAGAGTAGATTCTCTCATGCGAGAGTTACACGTTCGTTGGCATTGGAGCAAGATCTGCGCAAGTTTCTTGAATTATTTGTACAATCCCAATCTTATTTGTCTTATTTTGGTGTGTGTGTTTCCTATAGTTTGGATCACGTTCAACGAATCGACGTAGATGACTGAATATTGTATGCACCGAGAATCGTATGTGTTTCGACTGCCAAGACTTATGGAGATCAGTTGAGTGATAACGTCGAAATCGAATCGGTGATCGAAAGACGTTACGTTCTAAATAAACCACTGCGATCGATTAGTTATCAGTTGTGCAATTTACTCCATCTCGATATTCGACTGGGATTTATCCGTTTTACTCTCTATCAACAGTCACTCCATTGACAAACGAAAGCTCCGTAGCAATTTTTCCCCGATGGAATTTAATTTCACAACGCGAGAACATTAATTTCCGCGATCGCCGAATCACAGACCCACCCTTTCTCTCTCTCTCTCTCTCTCTCTGACTTTGCGAATCGATCTCTCGAGTATTATTATGATTCACATCGCTATCGCAAATTAACCGGTTCCTTTTTTTTCTTTTTTCTTCTTTTTTTTTTTTCTTTTCGTTTCAATCCGGTTTATTAGCACGAAGTAGCGAGCGGAATTTCACAAAGTAAATATCCCCATACGGTCGAACTCGATTGTTCGATCGAGTACAGGCGGACAGCGTGATGTTTCGTTCTCGGGACGCGTTAGTTAAGGGTGGATTGTGTTCCTCTAAGGCAGGTGTATTTTTGGCAGCGGCGGCATCGTTCCAAGCGTACCGGCAAGGTATGCCGACCTGTATACCTGCGGAATCGAATTTTAAGCGCATCCGCATTTAGATTTACAAATATTGGATTGGCCGGCGGCCAGTCAACGGCCAGAATTATCGGGAGGACATCGTCAATTACCAGACACCTCGCGTCGACACTGACGTGACGTAATCTTCCAATCGTATCACAGCCATTAAACAGTCACCGCGGAAAATAACCTGCTCGCGAAGAATCGAAGCGAAAAAATTGTCCGGAGTACAATGGCCGGTAATTTTTTTCCCTCTCTCTCTCTCTTTTTTCTGTTGTTGCCTCCACCACTTTTTTGCGTGACTCGATTGTTTTCCAGTGATTTGATTTCGACTCCGTGGACGCGGAGTGAATCGCTCGAAATAGTTAGATTTTGGTCCTTTGTAAAAGAGTGGTTCCTGAATACCGGCCCGCGTTACACGAGGCTGTTATCGCGAAGTTTTCGGAGCCCGAAGCACCGAAAAATATATTTTCCACCGATGGCAACGTGCCATTCCACGCTCGTTCGCCGATGCGACGCAAATGTTGTTACGATAATTTCTATCTTATTTCACTTGTACATCGGTGGGAAAGAACTCGACCTCGAAATTTCGCACTCTATCATCGAATCCGAGCGCGAGCAAACGAACCGTCTTCTGGCTTTCTGTTTCCCGATGTTTAATGGTCGATCGCGTTTCCAAAACCGTCCTTCTTGGCCTCGGAGACAATTCCATCGTCGCAAAGTCGGCGACGCTCTCGCGCTAATTTCAATCGTGCGTTACAGAGATACGCGGCGCCATTGAACCTGTTGCGGTCACCGCCGGATTTCGTGAGCCGTTGGAATAGCTTTATCGTGTCTCGTCTCTCTGCTCTCCGTGCAGTTTCCACCGCGAGAGATAACACGCCTATATATCCCGACGACTCTGTAAGATAATCTTATTGTTGGCGTGTATATCTAACTATTGTTACGGAAGGTAGTTTATGCGAATCTTTGATGCAGGCGCGTGCGCTGTGTGTGTCCGCCGGTCCATTTCGCAGAGTCGAGGCATTGCGCTTCGATAACGCGGCCCCGGCCGTTAATTGGTTCGTTCAAGGCCAGTAATTGCGCTTCCTCCCCGATTGTCTCGAACGAATCGAGAGTCACCGCTCGTGCACGAGGAGAATTTTCACCTTTTTGTTTTCTTTTTTACTATTAATCCCGGTGTCAGCTGTGGAACAACAGACGTGAAAGATAAATGGATCATTCGTGCAGATCTCGCGCGTTGAACTCGAAAATTTCGTTCGATTGGTCGAAACGTAGAGCCAAGAATGATCAAATAGGATCGAACGTGATCCAGCGTGATTCTTTGCGCGATAGCGAGAGAGTTTAAGAAATGTTTGAGTTACAAACTGTACTGTATGGGGTGGAGAAAGAGTGGGGAGCGTGAGGGGTACGGTGGCAAACAACAAACAACGATCCAGAGGCTTTGGCCAAAATAAAGTCTGCCGCTACGAATTGAATAGAAATAGAGAGAGGGCGCGTTACAGTTTCGTGCAAACATTCCGTCCGTGTTCCCTCCTTCTCTCGCCACCATAATACGGTATCAAATGATATTCGGAACAAATTTCCACCGTCTATTTTCCGGCAGATTAAATTCGGTTTTCGATACGTTTAACGACTTCGATCGGCAAACTGAACGATCCCGTCCTCTCTCTCTCTCTCTCTCTCTCTCTCTCTCTTTTCTCCTCCCCCTCCGTCTCTTTATACAGGCTGCGCGAATAACGGCTTTCATCAGTGGGACTCGATGAAATTCCTCGTCGATTATAAATCGTATCTTTCCGAAGATTCACGTCGTGTATCGTAAACAAGCGACTTTCGTAATGTGCTTGCTGAACTTTCGACGAGAGAGAATCTGTCCGATGAGGTTCAGCTGAAGATGCAATTATAATATAATTTAACCTGCTCTCCCGGTATTTTTTTTTCTTTGTGAAAATGTTTGAAGCCACGGTAGATATTTTAATTGACAATTGATTCAGTATTTTTACGAAAGTATTTGATCGAGTATTGAGAAATGTAAAATTAAGTGTAGCTTGATACTCGCTGGAAAGTAGCTAGAGCTTCAAAGAGCTACTTTCAGAGTGTAAAACGTGTCTAATATTATGCTATTTTGTTGCTACTGAGTGTTATACAAGTTCTGAACAATTCATATGAATTTAATATCATAGTTTTCTCGATAAAATCTGGATTGAATAATCAACCACTCTATCTACGACGATTGTTCTGCAATCTTGTATGAATACAAGCACAAATGAAAAATGTTACGATTTCGTGAATTTTCGTCGTCTAAATCTAATGTTCAAAGTTCAGCAACATTGCAAAGAAGAATCGTACATCAGCTTTTTAAGAGGTCGTCGTAAAAGGGAAGGGCTCAATCTTCAAATCCACTGTAGATTCAGTCATGAGAAAAGTTTTTTAACGTTCTTGCATTTATTCGAGAAAGAAAAAGTGCCTTCACTTTTCCATCCGCTACGTAGAACATCTTATAATATAAAAACATCTTACAATAATAGTTCGAAAGAAGTAGTTCTTTATTTCAAGCTTTGAGAGAAACTCAGGTTTATTATTTTCACACAATTTTTTTTTTTTTTTTTTTTAACAAAATTATGACATTTTCAATATTTAGAATATTTAAATGTTCGAGCAACCGTGTACGATGAAAAGCATAATTGAACCAATAACGATGGAAAATTGCTGACAAATGATTATAAACCTCGTAACAAAAGATCATGTAACAATTCAGTTGATCAAATTTTAAAGCGTAAAGACTCGATTTGAACAGTCCTGAGTTTATTTTTTTCAAACGATATTCCAGCGTCATGTAGCGAATGGAAAAACGAGAATGTTTAACTCCCAAAAAAAAAAAAAAAATTATAAAAATTCGAACGTACGTATGTAAAAACATTAAAATTTTTTATCGTAACTAGATCAACCATCGTTTTGAAAATTAAAGTTTACATCGATCCCTTAAAACTTGCATTCATTGACCTTTAAACATTAGAGTTAAGTGACGGAATGTTAGGTTTTCTCCAATTTTTATTCAACGTTCAATAAAATGGTAAGACAAAAATCATACGGCAAGTTTTAAGGAGTCGTTGTAAATAGGAGATATCAATCTTCAAGCTCGTGATGTGACAAATTTTTTTAAACATTCTTCACTGGCACAAGAATTTTGACAATTTTCGAAAAAGAACGTGAAAATTCTTTACTTTGAGAAATCGAGACCTGGAATGAAAACGATTTTCCATCGCCAAGTTGACTTCTCATTATTACCGGTTTAATTGTGCTCTTCACTGCGTGAATCTAATTGTGTAAAACAATTGTGACGTTCCATGCGAAATCAGCAAGCGTCGAAAGTTTCGTACGAGCAGCGTAACGGCGATTGGTGGTGTAACGATGGTGAAAGAATGCGGAGATCCGCGTTTAAAAGTGTCCCGCGACAGAGTAAACACTTTCGGTGAACGAACGTTTTTATGGAGCTAGTCCCGAGGCAAGAACCGAGGAGAACGAGGCGCGTGAAATTCCCGCTCGAACGGGGGTGTGCTTTCGTGCAGGATGAATCGTGAAACATTTTTACGAACTTCGTCTCGTCGTCGAACTGCTGTCGTGCGCGCGCGCGCATCGAACAAATTTAATTTCGCTAAATGGCAAAGAAATATCCCGACTGCTTTTGCAAATATTTGCTCGCGCGTGTAGGTGTACAATATATTCAAAGTGGATGGTCGAACGTTTCGTGTTCGAACGAAGAGTTTAATAGGTGTATACAGCGCGTAGACAGAGAATGTTCGTTGAAAGAGAACGCAATTAGCTTTTCGGGATTGGACGTGCAGCTACTTGGGACCGGTTCCGACATTAGCCGTAGGCAATCTTTCTTTCGCAATCACACGCGACTCTTCGCCGTATCAAATTTATAATTAATTATCGTCGTGTGGCTAAGCACCGTGAATGGTAAGTTTCTGCTGTCCGCGCGCACCGTGCTCGATCGTGATTTATCCGAGATAGAGACGTCGAGAATGGATAAGCATCAATGACGACGTTGTGAGATACTTTGACTCTTACTGTGGAGTTCTTAACGATATTAATAATATTAATAGAAATGTATTAATAATAATGTTTAATATCATCGACAAAGTATGCAACTTGTGTCGAAGAAATGAAAATTCCAGCAGTAGAAGTGAAAGTTTGTAATGCAGTAGAGGATCGGAACTTTTATTCATTTAAACTTTTATTTTATTGTACGTTCGTCTGATTTTTTTTTTTTTAAACATTACGTATTTCACAGTTATTCAGCCGTCAATATTTTTAAAAACAAGTTCAACAGCGACGACGTTGATCACAAATGAAGAAAAAAGAAAATAAAATAGCAAAAAATATATTGTATTGTCAGTTGTTGAGAATCAAACGGTAGTCGCAAAGATGTTGTCATAATGAATTAAAATAAATAGTTATCGTTATAGTTTCTTGTTCAATCTCGTAATATATTTATCACAAGATTACTAGACTGGGATTTTTCTTTTTCATGCGTTTCATAGGAAACTTTCAAGATGAAGATTGCAAATTTTCGGCATGATGGAACAATAATCGAACGATTCGTTGATTCGTGTTTCTTTCGATCTATGTACCACGCATCCGACGCACCGCCACTCGCAAGAAAAAAATTTCTACGATCTCCCCCCGCTATTTCTACGATCGATATTGATTCTGGCTGACAGACGTCGCAGTCGCGGTTAATTCCGCGCCGATGCGATACCCTCGGCCACGCACACGCTCGCACGTAGGAGAGTCGGACACGCCAGACGCGGCGCGCCCACGCGGTGAAAGTCGCGGTAATTGATTCCGTGCTCTTAAGACATCTCCCAAGGAGATCCCGCGGCGAGATAAAGCGCGAGAGAGGATCGCCTGGGAATGGAGACCACCGTATCCTCCTCGATAGAAATCTAACGGGGTGAACGAAGACTCGCGACCCCGTTACGCGGAGCTTGATCCTCCTTGGACTCGAGAAACGAAAAAAGAAAAAAAAAGGTTCGTCGTGCGCGCGGAAATTCTTCGATCCGCGACGTCGTCTGCCTTGTCGAAGCGTGTCTTTTGCGTTCGAGCGCAGCGTTGAAGAGGGGATGGCTTCTTGATCATCTCGTGGTCTCAGATCGGTGACCGAGATTGCAGCTTGGCTGGGGAGACGGTTGATTCAGACGTTACGCGAGCTTAATTTGCAATCCGATGAAGTTATGGTTAAGTGTTTAGGTGCTGTGACGGGGAATTGGGAATTTGGTTTAGTTGGGACGGGCGTTGGAGGAGCGAGTGAAAGCCGATGCTGTTGCTCGATTGAGGACCGAATCGATGGTTTTCGAAAAGCTCGACGATTCGATGATTGCACAGAGCCGTGGGCACAAAATATGGAATGGAATTTCTTTAAAAATCCGATGGAGTTATGGTTAACTATTCAGACGATACAAATTTGAAATTTGATTTGGCTGGAATGGAGTTACAAAAGCGAGTGAAACCAATGCTGTTGTTGGCTGAGGACTGAATCGATTGTAGATTGGTTTTCGAATACCTCAAAGATACCTCGTACAATTTTCGATGATTGTACAGAGTCAGAGTACAAAGTGTAGAATGGAATTTCTTTAAAAGTCTAATGAAATTATGGTTGAGTATTCAGACGTTATATAGCGGGAAATTGGGAGTTTGAAATATTGAAACTGGCAGTGCTATTGATATCTGGAACTGAAATCGACGTAGATTAATTTTTGAAAAATTAATTCAAATTAATTTTCGTAAAAGAAATGCCTTCAACAAAGCCCGACAGTTTGCATAGAATTTTGACACGCATGACACGCAGTGACGGTGTAATAATGCGCGTGTATACCAGCTTCGACGTTGTTCGTACAATTAAAATTTTGCTTTACGACGTGGTAACGAAATTGATTTGAACTTTAAACGGGGTTAATTGGCAATCGACTTGTGGGAACGTTATATTGGGGAATATCGCGAACGCGGCAGGCCGTCAGCGTATTGTTGGAAGAATTACAAACGCCGCTGCTGTGGAGAAAGTGCGGAGAATGTACGATGGTAATTGATGAGTGTAAATGATCGCCACGGTTCTCTGGTATTTAGACGGAGGAACGCTCCGCGATATTGTAAAGGCCAATTTTTATAATGAATTATTATCATGGAAAACTGTTACACGTTTCACAGCAACTACGTACTTTCTCACGGCGAGCGTCTATCTTTTGCGTAGATAACTTTCAACGTTGCATACTGTTTACAACTACGAAATTAAATTCTTTGATAATCAGAATTTCACTACAAAGAGACAGAAATCGTTGAATTTCTATTCCTGTGCCTGGATATTTCTTGAAAGAAATTGTCCTCGGATTAAATCTTCGAGAATTAACGAATTCTTATTGGTTCGATCATGATTCCGAATATCTCTGACCTTCGTTTTGTAAAACTCGAGTCGAAATTTTTGAGCATTCGATCTTCTCGTGTTTTCATTCCTCTCCCCCCCCCCTCTCCCCCCCCCCCCCGACCACTATTCACAAAGTCAAGTGGTCGTTTCTCGAGAGATCGGTGCTCTCAAGCTTGAAACGCTTTCTCTATTTTTTTATAATAACGATGAGTCAACCACGTGGCCACCGTGGCCGAACGGAGTGCACAACGACCGAGAATCAAACGAAGTAAAATAAATCGTTAGGAGACCCCCAAAGAATGAAAGAAAAACACGGTGCTAAATATCCGTTCTTTCACGACTGGATTTTCGAAGACATTTGCATTGCGTGGGTTGGAAATGAAACACGCTGCTCAATCTTCGATGATTTAACGTTTATTTTTAGAAATTCAAGACACCATTGACTCGAAATTAATGCAACTTTCTTGTAGCTTAATTTGTCTCGTTTGTCAATTATCTTCTCATTGAAGTCCAGTTTCTTTCTTTTTATAATTTTCGTACGTGTGTTATACATACTTTAGAATACACAAGCGAATTTAGCGAGAGGATTAATATTTCGTACCAAGGTATTATCTAAGAATCGAGAAACTTCGACGAAATTTTCTTATTTCGTCATGATGTTCGATTACGTTTGTGTATAATAAATCGAACGGTAGGAGTATCGAAAGAGTCGGTCGAATGCATGTCCCTCCGTCTCTGTCTGTTCTGTACTTGCGCCAGACTATTCCACAATAGACAGCAAATGTCGCGTTCAAAATTGAAAGCTAAAACGCGTTAACAACATTCCGCCCATCTGAATCGATTTCGCGGCAGCAACAACCGTAACTCGCATTACAAACACTGCGAGGAAGACGTAAATTTCGCGTGTCGCGGCTACGGATTTTCGAACAATATCGAAATTTGATGGAACAGCCAGCGTTCGGACCGGTCGGCGTTTCAAAACTCGACAGAGTCGTCTTTGCTTCTATATCCAATGGAATTCCAAGATAAATCAAACGGACGTCAATGTGACTTCGATGTAAAAATTTCTCTCGAAAAACTTCAACGACACCTCGACGTCTGCTAAGGTATCGTTCCAGTTGTGCAATTGAGAGACGATTATTTTACTTTTAAAACTCTCGTGTGACTTAAAATTCACGATCTAAGATTCATTATTTCTGCTTTCTTTCTTTTTTTTTTTTAACGCTTGTCAAAGGAGACAGAAAAAATAAAAGGTCCTCCGAGCAGAAGCGCATTGTAATTTCAACGTCAAACGGAACATTTTAATCGTTAATCGCAAGTGATAACAACGTCAATAACAAATAACGTTCTTTCTCCACGTGTTGGAATGGCAGAACAAACCACCTCCTCCCCGCCGCTTTCGTACGCGGCTCGTTAACCGTTAATAATGATCATTCGATTACGGGCATCGCGCATAATTCAATAACGATCCGCGCGCGCGGTTTAGGCGTAACGTTGCAACGCCATCGTCACGCCGGCAGGCCATGACGATGACACTCGTCCCGCGTAATCGGTCATTACGGCCGATGACGTGCGTTTTGCGTGAGACTGCGGCCACCGCGCGTTAACTTTGTTAACGTTTCGAACGAGATTCCCGTTGCATTAGCGGCTGATGGACTGCCTCGGCTCAGCAACGCGCATTAATCTTACCCCCTGCTTCCGAGACTCTCTCTCTCCCCCTCTCTCTCTCTCGTTCTCTCTTTCTGCTCTCAGACGAGAATCTCAGCCAACTAACCCGAGAGGATCTTCTTCGATTCTTTGGGAATGCACTTGACTTTGCCTCGAACCACTTCGAACGAACGAGTTCGGCGTTCAACGAAGTATTTCGCGTGTTTTTTTTTTTCTTTTTCTTTATTCGTTCTTTACTCTTACTTCTTTCTCGTTTTTCTCCCTTTTTTATTTATTTATCCAGACGAGATCTGGTTTTTAGAAATATTTCTTTCTGTCGGGGGCGCGGTAAAAGATCGACTCGCAGGACTTTAATGGAATTTTTACCGGATCAATCACGTTAATGTTTCAATATTTTTTCTTTTTTTTTTTTTTCATCAGCGTCAGTGCAGCTGTTGTTCGAAAACGTAATCGTAGCTGCCCGAATTTAGCTGATATTTCACTGACATTTTGCGAATCTAGCTACTCATGTTCTCTAATCATCGTAATTTCGGGCACGTAATAGTATTCTAACGATAATTGCAGTTGTAACAGGGAATTTCCCCGATATTACATATTCGTGATAGCATTACGACGCTGGATAACGACTACTTGTGTTTGTTAAATATAACTCGGTTATAATCTATCAAGCGGCTATTAATCTTCAGAGAACGAAGATAGATGAACTACAAGGAAGTGACGCATAAACCAGATATTTCTTCTCCGCCTCCAACCGACCGGGGGAAAGAGAGACTGATTCTATTACGCGTCCTGTTTTTTTTCTTCTTCCTTTTTTTCTCTCCACGTCAATTATTATTCGTTTGCTTGCCATTCTTACGATCGTACTTATTTAAAGCAGCCAATTTTCTCGGACTGCAAAATCATTCCTCCACGTCTCCTTCGTGTTTGTCCAAGGCAATTTATCATTTCGTTTCATCTGGCCGAAAAACCAACCTACGTGCCTGCAACGATCCACGGGATACAGTTATTTTTCCGGAATGTTTCGCGTGGAGAAGTTTTGGAGTAAGTGAATAATAATTTTGAAGAAATTCCGGTGTACTGCAACGTTACGTGACTGCGTTTTATTGCTTCTCTTCCATCGGTGATTCGCTTGAGACCTAATCGTACAATTTTCTTACATGCCCGTGTAATATTTACGTCAATTTACTTACATCGTGCGTTAACTTTGCAGCCACAAATTGCGTTATTTGCAACGGACGTTCAGTGGTCGAGCCTCCGATTCGACGACAGGAATACAATTCTATCGAGCTTGCCGTCTTCCTACACATGACTATACCGTCTAAATTATTTACGTCCCCTGCGTGACTTATCGATCTGTCGGTTAAACGTTTCCTACCGCTCTTTCGAACGACACTGGTCACACAATCTGTCGTATTGTGTACAGTTAACTTTCAATGCGACCCTTTCACGTTCTTTTCCAAGCGACGTGAAAATGAAGTATCACCCGAATTTCTTCATTAGCCAGCGCTGTACTTTAATCGATCTTTTTTCATTTGCTTTTCGACGAACTCTCGTCGTTGTGATTTCGTATTTTATTCGTTTCGAACCTGATACCTCGTTAATTTTTTATTCACCCCATGTATTAAAGTTTTTCAGAAAAACAGTTTTTCATTAAAAAAAAAAAAAAAAGATACCAAGTGCCGATCGAATTGGAATCGAGCGTGTGTCGCAAGAAAGGATCGGCGCGATCCACGGGAGAACGGGGCCGGTCGCGGAGAGCGACGTGGCGTCCGTTGCTCGTACACTTCTAACGAGCACCGGGTCCCCGTAGTCCGTGTAGAGCGGCGGTGGTGGCAGAGGCAGACTTACTTACGTTCACCTCGGCAACGAAACCGTAAATCGATAACAGCCGTCCTAGGCACCAGTTACATAATATCGAGCCGAGGCACGGGGCACAGTATCCATTAATTAATTGGCATTATGCGCAAGATAGCGTACCGTCTCCCTTCATCTCGCTGCCTCCTTTCTACAGCTTTTTCCCTTCCCCTCCACAGTTATCCCCACTCTGGCAGCCACGACTCCCACGCGACCTCATCCGTGCGCTCCCTCACCGCCCCACCACGTCCGCCCGTGCTTCTCCCCCCCCTCCCTTCCAGCGGTCCCTTTCATTCCCCTACCACGTTTCGAACGTCTGTGTGTGCCTCCTGTGCCCGAACCGCTCTCTCTCCCCTCTCCCCCCTCCCACTCCCCTCCCCTCCCCTCCCCGACGTCCATTAGAATATTAATGCGAATTGATGCACACGTGTCATTACCGTAATGAGTTGGTTGGTGCTGTCCATGGGTGTACAAAGTGTCGTCTGAAAAGCAATCACGAAATTGCGGGTGTCTCTCCGTACCATTCCTCTCGGTCCCTTCCACCCGACCACCCCCTTGTCCTCCGCCTCCTGGTGCTCGTCCTCCCCCTCCCCCTCCTCCTGCTCCGCCGTCGTCGCCGCCGCTCTCTCGCAACGGCACTCTACTCCTGTCCTCTCCTGTACCTCTCCTCTGCTCCGACGTTTCTCTTTCCTTGCTCGCTTCCCTGAGAATTTAAGTGCCCGTGGCTGCGACACACACGGCCCTGCCGGCCAGCGAATGGAAAGGGAAGGTACGTTCCAGGTACACAAGCTACACCTTCGCCACTCTCGCTGATATCCCAACACCAGTTCGAAAGCTCTCAGCTTAAGTTCGAACGTAAATGGGACTTTTGGCAGGGGAATTATCCTATTCTACGAGGGGTTAGACAGACAGACAGACAGACAGACACGTAGTCACGGGGCTAGAAAAGGAATATTGGATTGTTGTTTTAATCCCAATTATGGTTCGACGGATGCCAATTACGATGTTTGAGATAGTGCCCCGGTTGGCACTTTACCCAAAGTTGTTGAAATTTCGTTTTACAACGTCGGGCAACAGCTTAGGGAGAAGAGCTGATGAAAAGTGGCCGGGGTAGGGGTCCGAACGGGATCGTAACTCCTAATTATCCCTGGCTCACCTTTTTGCTTAATTACAGACACGTGCTGCTTCCTTATTATTATATTTCGTAGCGTGTAATCAGGCTCGAACCAGGATCGAACGTCTCTCGGAGAACGGCTCGTGTACGAGTCTCATTCGTAATAATTATATAGAATCAATCTGGCACGAAGCTTGGTCGGTCCTAAACGGACGCCGACCATATACATTATCGTTCGTCGTTTCAACACTTTGACCGGCAGAAGGAAGAAGGAAAGAGAGGCTAATTACACCGTGCGTCCTGTCGCACGTTGTTCTCGCGTTGATGAAACGTTTCTCGATCGGAGATCGTTTGTCCGCCAGATACTGCGCGTAAGGAAGATTTTTCCCCAGCTTGGGACGAGGGCCTGCCAATGGAAAAATCGAAAATCGTCGGCGAGAGCGACTCCAGCCGTTGGAGGCCGAGTGAATCGTGCACGCAGCCGAGGGATCTCGGCGAAACGAGCTGTAAAGCGATCGTTAGAGAGTACGGGCCACGGGTATATACGATCGTATCGGTAGCTAATGGACGTACAATTAACGTGCCGCGCATCTGCGATTGGATCTCCGTCAAACGGCGATAAATTAAGTTAATTAGCTCGTTACACGTATCACCCGGTGGCTCTGGCCACGGTTTGACGAATGTGTGACGCTCGTTAATCGTTCGCTCCGGCTTCCTTCGGCATCGAGTCCTGTCGCCGACTTTCATCATTCCGCGGTACTCTCGCCGCTTTTTTCGTTCCGCTTTTTCAACGCGATCCGCTTCTCGCGATCGAATCTCGAGCACTTTGATTGCCTTTCCACTTCATTTGGATACGATCGAGTACTGTTCACACGCACGAGAAATTGAAACGTCGCTGCGAATCGAACGTGGCTTGTAGCGCTTTCCTAAGCTACAGTTGACACTCGCTTTGATACTCGTTGTGTAAAACTGTTGTACGAGCTTGAAGCTTTTAAAATACGCCATTCGATTTATTCTAATAAGGTGTTTTCACGTCGCCGTAAAAAAGTGGGAAAGTGAAAACACAGGCATAGAAAAGTGGAAACTTCAAGCTTCGAGACAAATCCAGCGTTTATCGTTGTTTGCAGCAGTTTGAACATTTAATGTTAATGGGACTGCACCCTCAGAGTATTTTAAAATTAGTTATTTAGTTGCGAATGGTTCGTTCTCGAATGTTGGATCGAATGTTGAGTCCTGAGATACGTCAGAGATACGTTTATTACATTTCACGTGTTATTATTCTATCATCGCGTTGAACGCAAAGTACTCTTATTTTTATACGAAGCGCGGCTCTTTGTGCGTTTGTGGAGAATTTAAAGGTGCAAAGATACGCGTAATACGCGCAATATAAAAAAAGAGAAAGAAAATGTACATAAAACACCTAAAAGCGAAGCATTGCGTTGCCCGCGTCTAACAGGTGTAACAAGTCTCCATTGGAGTTTTATTTCGTCGGTCGTTTGATTGAACAGAAACACAGAATTTCCACAGAGATCCCCGATTTTACTTTGTAAAAACGTAGTTATCGCGTGAGAAGTTATCTCTCCCTCTCGTTTTATCGTTGTTAAACAAAACGTTCCGAGAGAACTTCGCGGGAGGATTACCGCACTTGCTGTTTGATCCAGACGACTCTTGCTGTTCGATTTTGTTATCCGGCTTGTTATTTGATTTATATTTGCAGAGAATTCCCGGATTATTCGATTGCGTTTCACGGACGGATGTAATCGTTGTGAGTAAATACCTTACATTATCGATGATGTCATCAGCAGATATGAGTTTATCATATTGTTTACCTCCGCGAGCTGATCTGCCAACGTGGTGGGACGTGTACGTATTTAATGTACAAACACGCGCGTCCCTCTGGCGCAAGTTTCACTCCAAATGTAAGAAATTCAACAGAGCCGATCGCGAACGTGTTCAATATCTATCGATTGGACGCGATACGATACGATACGATCGAAACGAGCGAAACGAAAGCGAAGCAAAAAGAAAAAGTAAAGAAGGAATATCGATTCTCTCGAGTGGAGGCCTATTGAATTTCGAAAGCCTCGTCGTAAAGCTTCGTTAAAGTTATTGAATTCGAGTTCGCCAGCTCTCTCGCTGTGCCAATAATACAATACCCAAGCACATTAACATCGAGGTTACATAGAGCAATAGCGGCGATCCACGCACGGGAGAACGCATAGGACAGCTACCACTCTGGCCGATCAATAAACGCTACCAGTATAAACCCTATTAATATTTCCTTTTATTCGCTCACGCCGTCGTAATATGAACAATAATAATACGTTGGATACTGCAATGATCAACCGCGTGACACCGAGTGTTTACGCGGTCCTGCGTGGACTCTAACGTAATGCTGCTTCTCTTTGCCCGATACGATCGCGTGGTTTTCGCCTTCCATCCTCAAACTGTATCGTTAAATCCTGCGATTCTGACGGACGTGGATGTCATATTTTATGATTTTAATAATTATGATTTTAATGACAGCGTACCGAACTCTAAAACTATTGCTCGGTAAAGAATGACTTTCTGGACAGGTATGAAAAGATTCAGCAATTGAAATCTTCGATTGAGACAGATATCTATTTGGCGTTGAAAGTAATTGCGTTTTCTTTTTCCAACAGATGGATATGTGTGTGTGTGTGTGTGTGTGTGTGTGTGTGTGTGTATCTTATGTGGAGGTTTACTTCTTTAAATAAATATATTATGAGATTCAGCAAGAAACTATTTATTTTAATTTATGTTTAACAAAATCTTTATGACAACCTTTGGTTGATTCTTAACAACTGAGAATACAATATATCTTCTTCTTTCTTCATTTGTAATCAATGTCACTCGCTGTTAAACTCGTGCGCCGCCACACGTAAAATACAACTAACTTTAAACCAGCAGATTCATTGCGTGACCTGATTGTTCAAGCTTAGTCTTAGAGAAAGAAAGTGTACGATCTCGTTAACAATTGTTCGCTTGGCGTCGATTTCAAAAATGGAAAATCAAAAAGGAATACACTTTCGTCATATTTCGTTGTATCATTTTCGAAAAGGAAAAAAAACGAAACAAAATGCTGTGCAAGTTCATATAACAAGGAATTATCTGACGGTGTACGGCGAAGAAGGAGCCTTCAAACTACAGTGTCAGAATTAGCTTGCTAAATTTCTCTGCTGATAACGATATCCAAGTTCGCTAAAAGATGGCAGAAGATAATTGAAACAAAATGGACGCTGTATTGTCTAACAAATCTTTTGTTTCTCGCGAAAGATTCGCCCTTCATTCAAGGAAACGCAGTTACTCTCTGGCCAGCTTGATAGCTATAGGTGTTCATCTTTAAACGAGCCCATATAAACCCGTCCTGTATGAAAGGCAGCGTGAATAGGGAAAAATAATGTAGCCAGCTAATGAAACGTAACAAGGAAGAAAATACAGGGAAATGAAAGAAAAGGCCCCGTCGAATGGCACGTGTGCCTGGTTCGTATAACGCGCTTTTCCGTGCCGAGAGGCTTTCTCTCTCTCTCTCTCTCTCTCTCTCCTCCTCCGTCCCCTGTCCCCGTTGGCCAGTACTCGGTCGATTGTAGGAGAAACGGAGCCCTTTTCATCCCCCTGCGCGGCCCGCTCAACTTGGAAATTGTTCTCGGCCCCTGCTCGATCCTGCCCGGTCCTTGTCGGCACTCAAACTAATAAGCTCTCCGGATTAATTAAAATTTTGTCCGATGTTGCTGGCCGCGCGCGCGGCCAAACCGTGAGCTTTCGACGTATAAACAGGAACGCGGCACTCTCTTCTCCCGTCTCTCTCTTCTTTTTCCCACCCGGTTCCTTCTTTCTCCTCTTTCCCTCCGTCTTTCGTCTTTTTCTCTTTTCTTTCTTCCTTCCTCCATCCCCCCCTCCTGTTTCCTTTTTTCCTTTCTTTCTTTCTTTTTTAATTCGTCGATTCCAACTAATTACGACGCGCACACACGTACAGAGAGGGGTCGCGTAGCTCGTTGTACCAGCGTTGGTTGTTGTTGTTGTTGTTGTTGTATCGCGAACTCGACGTTTCGATGGCTGCTTCTCGCGAGCCCTCTTTCTCTCTCTCTCTCTCTCTCTCTCTCTCTCTCTCTCTCTCTCTCTCCTTTTCTCGCCGCAACGCAGACTCCAGTCCGTCTCTCCCGCTTTCTCTCTCTTCTCATTCGCTGTTTTTTTTTCTTCTTCTCCTCGTTTCTTTTTTGCGAATATTCCCTCCCCCTTGCCCGACCCGGCTCCCTCGTCGTTAATTGCCGTTCGAGCACTAATTACTCATTAACGACGGAGAAAGAATCGTAGGAATGGAGGGGGGGGGAGGGGAATTTACGGATACACTCCGGATAATTTCATAGGCGAGTACGCGAGTAACGAACGTATTCCCCCCGCGCGCGCGCGCGTGCACTAGAGAGCCCCGTTATCGAGGTGAAAGGATCTTTTATTTAGTAATAGAAGTTCGAAGTGGAATGGGTTTAAAGATAAACATCGTTACGTGCTCTCGTGGCTGCGACGGATAATTATTAACCATTAAGTAGCCCGGTGTAAGGTCGTACTGTTTTCCAGACCCCCGGTGCTTTATGCTCTTCGTTCCGCGAGATGTAGCTTAATATGTTGTGAATCTATTCTGCACGGTACCGTTCTCTCTCTCTCTCTCTCTATTTCTCTCTGTTAACCGAGAACGAAACGAGATGAGCTTGCCAGGGGGGATAAGGAACTTTACGAGTGATTCGAACTGATAAGCTGTAATTAGAAACCATCGTGGTTTAGGCGAATCGGGGTAACTTGAAATATTCTCGGGGATAAGGTAACGAGGTATCTGGATTTTTCCTTTCGGCGATCAGAATTTCGTTCTCCATACTTGTTAATGCGTAAATGTAAAAGGAAGTGGATGGTACTTTGAGGAAGTAGATTAGATACTTAGACTCCCGACAGTGCCTATGTGTGTGTGTGTGTGTGTGTTTTTTTATATCTCGACTGCACCCTGTTGCCAACAGTCAAGTTTGGATCTAAGATTTCTAAGACGACCGTTGAAAAATAACATAGCGGAATGAGTATAAAAGTACATATTGTCAAACGTAATCCCATACACGTCGCGATTCCATAATTACGACGTGTTTATCTTTGCGCTGCTTTTAATCTTTTAATCTTCCTGTCGTCGTCCGCCACCGACTGCGGCATGACAATGTAAAAAAAAAAAAAGCATCGGGCATTCTCCCTTGCAACCTGTACCCGACCATAAATTCTCGCGAGCGACGACAAATTGCCACGATTGACTCTGCTTGGAACTCAAACGAAACGACGCGATCGTCATCGAGGCTAACCCACCCCACGAAGATGCACGATTCCCTGTCCCCCCCTCTAATTTTTCACGGACCCTCGACGTAACACTTCAATCCAGGATAGCATCGCAGCTGTCGTTGCTAATGCGTTATTATTCCCAGTTTCGTAAACGAAACGGAACGTGTTCGAACGCACCCTCGGCAATTTCTCTCGTTCCTCGAGTTTCTCTCTTTTCATTTCTCCAATATCGTTTTCAATTTCTTGATTTCGTTCCGCTGCCCTCCTTCGCAAAATTAACTTTGACCTCGAATTCCAAGATTCAAAAATTTCTGTTTTTTTTCTTGCATTGTATTCTATTCATTATGAAGGTAAAATTTTTCCAAGGAACAGGTAGCAATCTAAACCTAACCTGATAGTTCTCTTGGAAAAAGTTTTCTAATTATTTAACACAGCGGACGCGTACGTTCCAACAGCGACTTTATAGTTCTGGACGCGTGGATGTCTATTTTACGTAACTTTCGTATTAGGTTCTACCAACATTTGATTTACCACAATTATGTCATTGTAAGTCTAAATAATCAAATGACAGAACTAACTGTTAACATTGTTCGAAATATAAAACCAGTACAATTTAAATTAAGAGCTAATATATAAATTCTTCGATTTATCCGTTCATTAATATTTATCATTGGTGAATAAATTACTGTACGAGATATAAAGGTAGGAATGTCGATGCGATTGTTTCATCTTCTCCTCTCAGCGCGAGAGTGCAGACTTTCGATTTAATTTTCTGAAATTGGAACCTAATGCTTGCCCGTCAAGCGTTTCCCATTAGAACTGATCGTCGTCGGGCATCAAGGCCCGTTCAAACCGGCAGCGTACACTTTGGGAATGCGAAAACAATCGGTCGGGGCTCGAACAACCGCATTCGCGCCGCGCGCATATTTGCACGACAAATATTCGAACCAGAATACGAGGCCGAACATCGTGCCTCAAGTGAGAGAATTAACAATTAACAGCCTAATAATACCTGAGAATCGTTCGTAGGGGTTACACACATACGTTGACGATGTTTCGGGTGTTCGAGCTTGTTCGCCGAACTTGTAACCGCCCTTAATTTTTAGTGTCTCGTCGACAGGCAAGGTCGTTTAAGTACGTTTCCTCCTGTAAGTGTAATGCCACTTGCAAACGGTGTACGCGCACGCGCGCAAACCGCAGCCGCGTAAGCTGAGAACCGACAAATGTTGGAAGCCACGAGAGCGATCCAGCAGCAGCAGCGTCATGCCGGATTGCATCTGCTGAAAAGAGTTTTATTATTCCCGCGGAGGCAGATGCGTGTGCGTGCGCGGCGATAGGGGGAAGAGGCGAGTTGGATGGAAAAAGAGAGGGAAGACCCAGGCTGAGCGAAGGGGCGAAGGGGAGTGTGGAATTGTATTAAGCGACACGAAGGGAGGAGAGAAGAGGGTGAAACGGAAGGGCGAAAAGGGGGAGAATGCGGGAAAAGAGAAACATTGGTTAGAAAGGGCGGCTGCGGGAAAGGAGGAAGGCTCTCGGCCTCTTTAAGGACTTCGGCCCTTTGTCGTCACCGGGCAAATTAATTCGATGAAGGCACGTTAAGGATCTTGTTCTCCTCGTCTCATACCGCGACAACGTCAGCCACGTCGACTTCTGTCTTTCTTTTCCCTTTTCTCTCTCTCTCTCTCTCTCTCTCTCTCCTACTCCTCCTCCTCTCGCCGGGGGTGATCACGCGAGCGAACGTCGTTAGAGGGATTTACAATTAGCGTGTCATTGCACGGCGATGCAATTAGGATGTTGCCGGCTGGCTCGTTATAATTGGGGGTTGTAGTAGTTAGTCTCGATTGCACTTGGGTAACGTGACCTGGCTGACTTAGACGTTCTTTGGGCAGAGGGGGAGAAAAAAAAAGAAAAGGGGTCGAAAGTACGTAAGCAATTGACTCGGTTATTACTTGGTACGAGTCGATAACGTGGAATTACGCGTACGGCAGGATGAGGATTTTGCGCGACGCTGACGGAGGAATATTGTGCAAGATTTAACCTTTGAGTCTTTCGACGTTTTTACAGTGTTTTCTATTTACGCGAAAAAAAAAATGAAACTAGTAAATCCTCCATAAAGGAGACTCGTCGTTCGGATTCCTTTCTCCAAAAAAAAAAAAAAAAAAAAAAAAAAAATTCCTCCGATCGAAACAAGGGATAGTTCCACGCGGGTCGCCGCGGAGAAATTAAATTGGATTTGCTCCGCACCGTGAGACCGTGATAAATCTGAAAAAATATGTGTTTGACAGATATTGGCCGTCTTACCCTTGGTACGTTCTCGTTTTCACAATCAGACCCTAGGCTTGTCTGCCTCTCCACTCCTCTCCGTTTCTGTTTCTCCTCCTCTTTCACCCTCGTTCTTCACTCCCCTGTTCCACGTTTCTTTCCGTAAAATTACCATACCTTCGAGCAACAGCTGCTACAGTCATCCTCAGCGTCTGATAAACTGATACTAGCGACACATGTTATAGCTCGAGGAGAAGGGGTGCGGGAGGGGATGAAACAACCCCACTTCAAGGTTTCTGCGGATACGACTTCTTGCCGAAAGAAACGTCACAGTTTCGAGCATCACCGGGACGAAGTTTCCAGCGTGGCTCTCGGTTTTGCACGTGGTTAAGATCGCGTGTACCTCGTTTCGGGGTGGTGGGGATGATTCGGTTATAAATCGGAATTTATGGACGGATTTTCCGGTAGGGGGGGAGTTCGCCGCACCGTCATTAGGTTTGTAAATTACCGACGTTGAAGCACCGCTTCCGGTTGCCGAGTTGTGACGCGCTTTATTGCCGTTCGGTATCCGCGCGCACCAACCGTTCGTCACGGTATCCCGTTTGGTCTTTTTTTTTTTTTTTTTTTTTTTAATTTGTCCAATCGCCAAGAACGTCGAAATCACGAGAACAAAAAGGACGATTGGATGGTCGAGGTTGGAATTTTTATTTTACCAAATTGTTTTGTCCTTTTTTTCGTTTCTCTCTTTCTTTTGCCCATTTTTAAAACGCGAAATCTACCACTTTTTCTCCCTTCCAGCAAATGTAGATCGAAGCCAACTTGAACGGCTGAAATTCTCACAGATATTCTTTCATTCGTTCTACTCTGTACCACGTAGTTTCGTAGCCGAACGCTTTTCACTCTGGCTCGATTTCGTCCTCGCGAATATGTCACACGTTGCACAGTCAGTAAAGAGTGGAACGCGGGGTGGGAATTACGGCCGGTGGGTGGCGGACCGTCCGTTCTCCGGAAACGTAACGCCCACGTATTTCATCTACGTGTGGATGTGAGCGGTCGTTGGGAATTTCGCGGAATTACGTAGTGAAACGCGGCTCGAGCCAATAACCGAATCATAATCCCTTAGTTTTACACAGGGGCCGTGCGACGCACGCGGGGGGACAGAGACCGGTTTCGGTGGGGTGAAACGGGTCGCGGAGCGGGGAACTTTACTGCGCAAATTAAGGCGAAGTGGCAGTCAGTAATTTTATGTGCCCATCTCAGCCACTGATATTGAATTTCCTTAGTCGCTTAATCCAAATCCTCGAACGGCGACGGGGCGAGGAGGGGGTGTGTTAAGAGAAAGAGGAAGAGGGAGAGAGAGAGAGACAGAGAGAAGTAGCGAAAGGGGATGGAAAGATGCGGGTGAAAGGGGTGAAGGGGGCGAGAAACCTTTCGGTAGCCGACGGCGGCAGCGATCTCGCGAAATTGAAATCATTACTTTACGGGCAGACCGGCAAAATTGGCTACACACCCGGTGGATCGCGATGGAATTTCTAAAAAGCCAAAGTAACCCTTGATCGTTCCTAATCAGTTGCCCGGTAATACCTGCCGCTTGACTGCTGATGGATGGATCGGTCCTAGCGACGACGATCTATCTTTCGGTATCGATCGGTTTCCACGGAATGGAACGAACGACGGCGTGTACACGGTCGGAAACTTTTCGGGGGTTTACGGAGTCTTTTATCCCTCGGGAACGAGGACAGCTCGACAGAGGCGGCGTCGAGTGGGAGGGAAATACGAAACAAAAGCGTACAGGTGTCTTCTCTGTTTACTTATTTCCATTGCACGCGCGCTGCGTTTCACCGAAAACTTGGCGAACGACCGAGTATCAATCCAGTTTTGTCGGAAAC
This sequence comes from Tetragonisca angustula, assembly GCA_036937485.2. Taxonomy (NCBI): domain Eukaryota; kingdom Metazoa; phylum Arthropoda; class Insecta; order Hymenoptera; family Apidae; genus Tetragonisca; species Tetragonisca angustula. The sequence continues at coordinate 154,247 of JAWNGG020000008.1, read as the reverse complement.
GCGAGCTTCAATTCCTGCAAAGTTAAACCGGTCGTCCCACAGAAAAGGGGGACAAAGAAGAGCGAGAATCGATGATTTTCCGGGTGGATTCTTTAGAACGCGAGGCATCGAGCAGGACGCAACGCCGGCCGTGTACGCGGGAACCGCAGCGCGTGAAACGCGATTCCATCGGCGGGCCAAGTAAGCCGACATTTCGATAATCAGCGGCCACGTGTTGCGCCGGCCGCGTTGACTTGCTATAATTACTTTGGTCGAACCGTTAGCGTTCACCGGCCGGTGCCGATGCGAGCGTGCAACAATCTCTCTCTCTCTCTCTCTCTCTCTCGCATACACACACACACACACACACACACACACATCGTGAGATAATTTATCGTGAACCGATGCACGTTCCCGCGCCACGCGAATATTATCTCGTCGCTGTGGGTGAGAAAGAAAGAAGAACACGACTCGAAGGAGAAAAGAGGATTCGTGGCGTTACCCGCGCGATTCGAACGAAACGAGACGAGACTCGAGTTGGAGAAAGAAAGGCTGAGAACAGAGGTAGGTGGAGATGAGTATCGACAGAAGGGAGAGAAGAGAGAAAGTGTCAGAGAGCAAACGTTGTTGCAGTCTGCCCGCGGTGGCACGAGGCAATTACAAAATTGCAAAAATTAACCATAAAACCTCGGCCGGCATGCCGCGCGCTACCATAAAGCTAGTCGGGTCGTTGGCCAATCGGCGCATATTTTTCGCCTTTACGACCAATCACACGGCCCCTGAGAACGCTTCGTACACAAGCTCGTCTGCCGTGTTTTTCTGTTTCGCGGGAGAAAACGTTGCTCTCCTCTGCAACGAATACGAATGCTTTTGGAGAAAGAAAATTGCACGACGATTTTGCAACTTTTGTGAAATTATCGTCCCTGTGCCAACCATCTTTTCATTTCTCAGTGTTTTTCCTCCTGACGTTTCGCTGTCTCGACGAATCAGAAATCCTCTTGGCGTGTTCAAAATTTCAAGTTCTTTTATTATCGCGGCATTATCGAGTCTGTAACTCTGAAACGTCTCGCGTTTTCGTGTTTCTGCAGTCAGTTGCGTTTCACGAACGTTGTATGACGGATGAAATCTCGATGTTTGGCGCGAAGCCTCGAGATTATAACCTGTCTCGTACTCGTTCGAGACCATTGGCAATAATTTCGCCGTGAAACGGCCTCGATAAGAAACCCGTGATACGGCGCCCTCTCTAGATTGTACCGGTTTGAATTTGCCAACCCCAATTGGATCAATTCTGGGGACGCATAACGTCGCTTTACGACTATCGTAAAGCCGCTTCCAAAAATGTTGCCCCCTCCCCCTCTATCGATTTCCTCGAGCCGATTTGCTCCGCTAACCACCGTCGGAAACACTTACAATTAGGAAAGTGAAATACGATGGGGGGGTAAACTTAACCTTCGTTCGATGTATTCGCTTGAAACGATCCCATATCGATCAAACTTTATGGAGAGGGGCGTTCGCGGATTTACCGGGCAGTATTTCTCTCTCTCGAAAACAAAGTGAAGGAAAGTGAAGAAAAATGTAGTATTGTTTTCTGCGAGCAACGCACGAAATTTCTCGTACCGTACCTGGCGCTATTTTTTTTAGAAATGAAGCTAACCTTCCAACTGCCAAATATTCGGGTCCACGCAAAATATTGTTGTCCTGCATTAAACCGTAAATAAACGAAAAATCATCGATTCGTAAGACATTTTCTATAATGTAACACAAACAACGAATAAATAAATAACAAACATGATAAATTATTTGTTATATATATATGGTAATAATTATAATATAATGTAATCTCCTCTAAGTGATACCTAATACTCACAATTACGATGTGAGACTTAGATCGGTAACGTTTTGGTCAGTAGTTTAAGGGTTGAACGGAATGTTGCATATTTCTTTTTGTATCGTGTGAAAGCGTGTACAATGACGAGAGATCACGACGGTTAAGTCAGCATAATTCCGCGGAAAAAATGAAACACCGCGTGAAACGGAGAAGTTAATTGATCCGGGCAGCCCTTAAACGCGATCGCGCAGATTGTCGAGGGCAACGATAAGTCGAAGCACGCTAGCTACCTACTGGTGGAAGCAGAAGGAAAGAAAGGGGGAAAAAGAGCATCCGGACGAATTGATCTAACGTTCCGTTCGAACGCACAGTACCGCAACTCGCATACAATCGGCGGTGAACAGCTTTTCTTCGACCCCTTCGCCGCGTACAATAAATTTATGCTTCCATTCACTACTGCTACTTATCCCCTCCCCCCCCCCTCTCCCTCTCTCTCTTTCCGAATCTCTCCCTTTTACGTCTCTGTATCGCGTACACGCGCGCAAACACGCGTCACAATAAGTCCGCGGACCGTTTAATAGAATAATTAAGGGCCCTCGTGCAGCAGCTGATGCCTGGATCGTGCGTTTCCGCGCGCGCTCGCTCGGCCAGCGAGCCTCGATCCTCCGGACCGAGGGGCATTGTTGATTCAGGGGTGCGTGCGTTTCGCGAACAATGGGGGCCACGGGGGAATTAAACATCGATCCGAATTCTGCGCGGGATTAACGCGCGACAAAAATCGCGTCCAACTGCAAGGATTCGTTTCTCGAAGACTTTTCTCTGGCTGTTGTCCATCGATCGGACACGCGACCGTTTTTTAATTTTTCTCGAGGACGAGTCGACACTGCCGAATTGAAAAATTCGAGCGAGTCGAGCTTCGAAAGTTGGACGAGGAACCGATTCGATTTGCAAAGGTAGAGAAACGCTGGGGAAAATTCGATACACGGTTGTTTCAGGGCAAATTGGGATCTGAGAGATGTAATTTATAAAATTCGGCGGAATGCAACGTCGAGCAGATAACACGACCTTTGAACGTTCAGACTTTTGGGACGAAGGATTCCGCCGACGCGCGCGACGGTCCGAATAGTCAGGCTGCGAAACGTTCTCATCAGGGTGGGCACCGATCCAAAAGTCCGAGTTGAAAAGTTTCGCATGGTAAATACATGAGGAATCAGGGACACGTTCATTCGCATCCTGACCTACTGGGTCCGCGATAATACAATTTAAATAATACACACGGCGATAATACACACGGTGTATTGGCCAGGTGTCGGTAAATTTATCGAACTGTAATAAATTCTTATTGATACAAAAATGCGTTTCATCCTCCCCTGTTTGTAGAATTCTACTTGCACCACGCGCAACTCAATTAATTCACAAATAAAATATATTACTTCTTGCTATGTATATACATATATACTACTTCCTCGACCAACCAAAGCTCGTGTCGCTTCTCCTAGAAAAAAAAAAAAAAAATTAAAAAGAGAAACGAGAGCTTCGTGGACAAAGTTGGGACGAATGACCCACTCGCGGTAATACGGTTTAAATACGACGCGTGAAGGCGTTGATATCGCGGCGGCGGTAAGGTGTAAAACCGCAGGATTCCAATGGAAACAGTTATTTGCGGTCACGAAGTGCTCTGTGACGTATCCCGGCTCGCGCTTGCTCGCTCGCTCACTCGCTCGCTAGCTGACTGCCGCGCGTGCAAACTTACTGTACGTGTCACCTATACCGACGTAACCTTCGTGCACGTGCATTTATATGTGTGTAGGCGAGCACACGTAGAAACGAGCGTTCTGAAACTGTGCGGCAGAGGCAGGCCACGTATACACACGTGTATACGTGGAAACGTACACACACACACACACACACACATACACATACACACGTACGTGAAGAAGCGTATCCAGGCACCGCGTAACCGATGGTAGGTGTACACACCTTCCTTCCGTCCTTCCTTTCCCAGGAAGTGGAGTCAAGTGGACCCACCGCCACCGCCGGAAACTCCACTAATGACTAAACTTGCTAATTTCGACCAATTAGGCTCCTACCGCCCCCTTTGCCTCCCGTTTCGCCGTCCTCGCCACGTCGCTTTCATCGTCTCTCTCTCTCTCTCTCTCTCTCTCTCTCTCTCTCTCTCTCTCTCTCTCTCTCTCTCTCTTTCTATTTCTCATTCCTCCCCCTCCCCCCCCCCTCTCTCTCTGCGTGGCCCGGCCAACTTGCAGCCTGTCTAATGCGCGCCGCATTTACCTTGACCGATAGACGCTCGCTCCTAATTTCGCGGTACATTGCGCAGTGCGGACTGGCTGCGGATTAAATATTTTCTTATTAAACACCGCGGCCAAAGGCCTTTGTACGTACGTTCTGTCGCGTGCTACCCCGATCCCGCGACGGGTTTACCACTAGAGTTGCCAGCACTAACGAGGACACGATCGAACGGATAGACATTCGGAGGAAGATCGGGTGACTGCGCCCGGTGTAAACTAGGAACGATCGATCGATACCCGAGGATATCTTTCAAGGGTAAATTGTTTCGTTTAACCACCGGCCCTTGGAAACGAGAGTAATTCGTCGAATTGAAATCACGCGTGGACACTTTCAACACTGTTACCTATACCAGCACGCTGTCGTGACTCTTTGCAACCCTCGACGAACGTTTTTCTTGTATCATCTACGAGCAATTTGGAAATAATCGTTCAAATGGCATTTAACAGAGTTACAAGTAGTTAACTACAAGTTAGTGATACATGTTTACGAACTCTAGAAAAATAATCATCCACCATTTTTTTTTTTTTCACTCTCGTAAGAAGCAATAAAAAGTGCAGTTTATGTGAATTGTCGAAGCGTCAATTGACTCGGGTTTGCCTTCAGAAATTTCTTCCTTTGAAATTCTTCTATTCCACTTACGTCGTTATTGTAGCTTTCATTTTCGGCTCCTGTTCAGATATTATGCTATTATACATCGCCAGATACACACGTTCGTTGTAATTATCAGCAAATTATGAAAAAAGCAAGTTCGACCTGTTAACTAGATTTAAGCACAATGTCTCCTCAGAAGTGACAGTCGAGTGCAAAGGATTGTAAAATGAAGATCATATTTTTACGAAAGGAGCGCAGGTAGTTGTCAGTCTGATATAGGAAAATGACTTTCAGAAAAGGAAGAAAAGGAAAATTATGTATTTTCATTCTCTGTCATAAAGTTCAATGAACATGCAGAATTTTAAATCTCAAATTTTTAAACCGATCAATTGACCACGACACGTTTAGTTTCAACGTCCATTTTATCTGCTCCGATAAAGTAAATTAATTATTGCGAACGTTTGAAACTACCACGGACCTCGGACCCGCAAGCTTTCTCTCGTTCTCAGCATTCTGTCGTGACATAAATTAACCGAGATGTCCATTAAGACATTTACAATCTCGCCGTGAATCTCGCCCCATTTTAAAAATTATCACATCTCGTTTTAATTAACGTAGACGTGAAATTTCATCTCAGTGAGTCTCGTTTCAAAAAAAAAGAAGAATCATCACGTCTCGTACTGAGAATTGATAATTAACCTACATCTCCGCAAACTTTGCAGTACATTGTAGCCGGCGTTATTATATTGTTGCAGGCAAATTTCTTTCAAGCCTGGCAAAGGGTTGAGGCAAGCCCGTCCAAGGGGAAGCCTATCGCTTTACAAAGGAACGGAGAAATCCTTTCAAACAGCTTAAACCAACCTATTACTTTAACATTCATTTCCTCATTTATGCGTCTCTCAAGGCTGAAACCTTTCTCAAAAAGAAAGCGAAGCGAGAGAGAGAGAGAGAGAGAGAGAGAGAGAGAAACGAAGGAACGGGCGTGCACGTAATCACTGGAAGATTGCCGAAAAGTACCTTCCTCGCTCTCTCTTTCTCTCACTCTTTCTCTCCCTGCTTCGCCAGATTATTCGGCAATTGAACGCGCGGCCGGTTAAGTAGTCGAGGGATATTGAGTGTTGTGGTCGGTTTGAAGTTCGCATGGCGCGGAGTAACAAGCTGCCACCCGTTGGATATTTATAGGGGCCGCCAGGGGTCGAAGCCTGTATCCTCCGGTACGCGCGCGAATGCCCGGAGAGAGCTCTCGCAGCTGTGCCAAGCGCAAATAACAGTTTTACACTTTATCCTTAACGCGCCTCGGCGCGCCTCCTTCGGCGAGTTCCATTCGCGATCGTCTCCTCTTCTCTCGCCCTCTTCCCCCTTTCCCCTCCTTTGAAGTCTTCTCCAGTCGCGATCTCCCGATGCATCTTCCCTTTCGCCGAAGGGTCAATTCTCCTCGATCGTCCAAAGATAAACAAATCCTGATTGATTCACGATGGCGTACGCGTTTTAATCGTTGCGAAGCAAGTACCTCGGCAAGATTTCGTTCGAGGGGAAGGAAGAGAAACGGCAATATCTCTCGGTGATTTGTGACCGTCTCGTTCGCTCAATCTTCCTCCCCTTGGTCAAGGGTTAAGTGATAATCTTGACAGACGGTTCTTCGAAGATACTTGCCGAAAATCTTCGAATGTTAAATGTTAAAGCACGGAGAAAGAGAGAGAGAGAGAGTGAGAGGTATGGGTAAGGGTGTGCGGTTGGAGGTCGCGAGTGACCGTATTATAAGGGGTCAGTACGGGGAAGAGAGCGGGAGAGACTGGGAGAGAGGGAACACGGTGGACTGGCAAGGGCGTTAATGCGCCGGAGATTTATGTCGTAACGGGCAGGATGAAATTCCATCGCGGTAGGTACGCGTACATAAGTGGCGTTGGTACCGGCTGATGCCAGCGGAGGCGCGAGAATTATGGTGGCCCGTACTGATATCCACCATAAACCCCGCCCCGTGTCCCCATCGACCGGCTGGGCATACTTAATTAAATACGTATTAAGGGGCTGAGTGTGTTCCAATGTACGCCCGTATCGTAGGATAATATATGTTCACCTGTGAACGCGCGACACCGTCCAACCAACGACGACACACACCACGAATTGCTTTCGAATGGTCACGTTTTTTCACAGTGCTGTTGCTGCGTGCTTCTACGTCTTTGGACGTAGCCGGAATATTTCTCTTCTCATCTTTTCAATCTCGCTCCCCGCCGATTATATTCTTGTTATTACCCGGTTTGCATTTAGCTCGAGGTGGAATATCGAGCTGGAGTCTGAGACTTAGATTGCCCGTCGGTGAATTGTAGAATTTTCTTACAATTTCGTGGAATTTTATTAGCAGACCGCGGAGCGTATTTTTGAAGATTCGATTAGAAGAATCACGGTTGAAGATTTGTTTTACATATTTCCTCATGTTGCGTGTATTCCCTAAAGATCCGCCTTACGTCTGTTTATTGCAAACAAAGACGTAAAGGTACAACGATAAGTACCAAATACACTGAACAGAAGTCGTTGATTTTTCCATGGACACGATTAGAGGACGCAAACGAGGGCTAAAGGTTTCTCAGCGCTTTGTTAACTCGCGCAACAAAATATTCGGTACGTAAACGCTGCGAGAGAATGTCATTAATGATGGCAAAGTGTCGGCTCTTCCTGGTGTTGGCCGCGGCCGACCGTTTCGCAAGGTGAATACACCAACGGACTAACGTCCAGATGCATTCCTGAGCAACTGGCCAACGACAATAAAATAAAACATCGCCATAGCGCCTTTGCTCGCCACCGTTCTCACCCGCGCGAGAAGATTTGCTTTCAGCAATAAACGTTTCTCCGGGCCTCCTTTCGCGGAACGGCTACCAGCCGCCATTTTAGAGTATAATCTTCGCCGCGATTTGTCTTCTACCCGAGAGAAAACGTGCAGGTTTACGTCCTTCACGCGCGATCTATTGCTGAACACTGTAGGACAGAGTCTGTAGTGAAGAAGAACAACAAGGCGATAAGCAACATAACAGTTGAAGATCGTTTGGCACTTTCTCTATTCTCTTTGGTGCTACTTTAATTCCACTCGTACGAACGCTGTTTAATTGGATGCCTGCATAGCTGGCGCGTACGTCGGGAGTCTAAAGGACGTATCTACTTAAGAAGTGGACGACCATTGTGCATGTTTCGTGTTTGTTGTCGAAACTTGATCAATTCAGAATTTTCTAGAGCAACTTCGCAGACCTGCGACTTGCTTTGAATAATCACTTTTGCACAATGTACGAATAAGTTGAACAGTGTTCTTTATTATATCGTAAGATTTTCCCTGTTACTTGTATTCTAATTTTTTGAAGGGCTTGAAAAAGTCATAACTTGTTCATTTTCAAAATGGTGGTCATTTGAGGGATGTTGTTTCTTACACGTAATACTGAAAAAAAATCCATTAATTGTATTTCTAAAAATAATAGAAAATTAAAGACACATGTGTTTGTGAAAGTTACTTTTGTCTCATATCGTTCAGTCTTTCAGTGATCACCCTATACTTAAGTACTGTATCTCCAGCATCAAGAACTCAATGTGTAGTTTTAATATTATCAAAGTACAATTAGTATCCAACCTTATAATGTTCGTACAACCCAAAAAGAGTTTCTCGGCATTGTTACAAGATGCTGAATGATATACCATAAAAAAAGAAGAGGAGGGGATATTATATATATAATATTTTAAATATTTAAATTTAATTTCTAAATATTAAATAATAAATTATAAAATTTTTTTCAATAATTAATTAATATTAAACTCATAATTTTGAAAATATTTTTACAATATAATATAACAAAATTTATAGTTTATCCCATAAATTTTTTATATAAAAAAATTAATAAAATAGTAATATTTTATTAATTATCATTTCATATATAAATTAAATTTATTTAAAAGAAACTAGATGTCAATAAATACGGAAAAACAGTTAATATTTAATACAAATATATTTTACATATGGAAGAATTGCAAAAATTCCTGATAAATTAATACCACGATGGAAACAACCATTTCATCCACGAGCCGCAAGCGAACCAAAGAACGAACGGAAAGAGTGGGGAGGAAACGACTGAAAATGTGTTCACCTCGTGACCGTAGCGGAGGCAAACAAAAGGAGGCGGCGGTGAGGCACCGTGGCCGGGCCAAAGAGAAATCGGTCGAAAGAACGGATATAATGATAACTTGGAACCGGGTATAATGAGCATCGAGGGACAGCGCCCGAAGACATTGAAAATAATCTAATTATTAGCGAAAAGGGGGAGGGGGACGATTATAGTAATTAGATGCAGCATTCGTGGGTCGGGGCTCCCCCGTTTTGCCGCGCACGGCCCATCTATTACATATATACTCTGCCTATGAGAGCGGTCAAATGAAAAGGTGTACACTCCTACGGACCTTTTTCTTTCTCCTTTTTTTTTCGTTTTTTTTTTCGAGGAACCGTATGCCCTCGGGACAGGCTGTGCGCGCACGCGCACAAACGCGTGGAACGAAAAGACCAACAACGAAACGGAGAATACCCGAAAAGAGGTAGAGAGAGAGAGAGAGAGAGAGGGTGGGAGAAAGAGAGGGGTCCACGTTCCCGGTATGCAATTATGTAGGAATCCTGACGGCGGAAGAAAGCTTCCCCGATCGCTTGGCTATGCATTGAATGCAACAACCTCGAAATGATCGTGTGCCTCGCGGTGGACGCGTTGTTTCGACCGCGAACGTTCGCTTTGCGGCCTCGCGGACACATTTTCTTGCGGCGCCGCGATCAACTGATTTAGAATCCCTCCTTCGGAGAAATGAGACACCGTCCGTGCGTATTCTTTCGATTTTTCTTTACCATTTAAATGACACTGCAATGCTTTAGAAGTTGTATCAAATATGGCCTGTTTATTTGTTGTTGAGCGTAACTGTACCGATGATGATGAAAAATTGTCGACAACTGAATACAACATTGTGAAAAAAATATCACGTAACTATCTCGACCTGAGCTCATTTTAAATCTCTGGTTTGTCAGTCGTGAGTTCTTTCTTTTTAAAAGTGTATTTACATCGTGTAGAGAGTGGGCAAATGAGGATACCTTTTTTTTTCTCGAAAATTGTCAAAATTCAAACGCGTGTAAAGACATTGAAACATTTTTTCATGATTGAATCCGTCACAGCGTTGAAGATTGAAATTTTTCTTTTTACAACGACCCTTTATCGCATCCACCAGAGCATCATTTTATCGAACTTTGTTAGAGTTAAATTATTATAGATGGAAAAATTCAAGAAATCGTAACATCTAACCCTGTTTAAAGTTTCATAAAATAATGAAAAAGAAAAAAAAATCGTACATCGACTTTTAAAGAGGAAACTTCAATATTAAAAAAAAAAAGATGAAAAAATTATATAATGTTTTTATCCTCCATTATGCAAATTCATCTTCGCGGGGGGAGGGGGGGGGGAATTAACTCGCAATTGTGAAAGTACACGCTTTAAAAATTCCAACCGAAGTGGACAGTTCTTTATCAAGTTCGAATTGGTGACAATTTTTCATTGTCATTTGTACGCTCGCGCTCTGCCCTGAAAGATGACAAATAAACCATAAATAACGAGCACGTAGAATATCAGCTTGAAATCATCTCTCAATTGTCATTTTCTCTATCAGTCGATTCCATCGCCTCGTTGGAAGTAAGTGTCTTTTCTCGCTCTGTTTCATCCGAGGCTTGGACGCGAGCTTGGAGACGTTCGCATTTTTCCAAGGATCTAATGGAGGCATAATAATGGCACGCGGATCGACTTGGGCTGCCGATCGGCCACTCACCCCCGCGGCACCGTGCTCCTCTCGAGTAGCAAGGATTCTTTTCGTCGTCCACTACAAGCATCGGAACGGCGTCGTTATTGTATGGAACGAGGCGTCCTCGTTATCGTCGCTTATCGCTAATAAGATCGCTGGACCGCTCGTTATCGTCGTCGTCGCACTCGCCCTGTCCTCATTTTCGTACGATTGCGATCGTTAATTATCCCTATCGCAGCTGATCGTCCTCTCCCTTCTCTTGTTCCTGCTCTCTGCTCTTCTCTCTTTCTCTCTCTCTCTCTCTCTCACTGCCTCCCCCTTCCCACCAGGGTTCGTTCGAAACGTTCGCGTTCGTCCTTCTCTCATCCACCTCTCTCTCTCTCTCTCTCTCTCATTGATGTCGCCGTTGTTGTCGTCGTTCTCCTCGTCATTATCATTCCGGTAATTACCGGTGTATTCCCTCGTTATCATCTTGTTATCGCTGGGCCGTCGTGTTTCCGCGGCTGATCGAATTTCGAGGGCTGGCCGGGTCAGAGGTCGTAAACAGACCTACGATCCTGCGTCTCGCGATTTTCGTCAAAACTTCTTTGACGAAGGACGAATCTTCCTTCTCCTTTTTCTTGTTCCTACGACCAAGGAACCAGAAGTATCGCCGCTCAGTTTGGCGGGAAATGTACCTCCGTTTCGAACTCGAACCACGTAATTTTTGACTCTGTAATTGCAGTATATCGGAACTAAAGGGCTCCAATAAGGGGTTCCAATTTGTTCGAAACTAATATTAGATTAATATTAAAATGACGAAAATGGACAGGTGCCTAGATACGTGTAATATCATATTTGTATATTTTTCGTAATTTTCAGTATTTTTTAGTAATTGCAGAAACGATTGATAGACAATAATAGTTTCGTAACACGCAATCATCTTAAGCAGAGGCGAAGATTGATCTTTTAACCTTTTGCGCTGCAATGACGTGCCACGCGCACGTCGAGGATTTTTTGTTCCAAATTGCAACATTTTCTCAATTTTAAGCATATATTTAAACGTAACCCAGGCAAAACAAACGATGAGTTTGTTACTTCTCAATAATTCCTATCCAGTGATGTCATACCGACGAGTTCAAAAGAAAAAGAAAGCGACGAATTATCGTGTACGGTTCGGTCACTCGTTATGGTCCGCGCAATCAGTTGCCAGCGCAAGTGGTTAAGGTCTCGAGGCTCGAGCAACTCTTTCACTCTACCGTATCGTTCCGAGGGTGAGAATTTTGTGTCGGATGGTAACGACTTTAGGGAGATATATAATCGACAAGTCATTACAACCGTTTTTCCCACAGCTAATGATCGTCGATCGATGGAATTTAATCGTAGGCTCGCGGAGGCCTAGAATTTGGATTAATTGCGTGATAGAACGGGTGTCGATTAGACTGATGTATTAACAAAGAAAGAAAAAAAAAAGAATCGCTCGTGTTTTCGTGCATCATCTCGAGAAGCTATGAGGAGGATAGGAAGAAAAGAGCAACGATGGAGCCTGGAAACGTAGGTCTCGCAGGGCCTCAATTAGCTGAAAATATTTCGCTGGGACGGGAAACGATGTACGCCCTAACGTTTAGAGATGTGGCTTCGATCGGCCAGAATTCGACTAATACGCACTTGGACTTGGAATTTAAGTATAGAGGCAGCACGATCCCATCGAATCCAAATGAACATGTTGCTGTCGGCGGCCGCTGTGTAATTTCAGTAGGCGCGTAGGCTACGTGATTATTTGGCAGAAACGTAGAATCTGTTCGTCACATTCTTCCCCCCCCCCTCCCCCGAGAATGAGAAAAAGACCGGCAACGGGGCGAGTTTCGATCGGTTTCCCGTCGAAGTATGGCGGAGAATGGTACGTCGAGTCGTTGCGCCGTTTTGCGAAACTCTTTGACAGTCGCTGACAATGAAACTGCGCACGACGATGCGTAAGTCACGTCCAAATATAAGACCAGGAGTCGGATTCATTGAGACATTTTGAAAGGCGGTGTACAATTTCTAAAAATAATGTCGAACGCGTGGTGAACAGGCAGAAACCGGCCTGTAAATCTTTGTAACCTCGATTAAGAATTCCATATTATGTCCAGTGCGGTTGGCATAAATTATCCATATGCGCAGACAGATAATTCATAATTCAAACGAGGAAAAGAGAGGACGAAAATGTTTTTTACCAGTTGGGAATAAATTTGATTATTAATTCAAGGTTCGTTCGAGACTCGATTTGAAAAATCTAGATCGCGCGATGTCAACTTACTTTGCTCGCGATTTACTCGCAATTAGTTATGTATAGTTTCTGAAGGGAGCTGCATCGAGGAAAGGAGAGAACGGAAGCGTTGCTGCGTTCAGACTCAACGCAGGTTGCTTCCTTGGCCCAGGCTGGCCATAAAGACTTTGAAGCGCGGCTGGCTCCGCATTGACCTTCGTTAACTGGAACGTAAGTCACCGTCTCGCCTTTATCCGGCCGAATAATCGTAGAACGTAATGAACAAACCTCGCAACTAATTGGAACAGATTGAACGTACGATCGTATTGTCTGTGCGAGCGCGTTTCTTCGCAATTAATAGCGCCGTCACGTTGCAACAATCTGCGTAACCATTGCATCAGCCCCGTATCTCAATCGTTCTTTGTCTCTTCGTTCCTTTTTCTTTCCTTTTTTTCTCTCTCTTTTCTTTCCTTTTCTTCCTTCGATCAATTGCATTTAATACTTTTCCAATTATTTCGCAACAAAGGTTCGCGCGATTGAAATTGTCCGATACTTTTCAAAATATTTGCGTATCCCAGCAGGATAAAGTTAATTACATTGTCAAGGGTCATTTTTGTCTCCTTTCACCCGACGAGAATTAACTTACGACAACACGCATGGTATGTACGTGTAATCCTGGTCGAAAGAGAATTCTGTAATACCGTTCGTCATATTGCCTGACAATATTTTTTAATTTAATTCATATTGTTTATACCACTTTAAAAGAAAAACTTCATGATCTTATGTCTCGCATTTTTTATACCGTTCAATATTTTCTAGTCTATTTAGTAACGTTGCAATGTAACATAATACAATATAATATAAGCACGAAAGAAAATTCAGACATATCTGAATTGATACATTGTTCGTAGGTCGCGATTCTGAATTTCGATTTTGTCCGTCGATAATCGGCCGTATTGAAAGCCCATTGTCCAGATGAACCGATAAACCGAGCAGGTAATTAATAATTAACGGTTAGCAATTGACAGTGAAAATTAGCGCGTAACTCATGTAACGCGAGGTTTAATTGGACAAGAAAATCGCAGAGGAGGGGGGGGGAGGTTTTAACGGTGGAAGAAACGGAAGAGGAGGGGTGCATGTGACGAACGAAGAGGAAGAGACAGATAAAGAAGCTGGCAGGTGGCGGCGCAACGGGACGCACGATTCCTTCGATGTCTTGCGCTGAATTTAATTTCCTTGCTAGTACACACTGGCTGGTAAATATTGCGGGCCCCGGGAGATCTTCAAACGTCGGTATAATTAAATCCGGCAAAAATGCCTCGTTCGGTCGCGTCGTCTTCGACTTTCTCGCTCTTTTTCGTATTGTTTCTTCTTCTCTCTCTTTTTTCTTGCTTTTCGTTCATCCTTGCGTTCGTTCCGCATTGCTCTCTAATTAGGCGCGGAAAGTTTCTGTCGAAGAACGATCGGGTGATTTCATAATTCGCTAATAAAAATTGGTGCCCGAAAACGAGATTTAACCATACTAATTGTAAATGAAACACCCTATAGATTGTTGCTCTTGATTTTAAAATTTTGCAAGACTTTTATTAACATCTCGAAAATTAATAAATGTCCAAAGCTAATATTTAAGACCCCTTCTCCATCCTCTCGAAATGTCTTGTCGATCCGCCACCAGAAATACCTTCGGTATTATAGCCAAAATCAGGCCTAATTTATCTGGCCTGCTTGTACCTTCAAGACTATAATCAAAATTGGGCCTAATTCCTACTCTAGCAGCAATATGCTTATATCTCTACGTTCCTACTTTCACATTTTACTTCAATTACGTTTTTATCTTTTTCTCGAAATTGGCGGTGATTTCAATTAACGTAAAAATACAGGGGATAGCGAGGAATGGAGATTGAAGTAGAATTCGTAAGCTACGCATCGTGAACGAAACCAAGCAACCACGATCGAATGCGTATTTTCAAAAAGAAAGCTGAAAAAGTTGGGATCGAGCAGTGCTAAAATTTCGTTTGATTCTCGTTACGCTCAACCTTGGCTACTGCTGATTCTTCGCTGGCTTGTCAGAGAAGAAGGGACTCGGGAGCGTGTCAGGTAGTTCGTTTGAAATGGAACTCGCAATTATCCCCTCTCGTGGCTTCGAGTACAAACGGTCCAAGATACGGATCGATTCCGCCTCGTTTCCAAGTAGCTTTTTTTTCCTAATTAACGGTGCGGTATTTGTAACAGGAGTCACGATAGACTGCAATTAACGCAAGGAATCGGTATAATTCCAGTCAGCCAGTCACTCCTCCACTGCCGTCACAATACGCTGATGTTCTAAATATTACCATCTTGCAATCGCGTATGACAAATAAGGAGCGTGATTGCATGACACGTTGCGTTTTTTTTTTTTTTTTTTCTTTTACGAAACTGAAACCAGCCTCACGAACGACTTTATACTATTCATTTACGATCGCCTGGCGATCGAACGTCGCTGCCCGCGGCTCGTCACTCTCCTCGCCGAAGAATCGGAGAATCGAATCGGCTGCCGGCAAGGTTAAACGAGCCAACGTGAAAATAAATCGTGGGAGGGTAAATTGGATATTCCACGGAGAAGCGTAGACACACTGTGGATATACCTGGGAGCAGCACGGCTCCGAGTTGGCCGGGCGCGCAGTTTCCTGCCGAAAACGGTCAGGAATCGGGCACCGTTATGTCCTTAATGCGAGGGACCCGGCGAAATAGGACGACGTGGCACGACCCGAAGAGAGAAGAAAAGGCACTCGTTACGCGGGCCCGGTTACAAAAAGACAGAACGGTTTTCGTATAGGTCGGCGATCGCGTCCCGAAGCGACACCCGCTGAGCTACCAGGAAGGACGATTATTGTTAATTAAGGAGGGTGTGTCGGCCAGGTCACACGCCGGTTTCACGGCCCTTAACGAAGGGACAGGTCAGCTCGTTTTATGAATCCTAATACCACCGTGTGGTCTCCGCCGCCGCCTCCACCAAAATTTCACCAAAGCATTTGCATTTCATCGCCATCGTCACCAGACGATTCCATCCACCCTGCCCCCTCCCTCTTATTCTTCGACTCGTCGCCTCTTAATGTAATTAGTCCTCCTATTCACCGGCCGCGTCGGATAATCCGACGTTAACGAGGCTGTTTGATAACCAATCGAACGGCCATTGTTCGGCCGAACGTTTTTCTCGGATTAACGAGGCTCCGTGGAAAGCGTGAGCTTCTTCCTTCCAGCAGAGGAGGAAACTCGTTTGCCGAGAGACGCGAGTCGTGCAGGATGATTTAGACTCGAAGCTAGGAGCAAATATAAGCTGCGCGTCTAGATAAGGATAGACAAACCTCGCGGAGAGAATTGTTCTTACTTTGTAGATTGTCTTTGAACATTTTCTCGTTTTTGTTATAAATTTGTTGAGGATTATGGAATTCAAAATGGATATACAGGGTGTTTCGTGAAATGACCACCTTGCATTTGAAGACAATGATCGTAATACATGTCGTATAAGATCGTGTTTGAAGTAACAATGGAGCGAATATTACGATTATTAGTATATTATTATTATTATTATTATTATTATTATTGTATTACGATTATTAGTAAAAACTGAACTGATTTAAAGAGTATTGCGAAATTTGCTGAATCTTCAAATAGTCACATGAAAGAAAATCTATCGTATACGCAACATCGATCGAACATGCTGAAATACTACGAAATAGAATAGAGCAAGGCTTCCGACAAATTCGAGAGACACCAGGAGTGATAGAGAGGGTAACCATTGATCAATGACAAGACGCGTGCATTGCTTGTCTTCAAATGCAAGGTGGTCATTTTAAGCATTTTTTGTAAAAGTAATTAAAACAGAAAATTCAAAGACAGATAGGACATGTATTTATGTGACTTTTTTTCATTATTTTTAGGCGTACAATCAGCTCCCGAAGTGGGTCCCACAAGTTACGAAACACCCTGTACAAACGTCGAATGAATCCGGACACACGTTGCTCGTTGCTATTCTCCATTTACTAGAGAGTAAATAGCGCAGCGGAGTCTCTTTATTATAACGGAGAGAACATAGGTGCATCGATCTGATACAAAAGACGTTGGAGATTAAAACTCTCCAACAGTTTTCAATATTTAAGATCGAACCGATACAATTTTCTAACTTTGACTTAAATCCTGATTATTTCGCATTACCCTTGCTCGGACCTCGTTGAATGAAAATTTATCTAGTTCGTGCGAATGTTCCACACGCTCTCTTCCCTGATTTCCTTCCACGGGATCCGCGTTAGATCTCTCGAGGATGGTGAAACTGTTGGAAGATGAATCGCTCGCTTTCGGAGGAACGCCTATATTACGTGTTGACTGGTGACTGGAAGGTGTTGACGACGACAATTTAACGAGATTAAATCGCGCGAAGGGCGAGGAAAACGAGAAGATCCGATTGGATGCCGGAAAAGATCATGGAGGGGAGGGGGGTGTAATTAGAGCGGGCTTTGTTCGTCGCCGCAGCGGACGCTTCGTTTCCGGCGACTGTGCTTCCCATTGAGCAACTTCCCGATCGAAATTATCTTTCCTATCGATTTCCCTTGCTCCCTGTTTTCCCCTGGACCCTGTTCGAATTATAGCCCGGAAAATTAGATCTTTGACGTTGTCACGCCTACATCAGCCGCGAGAAATCTAGCCGAGCCACGGGAAACGGAAAACGTAAATTCCCCTGCAGGTTACACCCTGCTCCTCGACGTTCCCTTCCTGCCGATTAACGACGCTTCTCAATCAAGGTGTGTCGTAAAGAAAGAAAAAAAAATATAACTAAGAAAAAAACTAGAGACAAAAAGTCTGACTAGAACCAGAAGAAATTGAAGCGAGCAAAGGAAAAAAAGTCTAGCTCAGATCGTTTGTCAATCGATCTGACGTGTCAGTCAAGAAATACTGCCGGGATAAATTGTGCAACGACGTGCGTGTAAATTAGAAACATTGAAATCACCCACAATCGTCCGATACGTAATTACACCGCGCGAACTCGATCGGCAAATAAACCTTGGGCGCTGATCCTCGTAAAATGTTTATTACGCCAATCGTCTGGGCATCCGTTGCTGTCTGTAGTTACAACGACGACGATCGAGTACGTCTTTATCTCGCGAGGGCGAGGAGGACGAGGGTGCTCACTGCAGAGGTAGGGATGAGAAAAAGCGTCAAAGGAAAGAGAAGCGAGGAACGAGGGAACAGAAAACGGTCGGCGAACAAGGCCACGTTTGCCACCCTTCGCCCTTCCACGTTGCCGCTGCCCCACTCCCATCTGCAGCGACCGTGATGCTTTACTACCGTTGCATCCGGATTGAATTTAAATATTCCTTCGACGGGCGAACTCTTTCGCGAATTACCCCGTCGTAAAAGGTCCCTCATCCCCTCTATCTCGTTCCTCTTCCATCTTCTACTCCTTCCTCTTCCTCTCTGCGTTTCCCTCCCTCCGTCGGCGAACCCCGCGGCGTTTGGATCGTTTTGCTACGAACTGCTGTTTCATTGGAATCGCGGGCGAAGACGCGGAAGGGGCATAGAGGAAGAAGACATTATGAAATCGTTGCGCGTCGTCTTAAGAGGCCAATAAAATTGCATGGAACTCCGGCCGCCGGTGAAATTAATATCAGACGGCGCGGTTCCATCGCGGTCGAACGTAATGCCATCGTGGTCGCATTTACGACCAGTTCGGCAACTGTCGACTGGCCTAAATATTGTGTGTTTTCGAGAATTTTCGCCAGTGCTCGCGATCCCCACTCCTTATGAAATAAAAGTTTCGAAGACTGCTCGAACTACCTCGCCGATCGATTCTGTTGATCAATACTGTCGACTTCCCGCGGCAATTAGACTTTGAGAATACCGAACATTTTTTTTTTTTTTTTTCTGATACAGCAGATAGGAGTTTGCAACCCCCTACTCTCGATATCAGACACGTACAGTTTTAGAATAGTAGTTTAGTGTGATTCGCAGATCTCGCGATAAATCGAATCGTCAATAAGTAGCCGGTACGTAATTATTCTTAACGTACCATCTCGTACGATCTCCATTTGTAATTGTAATTCGCAACGTCTATGAATATGCAGTCTGTCTAATTTGTGTTTCGCAACGTTTATATAATTTCTATTACATTCGTAGTAGGCGCACATACGGTCGGTAAATAGAATAGAAGAATAAAAGCACTCGACGTTGCGGCGCAATTGACGGCTGACGTCACTTGTACAAACCTTACGCAAAAGATTTTCATGTGCCTTCTAACATTTAACACTCGTCAAACACGGTTATTCCACCAATTATCCCAATCTTTACAACATGTTTTTTGCCTCTCGGCCTCTGTCTGCAACTGCAGCCCGTGTTAACCGTCAATGCCACCGGACCGTCGACCATAAATAGAAAACAGTCCCGTAAAACAACCCTCGTAACGTTGTTCTTTCTGGTTTCAGGTATCGGCAGAGAGCCGGAAGAAGCGAGCCGGTTCGAAAAGAGCCGCTCCCCAGTAAGCTTCCACGTTAGGTTAGGCCACGAGCTTTTTGTTTTTCGTCGTGGGAAGCTGTTGGTGGGCTCGTCGGGCCCACCCTCTCATTGGTCAAGCTGGCGAGCGCTCTAACCGCTGGTATGAACCCCCACCATCCGGGCCACTCGGCAGCCTACCCGCATCATCCCTCGCTCTCGAGCAGTCCGCATCATTCCGGGCCTCATCACGGCTACAGCACCGGCGGCGGGGGCGGTGGAGGCGGCGGTGGCGGCACCACAACCACCCCGGACCTGCCTAGTCCCCATTCGCCGCCCCATGGGCCAGCAATCGACCCGGCCACCCCGTACGGGTCCCTCCAGCCTGGACAGGGCATGGGTAGCAACGGGCATCATCACAGCGCTGCTGGAATGATGGCCGATCATCCACATCACCCTGGACACCCACACCCCCACTTACCGGGACATCCTGCTTATCCACCGGTCAATCACAACAACAATTGTACGCTTAAGGTAAGCTGGCTGACAGCTCAGTGGAGAGAAGAGTCTAAGTGCGATACTGACAGACTCGGAGGATTTATCACTTCGAAATACGAATCACTGTCACGAGTTTGTTGACACGGCGAGAATGTACCGTTCCTGAATGTTTCTACCTTTACCGAGGTTAATTTTACGTAGCCTGTAACTGAAACTAGAGAAATTTGACTCTGCTGTAATATATATATAGGGTGACTCGTGTACGGTGTCCCAAATAATTTTCTTCTCTTCCGCCAAACGGTACGTTAAATTGCTTTGTAGATCATTTCTCCGTTTTAGATTGTTTTCTCATCTTCCGTTCTCTCCATTCAATTACTTTCGTCGTAGCGTCATTGTAGCTTCCGTTTTTATTATTCTCACTGGTTGCCATTCCCTCTACACGTCCGTCACGGAATCAAAACGGCGAATGAAGTTAAATTAAATTAAATCTCTCGTTAAAGAGGTTCGAACGTTTTCCCGCCAACTTCGTTCCGTCAAGAGGGAAAAGGAATCGGTATCGCGAAACGGTTCTCCTAGTACGATTAAAATGCACTTTCTACGCTGGCTGGTCGCGCGAGGATGGTCACGAGAAAAAGTTTTCAACCGGAAGCAGCTGGAACGTGTACGCGGCTCATTGTTCGTGTAATAACCAGTGTCGACCGTTCATTACGTAAAAAAATCCATTCCCCCCTCACCGTCTAATTTCCCCCAAACGGTAATACCTGTTCCTAATGGCGAAAAACACCGATCGCAGGCGACGACGAAGCGTCCTGGGAATCGTTCAAACAGTCGACACGTCTTTGTTCGATAAAGCTCGTAGTTCTTCCAGTTGAAATTACGCAGGTTTGCAACAACTTCTCTATCGTTTCGCCAAGTCGAAGTAACCGTCATTCAATGCAACTGAACCTTCGTCCTTCGACTCGTGTCAACAGATCAACGTCCGAAACGACTTCTCACCCCGGTTGAAAATCAGCGTAGTATACAGCAGGTGAGACGAGCCATGGTTCGACACCAACAAATCTCGACGGAGAGCAACGAAGAATAGAGAGAGAGAGAGATAGGCAGGCTAAAATTCAGAAGGCATTACCGATCTACGTGACCCTCACTTAGCTCGCCATTGACAAACGTAACAATATAGGCATTTACCATGGAGAAATATAATTGAATAGGGGCGGAGGGGACCCAGAGGAGACCAGGCTGCCCCTTTCCATCGAACACCGCCCCCTCCTCTCTCCGCGCAGCATGTTTCACTCGGTAATACTTGCCACTCTGTCTCTGTCCCACGTTCCCCTACCACGATATCTTTGTCCTCGTTCGACCTGGCCGGAGCTATGGATGGGTCCCGTCCCCTTTCAACGTTAGTTAGGTCCTTTCTAGGCTCACCTTTTTATTCTCCCCACCAGCAGGCCCACTCCTGCTGTGGCTGGCTGGGGTACCTGAACCCGGGGGCCTCTCGCCAGGCATTCAGAGGCCCAAAGCAGCCGCGGACCAGTCAGTTCGCTGCTGACTTCGGTCGGGATCGGTTCGCCTTTTTCTTTTCGCTCTGTGCATTCCGTCTCTCAGCGAAACGTGTCGTCGTCGTTGTTGTCCTTTACTCTATACGTTTTCTGACCGCTTTCTACGTCGCGTTGCCTCGATCATCGTCACTACCACGCAGAAAGAAGTTTTCGGATCCGGTCGCCATCTCGTATCGCGAACTAGGACCACGGGATGCGAGGCTCGACGCTTTGCAGCGGATCGAGAGAAGCCTGTTGTCGGTTGCCGACGGCAACGCAACTTCGTCGCGACGCGTAGATTCCAAGAACGTGCTCCTCCTCTCGGAGGTCCCGTACACACACGCATATATAGCATATCGTGTCTCTCTCGAATGGTTCTTCCTGGTGATTCGGTGGAAAGTGATACGTCGGACAGGATCTACGTTTCGCGTGCAAAGTGAATCGAAACGAATGGTATCGTCGTCGTTGCTGGTGTGAATACGCGAGGAACGTTGGAGGAGCGGGTCGTTTCCGAGCAGAGTGTGTGTTGGAGGAAGCTGAGTTTGGTGATCATGGAGGTGCACGCGCATCACTACAGCGCCATCGCGTCACGAATGAACCAGATGAAGTGTTTCACCGGAGATAAAATTGTAAGAGTCCCGAACGACGATTGTTCGCTTGATTTCGTAATTTGGCTAATCTGTTTGCGGCGTTTCGGCATTGCGACAAACCGTGGCAAATATCCGTGCAACCAACTGCCCGGATGGATGCTGTGGTTTGCCTATTTCATCCTGAATTATTCTTCTCCTCGGTGTCGTCGTATTTAGCTGCGAATCTGTACCACTCTGTTACGTAACTGTTTACGTTGCATAAGTCGAATATGAATAATTAACGGGAGGGGGATCAATGAAGCGTCGAAAAAAAAAAATCGTTCAACGTCCACTGACTCGTTTCGAACCGGTTCTCGGTTGTGAATTCCGAGGCTAGACGGCCGAATTTCATCAGGATCTGGTCGGTGGACGACTGGACGGTGATCCTAGTTGAAGCAAATTGCTCGAACGACTCCGGCTAGTTCCGATTGCCTTGATTTGTCCCGATGCTCGGGCTGTTTCCGATCACAGTCTCGCGTTAATGGTATCGTCGTGAATCGAACGTTCTCCCACTTAAATATGCATATTCATCGATCCCTCCATCCCCTCCCCCCGTCTCTCTTTCTCCCTCCCTCCCTCCCTCTCTCTCTCTCTCTCTCTCTCTCTCTCTCTCTCTCTCTCTCTCTCTCTCTCTCTATCCATTCAACGAAAGACAATACACCGTGCTTTTTTGCCCGTGTCGCGAAGATGGTTCTCATTAGGGAAACCGTGGGGGACTAATTAAATTTTTCCAACAAGCTAACGATTGCGCAACGCGGAGAGCGTTTCTCCTGTGTTTAAAACGACGTTGCTTACGTTTATTCTGATTTTCTCTCTCTCTCTCTCTCTCTCTCTCTCTCTCTCTCCATCGTTCTTCAAATTCCTTCCATGGCGATTTGTTTCGACTCGTTGCATCAACACCGTAAGAACAATCGAATTCACGCTGATCAACGTGATCGTATCGTGTCCCCCTTGTTGCACGTCGTGATTCACCTCCTACGCGCAATCACGCGAGTTTCATTCGATTATAGTAACTGGACTCGATCGTAATTGCGTGGTAATTGCGAAAGAAGTGTCGTTAGGTCGGAGAAAAAGCGGGAAGGAAAACGATTTTCACCGTGGGTCGGACACGAGTATCGAGTTTACCGCGTGACGCTAATTCCTTCGATAAATTACCGGCGCTGCTGCACGCGTCGCTTTCTAAGGACACACTTCTTGTTTCTTTTTTCTTTTTTTTCATCGTTTACTCGAACGGGCCACCTTGAACCCCCCCCCCACCTCTCTCTCTCTCTCTCTCTCTCTCTCTCTCTCTTGCTTATCCTGTCTATCTAGCACTCTTTCTTCTTCACTCTCTACTTGGCGTTATATTTTCTTTCCTTCTTCCTTTCTTGCGGACTCGCGTGGAAACAAACGTCGTCGTGGTCGCGATACTCCGCCAAGATCCAAGTCAAACGATAAGCCGCACGATCGTTGTAAGCAAATTACGACATCGCGATATTGCAAGAAGCCTTCCAAGGGGATCAGAGTTCGCGCGCGGTGCTGGTACGCTCGATTTTGAATTTGTCGCGTCGCGGTGCTCTTTCGGGTCGCTCTCGTTCGTTCGCGCGTTCCACGAGTCTCCAGGCTTGTTCCGCCCGATTATCATAGAAATCGTTCCAGTAAATCAAGCAACGCTCGGTCTCGGAACCAGTTGCGCTCGCTGTGTTTTTCGAGGCATCCACGCCGCTCGTCGCGCGAGTAATAACGCTGGCACTCGCTCGGAAACAGTTGCGTTTCGCCGAACAGGTTGCCATTGAACAGTTTTATGGAGACATTTTCTCGTTTGATCGATTCATTCGTTCGTCGCCTGGTGAAATTATTTATGACAAATTTGTTCCGAGCACACTCGTTCTTTTTTTTTTCCATCCGGACGCATTTTGATCGCGTCACACTTCCGGTATAATCTGCGCGGGGATTTCCAACGCCGAGTTAGAAAATTCCTTCGAGTTCTTGTAGAGATTTTATCAAATTTCAAACAATATTTTGATATGCACATTTATTTCTTTCATTTTCTTGTTGTGTAGAATTATATCGTAGTTGTTACTAAACATTTTTAACATATACTATACATATATTAGGGGTACCCATGTGTCCCCAATGTCGTTTTCTGATATTGTACAAAATTTTATTCCATCTAAGAGTTAATACAATTTTAATTTGTGATATACTTTAACAATAAGCACACTAATCAATATATTTAACTATAAAAATATAGTTTATGTTATAATATTTGTGATTATCAATCGTTTAAAATTTCTCTTTCACAAAGTCAATCTTCGTTAATGTTCTAAATCCATTCCCATCCATTTGGTTGATATAACAGAGCCACTCGTAGTAGCATAATCCTCTGATTATTTTAAACACATCTCTAATTTTATCTGCAATATCTTTCATTGTCTCTTTGTTTCAAATTATATTATAATTGTTCGTGAACGTCTTCAATATCTATGCACAAGATTTATGTTTGTCGATCGTTTGAAATTCCCCCTTTACGAGTCAATCTATAAATCTTCTTTGTTCCCATTCATTTGTTTGACCATTCACAGTAGCAATCCCGTAATTATTTTAGATATATCTCTAATTTTATATGCGTACTTACTCTTTTATTGTTTTGTTTTATTAGTGTAGCAGTCAGTGAACATCTTTAATATCCACATATAGCATTTATATTTATCGATCGTTTGAAATTCGTCTTTCACCAGTCAGTCTATAAATCTTCCTCAGACTTCTTTATTTCCATTCATTTGATCGATATAACAGAACCACTCACAACAGCAACGCTTTAATTATTTTATTCAATCCTGTCTGCATACTCCATACTCTTTCATTCAGTCTTGTTGTTTTAAATTATATTAAATTATAACAATGTTTATATGTTCATTGATCGTTAAAATCTTCTTTATCTCCATTCGTTTCGATCGATGTGAACAGAACACTCTCTACAATAGCATCCTCTGATTATTCTAAATATATCTTCAATTTTATCTGCAACACGTCGATGATATTTAACGCGCGTTCTCCAGCCATCCATTATCCGGCCAGTCGTTTAACACGGCGGAACTTCAGTGCCTAATCACGCTCGCCCTCGAATTCCGCGAGTTTCAATTTTAATTTTAAAGGAAAAATACGCCGCGTCAACGTGTCGTGTCATTTAGACGCCGAATTGATTTCCCTCCGAGTCGAACAGTGAATCGAAGAAAAGGCTCGAAGTGGCCGGTCTTTAGCGTGGCTCGTTCGGATCCGTTTAGTGTTTATTATGCGGCTGACAGAAATTAATGACGTTCATGACCGGCAAGAAAAGGTACGGGGCCCGGTTGAATTCGAGCTTATTGAAACGACACTCCGCCGCTTGCCAGCAAATTGGAAGCGTCTAAATGTGCAAGTTCCCAGAAAACTATAATACTCCTTGGACACGTCTGTACGTACGTACATACGTACGTACGTATGTATATATATGTGCAATATATGCATATGTACTCTCGTGCTTTCTTTTTTTTTTTTCTCCTTCTTTTCAATTTCCTGTAATAAAAGATTCGCTTTGAAGATAACCTATCCCCTTAATTGTTCCGCGCGTTAGTCACGCTTCACGTGAATTTTTACTTTGAGACAGATTACGATCGCACCGCGGTGCCTCGAATTTATCCACCGCAGGATCCACGCGAACGGACGCTCGATCAAACGAAGGAAAATTTCCAAGGCTACTCTCCTTGGTCAAAGTGTCGCACCGAGAATTTTTTTTTTTTTGAGATATATTCTGTTACGAACGCCTCGCACGTGTTATATTTTTCTGCGTCCATTAGCATTGAAATGGATCCACGCGATCGTCGTGATCGTATTGGTAAAGTATGAGATAAATCGTTGAATGTACGTAGAAGTTACGTTCGAGTAAGTGCAGAGACTATAAATATTAATAAATATTCACTAGGGCAATTTTCACCACTTATTAAATGTTTAAACTTCACAATTGTTCGTGCTTAGACGCATTTCCCAGTTGGTTTGAAACAATCGAAACCAACGTCACTAATAACGAATTTTGAAATTGTGACTCACGTGTCGTAAAAACGTGTTTCTAACCTTGCTTTTGTAAACCAAACAGGTATATGCACGACGATCGTTTCTACAGACAGCTGAATGTTTCAAATTGAACGGAAGAAAAAAAAGAAAAAAAAAAAAATACGAAAACAGAAAGGACACGACTTGCAAAAGTAATTTTCTTTGGACATTTTGAAACAGCGTGGTAGATAAGACACTTTAATTAAGAAGTACACGCGATATCTTCTTCGAATCCTTGTGTAGACTTCGACTTGGGTAGGTTCCGCTACAGGTACATAGAGAACAGCGACAATTCTCAGGTTGGTTTATCGGGATAGCCGTATATTTTAATAATCAGCGACGTCGGCCACGATTATTCACGCTTACCGGCGTTTATATAATCGAAACGACTAAGTGTTCGCCGAGATTGCTCGTTTGACGCTTCACGATGATTTATCGTCAGTTAATGACTTTCGATTTTGTATTAATTATAGCAATGCCTCTCTCTCTCTCTCTTTCTCTCTCTGTTTCTCTCTGTTCCCCTCTCCTCTGTTCCCCATCACCGGTTTCTGTTAATAGAAGCATTGTGGGTCGTCGCGAACTCGCGCGTTGCAACGTGTTATTACGCTCGACATTTTCGTTACGTAATCGGCCAATGGACACCGATAAAACAGCCAAAGTCTTGGCCGATTAAAACAAGAAATACACCACCGTTTAATCGGCCTGCGTAATTACGTAATTCGCGTAATTACGATCACGTGTAATTGCGTTTGCGTTAATGGGGTGCACACTCGGTTACGAAACGGTGGAAAAGTCGCTGCAGGTAACAATGCAATGATTTATCGTCCTCCAAATGTGTACTCCTCTCCTCCTTCTGTGTTTTTTTTTCGTTTTCTCTCTTTCGCTTTCGTAATTCCACGGAAACGACGAAGAAAATTTGTACGGTGGAGTGATACTGCAGGTGATTTCTATACCGGGGAAAGGCAGGCTTTATTGAAGAACCAATTTGTGGTAAATTAACTTTTACGACTTCTTCGCCCATTAACATTATGAAATATGATGATACTTTATAATTCAGTTACTGCCTCGCGTAGACCATTATGTCTTACAGATATTTTGCGATAGACCGAAGATACGAAACGATACGAAAGCTCAAAGGTATATACATACATACATATATATATATATATATATATATATATATATATAAACTGGTTTTATTATATATCTCTTGCGCGCTGTTACTACCTTCGTGGTTGGCAATACGCTGTCTTTCTTAATCAAAATGTCTCGTCTACCGTTTCGTAACCGGAGCTTTATCATTTTCTTTGCGTGTTTCTTCGTTTAATTAAACATATTTAATTATTATTTCACAGCAGTCCGCGTAATGGAACTTTACTTCGAGCGCTGGATAGGGGCATTGCATTTTAATTAAGGAAGCCGGTACAGTGTTTTCGTATTTATTTCGTCGATTTGAAAAATGGTGTCTCTGTGCTTCTTATTCTACCTTCTGCACCGCGCGTAATAAACACCACGCTATGTCGGAAAATTTCGAAAAATTTCCAGCGGCAGGCGAGTGGGTACGCACGTTCGTTTAATTAGCAGACTATCAATCGGAAACTGTTCCATGTATTTTCACACTCATGTATCCGTGAAAGTAGCATTCGCCGCTTTGTTTGGACAAATCAATTTCCACTTCGCGCCCGTTGGTTGGGCGAAGTTTGCAACTCTCTCGGCCCCGCAAGAAGTTGAAGTCACCGAGTAACTTTGTTCCTTCCTAATTGCGTGAGCCAATTATTATTCGAGAACTTGCCCGGGGAAACACTATTTCGAAATCCAGCAACATTATTTACTCTGTCGCGGAAAATTCTTTAGAAAATTCTAGGTTGTCGCCAAGTTCAGGCTAAATTCTTTGATACATTTACAGCCTTTGTTCGTCATACGAATAATTTTATAAATATTGAAATTAAATTCTGCAGATCATCGTTATTTATAATTTCTTAGCTACTTCTGATATATCATTTTTGTATATAATCTAAATACATGTAATACGTGTAAATATTTTTTCATGATACATTAATTTCTTTAATATAAATATTTCGCACGAATGGAAGTTTTACCTCCCCCTTGAGACAAAGTTCCAAGTATTATACAAAAAAATTCATTGAAATTTGATAATCGCCCAGAGCTCGTTTTCAATCCACGATGTATCTTTACCGATTTGGCTAGCTTCAAGCTTTAAATTGGTCATTTGATAAACATTACTAAACTTCTATGAAACTTCGAATTAATCGAACAATTCCAAGATTTGCACGTCAAATTCACAGAACATGGACTTTCCTCTTTCGGTGGAATTGTAAATCTTTATTTGTCAATGGCAAACTTTCGATTGTCGACAATAAATAATGAATCACGCAGATGACGAACGGTGAAGAAACAGGTCTCTCGTTTTCTGTTGCAGCAAGAAGGTGGCCCAAGTGGACCAACGGGGATCCAGCAGTGTGCCGGTTGCGGCGGTCAAATAGTCGAAAGATGGCTGTTGCTGGCGATGGATCGGTATTGGCACAACGGTTGCCTCAAGTGCTCGTACTGTGGCGCGGCACTGGCGGAAATCGGCCACTCGTGCTACACCAGGAGCGGCATGATCCTCTGCAAAAGCGACTACAGAAGGTAAGGGTGTACTCACGTTTCTCTTGAAAGTAGCCCGGCCTTCCATTCACCTACCTAATGGCACGAGTATCGTTGCGAATTTGTGAAACCAACTACGAAATCCGTAGCGATCGCGAGACTCGTTTTCCAATGACTGGCGTCGTGAATCGAAAATATCAAGAATTGCCCCCCTTTCACCCGAAAAGTCGTCATTAGGAAGTAATTAGGTATTGGATTTCGACTTTGAAAAAGAATCAAGAATATACATTTTCCGCTGTTTGCCGATAGACTACGTTTGTTCAAATTTTCAAAATTACTTTTAAAAATGTTTGCTTTAAACACTGCATAAAATAAACTGTATGTACTATGTATTTTATATAAAGTAATATATACAATATACTATATATAAAGTAATATATTGTATATGAAGTAAACTATATATATGCTGTTTATGTTACTTTAAAAAATTTTTGAAAATACTGACGTGAATTGATCTGTTTCGCTAATATTTTTCGAGTTTCCCATTTCTGCGTAAACGTCCTCGGTCTAACGATTAACTGACTCGATCGGAACTGTTTGATCGAACACACGAGCCAAACGATCGTCGATCGTTCTTTAAAAATCTGTTTGATCGCGAGATCCGTTCCAGTCTCCGCGGCAAGACGTGTTCATCCAAGTACAAATTACGTTTTACGTACGGCGTGATAACATTATCAATTGTTGGAAACGCTGGCGTTACTTCGGGGGGATGACCCGATTGCTCGTCTGAAACGTCCCAACTCGCAGTCGTTGATTGATCGCGAAACAGGATTACACGGCACGAACGTCGCGTTTCGAGCTTCATTAAATCGCAGACACGCAATTGCTCGACCGATTAATTCCGTGGCCGCGGTATATTTCGTATCCAGCCTCCTGATTCGATTATTAAACTGCGTCCACGTCGGCGGACAAGTCGTTCTCCGTGCAAAACGAAAACTTTAAGGCTTCGTCGGCGAGAGGGAGGCAAAAAAAAAAAAATAAAAAAATTAAAAAAATAAAAATAAAAAAAAGAAAGAAAAATAAGTAAAATACGTCGCGTTGATCATGCGAAATACGTCGACGACGACGAGGTGTACGCAAGCGACCTCGAAACTCTCCGAACCTTTAACGGATTAACGATAATTGATACGCAACGTTTTCACGCTGATAAACGCTTGCCACCGGTGAATTAATCACGCCACTTCCGGTGCATCGATGATTACCAACCGGGTAGACTCGTTGGCGCCAAGTATCGAGCAATCAACATTCCGCTCGCGCAAAATAGCTGCAATCTAGGAAGCTGTCACTTCACGGTGACACTTAGCCGCTGATTATACGCCGGCGTTCCTTCGTCCCCGCTCTTCCAATACACGTTGTGCCGTGCGTTTGCAATAACGATGTCTCGCGCCCGCGCGCGCGTCGATTCTCCTCGTCCCGATCGTACAACACGTGCTTTTATCGATCGATTTTTCACGTCCTTGCGCGTGTGGATGGTTTATCCGCCGGTCGAGCGCGGAATTTTAATTTTCAGTTCGTTAACGTTTCACGACGGGCAAGATGGGAAACTTTGATTTGTCGCGTGCGAGGATCTCTGGGCGAGGTTTAACCCCCGATTGACTTCTTGGTTTAGCGAAACTCGCGTGACAAATCATCGTGGCGATACGAACGAGTTCGATAGATAATTGATCTGTCGACATTCGTGAATAGAGGCGAAGAGATAAAATTCAAGTAGAGATTTCTATCTTTCTCTTATCGCAGTGTTGCAAGAGCTACAAGTGTAATCACACAAGTGCGTTACTTTAACGCAACTATCAAAGTGGTCGAAACCAATTTGAAAATTTCGCGCATGCACTTTCAGAGATTTAAATGATCTTTCGTAAATAGAAACATCTGTGTACTCTGTATTGTTGTGTTGTCGAATATTTCTGTCTCTTTAATCCCTCTGGTGGAAAATTTTGTGCTTCAATCGCCGGCTCGGTTCTGGTGACCTGTTAATTATCCTCGATATCGTCTCGCCACTGTACGTCGAATCGATTCTCACATACTCTTCGCGAGTGACCGAAAAATCGCCGAACCGAGATGGTGGGACGTGGCGTTTGAAAACGGTTAATCGACGGAGACCGTTCCAAATTTAGAAGATTCGAGGTCAAAGCGCAATTTAATGAGAAACAGACGCAGAAGTTAGTTGGCATTACCTTAAAATAGATCGGCACAATCTGGCCAGGCCAGCCGGTGTGTACGAAATCCAATGAGAGTCTGTCCGTATCTTTTTTCTTTTTTTTATCTTTTCTTCTTCTTCTTCTCTTCGTCATCGACCTGTTAACGATTATCTTCGATTAAATCTGGAATATACGCCAACGCGATCGCGCGACGAATACGAATAAAAATTTAGCTTACTCTCGTTAACAATCACGACAAAATTTACGATCGATGCTCATTAGATAGATCGATCGATTAAATCAACGACGTTTCGAAAGTCGAGTTATCCTACCTTTTTCTTTCGTTTCGCTCGATTATTTTCCCTTTGATTTTCCCTCTCTTGGGAAGGTTACGTCATTGTTCGAGAATTGATAAATTGGATAAACATGAAAGAAAATGACACGTAGTCGAAACGAATCGGGCAGCGTTCCGGGGATGGAACGAATTAATTAAACGGTCGACAATGAAGGAAAATATTCAGCCCCCGTGGCAGTTCGAAGTAAAACGGGTCGGCTGGTCGTTATGAAATTTTATACTTCGTTTAATTAATTCCTTTATTACGATCTTCGACGGCGACTGGTTTCGTGTAGCGAGGGCTTTAAGGAACGCTTGAAATTTTCGTCATGAAAAGACGCCGACTATACCGTAAACGAAAACTATAAACGAAAGGATATATTTATACACGTACACGATACGGCACGACAAATTTCGTACGAGGGAAAGTTAAAAATTAGAGCAATCGGAAGATGAACCATTAGTGATATCGTTTCGATTGTCCAATTAATTTACTATTGCCTCGAAAGAAAGAAAGATGTAACATCGTGAAAATATTGGCGTGGCTTCGAAAATGAACGAACCGATGCTGATGAATTATAAAAAAATGAAACATTCGCGAACTATTAATTGAATGAATGAATCTAATCGAAACTTATCGGTTTATGATTTTTCTTCTCAATAAATATTAATTGAGCATTCTAGCATAATTTGTATTTATTAATTGAAAATTCAAATTTATACTTCGTAGGGCTACAATTTGCTTTATCTTTCAAACTTCCCAATTCGAGTCTAATTATAATTTCAAGGTTATAACATAGTTATAATATAGGTTATGACGACGGCTGTTATAATTTAAAGGTATTTTCTTTTTTTCTAACAAAAAGATTTAAAGAAGGGGACGTTGAGAGAAAAGTTCGGCGTCGGAGTAGTTCACGTAACGATGTAATAAAAAATTTCGCGTTTCACCGGACGATGGACGGTCGTAAGATTTCTCGGAACATTTGTATTCGTGGTGGTGTTAGCGGTGATGGTCCTTGCTCGTCGATACGATCGCGAGAAGACTCGTCCGCAGCAGCACACGTACGACCTAATCTGTTAGCACAGTCCAACGATTTAGTCTAGCGTAGTATCAATATTTGATTACGAGGCGTCTCCGTCCCGCATGCCGGAATTGGAGACGGATTCGTCCATCCAGATGTCCAGTGGCGCGCGCGCGAGCGGCTCCTTCGTGTTTCCGGAAGTTGGACGCCGTCGTGGAAATCGATCCGGTTGGAGAGAGAGAGAGAGAGAGAGAGAGAGAGCGCGCAACGCGAGAAAAACGTCGCGTTAATTACGATCGGTGAGCTCTCCTTGCGCTCCCACGATCTGTTTCGAACGGGAAAAAATCGTGCGTTTGAAACTCATTTCTCGCAACTTTCCGAGACCGAGGCCGTGTCTCTTCTCCCTTTCGTAGTAAAATTTTACGAAAAGTAGAAAGGAAAATAAAAATATAAGAGAATGTATTTTCACACCGGATGAAGTTACGCGAAGTTACTCCGACTCCGAGGAAGTTCTCTCGAGGAGGCGATGGGAAAATTGAATCCGCCAGAAGGAAATTTTGGAAAAAGACGTCGGCGCGCGACCCTGTATCCATGGATCGATCGTTCGAATCCGTCGAACACGCACGCAAACGGTCGGGACTGCTAGCGGCAAAGGAGTGAGGAGAGACATTTAAAATGCGTGAAACAAAATTCCACGTCATATTTCACGGCGGGAGTTCGACGGAACGAAAAATGGTTCAATTTGCCGGCAACGATTGCCTCAATTTAATATCCTGTTCAGTTTGCTCGTTAGGTTGCCGGGAACTCGGAGCCGACGGTATCGTTAAAGACAATCCTTTGACGGAACGACTCTCGCAAGACGCACACCACGCCACCGGGCTCCTTCTATGTGCGTGCGCGCGTGTGTGTGCGAATCAGCCGCGACAATTCGGGTGGCGGCCACCCCCTTTGCCGCGTCCTTCGCGTCGTCTTCCCTGCAAGGCGCGGCAGAGCTCGTAGAGAAAATTTCCCCGTGAAATTTCGATCGAAAAACAAGCCGCTATCCGAATTGAGAGAAGTAGCACTCCGGAGCGGAGTGACGCGACAGAAGCATCGACATCAGGCTTGCGGTAGGGGTTGCTACAAGGGGGAGCAGCGCCGAGAAAGAAGCGCAACGGAGGGCGCAACAGAGACGGTCGAATTGCACATCGCCAAATAGAAGGCGGCAGAGACAGAGACAGAGACAGAGAGAGAGAGAGAGAGAGAGAGAGAGAAAGAGAGAGAGTCAGCGATCGAGTGAATGGGGAGTAAAGGCGAAAGAGAAGGTTGATCCAGAGACAGAGGAGGCTGGGCGAAAGAGAGAAACGACTATGGGATAGAAAGAAGAGATAGAGAGAAAGAGAGGAAGAGAGAGAGAGAGAAAGAGAGAGAGAAAGAAGGATAGGGCGGGGAAGAAAAGAGAGACAGAGCAGAGGGATAGGCGAGGGTAGGAGGTAGTGGTTCGTTTCTTTTGGATTCAAGGAATGTTTCAATCAGTTTGATTGAAGGGCTGAGCCACGGCAAGAGGGTAAACTCGATTTACAGCCGTGCACGAGGGGTATAGGGAGAAGGGGAGGGAGAGAAGGAGAGCGAGAGAGAGTGGGAGGGAGGGAGGGAGGGACAGAGAGAGATAGGGGAGTTTGGGTATAGGTATGGGAACGGTTCGAGCCGGGACACACGGAGTACGAACGGGGCTGGGTGGCCGGGAGTGGGTGGTAGTTTCGGGAGGAAAGAGGGAGGGTGGTAGGGTGGCGGGTGCCACAATCACCGAGATGCGTCCAATCACCCCCAGCCTCCAACGCCATCGGGTTTCGGGTGCACGGACGAGGACTGAAGGGATTGAAGGTGTACGGAGGGTGAAGGGGCCAGGGGTTGCGGAGTGAAGAGAGCGGCCAATCATCGCTCGGCTTTCCGCTGGAGCGACGTCGTCGTGGTGCTGGTTTGGCCTAGATGTGCAATCAGACCGCTTCAGAGCATCTCTGCGCTCTCTCTCTCTCTCTCTCTCTCTCTCTCTCGCGTTCTCCCTTTCTCCTCTTTTCTCTATCTCCATCCATCTCGATCCGTCTGTCCGCTTTTCTCGCTCTCTCGTTCATTCTTTCTCGTTCTCTCTCTCCCTACTTCCTCTCTGTCTCTCCCCTCCCCCTCTCCCTCTCTGCTCTTCTATATGTCCCGCTCTCTGTTCACCGTTTTCTCTGCCTCTCCTCGCTCCGTCTTTCTGGCCGAATACCAAATTCCAACAATTTGGGTAGGTGGGTACTTTGTTGAATCAACATGATTGGGCTTGACGGAGCTCGGCGACAGGGTGCCTCGTCTGCCGTCGTGTCGCGATTTCGGCCGGCTGCTGCCGCTGCTGCCGGCAGAGGACACCGCCGCGCCGACGAGATCCCACCGTCTCGCTTCCTAACCCTTTCGCGGTCCCGGCGACCGGTTTCTAGCTTGTAATTCCATTAAGAGTAGACGCGGTCGAGTGGCGTGGCCGCGCTTCGGCTCTTCGCCCCGTTGTGTCACTTTCAACGGCTGGGAAGGAGAGGAAAGAAAAAAAAGAAAAAAAGAAAGAAGAGAAAGGAGAGCGGGGGTTCGATCGGATCGACGTTACGACTCGAGACGCGCATCTCGCGACCGTTTCCGCGACGACACGCGATCAATGACGCGCTAGAAGTCGATCTGATGCACACGCTACGCCAAGCACCCTGCTCTCCTCCTCTATGAAAGATTTCAATGTATCGTCCCGTTGCTGTCGCGCAACGACGCGCCAGTTCACCTAGGCAAAAGTGTGTGTGTGTGTGTGTGTGTGTGTGTGTGCGCGCGCGCGCGCGCGCACGATCGTTGATCGCACGATTAACGCAGCATCACGGGTGCAAAGAGCAGCGTGTTACGCAGCGACGATCGTTCCGTGGACGATGGGGACAGTATTTACAGAATGGCGAGGCTGGTAATAGAGGCTGGCACGCAAACGACCAACCGGGACGAGTTTTCCGCATGACAAGAATCGCGATCGACGCGGTAATGGCACCTTATCGCGCTGGTCGCGCAACAGCCCGCGGAGAGTCGCGAATGAAAGAGGACGAGGGTTGGAGAAAAAGTCCGCTGAAATGGGGGGGAGGGGCGGGAGGGGGGGAAAGTTTAAGAAGAGGAAGCGGAAGAAAAACAAGCGGCGTGGAACGCACGGAGGGAACACGGGCTCGACGATCGTGTCGCGTGTACAGTACGTACAGGAGGTGCGGGTTTGGTATGTAGGCGAGTAAGAAGAAGAGTATTTTCAGCGTCGAGCGGCCGATGCGGGCTCGAGCAGTAAAGAGCACGCGGACACGTACACGTAGATATATACGTACGGCGCGGCGGCCTGGTTCGTTCGTCGCTGGCTGCTGCCAGCCAGCGGGGGTGTTGGTTCCGTGGTGCGGCGATGATGGTGGTAGTGACGGTAGGTCGCTGAAGAAGTTGGAGGGTGGTGGTGGTGGTGGTAGCAACGATAAGGGGTTCATTAGAGGCAGTTTATTACTGCCTTTGAAGTCTCTCGCGTGTTGCCGTTAAGTCGCTCGATATCTCGTAATATCTCGCTCTAATCTCGCGAGGAGAAGTTAATTGCTACCTCCACCTCTGCCACCTTCTCACCTCCGACCTACCTATATTCGCCCCTCCCCGCCCGCTCGACCCTTGCGGAACCACCTCTAACCCCCCTTTACGACCTTCTATACCTCTCTTTCCTTCTCTCTCACTCTCTCCCTCTTTCTGTTTTACAATCCAGCTCACTCTGCCATCATCCCTCTTTCTGCTCTCGTCCTTCGTTTCGCGTACGGTGCTCGCACGTGTCGCCTTTACAATTAAACGTTTAATTCGGGCCACCATCGGGGCGAAATTTTCACCCCTTGCTGCCCGTTTCCCGGTTCCACCGTCCTCCCTTCTTACACCCCGCGAGCCCCTTTCTCACCTTTCGGCTCGGAAATTCCCTGTCCTTGGTCAGCAACGTGTCCAGACTGCCGCGGTTCGTAATTCTGCCTCCCCGCGCGGTCCGCGACCGGTGACTTCTAATTATTCCAATTCTCAGCCCACTGCTTCACGCTCGGCTTGCGTGGGATGTTCGCCGGAGAACCTTTCTACAATGGGATCCGCTTAACAGGCGGTACAGATAGTGGAATAATTAGTAGTTGCAGTTTGATAGGTTTGATGGGAGTGAACAGGGGGGGGGGGGTTTACTTTTCAATCGTCGGACATTGAACCCGGATCGTTTTGATCGAACATTACGTTCTCTTTGCTCACAATTGAACTTGTTTATTTTTCAGTCTCGTCACTTTTCGTTGTTGGATCGTTCAATTTTTGAGTGAATTCTATTGAACATTTCGTTAAAAATCGGGGCTTCTGATTCCCGTGGGTTAATAGAAAGAACGTGACAATTCGTCGTTGCACGACTGTTGTATCTTGATTCGTCTAGAAAGATTCACATACAGGGTGTTTCGTAACTTGTGGGACCCACTTCGGGAGCTGAGTGTACGCCTAAAAATAATTTTAAAAAGTCACATAAATATATGTCCTATCAGTCTTCGTTTATCAGATATAATGAATTTCCTGTTTTAATTACTTTTGCAAAAGATGCTCGAGATAACCACCTTGCATTTGAAGACAAGCCTGCACGCGTCTTGTCGTTGATCTGGTCACTCTCTCTCTATCATTCCTGGTGTTCCAAGTGGCTCCCACAAGTTACGAAACATCCTATATAACACAGTCTGCGATTGTGCTTCGTAAATTTATCTCATAAACGTACTACATATGTATATATGTATCTCATATAATTCGTATCCTCTTTTTTTTTTTTTGGTTGCGAGATTTCTGTGATACCGTGGCAGGGTGGAGGGAGGGAGGGAGGGAGGGGGGGGAGCGAGGGAACGGAGGGCAAAAAGCGATCGTAAATTTCCCGTCCGATGCTTGGTAGGAAGTAACACGAGCGCTCGGCTCGAACGTGTCGTAATTAATTGTACGTTCTTTCGACTGTTAATCCCTGGAAACGGCTGTCTTAATGAAGGTAATATTTCACCGCTTAGCAAATAACAACGTTCGTTCTTCTCGGCGAGCGTATTCCTGTAATGACAGCCGATGCTCTAACACGCCATTACCCTATATAGTATAATCACGGCAACATACCCTAAACAAAAAAAGTCTCGTTCTCGCGTGAAGTAAGACAAGGCGATACAAATTGAACGGGTTGCGCCACTTCCGGATGATCTCAACAAAACAACTCACTGTAGTAAATGTTCGTGTTAATAATTTTCCATTACCAAGCGAAAAGAATCAAAGATTCAAGTCATTAATTGGACTTTAAAATTGCTTGAAAGATACTGAAAATTAATACTGATTTCTCTTTATACAGAAATATAATTCAACAAATCTGTTTGTTTTAATCACTTTCATTTAAATTGCGATGATTTCAATAAACCGGCAAGAAAATCACTACGAATCAATATAAATTCGTAATCAATTAATATCCGCGTTGACAAACTTTTCCATTACGCAATGAAAAATCATTTTTTAACGCTCTTTCAATGCTAGAACTAAACCTGTCGATGTAACTGGATTTCAGATTTTCTTCTTTCGCAATTGCTCGAAAGATAACGAGTACATACAAGTTTGTCAAACTGAATATTCATTATTCTCGTTACACAGAAATACAATTGCATGAATCTGTTTATTTCAATCATTTTCACTTTAGTTGCAACATGCGTGATTTAGAACAGAATATTTCGATATACTTTTAATTAAAGGCCGGTCGTCCCGACGTTAATTAAACAAGAAATGTGCGTAAAGCGATGCTGCAAATCTTTCCAGCTTCAATCTTTTCAACCCGATCTCTAACGATCGACCGAGGGAATTTGTGTTCGAATCGTTGCTCGTCTAATTTCAAAAAGTCATCAATGTCAGACAGTCCTCTCTCTCTCTCTCTTTCTCTCTCGTGCAAGCCGAAGCTTACGTCGAATATTATCTTCGATATTTATTATCGTTCCAGCGGAAGCGCGTCGATTTTTCATCCATACGGCTTTTATAGTAAACCGTAGGCGACAGAGCAACGCAAACGCACGCAACGAGACACAGGCTCCGTTTATACTATATAGGACCTGTAACGGCAAGATAATGTTCGATCGGGACTTTATGGACACGAAAGGTCCGCCGTTGATTTTATTACCGATGAAACGGCGCGTTTCGATATTAACTGCTAACGCGGTCCCCGGGCCGGCGTTGGAATTTCTGTCGGCAATTTAGTCGAAATTCCGGACATCTGGCTAATAATGGTCGATAACAAACACGACATTATTGGCTCACCTTTGACGGCGTTAAGCTTTGTGTTCCCGTATTTCGACCGCGAACCACGACGGCATATTAAGCGGCTCTTCGCCGCCGTCCCTCTCCGCGCCGCCGTCCAACACGAGACTCGCTTCAACTTCCATTTCAGTCACGCCTTTTCGGATTTTACACCTTTTTCCCTTTCCTTTCTTCAAAACCGTACGACGGCTCTTTCGCCGAGTCCAACGACACCAGTTTTTAACTTTGGCTACGAGGATTCCCTTGGAAGATATTATTTCACGACGAAAGTACCTATCGATCGTCGTGTTTCAAATGGCACGTGTGGCGTTGCTTTCCTCGCGAGATTTCACCAACATTTTGTCTCACGTTTCTTTAATAATCATTTAATAAATGTTTCCGCCATCTCGTTTTCGAACGAATTTTCGTAGCAGACAATGTCCTCCACTGAGAAGCAATGTGCACGAGTATATGTTAAGAGGATTGAAGCATGCTCGTTCAACTCAGAAAATCGTGACCTTCCGTCTGCGTGCGCTACGTTGGAAAATCAGAGAACGAAGCTCGGGTGTACAGGTTCTCGATTACTCTCGCCTGGGCACGAAATTCTTTCTCGATGATTTCTTCACGGGCTAATTGAAACGTTCGGCGATAGACGGGACTAATTGACGCGTTCGTATCCGCGCGTACGGCCACTCGCCGCCAGCCGCGTAATTGCATAAGCAGTTTCCGAGAGCGCGGTGGGTTGAGCAATAGGTGCGCGCGCGATCGGCGGCTGGAATATCGCGCGGCGCGATCGGCAACGTATCAGAAAACACGGGGAAGAAGGCGAGGGAGGTCGTCGTTGCGGCGTGCCGTATGGGGGAATCGATGCCGCGCGTCGGGGAAATCGCCAAGTGAACCGGCGAAGGAAAGATAACGAGGTGAGCGTCGCGCGCGGCTAATTGCCTCTCCTCGTTTCTCTCGTTGCTTCGTTCCCCCCCCCCCCCTCCCTGACGTCGCTTCGAGCACCCTAACGACTCGTCCTCGTCGAGGTCGTGAACCAGCATCCCGATTTTTCGTCAAGCAAAACGGCGGAGGGGGTCGAGTGAAATCGAGAATCGTCTGTTTTGCCAGATCGAGGATTAGCTTGATTACGGTGGAATTGTTGTACACGCAGAAGATTTTGGAGACGAATTTAATATCGATTGTTTGCGATCTTTTGATACTTGAAAATCACGCTGAGTCAACGAAATCGAGGATTTCTTAACCTATTGCGCTGGAATGACGCGCCACGTCGAGAAGTTTTTGTTTGAAAATTGTAATATTATCTCTAGTTTCAAGTATATTTAAGCAAAACAAAATAGGCAAAATTTAAATTTATTACTTCTCAGTAATTTCTATCCAGGCGATGTTATACCGACGAGTTCGACAAGAAAGCGACGAATTGTTGCATACGGTTTTGGTCACTCGTTAAGGTCCGCAATCTGTTGCCAACTCAAGGGGTTAACTTCTTGCCACGCACGTCGAGAATTTTTTATCCCAAAATTGTGATATTTTCTCAGTTTCAAGTATATTTAAGCAAAACAAAACAGGCAAAACAAATAATAATTTTATCACTTCTCAATAATCTCTATCCAGGCGATGTTATACCGACGAGTTCGAAAAGAAAGCGACGAATTATTGTATACAGTTTCGGTCACTCGTTATGGTCCGCAATCTGTTGCCAACTCAAGGGGTTAACTTCTTGCCACGTCGAGAATTTTTTATCCCAAAACTGTAATATTTTCTCAGTTTTAAATATGTTTAGGTAAAACAAAATAGGCAAAAGAAATAATAAATTTATCACTTGTCACTAATCTCTATCCAGGCGATATTATACCGACAAGTTCGAAAAGAAAGCGACGAATTATTGTATACAGTTTCGGTCACTCGTTACGGTCCGCAAGTCAGTTGCCAGCGCAACTGATTAAAGATCGTTTCTGCCGGTATCACTCATTGAATCAAATCGCGCCACACGCTCGATGCGATTTCGCTGCAACGAAATGACAATCGGAGGAAAATCTCCGGGAAATTTTAATTTCTGGTAAAATAACCACGGTTATTCCCCCCGGCTGAGTCCTCAGATGTCGTTGAATCATAAATCCTCGTACGTACAAAGAAATAGGGAGCAAGGGGCACGAAAAGGGTCCCGAAAGAGAAAGAGAAAGAACGCGGGATTTTCGCCGTTTCCTTCGCCAAGGATTAACCGACCATGCATACGTAGGTACGCGGGGATATGAGTATCGACGTTATCGAGTGGCCACGTCAAAGGAAAGACCCCGAGCAGAGGCAGAGGAGAGCAGCAGCGCCGGGACACAAATACGTTTCGAGGCACGAGGATCGCGGCGGCATTTATTATTCAGCCGCTGGAAAGGGTCCGCCCTGGCGCGCGTGTGTGCAGTTCGATCGTGGGTAAACGTC
Organism: Tetragonisca angustula; assembly: GCA_036937485.2. Taxonomy (NCBI): domain Eukaryota; kingdom Metazoa; phylum Arthropoda; class Insecta; order Hymenoptera; family Apidae; genus Tetragonisca; species Tetragonisca angustula. Next base: position 113,412 of record JAWNGG020000008.1, on the reverse strand, counting down.
CCCGGGACCGTAATGTGGGCTTTACTTTAACGATTAGGTTTTCCGCGAGCATGCAAAAGCACCGGCCTGTGCACACTCGTCGCCATCATCGTCGTCGTCGTCGTCGTCGTCGTCGTCTTCGTCGTTGTCGACGTCGTGGTTCGTCGTCGCGCGACAGGACGGCTCGCTCGGAATTGATTCTGGGAATAATCAATGCGGCGGCTAACGTCGTTCCCGTGTACGCGCTCGAATAAAGCCCCGCGACGAGACTTGTGTTTGCTTCCTTCCCTCTGCGTCGCAAGCTGCTTGCCTGGAATTCTTTTTTTACGCTGATCGAGCTTCGTTCGAAATGGGTGAACGAAGAGGTGGAGCGAATTTACGGCGGATCTTAATTTTCTTTGTTTTTAACGGATCGAGAATCGATCAGAGTGTAACACATTGTTGATCAAACGATGTTTTTTTTTTTTTTTTTTTTTTGGAAGTGGAGAAGTGAAATTGGAGCGTGAATTTTTTTCAATTTTCCTTGTTTCTAATTGACTGTTAGAAGGGCGAGGATTCAGCGAGTTGAATTTGATTTCAGCTTAACAGGTCGGTTATGAAACATGGCGCGGGAGATGGTTTCCATAAGGGAACGACGAAATTATGGTACAGTCGGTGAATTTTAATTTTTCTCCGTCCTCAATTGATCGTTAAAAGGAACAGGCTTGATCGATTCATTTCGACACCAAGCTTCAACACCAGGCGAACATCCGTCAGGTCGCAATTAGTATCGTTGAATCACAGGTGACGTGCAACAGTTCGATTAAACGTTTAAATTGGAGGCTACGTAATTTTAGAATACACAATAGCGAGCATCTAATTTCAATTTTATCTAACGCGATAAACGTCATTAACACGGGGACTGTATATAAATTTCAACGGTACCGTTCCAAAATTAAATGATCAAATTCAATTACCATCGGTTATTATTGCGAGCGATGCCAATTGCGATGCTAATTTCCTCACAAGAAATTAACGTTGGCACGCGTTTGAAATAAATTCCTATTAATTTATACGCGAACGTCCAAGCGCCGGCAAATTATTCCGATTTCACCTTAGGTCGTCGAGCGAGTGGACGCATCTTTCGAATCTTGCGTTTTTTTTTTTTTTTTTTTTTTTTTTTTATTTCTCTTAATCGATGACCAATGGCACGCGTCAACAACGAACTATCGAGTTTGAGCTGTCGTAGCCATTTTAAAACGTAAGCTCTTTTTCTTTTTTGTAACAAATTGCCGTCGGTGTAAGCAATTTTCCAAGCGAGATCGGTGTCTTCAGATAACCGATGCCTTCGACGCGAACGGGTCCCTTTTTTTTTTTTTTTTTTTTTTACTGGAAACGTTCGTTGCCATTGTTTCGCGTGGGCGGGACAAATGCGTGAATTGTCATAGAGCAACGGCTATTGAATATTTAATGAACATCGATGGCATCGTTTTGTCAACACGCGATCCTGAACGCGGCGCGTATCGATCGCGTGGGAAAACGTTTCGTTCGGCCGCGGGATAACCAGTCGTCGGGTTCTGCGGCGCACCATCAGCCGGAAGAATACTCGCCTCCTCTCCTTTTAACCTTCCTCCCCTCTCCACCGCTCGGACGAATGTTCCCGCCGGAATAAATTTGAATATCAAGCTTAATCTCGAGTTAAATCTCCGAACAACAGAAATTTCGAGCTGAGTGTCCGTTGATGACGAAGCTCGAAAGAATACTCGAAGAATATCTAACGAGTGAACGTGTCTCGAAACCTTGAGACCACGGGCTTCAAGTTCATTCGGATTGTCCTATTGTAGAGGAATCAACTGAAATTTTCATTGGTGCACGTATCTTCGTATAATTTCATTTTTTTATTTGTACATTAATCGCAGTAAGTGCTAAGCCCTTTGGTTGTTTGTGTAGTTTCTGTTAATACAAGTCTGAATGAATTGTAATGATAATCTCGCTTCACCTGTTATAACGAGTTTGCTTTGTTATATTCTTGCATATAGCGTACGTTTTGTATATGTTTACATCTTTAAATTTGCAGTTTAATGACTAGCGTTTAATATTTCGGGAACTAAATTGACCTTCGATATATATGCATACGGCCCCGCTTAGAAATCTTAGGACAAATACTACATTTGTACAATAAAAATAGTACAATAAATGCTATATTTACAATATAACATATATACATAATATAAATTGTATTTAAAATAAATATGAATACTTTGTACAATAAAGACTGTTAATACATCAATATATCGTATTATTATACATACAACACAATTAAATATAATAAGTGGATAACATATTCTGCTAATATATTTTGTATATTCTGTTCTTGTATTATTATGTATTGTATATGCATTGTATCAATCGATAAGTATCGAATCGAATATTACAAATAAGATCTGTCCTAAGATCTTCGAGCAGCGGTACATATATATGTCGTATTCGCGAGAGATCATCGAGATTTCAATCCAAGCGATTTCTTTCAGTCGCGAGTTATACACTGTTGCATAAAGACGAGACGACAAAACGAGAAAGCTTCTGCGACTACAGTGTGTCCAACAGGCGAAACTACTAAAGTCTCACTCCGCACCGTCATTTCACGTGTCGTGCCCTCCCTTTGAACAACGATCATAAACTATTCGCAACTTCTTCGAAACCGGGTGCAGGGAACGTCCAAATATACGCCAAGAAGAATTCGATGCCGAGGTGCAACGCACCGCGGCCGATCTCTCGCGATTACGCGCGGGACCAGGGATCAAAGATGAAACGGCGAGACGTGGAAAGTGGCGGTCGGCCGCTGCACGGCGATTACTGAAATATTAAGAACACGATGCCCCACGGTTCTATTATTAACCTCAAAGGCAGCCTGTCAACGCAAAACCGCGCGTAAGCGTCCGTTTCATTCGTTCGCCGGTGACAAACGCGACGCTTTGCCGTGAGAAGCTCGCGGAATCGTCCACGTTGGTCACTCTCTCTCTCTCTCTCTCTCTCTCTCTCTCTCTCTCTCTCTCTCTCTCTCTCTCTTTTTATTTCCCCTCTCCCTCACCTGCGGTTGTGGCATCACGGTATACCGATACGTTAACTGAATCGCGATTTAAGCCGGACGCAAACGAGTCGCCGCGACATTATTGAGATTTCGCAGCTGTAACGGGCCGCCCGTATTCGGTACTTTGATGCAACACGTATGAAAAGGAATTGTTTATATCCTCTGTGGCTGTACCATCTGGCACGTTGAATGTATGTAAATAACAAACGAGATGCTCCAACCATTCTCTCGTAGATGGCTGTACGCACTGGAACAACGATAATTCAATGATATTTAATAATGTTTGACCCTTTGTCGTCGAACATCTTTCTCGTATCACCTGCCATTGTCATTAAGCAGTTTATTTACAAAGCGTCGCTTCAAACGAAACGACACAGAATTGGAAACGATCGTTGGGAAAACGAATGAGATTTGGCGAAATTTTGCCGATTGTACCTTTCCAGTGTGATATCGTTTAACCCTTTAGCCGTCCCTAACGCTCCAGAACGCTCGATATTTAAATCCACGGAGCCTGGCTCTGAAACGCTGTATCTCAACGCGTTGAAAGACATACAACACTATCAGCAGAGGTCCAGACATATTAGAATAAAAGTGCAAAGAGAATTATATGTTTAACTCTCTTTGTTTCGTTAATATCATTACATTTAGATAGCTCGAAAATACCCAGCTTAAAAACGCGATTGTTGCGGTCGTGCGTATGGTATTTAAAACGTGAGCGGCAATGGGTTAAATTTGAGACGTCAACGGGCATCGCGGGTTTGCCGGAACAAGTACAATACACAAATTCTGGAAAAATAATCTAGATATATAAGAGATATTAAAGTATACTGTGTAACTATATAAAAGAGAAGTTCGTTTTCATTGTAAAGAAAGCACAGTCAGTTAATATTGCTGTTAATTAGTTAGATAGTAGATACACGCGAGATGAAGCGTGAGAGAAGCGAGATTCTTCACGGCGAACGATATAGCGTCGTATAGCGTCGTAGGCCAGTTAGAAGCGAGAGACGTTCAGTACGAGGGCCTCGGTTATCGGCGGAGGGATCTGAGACGAAACCGAATTTATGCATCGGTGCCTCGGAAGAATATCCACGCCGACAAAAATATTCACCGAGTCACGAAATAGCAGAGGTGAGCCGGAGAACCGGTTTTCGAGAAAGGGAAACGATACGCACCTCCCGTTAAGGGGTTAATACTACTGCAGTCCGAAAATGTTGCGGAATTCGCGTGGTGGAGATCACGAACGAATATCTCGATTATTGCGCCGATAATTTCACTCTTAATTTCGCAAAAAAAAGAAGAAGAGCGTCCAAGGTAGACGCAGGTAGGAAAGATATATATATATATATATACCGAATCCGAGTATATCTAACCTGAATTCTCTGTTCTAAGTTGAGTGGCTATAGCGCGTGGTGATCGAATTCAATGCCCCGCCAGCTTACCCCGCTATCTCGAGTTCCAGCCAAATAGTTAGAAAATTCTAATTAAACTGATTGGCAAAGTTTTAACAAGGTATCACCGTGATGAAAGTACGAACATTTTAAGCTGCGAGTAGATACGTCAAACTGACTGAACTGGTAATTCGCCTATTTATACGCTGAAACTGTGTTTCAAAATAGGCGCGCCGGTCTGGCAGAAGAAACAAAAAAAAAAAAAAAATGAAATAAAATAAAATAAAATAAAATAAAAAGAAAAAAGCAAACTGTAGGCTTGGCGAGACGATGATGAGGCCTATTGACCGACGCACCGCGACAACCCGCGTTCACCTGTGTGATTGCCCGAAAATTAAAGCTTCTCGTACAGCTAATGATAACGAAGCCTATTGACAACGTGTTTTGCGATTATCACTTATTCAAGTCCCTTGTGCCGGTGCTTTGCGTGGTGTGGCAGAATTGCAGTGGAAGCGGTCGTCGAAGCAATAACCGCGAATCTAGGGGCTGGAAAAGAAAAGAAAAGGGAAGAGCAAACAGACGGTGTGGCAAGGGTGCAGGAACAATCGGTTTACCGATCGTTCGACGAGGATCCCTGTTTTCTAATATTCCTTTCGGGCTCGTAACAGGCTTTCGATGTGATTGCCTGTTGCCCACTCTCTCGCCAGCAACGACGTCGCAATGATGGATCGACGAAGGTTAATTAGTTATCGGGCGTTTCGCCCGGTACATCCGCCGCAGTTTCCTGCATGCGATTAATTAGATTTTCGCGATTTTCGTGGCGCGACCGCGCGGAACGAACGTCTTCAAACGTAACGAAGAATAATAATTCATCTTAAGAAAACAACCAAGCGTCCAGGAGGGTGTAATTAAAAGTTGAAACAAGGGATAAAGTTTAATTCCACGGCTTGCTCTCTCGTTGCTTCAATTACCCTTAAGAAATTAAGAAATCTCGTCGAAAGATTCTCAGTTTGATGATCTATCGGGAACTCTCTTTGAACGATCGTTTTGCTCCATGATTTGCAAGATCATGGGTATTGTATATGTCTGCCGTTTTCAAATCGAAGAAAATTGCGTGTTACTCCTTCGTAAAGAGAAACGTCGAAACTATCAACGAGGAATTTAATGATAATTACAAGAATAATATTCAACTATTATTTCCATTCCATTTCTATCCAATGTTACGTGTTTAGTAAAAACGTTCAAATAGTCTGTTTCCACTTCTGAAGAACTTAACATCGGTTGATATCACTTTTAATACACATGTTAATTATTCGACGAATTTGCAAGAGAAACAGTCGCAAAAACTTCGAAGCAGAATAATATGTAGCGAAGCATTAGTATTATCTTTAATTATCTTTAATTATTCGGCAAACGTGTAAGAAAACACTGAATATCATGTGTTTGATAAATGTCTCCAAATAATTTGCCCCTCTTTCTGAAAAATTTATTTTAATTTAATGTCATCTTTGTTGTGTGATACACGTGTTAATTACTCAATCAATTTGCGAAGACAATGACTTTAATAAAAACTTGAAAACAGAATAACGTGTAGCAAACGTTGGTACTATATTTTTTAGTTGCTCGGCAAACGTGTAAAAAGACACGGAATACTATGTATTTGGCAAAAGTCTCCAAATAGTTTGTCCCTCTTTCTGAAAAAGCTTGATATGATTTGACGTCATCTTCGAAATATAACACACGTGTTAATTACTCAATCAATTTGCGAAGACAATGACTTTAATAAAAACTTGAAAACAGAATAACATGTAGCAAACGTTGGTACTATATTTTTTAGTTGCTCGGCAAACGTGTAAAAAGACACGAAATACTATGTACTTGGCAAAAGTCTCCAAATAGTTTGTCCCTCTTTCTGAAAAAGCTTGATATGATTTGACGTCATCTTCGAAATATAACACACGTGTTAATTACTCAATCAATTTGCGAAGACAATGACTTTAATAAAAACTTGAAAACAGAATAACATGTAGCAAACGTTGGTACTATATTTTTTAGTTGCTCGGCAAACGTGTAAAAAGACACGAAATACTATGTACTTGGCAAAAGTCTCCAAATAGTTTGTCCCTCTTTCTGAAAAAGCTTGATATGATTTGACGTCATCTTCGAAATATGACACACGTGTTAATTACTCGGTCAATTTGCAAGGAAAGTGAGCCGAGCGGAGCAAAAAAACGTCAGAAACAGCACAGTACGTAGCAAATATCGATATTACCTACAATTCTCCCAGCAAACGTGTAGGAAGACACGGTTCACCAGTGTGTGCACGCGGCAGGCGTTCAAGCGAACCCTTCTAGCAAACCTTCCAGGTCATACGAGGCGCTGTCCAAATATCATTACCCAGCCGGATGGCGAATCAAACGCGATATTTGAGTCGTTCGCCAGCCGAATATTCCCGGAACGGGTCGCCAATGGCTTTCACGTTTGCACAGATACGCGGTAACAAACGTCTAGGTTTGAGACACACGCTCTGGAACCGATTGACACTGGCTTCTCTCTCTCTCTCTCTCTCTCCTCTCCTCTCCTCTGTGGATCGCCTCGTCGATCTTTGCTGACTTTCTTTGAGCTGTGTTTGCGTTACGTTTCGTTCATCCTGGTACCGCCACGTCGCGAGAAAGAGACAGAGAACGTTTCGTCGAACGGAGATTCGGTGAACCGGTGATTTTAATTAATTTTGTTACACAGATGATGGAAGATTTATCTCGTATTATTGGAGAACGATTGGTTCCCAATGTTGAGAGATGGAAAGATCATCGGAGGTGATACTGATCTCGATCTTTTATAATTCTCTTTCCAGTTAATTCGTATTGATTAAACGCATCTGTCATTTGTAGAAGGTACGGGAAATATTTTCTCTTTATTTTTTTGCGAGATACTGTGTTTCACTTTTCAAATTTTCTAATTAGTATTCACTGTAATACTCACTCCAAAAAACACATCATTCAGAAATCTCGTTGCTCAAGCGATCAACAAAATTGTTTCTCAAACACGTTCAAATTTCCCAATCCTATTCCCCCGATACGTCGATGTATGCCGCTGCTTCTCGAGAAACTCTTCGCTCCGTGGTTCGCCACGCGGGAAATACCTTTTCGCCAAATGAGAGATCATTTCCAGTTAGGCTGTCGGCTTAAGGGGTGGAATAAGAAAGGACGGGAGACGGAGGGGAGTGACAAAGCGGAGGAAGAGAGAAGGAGAGAATGGAGGTGCGCGCGTGCCGCAAATAAGCGTCGATAAATCCGAGACGTAATACGAGCGAGTCGGCCGCGGGGCAACTTAATCCAGGGCCAAATTAAATCGTGGCCCCGACAAATCTGCGCTTTCCGAGTGATTTGTGGCTCCGTTTGATGCCGCCCCCATATCGGAAATAGCTCGAAACCGTCCGGTGCTGCCGCTCACACGAATCAACGTCGCTGCAATTTTCTTCCTCGCGTTTCCCTTCCTTCCATCCTCGCCACGTTTTGGAGAACGTAATGGACCTGGCATGTTTCCTTCCGACCATCGTAGTTCAGTTCTCTTTTTCGACAATTTTTCTCTGTTTTTGTTTCTTTTTTTTTTCTTTTTTCTTTTGCTACGCTTGATATTTTACAGACAATTAAGGTTAGATCATTGAATGCTCGTTTAAAAATTCAACGCCTCGGAATTTGAAATTTAAACGACTTCAATCCCAGTCTCGATAGTTTTAAAATTCCTGCTTCTTGGTTGTTGAAGATCGCCTCTCCTGTTATTCAGAACATCAAACAGAAGATTCGAAAGTTGGACGAGCTCTGCCGAGACATCAACCGGTATGTTCATCGTCGATACGCGGACAAGAATCGCCGCTTCACGAGACGCGACAATCAATCACCGTTAAGTTATCCAATAATCAATTACGTTATAGCATATTCACGCAAGCAATGAAAGAAGCAATGAACGCGCGTCTGGCGACGATCGTGGAATTTCCATGGGGATCCTCGAACGTTCGCGCGGTTAGGCCGCGTGGGTCCGCGGCAGCGCACGCGGATCGATAGCCCTTAATGGCGGACAAATTGTGAACGTTGACAGGAAGATGGAAGACAGCCGTTTCGCGGTGAACTGAACTTCGCTAATTGCCAGGGATAATCGAAGTTAACGGTCCCGGCGAGCGATTTTAACGGTCGCGGCGCCGAAGGGATTCTTCGCGGTGAGATCATCGCGCAACTATCGCTCCCGGAAACCGTCGTGACTTGTTCCAGTGGTATTCCACGTGCCACGCGCGTTTCAACAAGCCATTGTCCCCGGATAACTTTGAACAGGTATTCTTCTCGCAGGCTTTCCCGAATCCCGAGATCTGGGAATATCCTTTAGAGCCGTTGTTGGTATCTGTAAACGATCGAGTTCAATTATCGGCGCTGATTTTGTCGATCGTGTTTCTTTTAAATTCTCTGAATGATAAGAATTTTTTTTTGAGAAGCAACTAATAAATAAATTAAAATTTTTTAATCTTATAATATATATATATTTATTTGTTTAATTATATATTATTTTTTAAAATTAAATTATTTATTTATAATGAAAAATTTAAAAGTTTTTGATAATAATTTTAATTATTCAGTAATAAAATTATTTTATTTTCCACATTATTTAACTTTTACGTTAATTATTTTATTCATAATTTCGATACTTTTAATTTCATCAAAAGATATTTGAACTTGGGTTATCTCGTTATTGATAGCTATGTTGTAGACACATCGTTATTATGCGGGTGGGGGGCGGGGGGTGGGATATTTTTCTGCAAAGGACGGGTCAAATTTAGTGTCGAGGAATTCCACCGAGTGTTTTATGAGCGATTTGTTGGAAACGTTAATGTAAATGGAACAGTGTAAGATGCCATAGCGGACGTAAAATTTGATGATGCCCCACCGAATATTGCTCGCGACGATCTACTATTTTGGCAATTAAAAGACAGTAAAGCCGGGTTTACGCGTTTTGTCCCTGTACTTGAATTATGGCCGTTTTTATGCTTGTTCAGCTTGTACCCGTTTATCTTTATAGCCTCGCGTAAATATCTTTTTTCATTCATCTACTACATCTATTTTCTCTGTTCGTATAAAGGATTTAATTCAACATATCGTAAACGCTAATAAACGCTAATAATGTTGAGCTAACATCGACGTTCAATTATTTTCGTCGATTGAAACTGTTACTCCGTTATTCCGTTTTGAAATCCTTCGTCTCTCGCGTCGCATCACTTATCCCCCGTGCGATCGCCATAATCAAAATAAAAAGATCGACGGAACCGATCGATACGCGCCTTGGCGAGTGAAACAAATATCCAATTAGCCTCCACTATTCCATTCGTGTCAATAAAAACACGAGTCTCGATAAATGCACGCGGTCTAATGAAACGAGAAGCACGAAACTTGCATTGAATATCGGCGAACGTCCTGATATGTATTTTTATGATCGATAGCGTACAAGAGTGTACAAGAGAGGTAGAACGAGATCGGGCTTGACGATCGAGAACAGTCAGCGTCATCGGGCGAAGCACTCTCGTTTTCAGCGAGACGTCGTCCTTCGCTCTCTCTCTCTCTCTCTCTCTCTCTCTCTCTCTCTCTCTCTCTCTCTCTCTCTCTCTATTTCGAGCCAGGCGTACGAAAAAAAAGGAGAAAATATATTTGCGGTGTTCCTTTTCCCCGGGATCCGACGGGCAAGAATTAAAATTCATGGGCGCGCAGCGGTGTGGCGGTCGGTAACAACCCCCGGAGTCGGGAAAAAGAAGAGGAGGGATCGAGTTGCTGGCAGGGGTTGAGGTAAAACGGCTCGCTCTCTGGACAAGCTCTCTTCGACTCTCGTTCCTTTACTGTAGTCACGCTCTTTTCTCTCTCTCTCTCTCTCTCTCTCTCTCTCTTTCTCTCGATGTACGAATAACCCTGGCTTTCTATACGACATATACGCTGCTCGCGCGCGACACGTGGAAAATAAATCGCCGAGTCTTTCAAAATGTCTCTTTAATACGAAACGGAAAGAAAAGGAGGAGGATGAAGGGGGAGGAAACAGCGAGCAGGCGCTGAGAAGTTGAAACGTTTTACCAGCTTACTCGCCGGATTTATCGCGATTAACCAGTCGTAAAAATTCAGGCCAACAGATTTAGTGTTTCAATAATCGCTGCTTTATGATCGTGTACCTCGTCGTTTCGTTCCGAGAGATTTAATTAAGTACTCACTTTCTCACCGATGAATCCCCCCTCTCGCCGTGTCCTCTCGTTCGAGTGTTACAGTTTATATTTTTCGGGAAATGTCTCGGAATTTCAAACGAATCGCAGGTTCGGATCGCCAGAGAGAGAGAGAGAGAGAGAGAGAGAGAAAGAGTGATTCGATTAAAGCGATTCGGGGTTCGCCGAAAGGAAAGTCTGAATTTTTCTTTCTGCCGGGGACACGATCGTGTGGCCGGAGTGTACACACGCGTCGCGAACACGTCAAAGCTCGCGTCCTGGGTAAACCACCCCCGCGTTTACTCTTGCAGCGAGTCTGCGGACACTTTGGTATCTGTTGCTTGTAAAAATAGCGACGATTCTGGGAGGGGTGGGAGAAAAACTCGAATTAGCGCTCGTTCACCCCTAATCCACGCCACGATATATTCCTCCGTGCTGCTGGCTGTTCCTATCCGCTTCCTTCTCTCCCTTTTTTCCCCCTCACGATTTCTACCCTTTCTCGCTGTTTCGTTAACGCACTTCCTCCTCCTCATTCCCCCTGCCCCGGCCCCTTCGTGCAAATTCATGTTGATTTTTCTTTACGCCGAATGAATCGACACAGGGTCGTTATCCGCCGATTCCGCGAATTTCCACTTCCTCTCCGAGAGTTCGCCAGGGTTTCATACTGTCTGACGTTTTCCGTTGTTTTGGCAGACGGTGTTTGAAGTGGTTGCAAAGGGGTGTCCGTTTGAACAGCAAAAGGGCAAACACGCTTCTGTCTCTTCTTTTTTTTTTTTTTTTTTTGTTCTTCTTGCGAAAGCACGGGTCTAATTTCATTTGTATCGGAAGTTTTTAATTCATCCGTGGTGTTCGAGATCAGCCGTGTGTGCTGATTTGGCGGAATGTTTAAGTACAGTAACCGTGACCTTGACTAGGGAGAAAAATTACTCAAACTTGTCATTCAGCAATTAACTACGATTCGTTGGATTTTCAGCGAATGAAAAATCTAGATGGCAGTGTACGTAGACACTTTCAAATAAACGAAGAAATTCCCCCACCGTTCTTTCTGCAGTCGAGACACTGCAGAGTTTTCAAATTTAATTACACGTCGATGAAAGTGACGTATAATCGTAAATTAAACTTTCCGCCGAGAGTTTTAATAGAGCAATAAATAAGCCAGATGCTTGAACGATACCATTTAACCGATCCTCGCTAACGAAATCTTTACAACAACAACAAACCACAGGCACGCGAAATCGTGGACGCGAAAGTTTCAGGTTTAGGCATGGGGAAGTGATCGAGTTTCGGGGCTATACATGGTGGTACCAATCTTTAAAATTCCCCCTCCCCTCCCCCCTCCCCTCTTAAAATTCCACAGAGAGAGGCAGCGAAAACACCTGCGGAGGCGACCGCCTGTCAGCGCTGCTGTTCGAACAGGACTATAATAATAATCGTATTTTGCGGCTACGAGCCGCATAGCAAATAGCACCGCGATGTGAATTTCTCCGGCAACTGGGGGAAGGTGTGGTTCGACATTCGGTTCGAAAGAGAGGGTGCACGCGCGCGCATCAGTTCGCGTGACATTGTGCCCGCGACACGGTGTGCAGAGCACATTGCTGCAAGAGGAGGGTGGAACGAGCGAGAGAACGTTGTGTAGGAAGAAAAGAGAAGCGGTGAGTGGAGGAAGATCGGCGGTGGGTCGGCGAACAGGTCAGTGTGTTCGGTCGAACTATGTTCGGGAACGGTTGTACCGTGTACCCAACCTAATAACCGCGATCAGCCGTCGCTTATGTGTACCTAATATATCAAATTATGGCGGCGTGCCTCGAATGACAAACCGCCGGGCGTTAGACGTAGAAAGAGGGTTCTTGGACGTTGCTCGCGATCCACGACGACGCCCTTTAAATTATAGCCTGCTGTTTCTCCCACAGTATTTTTCGAAAATTTCGATCGATACGGTGAAATTGAAATGCGCCGCTTTTTGTGCAAATATTAGAGCACTGTTGCATCTAGACGTAGAAAGAAGATTCGTCTCTGGATTCTTAGACGTTGCTTGTAATTCTCGTGTTACGCACCGAGAATTTTTTTGTCCCAAAATTGCAATATTTTCTCAGTTTTAGGTATACTTAAGCATAACCCAGACAAAACAAATAATAAATTTGTTACTTCTCAATAATTATCCAGTAATATCATACGGACGAGTTCAAAAAGAAAGCGACGAATTACTGTATACGGTTTGGTCCGCAATCAGTTGCCAATGCAAGTGGTTAAAATATAGCCTGCTGTTTCTTCTACAGTATTTTTCGAAAATTTCGATCGATACGGTGAAATTGAAATGCGCCGCTTTTTGTGCAAATATTAGAGCACTGTTGCATCTAGACGTAGAAAGAAGATTCGTCTCTGGATTCTTAGACGTTGCTTGTAATTCTCGTGTTACGCACCGAGAATTCTTTGTCCCAAAATTGCAATATTTTCTCAGTTTTAGGTATACTTGAGCATAACCCAGACAAAACAAATAATAAATTATCCAGTAATATCATACCGACGAGTTCAAAAAGAAAGCGACGAATTACTGTATACGGTTTGGTCACTCGTTATGGTCCGCAATCAGTTGCCAATGCAAGTGGTTAAAATATAGCCTGCTGTTTCTCCTACAGTATTTTTCGAAAATTTCGATTGGTACGGTGAAATTGAAGTGCACCCGTTCGTACGTAAATATTCGTTGTCATTTGATTCTATATCAATGTTTCAAATGTTAGGTACTCTAGGTAAACTTCTTCGAATTTTATGACAAACTTACTTACAAAATTTGTTCGATATTTTCTTTGTAAAATCGTATATAAAAGGAAAAGGCGTTTCTACGATTAGCAATCAACAGAAACGCAACCTTCTCAATTAGGTGGTCGTTTGGGCGATTCGAGATGTGTTTCTTTCTCGTTGATTGGCTCACATCTGCGGGCTAATTGCCACGTCGATATCCAACGTCAGTTTCGATTATTCGGAAGCCTCTTTCAATTACCAATTAATTCCTCTCGTCGTTTAATCATCTCTGAAATGAACGTCCAAAACGAGGTACGTAAAAAAAAAAAAGAAAGAAAAAAAGAAAAGCAACCGTAACGAAGGGTATTGTATCGAAGCCTCTTTGTTCCCTGCAGTTGGATTATAATTATAGCTACGTTCTCGACCTCGAAGCGTGCACCGTTCGTCGAATCACAATCATCCGCGAAGTTTCGGCTCACGGCGATTAATTAATCGCTGCGATCGATCGCCGTCTCGGCCGCTCGTTTTCAGCTTCCTTACGGGGTCAGGGAATCCCGATTAAAAACGTATACGAGCGCGGGAATGCGCATGAATTATGTAAAAAACATTGACAACGAGTCGCGAACGGAGCGGTGATGGGAGCAGGGTGAGTTGGATTAATTGGCAAATCCTTTCCAGCCATTTTCGTCCGCTCGCTAACGAGTTTCGACGTATCGAATGTTTTCGCCGCCTTTTTGCACGCGTCCTCGTGTCCCTGCGTTGTAATTACACGCGGGGCATCTCGGCCGGTAAAATCGCGTCTCGGAAAAATGCAAAACGAGCAGCCATTGAATCGTCACTTTTTAGCGCCGCGTCAATCGTCGTTGTCTATCACCGAGTCGGTCGTTCTAAATATGGCGGGATCGACAAGAAAGAAACATCGCTCTGGATCCTGCGCCGGTGGCGCTCGAGAGAGAAAGAGAAGGGAGAGGCAGCAGACTCTTTGCCAACGTTTACGCGGCCCCGCGATGCATTTTAAAACACGGTCGGGAAGCCGTCCGCGCATAATTGGCCGCCGCAATGTCGCCTGTTTTCCCTTTCGCGGCGGAGAACACGCGGCAATTGAATTCCGCGCGACGCACTCTCTCTCACTCTCTCTCTCTCTCTCTCTGCACGGCGACACGCCACGTGGAGCCTAGACGTTTCGCGATCGAATTTCCGAGCTCGAATAAAATTTCAAATTGATTTCCGCGCAACGCTACGACGATGGACAGTGTCACGAACGTTGTACGTACGAAATCGTTTCGAAGTGAAAAAACGGATCGCAGCCGGAAACTAGAAATCGGAAGCACCGAAAAGCCACGCAGAGCAGAGAGAAAGCCACGCAGTTTCGTATCATTATCCCGGCTGGTGGATAGGAGCTCGTACACCACCCGGTCGCCCGGTCAATTAAACACGAAAACGTGGCAGAGGGTATCCCCCTGTACGCGTGCCCACCCTCCACCTCCTCCCACAGTGCTCAACCACACTGACCGTGTGTATTTCCGGCCGTTACTTCTCCCTTTATCCTTCGGGCTGGTCGATTTCAAAGCGAGGATGAGGGTTGTGGGGGGACAGCCGACGACCTTGCACGACCGCTCCCGTTTTCGAGTGCGTATCGATGAGAGGAGCGCGTAATTGGACGCGGCGGATAATTGTTTTGCTGTCCAGCGTCTCGCGTTAGCCCCTACAGCCCCTTTAGACGGCGGGGACTCATTACCATTAAGTAGCGCGCGGTGGCACAGGCGGGACCGGCCTGTGGTCGTTGCCTGTTTTTGGGAGCTAGAAATCTATGGCGGTGAAGCCCTGACGAGGGTTCCGATCCCGGCGATCATCGCTAATTGGCCCGATGCGTTTCTTTGTGCGCCGCGCTGCTATTCCCCGCGGATTCGCGCGATCGTCACCGGCGCACACGCGCGTAACGATCTCCCCCCGGCTGTCGAGGAGCTCGAAACAGCAGCGTAGATTATTATGCGTCGTTTTGCAAACCGGCGCGGCCACCCGTGGTCTTTTGCGCCCAGTTGGGGTTTCGAGTTTGGCAGCTTGCGGTGGAGACAACTTTGTTTTTCTTTCGACATTTTTGCCGCTATTTTTGCTGTCAGGAGAGAGGACTCGCGTACGTTTGAGCCTGATAAGAAATCCAACGACAGGGGAGGCCAGTTTCGTGTGCGTTTAATGATACCAGAATCGCTGAAATGGGTCCTCGTTGGGAGAGCTATCGATCAGTGGGAAGATCGTTAGGAAACGTTAGGAACATCGTGTAAAACGAATCGTAAATATAATCGTAAACTCTGAAAATTTCTGGAATCCAGTCGTGTATTTCATAATTATATCTATTGTTAAATTAATCTCTCTAACACACTAATTTAATTATAATCTAGGAAAATCCTTCCACCAATTAACGATGGAAATTCTCAATTTTCAACGTGCAGCACGCAATTTTCCCGCTCTCGAAACGTTCACTTGGAACGCAGACCGTAGGACCGAACTGATGTTTTTCGATGCAGAAGCGCGCCACATACATTCAAACAACCCCGTCCGGGTCGACCACCGCCGTGAAAGGAAGGTTCATTTCTTTGGATACGCCAGACGGGGATTCGACATTGGCGACGGGGAATAATAATGGTCTCGCGGTGGTAACCGGATTTCGCGCGATTGCTACGCGAGTCCGACGAGTATATTCCACGTCTCGTCCGCGGCGATCCCTTTTAACGCGGAATCTGTCTCATTAACAATCTAATTAATAATCCAATTACGCGGTAAGATCCGGCTCCCTCCGGCATATTTTCACGGTAACGGGAAAACAATTCTGTCGGTCGTTTCCCTTCTGGCCCGGTACATACCTTTAGGTGGATAGAGAAATGGCGGTGTGTTAGAGGGGGAGGGAGGCGGGAGGGGGGTGACACGGGGGCGCGCTCCGGGTTGTTGCCTCATCCCCCTGGAATTTAATAAGCAATTACCAGGGATGAAACGAGACGCATCTGTGTACCTGTATAACGAGAGCCAGTGTGCGGAGAGGAGCGAGTTAGAGAAGAGAAATAGAGAGAGAGAGAGAGAGAGAGAGAGAGAGAGAGAGAGAGTACTGGGAGAAGTTATATGAACCCAAACAGAGGGACAAAGTGAGAGGAAGAAAAGGGATGAAAGGAAGAGAGAGAGAGAGAGAGAGAGAAGCGCGATGAGACTTGAGGGAAACAAGAGGGACGATGCCTAGGTACACAGTATTTCCGATAAATTATGTTTGGTCTGCACGATTTGTCCGACGTTCCGGCTGAAATTCCAAAAACCCCTTATTTGTGAAATTTCGCGAGTTTCACGCGTGTCTAGTCTCCCGATGGACCCACGACCCCGAGTGTAATGCGATCCGAGATGATATCGTTCTGATGAAATTTGTAATTGCACGTTGAACAGCGGCAAGTCTGGCAAAAAAACTCGCCTGGATAGGGATCAAGCAGGAATATTAAATGAATTATTCATACTCGTTGACCGAAGAGAACTCTGCTCTTTGCCATTCGCTTTTCACTTTCTCCCTCGTTTTTTTTTTTTTTTTGTACATTTTCTTCGACGATCTTTCGTCGCTGCATCCCGATTTTAAATCGCATCGATAACAGTCGATTGAAAGATCATTGAAACATCATCGGTTCGAATCGTAAAGGTTGTCGTCGAGCGGTCGTTTCGACACGCGATCACGTTGGGCGCGACGTAACGGGCAACGCGAGCTGACCCGGAACGGTTTCACGCTCAGCGACGATCTCGAGGGCCGACGCGGCGAGACTTTCGATCCACCGGTGGAAATTCGATAATACGCGTTCCCTCGGCAGTCGGTAGCCCGCAAGATTCGAACGCCTCTCGAAACGCCACGCCACAGGTGGTTGCCAAGTGTCTCATCCTGCGGACCCTCAAATTTTCCACACGCCGCGCCGATTACTGTCGGATCCAGTCTTTTCTTTCGCGACCGTCTGCTCCTCTCTCTCTCTCTCTCTCTCTCTCGCTCTCTTTCTGATCTCCATCCAACCTCTTGCCTCCCTCCTCTGTCGCTCAGCCAAATCCCCTCTCCTCCGAATGTAACCGGTAATTTCGCGCAGTGGAAAAACGGTTGGGGGGAGGGGGAGGAGAAAAAGAGAAAAAGAAATCAATCGGATGGAAGATGAAAGAGAGCGGCGTGTGTTTCCGCTTCGTTTCGAACGTGTATCCTTTTCCTTTTGATTATCAAATTTTTCGAGCGGCCGATCGAACCCGCTTCAATCGAGAATTCCTGGCCCGAATTCGAGAACGATTGTTCACCGTTGATGAGAGCGGATAAAATATTACGGATTCCAGAACCAGCGATCTCGCGGAGGTTGCAATGCGACTGTTCCCCGCGGGTTCCCCTGCTTTTCGATATACACGCGTACGCGTACGTGGTATATCGCGAAATTGCCGCGGACCAGGGAACGCTCGATACGCGAATCAACGTTTCGAAAGAATGGAATTTAAACCGTACGCATAATTCTGCGAGCTTTTATGCTTGAAAATCCCGCGTTCGCCGGCCGTCCGTTGCGAATTGTTTGCCCATATTATTCACGGCTATTTTGAAGCTTTTATTGTATAATCTTCAATTATCGATTAAAAACTTAGACGATACATTCGTCGACGTATATATATAAATATATATTGCGGAGCATTATCTCTGCTTCTTCTTCGCTCACTTATTCGTATCCTGTTTTCCACGCCTTCTTGCCTCGTATAATCAAGCCGGGATACAATTATCGCATTATCACCCTATCACGCAGATTACCCGCCAGTACTTTGTACTTTATCATTATCTGTATATCACCGTCGCCGCATTATCCCGCGAGAGGAAGAAAAAAAGGCTGCTTAATATAAATTGAAAATCACCGGCCGAGAGCGTATCGTGCCGGGCGAAAACGATACGGCGTGCAGTCGTAAAATCAGCGGCCAGCTGAAATTTAAACTCGAAGACACGCTGCACGGATGCACGATATTGTATATAGGCCGCGGAGAATGCTTTTTATTAATACAGCGATTGCCGTTGAGGCAAGAACGCGACGAGAGATCGATACCTCGGAAATTTAATGAGAGACCACGAAGCGAAACGTTAATTCGCGAGTAATCTACGAGATACGTCGTCGTCGCTGTTTTCCTTTTTTTTCAAAACTCTGTAATTTTCACCGACGCCGTTCGTAATCCGTATCGGCCGTCATATTTGATTGTATCATAAACTCGGCAGGCCGTGTTCCGATATTTACAAACGCGGTTAATTGCGCGACCAGTCGCGGAGAGAAAGGCAAAATTAGAATAGAATTTTTCCGCGGGACACGTCCGATGCGAAAAGCTGTTAATTGCTATTTACCGGGTTGATTGACTCGCGCATAAATTGTCGCCCGCGCCAGTTTCCGCATCCGGTCGCTTTCACGCGGTCTGGCTGGCGTGCGTTAGCGCTGCGAAGGTGGCGGAGGAGGCATCGTCGTTGGCCAGTGTTCGCGCGGACGGTTTGAAACGAGAACGAGAGGAGGACTGGTTTGCGCGCGTTAGAGAGACTGTCTCCTGGCGAGGGAAGAGTTCCGGCACGGACCAGCCACGAGAAACCTCGCCGTCTCTCCGGCGCGGTATGTGTGTGCGTGCGCGCGCGTTTCAGTGGCCGCGAGTGTGTGTGGGATCGAGTGGCTGGTGGGCAGCGCGGCGGAGCTAGGCGAAAAGGCATTAACAGCCTCTTAACATGCAGATTGCCCTCTAAAGACTTTGGGAGTTGCTCGAACGTTGATTGGACGATTATTTAATACCTCGTCGAGAGGCCTCCGTTAACGTCCACGCACCACACCACCACGTGTGTGCGCGCGAGCCGGTGTCGATTCACCTGCGCGATCCCGTGGCAATTTCCGTGGCGACCGGGCACGCTTGAAATTACGCGTCGAAACGAGAAACTCATTCCTTCCCTGCCTTGGCACCAGCCTCTCGATTTCCTTTCTTTTTCGAAAAGCGTCCGCTGCGTGCTACGCTTGCATACTACAGGCCCTAATGACGTAAGTAGGTTGCGACTACCTGGACAATCGACCGATGATTACGATGATCGGGTTATATAATGGTAGTAAACGAGGTGAAATTACGCGCTACCAGTGTTGGCCGATACACCTTTTCGGTCAGCCTGCCAGAGATAGATCCAGAGCGTAACGCTTCAACGTGAAGTTATCATTACGCCTAACGCCTCCTCCTTCGCGTGAATTCACGCGAATTCTTTCGCGATGAACGCGCGTCGGACATTCAGATTCTGTCGCTCGGTCAGAGTCACAGGGCGAGAGCGCTGCCTTAACAAGATGCCTATTCGCTCTAAACCGAGCGCAGAAAATAGACGAACGAGACAAGAGTTGGCAGTGTGGTAGGGTGAAATCCAAGGAGAAGAGAGAGAGGAGAGAGGAGCGCTGGATGGGACAGTCCGCGCGCTGAATCGTTAATTCGAGGAACCAGTCGAACGCGCTAGACGAGATGGGGAAGCTGCTTAATGGCAACGGTTGAGAAAAGGCTAGAGGGGGCAGGAGGACGACGGACACAGGGGGGGCCGGTCGGCCGGAGAAACGGAAAGAGATCACGAGAGTGAGAGCGAGAGGGGGGGGAGGGCGAGAGAGGGGCTCCGGGGTCCAATCGCGTTTAATAGCACGAAATTACACCGAAATTGGATTCTAATTTACCATCCGCGAGAGGCAAATGTATTCAAATTAGCCGGAGGGGAAATAACGAGTCCTTCGGCCACGGGATTAAATAAATTTCCTTTCTGTTAATGATTATGTAGATTGAACGACATCCACCTCCTTTCTCCTCCGCTCACCTCTGCCTCGACTCCCCCTCCCCCCCTCCCGCCTGTGTTCTTCCTCCACCACCCCCAGTCGCAGCATCCAGCACCAGGGCCCCGTTGTCGCGAGTTTTTTACGTGGATGGACCCGTGCAGCAGACGCAAAGAGTCCGCTTCTACAACAGGGTGGAACCGGTGGACTCGGCCTCGAATACGGGAGTTGGAGAGTGGGAGGGGACGAGAAATAGGGACCACGGGACCGAATTAAGGATAATTGCCTCGCGGCGAAGAAACGAGAGAAAGAAGTGGACGGACACAAGGGGGGATCAAGTGGTGGACAGACGGTTGCGAACCGGCTGAACGATATCGGACCGCAGCCGTGAACGCATCCGGACGACGCTGGTAAAAGCTCACCCGGTGAATTGATTTTCGACCACGCCACGTGTTCTAAGGATCTCTCGATTTTTTCTCACCTGTCTCTCTCTCTCTGTTCCGTCCCGCACCCAGTCGTCGTTCTCCAGCCACTTTCCTTCCGTCCACGATTTGCATTTTCCATCCGCGGCGATACGTCTGGCCGGAGTTTACGACCTAGAAGGGATAAATAATGAGCCAGCTCTGTGCACTGCGAGAGCGCATCGGCGATGGTTAATTTGTAGCAGGATTTTTTTGTCACGGTGATAGGATAAGCGGATAGGATACTAGGGAGGATTTGAAGCGAAGGGGATCGAGACGGCGAGATGGTTGATTGGGTTTTTACAGAGTTGTTTCGGTATTGTTGCTTTTGGGATTACCGTTCGCTGAATGGTTCTTCTACCAGGAAAATGTACAAAATAATTTCCATTGTATCCGCTCGCTTTGAACAAGTGTTTGAAATCCTTACAGATTTGTTTATCGTGCAAACAACGCGCCAAATCTAACAAGTTTGTGGAACTTCGTTTACGTTTGCTGACTGCTAATTATCTGTCGGGATGTTCGTTAATTCGAGTGATTTGTCTTTGTTCTTCAACAATCCGGCCACGGTGTAGAAATTCAGCACGCCCACGCGTTCGAATTCCACGTATTGTTGATTTTTCAACGAGAGCCGTGAAATCGATTAATTCTCGCGTGGGTGTAAGAAAAATCGGCTCAACTTCCCCGGTCGTGAACCCGAAAGCAGGATTGTTACGTAAATCCCGATCCGGCGGCGTGCAATTGATTTCCATCGTATATAATCCCATTTCGGCAACTAATTGTTACGCGGCCGATAATCGTTAACGCGTTAACGCGTTTTTTTTTTACGCGAGAACAAAGACGCGAGCGTAATATATTCGTATAAACCCGCCTGTGTATATTCACACGCGGATATACGTACATTGCATAGCACGTATATCTGTTACGTGTCTTGGCCCGATGTGGGCTACAAGTCGAGACTTTATATAACGCGAATGTGGCAATACCAATTATAAAGCCCCGGCCAAGCAGTTATAGTAAATTCATTAGCGAACTTTTCTGCCGGGGCGCGGTATAACAAAAACGAACGCGAGGGCAATAATAAATGTAATGGGCTCTCGACTAGAGTACCTCGTTGCTTCCACCGCTTCGGCCGGGAAAGAAAAAGGTGCACAACGCTACACGCGTATCCACGTACCGTGCATATTCCGCGAGTAAAATGGAAATAATCCGTGTATCGTCTATTGTCCCCCTGTTAGATTTCATTCCCTCGATCGTGATCAATCTCCTTGCGTTGATTTCCAATTGACCCGAGTTTCCGAGTGGCCTCTCGTACACGCAAGAATTTCACACTATTCTTTTCATTCGTGTCTCGTTTGAAGATCACGAAGCACGAGCCTCATAAATTTCAGAATTCAATGCACCGTTAGTTCAGTTTATATATTTTCAACACGATGCAGGTGATTATGTTTAGGTTATTATCGCATCATTAACTAAACCAAAGAAAGAAGAAGTAAAAAGAAGTGTGCAGTTCTACTCGTACAAAAAATGTGTACGCTTTTCAAGAATTAAAAGAGAATCACCGAAACTTGGCGCGTTCTTCCCTTCAACCGGTGTTTTTGAAAATCACGCGATACACGTCGTGTGAAACGATGAAACAACGAGAGAGGGCCGCGACAAGCCGGGAAAGCTGGCGATTAATAACAATTTGAAAACGGGATCGACGCAGACTTGGCCCAATAAAGGCGCGTACGCCGGACAGGCCAGGATCGCGATGCACGGGATTCAGCCGTGAATCACTCGCTCGTAACGATTTAATATCGCGACTTCCCGCGGCTGGAACGATATGGAAGGAGGTGGGCAACGGGTCAGTATACGGCCGGTGAATTAATTGCAATTTGAAAGCGCACTCGCGATTAATAATTTCTCGTTTTCGACGCAAATGTCCGCGCCGCGTTTTAACTAACGACGATCCCGGTGCTTTCTAAGAAACGCCACGGAAAACTAATTGCGATAAATAAGAGGGCCTCGAGCGAGTTCCTACGCTACTCGTATGCGTGACTGCTTTTTATCCGGCCTCGTGCGGCATCGTGCTCTTCCCAGCCCCCCTCCCCCCACCCAGCCTGTAATTCAAGCGGTAATAGCGCTACATTATATCTCGGTGTTTTCGCAAGAAACCGCATTTGTCCCAGTTCCAAAAGTTTCCAGCGTTTTATCGCCCGCCACCGCGGCGATGCGTTTCGCGGCTGCTCCACACAATGTACAATTTGCAATAATTCATCGCTACGGCCCCTTTAGCAGCAAGCACCGACCGGGAAAGAAGAAAAAAAGTTCGCAAAATGCAGTTTCCCTAGATGCGATCGATTAAACGCGCGAGTTGTGTATGGAGATCGTAGAACGTGTAGGGTGAGAGGCTCGCGACTGATGCCTTCGAATTCTGCTTCGAATATGAATTGTTAATCGTTGGTAGGCTTGTCATTGAATCTCGAAGATCTCGTTACGTTTAACAATTCCTTCCCAAACTTTATTACTAGCTAATCACTTTGGGAATCCACGGCGAGCAAGCTTCATTACATCGTGGGCACATTACGTACTGACTATTTTACTCGGTACGTTAGAATCGTTGTCCTTGTACTTGGCCAACTCTCTTTGTGCCCTTCCCGATCACGGGAATTTGGGAAGATTAGTCGTTTTCGGCTATTTGCAAAGGTCGGTCCCATAAAGTAACTCTTAACAATTACTTTATGGGCCTAACGGTACTGCGTCCTTCGCGTTACGTTTATTGGCCCTGGCCAAGGCCAAAGGAACGCATCCCCTACAATCGACTCTCGCAAAACTATAGAAACACAGGGATCTAATATTTGAACAACTGTATCTCACACTTTATTGAACTCCTTTGTCGAGTGTTACTCGACATCAGTTTTTATCACGAGAACTCTTAAGTCGAGTCACACTCGATATTTTTGAATTGCCAAAAAAAAAAAAAAAAAAAAGATTGAAAAATAGTTTGGAGTGCAAACGGTCGAATCCAAGTCCAAATTCACACAGATTCCAATTCAAATTGTGCGGGCACAAATGGTGCAGCTCGAGAAACAACTCGAACCAAAATGGCGAGAACCACGGCTGAACACTGAACAATGTTACTGAACGTCCAGGAAAGAAGAGAAACCCGGTGTTTCACGTTTCTGATTCGTAAATCACACAGGCCGCGGATTTTCACGCTGATCAAACCAGAAACAAATCAGAACGAGTCGCGCAACGCACGGTGCGTCGCGATGTTAGCACGAGGGCAGCAGCGGCGCCGTGAGATACACCCTTATCAGAAGGGTGGCACGCATTCTCTCATTACCGTAGCCCCGACGAGCAACCTGCTCCCCTCTGCCCTCCCCTCCCCCCCCGCCCTCTCGCAACGTTTCCAACCCTCCTTTTATCCCTCCGGCAGCGCCGTGTACCAGCGTAGGGAAACGGGACGAATGCCGCGAAGATAACGCACGCCTCGCCCGCCTGTCCAGCAGATAGTGTTTGTAAAACGCCTGTTTTTCCAACCTCTTTCGCCATCTCTCTTGCTACTGGAACGCGTTCCATGGGAACTGTACCAAGTCCGACGAATAGTCGCTCTGATGATCACTCTTCCCACTATGATATTTTCATCAGTCTTTAATGTCGTGATGATGTTTTTAGGGAGTGTTGTAGCTTGTTGGGGATATTAAAGGGCGGGAAGATTAAAGGAAGGACGTTCCCAGTGACTCTCGCAATGACGCGTAATCACGCAAGCACGTGATTAACGCAGAAACTTTACTTGCATGGTAAAACGAGGTTATAGATTGTCGATTTTTTGATTTTGACAGCAAGTCGCTTGCACTGGAGAGGAATTTTACACGATGTAAATGAGAAAACGTAATTTTAACTCATATATCGTGGTTCTTTGTATATATCTATTTTTTTTTTTTTTTTTTTTATAAACAAAGTGGCAAAATGTATTACAAACGCGAATCTCGCCACAATAATCGCGCAAAGAATTCGGGACCACCGATTACGATTAGATACTTTCGAGATAAATTATAACCATGTATACGTATCGTCCAGCAAAAAAAAAAAAAAAAGAAAGAAGCAATTCCGCTCATAGATCAAATCCGGAAGCACGGATTCGCGAGTCTGCACTCGTTTATATAATACTCAGCGTCGAGTGAGTATTATGCTTGGCGGCTGGCGCAGAGATAAAGCGGAGTCGTTATCTCGGTTAGGGGTTTCAACGATGCCGCCAGTGGGGGTTGCTGGATGGCGTGGAGGGGAAGCAGGCTCGAAGAACGTTGCTTAAGGGTTGTGAATCGTAATGGGCTGCGCCCTCGGGCAAGAGTTGACGATGTCATTGGAATATGTAACGCTCGCGCCCCGCTTTTTAGTTTTAACGATAATAAATCCGACACCGGCTGACTCTACTCACTTGTATCCCGTTCGTTTCAAGCCGGACGGACACTGGCTCGTTTGTCGTTGATAAACGACGGGATACTCTCTTGGTTTTTACATTTAGTCAACCCTTTTGTGTTTTCATTGATTGCGCGGGGAAATTCCTTCTTATTCGTCGCTGATAACGGTAACACGATTTTCCGTAAACTCCTTTTCGCGAAAAATATATTATAGAATATTTTAATAATTTTTAACTTGGCGAAGAGAAGTCACACAACGATCCACTTGGTCGCGTTTCGAAGCGTGAAGCTTGACAGTCTGACTTTGACAGTCGTGTGTTTGTTCTTTTCGAAGATTTGATTTTGCATCATCTAGCGGGTGGTAAAGTGAGGATACTTTTTCTTTAAAGAGACTTGTAAAAATTCCAACGCGCCGTAACTAAATCCACTGTGACCTCGAAGATTGAAATTTTCTTTTCACTACGAAAATTTCTTTCAAAATTCACTGTACGATTTTTTGTTGAATTTGAAGCATTGGATTAAATGACGAAATGTTAGGATTTGTTAAATATTTTGTCGGTTAACTTTAATATTCAATGTTCTATAAAATAGTAAAAAGAGTCATTGTAAACTTCAACCTTTAAAATAATGGTAGATTTAATTACAAAAGAAATGTTTGTTTAATGTTTTTACACGCGTCTAAATTTTTATAATTTTCGAGGGAAAAAAAGTATCATCCTCACTTTTGCATCCGATACATGATGTGAAATCATCTTCAAAAGAAAATTTACGACTATCAATATTGGAAGAAAATAATACTAATTATTATATACTAAATAATACTAATATTAGAAAATATGTTTATCGTCTTGTTGAAAGATTGAAAGCATGAAAAAGGTAATATATATATCTAAATGCACCAATACCGAGCAAGAAACAAAAATTCTCTCTTCGTTTCCTAGATGTAAGTTAAGAAGAACATTTCGCCCGAAATTTATGAACGAAGAAAGAAAGAGAATGTTTTGAGTAACTGGAAGAAAATTTCTGGAAACGTGTACCACTCGAAATTTCTGCCACTGCAAAACCCACGGCGGGGAGGGGGATTGCGTTAAAATTTCCATTAAGCCCGCCAACACAAGTGCATTAAAAATTTCAATATTTAAAGACGGCATGTAAGACGAGTATCCTGCAACGGAAGGATGTAAGTTGCTCGTCCGTAATTTCCCGAAGACACGAAAGTTTATCCCGATATCTTACAAACTCTCTCTCTCTCTGTTTCTCTTTCACCCCTTCCCCTCTTCTGTTCGTTTGCAAAATTTTCGCAAGAAGCGGACGTCGCGTTCAACGACCGATCGATTCCACGCTCAGCCACCACCCCCTCCCCCCCCTCCTCCTCCTCCTCCTCCTCCACCCCGGTCTGCTTGACGTCGAATCAATTACCAAGCGACAAGTCCGCGCGTGTAATATGCAATTAACGGTTTATTAATCACAAGCAGCCCGGTGTAATCGCGACGCGCGGTGTAATTAACGTCGCCAAACTCTGTTTAGTCCCGGAGAACTGTTAACATCATGCAAATGTTCCAGTAATGACGCGCACTGACAACGCACTTTTGTTTCGCAACCTTCATTTAGCCTCCCGTTCATTCCCTGGCGACGAGCGTCCCTCCTCCTCGACCGCGAACAATATGGCAAGTGCCTTGCGAGTCTGACGTACCGGGTGTCTCTCGTGGACGGTGATACACATTTCACCGTAACGCTCGCACTCGACATTCGTCCTATCGACTCGATTATCCCCTCCCCGATTATTTTCGTTTATCGACTGGATTTAGCGTGACGATCGACACTCGAGAAACCGCGTACGCTGTGGAAAATGCACGATGATCCACGCGACGATCACGCGGTGTTCACTCGAATCCGCGTCATTATTTGGACGCGCGCGCGCGCGCGCGACTGTTGATCCGCGAGGCATCATCCCGCGAGCGCGTCGAGTTAAACGGGTATATAACGACGCGCCGAAAAAGAAAACGGCGCATCCGGCCGGGCGCGAGGGGAGGATTTGGGTACAGAGAGACAACGGGAAGGGAAGTTTAGAAAAAGCGGGAACGCGAAAAGGAGAGTAACGAGTGAGGGGATGGATGGTAGTTGCGAGAGAAAGATCGTGTCGAAGCGTCGGCCACGACCGAGAGAGAAAGAAAGAGAGAGAGAGAGAGAGACTGTTGGCAAAGAATAAAAAGAGAAAGCGGGCCAGAGAGAGAGAGAGAGAGAGAGAGAACGACGGTGAGCAGGGGAAGAAGAGGTGGCGGTGGAGGAGGAGGAGGAGGAGGAGGTAGAGGTTGGAAGAAAGGAGGTCTTTTGAATCGGAGGTAAGCGAAGGTTTGCAGGTGTGCGCCGGTGCACCGACCGTGAGACACGACCGGTTAGAGCGAGCGAGACGATCCCACGGCAAAGGACGAAGACGAAGAAACACGGAGGGCGAAACTGACAGCGATAGACAGATAGATAGACAGAGAAATGATCAGAGCGTGGGAGATTGAAAGGACGCGGGGAGAGGGAAGGAGAGGGAAGGAGAGAAAGTGTACTAAGCAGAGAAAACGAGCGTGCAACGGGGTAAAGGAGGAGAGGTGGGGTGGGGGAGGTGGTTGGGTGAGTGAAGCGTTGTGGGGCGGGGGTGGTGTGCGACATCGCCTGCTGCAAATTGCAATTTTGTTGTGAGATCATTATAAAATACATAATGCCGAGTCGCCTACTGCCTCGCTCTTCCCCTTGCTGCTCCTCCACTATCCCCTGCCTCCGCCCCACTATCCCGTCGACCGAACTCGCTACTTTCCTCCTCGTTTTCTCTGGTTGCGAGCGCCCGGCGTGTTCCAACCCGCGCGACGGTGCTTCCCTCTTGCTTGCATCCATCGACTGTGTGTGTGTGTGTGTGTGTGTGTGTGTGCTGCTACTGCTGCTGCTTCCCTCTCGTTGTACGAATAAAGAGGGAGAGATTTTGTACAAGAGAAGGAGAGAGTCAGGGAAAGAAAGAGAGAAAGAGAGAAAGAGGAGGCAGCGTCTCGTTAAAAGTTTCTAGCGACGCGTATTCTTAATAGTCTGCGCGCGGACACGCCGTCATTAAAATTATAACCAACCGCCTGTATCACCACCCTGGTCCTCCATCGCCTAGCATCACCGACTGTCGCCTATCGCCACCCACCTGGAGGCCCGGTTTCGTATTTTCCACCCCCTTTTCGCTCGGGGGCCGCGAACCATTCGCCACCGATTCCGAGACGCGGCCGTTTAATCAACGTATCGACGAACACTTTCCCACATATGTTGCCCATCTGCAACAGACGATTGTACGTCGCGACAAGGACTATAGTTTGTCGAAACATTTGTCCAAGGACGAATGAAATGATAAAAATTCGTCACGAAATAGGAATTGTTGATGATCCAAGCTACCGATTGACGTTATCGTCTCTCGGCCATCGCGACGCGGCTAAACAAGACGATAAACGGACGAATGTCGCGTGGAGACGAATCAGTTTTCTCCAGACTGAATCGGCCGAGACAAAGATGTCACACACTTACACGCCGGAGTCGGAGAAGAACGAGCTCTCAAAATTTCTCCGAGCAAGCTCAGACCCATTGAACCGAGAAACCGAGGTCTCGGTCATAGTCTCTTTTTTTTTTTTCTTTTTACATAGGCCATCCCGACATATCCAAGCATCCATGGAAAATCATTAATCACTGGAACCGCATCGTTTGCTCGTAAAATGTGTCCCCTCCCGATAGGCGGACCAGCGAGTATCGTAGTTTCTCCAGTAGCCTGTCAAACAGCCCGGGCGAATGTTGGTTCGTGGAGCCATCGCAGTTCCAAACTATCCCCATTCCTCGGCTAAATCGGTTAGGTGGAACGGGGATGAAAACGGTGCAGTGAAGGCGCGGGGTGGGGGTGGGGGGAGTGCCTGATCGCGAAACGACCGTGAATAAGAGGATTCCACGCGCGTAAGGAACTCGCCCAGCCGTGGCTAAGAAGAGAGATACTTCCCGTCCGGATAAAGGCGGCATTAACTGAAACTTACGCGAACTCGTGGGCTCTGTAAATATGTAAATATGAGGCCAGTGGATGTTATTACGTGTACACGTTGCACGTTGCGTACAGCCGGCCGAACAGATAAAGTAGAGAAACAGGAGAAAGAGAGAGAGAGAGAGAGAGAGAGAGAGGGATGCTAGGCTCGAAAGAAAACCACGGGTATCCCGTAATCGTCCGATATTTAAGTAGCGAGTTTAGGTACACCGGGTATATTTAAACGCGCTTATTATCATATAAATACAAGTTGGACGTTCAATTTACGCGTCGGAGTGCCTCGCCGCGCACTCCACCCGGCCCCGTTCGTTCGTACCTCTCCTGTACGTGGTGCGCGCGAGCGCGTTCTCGTTCCAACGTCATCATCGTCGTCGTGGCCGGTGTGTCGTGGTCGTCGTCTTTCTCACTCTCGGGCCACGGTGTGTGTGTGTGTGTGTGTCGGCAGAGTTACAAAAGTTATTATTGTTATTACCGTACCGTTTAGAAACTTTTGTTGGCCGCGATGGATACCAACCTCTACCTACCCGTTGCTCCGCTGCAACCCACACCTACAGTGCTCCACCTACCTATCTTCCTTCGTGGCCCGACCCTATCCTTTTGCCCACCTTTCCACGTGCACAATCCAGCCGCGGCGGCCCGCCGCTATCCGGGGATTTCAGTCCTTTACGCGGTGAATTTATTGGACGGAGGACCCGACGGTTTACCGACGATCTTTCCAGTCGAGCCGTGGGGAGGCGCAGGTTGTTCCCTGGCGCGACCGAACGCTCCCTGTTTCACGATTTCCACCATCGGTTTAGAGCAGTAAATACAGGCAGGTTCCACCGGTAGAAGAAGCGTTATGGTCAGATTACTTTTAGGTTTCTCGCTCGCTTGTGGATATTTCAACGACAGTGTGGGGATTTCTTTCTCAAAATTATTCAGCGCCGCCAGAGCGCGTTCGCCAATTCTGTTTTAGTCTACGACGGTTGTTCGTCGATAACGAAAATATGTTGAGAAGTAAATTCGGAGAACGCGTCACTTTCCGTAATTGTTCCAAGCGTCTCAGAAGTCGGTGAATGTTGCTTGAATAATTTAAACTCAAAACAGATAGAGTTTCTCAGTTAGTATCAGTAAGAATAGTTAGGAATCCTTCTGCTCACAATTGTAAACGATATCTCCTCTCTCTGGATATCTCGTTGTAAAGTTATTAGTCGTAAATCGTTCATGAGGTCTCCCGGACGAAATATTTTGTCGCAGCAATGGGATTTTCATTTTACATTAATAAACGCTGCATCTTACGAATTGACTTTTATTCCAATCATTGGTCGGAACACATCGAGTTCTTAGAAAAGAAAAAAGAAAAGGACACGTGAATTATTTCATTCACATCACGAACGACACTGTTTGATGAGATATCTCAACAAAGGAACATTCGATCAACGTTTCAAAAAAAAAAAAAAAAAAAAAAGAAAAACCGTACGCGCGATACAAACTTACTCGCGTGTCGTCGATTTGCATTCGTTGCAGAGTTTGTAAACTCTGAGAGTTTATTTCCGTTGTCTGGTCCTTTGGCCCCTCCCGCCGACGTCCCATCGAATCCCACGGATGGTACACGGTTCTTCGATTGCTCTCAAGACGGACTCCGGCCACGGGATGGGATGAAGGTTTATGAGAAAATTCACTTAATAGAACAGATCGATATCTGCGGCTCGCATGTTTTCCCGCCCCGGAACCGTTTCACTTTGTGAAATAAGTGGATCGAGGTGAAACGCGGCGGAGGCGAGGCGAGATAAGTGAAACGCGGTTCGTTTCGTTTAATGACGTTGTCCCATTTGCGGTCGCGGAGAATCGGTGCCACTTATGATTAAGAAAACGAACAATAAGCACCCTGGTAGCTCGCGGCCGCTGCTTTCTACGGTTGCCGCGAGGATTCGTACAAATTCCCCTGAATACGAAGCGAGATGAGATTGTACAAAGCGCGCGAATTTTAAATAACGACCGATGTCTCGCGAGAGAACAAAGAAAAGAAAAAGAAGAAGTAGAAGAACGAGAAGTTTAATCGGGGAGCGTTTCCTGTGAAAAACAAAGAAAAAAACAAAGCGAAAGAAGATTAATAATTCATAAATAATTCACCGGCAGACAACAGAGGAATGAGAACAAACGAAACGAAAGTTCGATTCCAGAAAAAGAGTTGGCCGTTTCGGGCCATCAATCATTAACGAAATCTTGAAATATTAAATCGACGTGGCCTTTGCAGACGCGAGGGTTATTTCCCCTATCCCATTGATACGCATCTAGACGTGGTTCAAACGCACGTCGACGAGAGCCAGAAACGGAGTAAAAAGAAAGATGATAGAGAGAAAGGGAAAGGCGCAGAGGGGGGGTGAAGGCAAACGTGCGCGAGGAAAAAGTGTGCGTTCATCGTAATATCGAGCGGGGCCGCGCGCGTCGACCTCGATGCTCCGGCGCCTTCAATTTCTGCTGAAAAATAACGTGCATCGTGTCCCGCCGGCTGCGAGGGTTCAATCTACCGGTACGCGAGAAATCTGTTATCGCCGTTAAACGTCGAATATACACAGGGCCTGTAATAAGTTTCGAAAAAAAAGCGCGCGTGCAACACGCGTACGCGTGCGCGCGAATTCACGAGCTTTTCGAGGCGCGCGCCTGCTTGATTCTCTTGGTTTTATTTTTCCTTCTTGTTTTTCGCGCCAATCCTTCCCCTGATTTACAATCGATACGCGCGATCTCCCCCACTCCCGTTTTCGAGGAGCGACAGGAGAAAATTATTATTTATATTTTTGGGAAGCCTGGTCAACTGAAAATGTGTGTGTGTGTGTGTGTGTGTGTGTGTGTGTGTGTGTGTCTGCCGTGTCGAGCGAATTCGTTGATACTCCCGGCTCGGCAGTAAACAACGCCAATTAGCACGCGTTCGATCGAACGGTTCCACGTTTCGTATTGGCAGCCGGGGGGGGGGAGGATAGGACCGAGTTTGCGAACGCGTGACCTTCAACGGGGGCGAGATGCCACCGGAAAAAGGGTTACGGACGGATGAGAGAAGAAGAGCGAAACGACTGACTTCCTATCGCCGACAATGCGATTATTGCCGCTCGTTGGCGGTTTACTTCTCGGTATTTGTTTTCGGCCGGGGTTAATAGGATGGTAATAGATCAGTCTCGTGTGCTGTTAGCCAACGATCCGGTTGAAAGTATAGTAGCACGGCGAGGGTGGATTGGAATTCTTGAAAGAGCAGGTGCCTCCTTTCCACGGACGTTATCGGACGATGGATTTCTCCGTTCGTTTTATTTATATTCACACGTTTCTTTTTCCAGTCGAGTAATTTTTCAACGTTCAATCAAATTTTCAATTGTTAATAATTATATGCTCCAAGTGTTGTTTGCGTGTTTGCCGGAAAAGCCTGAAAGTATATTGCAAAATTACAAAATATCCGAGTCGTTGCAATATTTGGTAAACGAGTGTCAACACTGTCCGGAACAAATTCTACCAGACGAAAATTGTCTTTGATTAATTATGAGAATGAATTAATCATGTGTCAGTTACATAATAATAATAAGATCAAATTATCTTCTGCAATTTCAAATTCAAAAGACATTGATTCGTTGTTGGACGAATCTCTTTGTTCGCTTTATGTGCATTTTCATCTGCGCATCTGTTATTTAGAATTGCTTCTGTCCCTTGAAAATTAGTCTGAGGTGATTTTTTTTCACCTTTCAATCAAATCCTCAGTTGTTGATAACTCTAAATGTGTATTTGTCTGAAAATACGTGGCATATACTCGACACGCAAAAATACACGTAAAATATCCGAGTCGTTACAACAACACTACCAAATGTTGGCGAATTTTATAAAACAAAAGTTCTCTTTTATCGACCATGGCAATGAAAAGTAGTTAATTATATTCGTAATAATGATAGAACTCTTCCACAATTTCAAATTTCAAAAGACCTCGATTCGCTTGAGAGACATCTCGAGTTTGAGCGGCGATTCGTGGAAAGCGTTATCGTTGACAGTGGTCGGAACGGAAACGGCGGAGGGAGAAGCAAGGAGAGAAAAATGCGTGTCTCGTTGGCAACTAATCAAGACGTATTAATTGCATCGCGTTCCGTTCGCCTGCGCTCGGCGTTCGAAAGATCGCCTTGAGCGGCGTCGCGAATCATTTAACGAGTTCGCGCTGCCCCGGCGCAAACCCGCCGCTAACTATGCAACGCTATGTTCCCTTACAAATATTTGTGGCCGTGTTGTCGACCGGATTTATCAGGGTACAATTTTTAACGCAGCTCGCCGCGGCGGTTTAATGAACCTGGCTTTTAATTGCTACGCCGCATCGCGACCCAGCAGCGGCCGATTTCTCGCGCGTTACGTAGGAAACGAGATTTTGATTGGAAGAATTGTTCGATCCGGAGCGTTAATTGACCGGCGTAAAAGTGCGGAATTTTATAGTAATTGACGGGCGCGACGATAATAGGAATTTGTTTAATTTCTGTGATTCGTTGCAAACGCCCGCAAGATTTCTATTCTATAATAAGTCTGTACAATTTGAAGACTTCATATTTGTAATTATTGCGTAATTATGCACGTTATTTTACATGATAATATTGTATGTAGCGTAATATTATGCTGTATATCGCACAATTATTATATAACGTGTTATAACATATTTAAAATCTAACATCGATAAGAGACTTTATCACGTACTTGAAATCGCGAATTATTAATATACTAAACTGATTTATTGATTTATTAATTTGATATTTGGATAATAGATAATTGGATGGAAAGTAATTAAAAAATTGCCTAGCAACTCGGCTAAAATGCGGCGGAGCTTCATCATGCATAAACCGCATACCGCATTTTAAATCAACACTTTGCAAATAAATGGATTGGTCGTGGAGGTCCTATTGCATTTGAATCGATTAGATTTCTTCATTTGTGGGGACATTTAAATTCTATTGTATACGCAACATGGATTGAAAATGCTGAAATACTACGAAATAGAATAGAGCAAGGCTTCCGACAAATTCGAGAAACACCAGGAATGACAAGACGCGTGCAGGCATTGTCTTCAAATGCAAGGTGGTCATTTCGAGCATCTTTTGTAAAAGTAATTAAAACAGAAACATTCATTATATCTCATAAACGAAGACAGATAGGACATATATTTATCTGATTTTTTTTTCATTGCTTTTAGGCGTACAATCAGCTCCCGAAGTGGGTCCCACAAGTTACGAAACACCCTGTATAGTCGAAGCGGTGCTCAGTATTCTTTTCCTTTTCCTTAGCTAGCAAGTCAGTCGACGATTACACGTAGCGTAGATCGGCCGATACACTTTCCACGTCGTGTGCTCGGAGCGATGGCTATTCTTTCACTTTTGTTTCTTTCACTTTCTAGCGAGCGTCATGATAAATGTACAATACGCACGCGATATCGCAAGGAACTCGCGTTCACCTACTTCCAGAAAACTACCGTTTCGCGGCAGGCTCTTTAAACCTCTTCGATCGCCTCTCCATGGCCGCCAAATTGTTGGCTACTTGAGGTAAAATACGGTACAAGAGCGTAGAATCGTTCGAACTTGCGTTTGACTCACTTCGAGAAACGATCAACCCTGCATTATTTAAACAGTTCGGTTCGAATAATTTTCGAAAAGCAAAACGACCTCACCTGAGCAAAGTCTGCTTCAATTCACAGAGATGATACGCGATAAAATAATTGAATGCCTTTCTAAGTTAGATCTCGAGGAATATTACGAGTTGAATCGATCGACCGACTTCTCACTTTAATAAAGAAACAAGACTTGGATCTTCCGTCAGCTCCGTTTCGATTCTTTGTTCGATCCCCCCCTCCGAAACGACGCCAACGTGTCTGGAAATGGGATCTACTCTAATTTTCAGGAAACTAGGAAAGACAGGGAATTGTCTTCGAACTTCTGGCCCGTGACGTTTCTCTTTTCGTAGTTTGTACATCAACCCTCCCCCTTTAACCCCATCCTGGAATCGTTGTCGACAATAACGGAGGGATTAAGGCGGACGCCGCCGGAACGAGCGTTCTTCTGGCGAAAGGAAGCGGCTAATTTAAATAGATTAATTAAGTCGAGGCTCCGGCTCTCTCTCTCTCTCTCTCTTTCTCTCTTTCTCGTCACCCAGCCAGCCAGGTCCTACGGTTTTCACCGAGCCGAGCAATTATTGCCGGCGCAGGACATCTGTCGTTTTACGACGCCACAGGGTTCGATTATACGCGAGGACGAAAAAGACGAAAGTAGGAACAATGATTCGGTGGCTCGGTCCTTCGTTGTACCGTTGTTGCCAACTCGCGAGGCGAAACTCGCCTGCC
Organism: Tetragonisca angustula; assembly: GCA_036937485.2. NCBI lineage: Eukaryota > Metazoa > Arthropoda > Insecta > Hymenoptera > Apidae > Tetragonisca > Tetragonisca angustula. The sequence continues at coordinate 77,982 of JAWNGG020000008.1, read as the reverse complement.
GGATATGAAACTTGTTCGTCGAATGATCACCGGTATTCCTTGAGCCTTCAACGGCGCAATAAATCTCGATACGATAATATTCTGCTGTACTTTCCATTTCAATAACGTTTAGTATAACGTTCGGAGAGGTGGTTGCGAGATCTGGATTTATGGAGCGGAAACGCCGCGCGGAAACACTCTGTACGCGTTTTATTTTCTTACGTTAGTCCGTGCCTCGGTTCACAGGCAGGAATTCGATAGTGATTGGAGAATGGAAGATGATCTTTCCACGCGTTTCGTCTCAAATAATGGCAGATTCACTGATTTAAACGGTAATGGATTTTAGAGTTGACTGTATGAATATACAGGGTGTTTCTGAAATCGGTCAGATGATTGAAACATGCAAAAATAAGTTGAAAAGAAAGGAGAAACTTTTTTTTAATTTGAGGCTTCATTTTTGGGGAAAATCGAGTTTGAAAATTTACTAATTCTAGATCAAATACTTGAATTTAACTAATTCTAAGACGCGATGTATTCGAAAATAAATAAAAAATATTTTCGTTTGCAGCTTCGCTTTTAAGAAAATAAATCGAACATGTTTACGTTAGAAGTTGTCTCGATGCACATTGTACTTGGTAAATTTTCAAACTCGATCTTCTCGAAAAGGAAACGTCGTATGGAGAAAATTTTATTCTTCTTTTTTCGTCTTATTTTTAAATGATTTCAGAAACACCCTGCACAATAGTCAGGGAAATGCCAATTTCTCGTTTGCTCCTTGATGCGAAATTGAGAGAGACGCGACAGTTGAAAATATTTTCAGAAACAGAAATAAAAAGAAATTGAAATTTCAATGTCAATTTCTAACCTTCGACAATCGCTGTTAATTTACATACGCACGTACGAAATTTGCTACGCGACAGCCTGAGAGTGAACTTGAATACACAAATACACCGAACTGCCTGCTGTTTTAGAGAAGTAGAAGCGTAACGAGCGACACTTTTGAGAAACGCGCATATCTAGCTCTGGAGGATCGATGTAAAGTGTACACCGACGGTGGGCACGCTGGAAATTGAGACGTTGATCCGAGAGTCTTGACAGCGGTGTTGTTGCGTACACTGGCTCTCCGATACCGGTTCGATAGGGTGTTTAAATATCAGAAGGCAGATCAAACGAAAGACAATGCGCGCAGCCTGTGCAAAGTGACAACTATAGGAAAGTGAAATTGTGTTCGCCGAACACTGTTCGGTATGTGCGTACACGCGCGCGCGTGTGTGTGTGTGTGTGTGTGCGTGCGTGCGCGCGCGGCCCACGCACACGAACACACAGAGAGAGTGCCAGTCACGACTGATCGATCCTCCTACTGCACGGTCCCCTTGTTACGGGGTTGGACTCGACTGTGGCGGGCAAGGGGCGGTAGACGAACGACGGAGAGGAAGGTTAGACGAGGAAACAAAGCATGCAATCAAAACGTTAATTACATTAAAATGAGTCGAAGATCAGACCAATCAGAATAGCCTGACGATGGCCTCGAGCGGAGTTCGAATCGGCAGAAATCCAACCTGACCTGTTACACGAATATTTCCGAACGCCGGCAATATCCCGAGCTATTTTAGATGATCAGAGAATTGTAATTGATTGGAGATCGCGCGGCACTCTGCTCGATATTCCAATGTTACGAAAATTTCTCGAAGATTGAACATCCCACGCGTGTATGTAGAGCGTACACATTGGTACATAGTCGTTTTAAAATTGGCATCGCAAGGTTTTCTTGAACGCAGACGATTGAAATAGTTGATTGGAAATTGTACGGAGTTGCCACACCATCTCTTGAAAATTTCTCGTGAATTATACGGGGGAAAATTGACGTAGTTTATTTAAAATCGTAGAGCGGTGGCTCTAAACTCTCTCGAGAATCAAACTTCTCGCGTGCCTATGGAAAATCGATATAGTCGGTTTAAGATCGTACAGCGGCTCGCCCGAAATTGTTCCACGGAATTTTACGAGATTCGGCTGCGAAATCGTGAGTTTCTAAATTTAAAAGAAAAAAAAAAAAATAATAATAATAATAATGGAGAGAGGCCATTCGCTGCACTGGACGCGACGTTTGGAACAGTTGAAACGTAGAACGCGAGCGTGGACTATAGTTGATGTCAAAACGAGAATTTCTACTTTCGGATGTACATCGTTACATAATTCAGTTTATTCACGACGACGAAATAACTCGACGCTTTCTACAACGAAGCTCGACCTCAATTCGTCTTCCCGTCTTGAAAAAGAAAAGAAAGGAAAAGAATTTCACAGAAAAAAAAGCGATCGTTGTTAAAACCGGACCCTGCGAAGCGCGTCGAGTGAGCGGGAAGTCGCCCGTCGAAAATTAATTCGATCTCGCGGCCGACTCGTACCCATTGCTAGCCCCATCCAATATCTCAGCGAACTTCTAATATGAGCGCGATGTTCGGTATATCCGGCCAAATTGCGCTCGGGAGCTAATAGGAATTTTGATTGACTGAATTAAATAGTTATTGGAAATTCGGGGGTTTTTGTATCGATTAGCTGTATTAGGTCTGAATTGTGTCCGGGGCTAGGCGGCGGCAGGAGGTTCAGTCGGAAACGATCTTAGATAAACGAAACTCGAAACGAGAATTCAAAACGCGTCGAACGAACGAACGGGAGGGAGTAAGGTTCGCCGAGGTAATTCGTTGTTAAATCGGCATTCATTTTCTGGAACGCAAGCCAGTTAATATGGCCGAAGCCCGCGGGGCCACCTCATTACCGGACCTAGTCAATTTCAATTTAATTTACCGGTTGGCCGTTTCGTCGCGAAAAGGAGGAAGGACACCACTGCGCGTGGGGTGGTGGCGTTTGCAAGTGTTGCAAACGAAACGGCGGCGGCGGGGTAGGAGAGGAGAGGGGAAGTGGTAACGAACGACGACGAAGAACGGCGCAGGGAATCGGAGAGAGAGTTGGTCGTACCGCTGGTTCGTCATACGCCGTGTCGCTTTTTAATTAAACCGGACTAACTGATCCGGCAGCGGATGCGATTAATCGTCATTAGGCGAAGGAGAAATGAAAAACAGGTGCGAGGACAGGATCAAGACGCACTCGAAGACACCTTCCCCCGGTGGCGCAATTAGCTCTCCGAACGCGAAACGCAACTGGGTAAAGACGTCGTCGTACTACTCCGGCGTAGAACGCGCGCGTTTGCTTAGCGGTATTGGAACGAACGCGATTCGTAGAATTGGAGGCGTAATTTTCTGTAGTTAAATTAGCGCGATTGCAGTTCGCTCGGTATTTAATTTCCTCATTGCCTCTCCCTTGCCCCGCTCTTCCTCTGCCGCTCTCTGTGTCGCGTCCTCGTACGACACGCGGAGCGTGTTCCATTCTTTCTCCGCGGCGCAGTCGGTCGCTCGCTTTTTCACTCCACGTTGCTGCAGCTTTTATTTAATTGCCGGCGATTCGATAGGTAGCCGGGGCTCGTCCAGTACATTTGCTTTATTATTATGATTCCGGAGTCGAAAAATTCGTGCCAGTAATTGGATTAATGCGCGCGACCGCTGTTTCGGAGAATCCGCGATAGAAAACGACGACAACGCGAATTTTTCCTCTCTCGCTCCCTCGCGTTTCACAGTTTTCCGCGTGTCTCTTCTTTCTGCACGGTTCTTTCGTATTATCGATCTCGAGTACCGTTAGCTTCCTATATTTTTCTTTCTCTCCTCTGCCATTTTCGCGTCGATTCGTTGGACTTTGAATTGGTTTACGATTGTCCGAGGTTTACTTTCTCGAGGCTCGTTACCATTAATAACGTCGAGTGTTTCTGTTTAATCTTTATATATATATATATATATATATATATATATATATATATATATACACACACAGACTGTTAGATCTTTATATATATGTACAGACTGTTAGGTCGCTCCGTTTATAAGGAAGACGCGATATGATCGAAGTGGCAAGTAGCTTAATTATATTCAAAAGCCTTCAGCGGTTATACATCGCGGCAATTATATGCAGATTAACCAAATTGCGCTGTCGGGGGACCTTGGTGCCCGATCAAAATTTATATAACCCTATCGCGTTACACGCGAAATTCGACGGACGCCCGAAATCACTTTCATTTTATCTCGTGATTTAATCCATTTAGCTTGACGCCCGGGGCTCGTGAAAGAGGTGTACGCAATTTGAAACTCGAGGAATCGGAAGCACACCGAAGAACCGTGTCTTTAATTATCCTTTCTGCTCTCTGAAGCCTGGAATAATCATCCTAATGAGTTCGGATGATATACCTTGCTTATTTCGTAGATATCGTGGAATCTGAACGATTATCTGATTTGTTACCTCGCGATTCGCCGTGCGTTACGAAAATTACGAACAACGCTGTGAGAAAATCTTTTCGTCATCGAACCGACGAATCCATGCATACCACCAACTTTCATGTCAGCCGATATGAGTCAAGATTTCGAGAATTTGGAGATTTAATCGTGCATCAACACGTTCAGTAGCGAAGCTGATTTTCGAGTAAACTGTGGCAGAACGTCGCGTGTATCGTGGAATGTAAAAGTCATACGTAATTTTGTATGTAACAATTGCTTTCGTCATTTGTAAACATCGCTTGACGCGAAAATGAGTTTCATCGATAATGAATGCGTTAATGGATAATTTTATTACAATAATTTCGTTGATTTTGTTGTTGTTTGTCACTGATGAACACTGACTTTGTCGCTACGATTTAAAAGAATTTTCCAAACGAATTTCAACGTAAAATCGCCCACTTGACTAACACTTGACTAATACCAGTCAAATTGCATTGCACGGGTAGTACAGCGACGACTTCGTAATTCGTCCTTGGTATTAACAAGCGTGTACGCGCGGTGCGGCAAGCAAAAGTACGTGGTTGAAAAAAAGGCCCCGCTTGAAACAACCACCCCACGGCGGCCAACCCCCTTGCCCGCGTCGTCTCTCGTTCAATTCTCTTGTGTTTCACGACGCACGAAACAACTTGGCCCCACCGCCATCTTTCGTTCGTCAGTTTCTCCCGTTCCCATCATTCCGTCCTCGTCTCTTCGTCTGTCTGTTCCCCCATTTCCTCGAGGGTGATCACCCTCCTGCATCTCTTCCTCCACCTCCTCCTCCTCCTCCTCCTCTTCCTCCTCTTTGCTCCCCCTCTTTCCTCTTTGCCCCGCGTCGTGTCTCGCTAACAAGAGGGAATAAGAGGGAAACATGGAAACGCGCGGGCGCGTCGAAATGAACGCATTCACACACGCATTCCCGGCATGCGCACGTGTGCATACACTGGGCCGGCTCGCTGTTAATGAGTTAGACCACCTTACCCTCGCCACTTTAATTGTCTAAAGCGCAAATTGGGCGGCTTTAATTAGCGTAATTATTTGGTTCGTTTGTCCGTTTATCCAAGATCCCTGTATCGAGGGGCCGAAGGAGGGGGGGGGGAGGGTGGCAGCTGCCCGTCTAAATAGATTCGTTAGTTCTTCGCGCGATTAAAAATCCCGTGCTCCCTTTGCTCCCGACTTGTGTCCAATTTGCTATCTCTGCCAGCTCGATTCTCGGGAGGCTTTCGATGGCGAAGCAACGACTCGTTACGCATCGATGAAGAAATCGCTCGATTGTTGCTTCTCGCGAAATCATTTTCCCATCATCCGCGAAGACATTCCGAAAGCTTGCTGAAGTACGAATTTTCCTTTTCTCGCGCGTGTTTTCTTGTTTCCGTTTAAACTGTTCCCGTGAAAGCGAAGTGATTTATAGACCGTGTGTCCTCGAGGGCAGAGAGACGCGCGCGCGCGTTTACATTCGATAGCGCTCGGAGGATGTTGAAAAATTCGTTGTCGTTCCGTCGAACATCATCGCAAGGTGTGCGCTGTGCGTTGCACTGAAACGGGGGAACTTGTTCCGCATAATGTTCGTAATAACGATCCATACTTCTTTGTCAGTCACGAGCCAAGATCTCCGTTGATCGAGCGACCGTTCTTGTTCCTAAATGGACTCATTATTGCCCCGCTTAGCGGTGTTGTATTCTTCTCCGCATGGGAAGTCGGTCTGCGATCGCGTTTATAAATAACGATCTTTTTCTTTCTTTTCTCTCTCTCACTCTCTCTCTCTCTCATTGACAAGTCAAAGCGTTCCGCGCATAATCTGATGGAATACATCAAGCACCGATGAATAGAGAACGAACGCGCGTATTTATAGAACTCGTCGAACGTACTACCCGTAGTACTCGTCTGTTTGACTCGTCTCTTAACAGTTTCGCAACTTGCAAAGTGTAATAAGCCGCCGCTGTACGTACAGGGTGTTCCCGAAAACGATCGACACTCGATAAGGGAAAGTTTCGCGCCACCTGCCGTCGCCCCCTCGCCGCCATTTCCTTTTATTTTCGATCGGGATACGCTCCGCGAGAACAAACACATCATTTATCACGTTATTATACATACATGCGCGCGTCACATCAGACGTAAATTTCCCGTACGCCCGTTCTAGGAACACTCTGTACACACCGGAGTCCGACCAAACTATAATTGGAATTACATTCTAACCTACCCCTTCGGGCGCGCACCCCTCCGACACACGTAGCAATCTCTCTCTCTCTCTCTTTATCTTTCTCTTTCCGTGCACAACCATCATTGAAAGCGGTACTCATCCCACCCCCCCCCCTCCCGCGCGCTATGGAATGTAATAATTCGCTATTCAATTTACTGGATCCGCGCGATTTATTCGCCTTGTCGTGGGGAGGGAGACGTGAAATATTCATTCGCTCGAAAATTCGGTCGGACTCGCTCGCGCGCGCGCGAGAGAGAGAGAGGAGGAGGAACGCGAGATCGTTTAAAAAAGAAAAATTCCTCTTTCCCCTGTGGTTTTTTTTTTTTTTCTTCGGTGTGCTCGCGTATTTTGGGTGTATATGTACGTCGAAATTGACTCTGACGACGGGGAGACTCGAAGGAAAGACGATCGGAAGGGAGGGACACGCGGAGGTGCATCGTCGATTGCGCAATTTTCGTGGTGTTAATTAACTGAATTCAGCGCTAGTAATAAATGTGCCCCGGGGAAGACAAAAGGATAATCGTGGAAAAGTGTTCCTTAATCGTAAGGCCGTTTAATAACACAATGGAGGAATTTCACGCGGAGATGGGTGCCTCGTTGCAGAGGCACTTAATTAAATACGCCCCTCTCGCTCTCCGCCACCGACCACCCCCTCCCTCCACCCCTTCTCGCTTCGTCTCGCTCTCCTTCTTTCGCGTTTTCTCTCTCTCTCTCTCTCTCTCTCTTTCTGGGCAGATGCAATCAAATTTCAATTAGAAAAGGGACTTTTTGCACGAAACGCACCGGTGTCCCGTGCAATTTGATTTAATGCCATATTATTACACGGCGAACGTGCCAGTAATAATAGGAAGCTCAAATTGCTGGTAATAGTAACATACGCGTGGATACGATATAGATAAGACCGGGCGCGCCGATGGCTTTTCGCTCGAAACATATTTTATGCACACTATTTACATAATGGCCATTATCGTGGCGCTTAAGCGCGACAAAACATGAACAAGAACGTGTTGCTCCGACTTGTCTAACCTTGTTATTATTGTTTCTCGTGTGTGTTTCGCTTTTATATCGTTTCCCTCTTAACATCCGCGCTTTGACAATATTTCTGAAGACCCGAGAGAAATATTTGTCCATGTATTTCAGCCAACAATCGATCCCTCAAGAAGCTGAAAAGTTGCCAGTTCAGATCGCAAAACGGAAGAATGAACTTTGTTTTTCATTCGCTGCCTGATCAAACTTACCTAAGCAACCTACACTTGTTAAATGTTCACGAAATATCTCTTTTCAAGGCTTCATCCAAGATCAACGTCGAGCAAAAGTTCGAGCCGAGCGACAGGCACAGAATGTCGGGAAGCTATCGCTCGGTTCGCACGTCAGAGGGGAGTACAGGTATGCGACCGGGGAACGGTCTCCATAAGGCACGAACGAGGAGCGTGTACCCGGGCATTCCGGAGGTTAATTAGGAGACGAAAGAAATGAGAAAAAGCATAATAACGGAGAGAATCGTGGGGCAAAAGGGGGGGGGGGTCCGGGCGAAGAAAGAGGGGCGGCGAGAAGCGAAGAAGAGGACGAAGGAGGTGGAGGAGGAGATTTTTATGCGCGCGATCACCACCGGTGTCCGTGTAATTTCTTCTACTCGTTCTAGTCGATCGACGCGAGACCGTCTGGCCTCTAATTAGTAATTAAGGAGAAATCGAAAATGGAGCGATTCGGTCAAGCGGCCGAGCATCTCCGCTCATTACGCCGCAAAGGACGCGCGCGCTGGACTCTCGCCGCTGGCTCGATAAGGTCGGAGCAATTAAAAGTTGCCACGTCGATTCGTTTGAGAGAGCGGCCCTCGAACGCGCCGCGCCACGCCACGCCACGCCACGCCGATAAACAGCCAGCCCGATTCGATTAGGATTTTCGCTGTTACTACGAAACGATGAATTAACAGTCGACGAAAGATGGGGAACATTGAGGAATTTTCTAGCTCATCACTTCTACTTTGTCTTTCTCAGTTTTCAGAATGTCATGCCTGCCGTTTCTGGTGTATCAACTGGGACAATCGCGATATTGTTATATATTTATGGGAAATTTTACTTCTTGCACTGGAATGACGTGCCACGCACGTTGAGAATTTTGTGTCCCAAAAAATTGCAATATTTTCTCAGTTTTAAGTATATTTAAGTGTAACCCAAGCAAAGTAAATAATAAATTTGTTCTCAATAATTTCTATCCAGTGATATCGTACCGACGAGTTCGAAAAAAAAAGCGACAAATTATTGTATACAGTTTGGTCACTCGTTATGATCGTTTCCGCAATCAGTTGCCAGCGCAAGTGGTTAAAAATACGGACGATATATAAAATACCAAAAGTATGTCAGAGTATTTTCTGCTTGGATTCCGTTTCTCCATCGCTCTGGACTTTTAGCTTTGATAGTTGAAGCTCGTGTTTAATTTATCATAGAACGAAAATTGACGACCAATAAGTCAATTTTTCTTTGTGGTATTAGAAACATGTTTTTGACTCATTATCTGAGTTATTGAATTAAAACAACCCACATATTTGGCCCAAGTAATCTACCTAACGATTAATTGTGTTCAGAAAAAATATGAAATCGCATGCAGATCCATGAAAATTTCGATGCCTGAGCGAAATCAGAAACCATCCATCACTGACCGTGAGATTGACAGCTAAACTGAAGCTGAATCTGGACTTGCAGCACAAATGAAAGAAGAGGCGCGTTCGTGTTTCAATTTGATGGGCTCAGTTGGCCGATTTCCCCAGCTTTTCTTTTTCTTCGGTGGAATAATTTCCTCGGGACGGTTGCTGGGCTGTTCCGTCGAGGAACGACGGCGAGACGAAACGCCGTGAAAGAGGTGCACAAAGAGGCTCTTTCGTTGGCACGGCGCCTTTTCATCTCGGCCGTTCCTTCGCTCGGCATTTGTCCGTGTCTAACGTGTTAATCACTGCCGTCTGATTAGATTATTAATTGTCCTACGTGGCAGATGGGGCCCCGGCATGCCCGTAATTACGGCTATTACGGATCGTACAATCGCTCCGATTCAGCGACGCGAGAGGGGAGAAACGCCGAATGGATTACACCCCGAAAAGATTGGAACGCTCGCCGGGAAGATTCACCGATACATCAACGTTTCCTCGACGTTATTCTCACGCTGCGTTCACAGACGTATTTTAGATTTTGTATTTTTTCCTCGACAACGTCGTGAAAATAATTAATTGGTAATTATTTAGAACAAAGCCTTTCGAACTTTTTCTTAACCGATTCCTCCATCGTGTGCTATTATCACTAGCTATTACGCATACTTGCCTTAATTTTTTATCTTTGTCGATCTATGGAAAAAATACTTTTCTACAACCTCTGTTTCTTTCACGCAAACGTTCACGGCGATGCCACTTCATAACCCGTTCATTCAGCTTTAATGTACGATTGGACTAAAGTTTCAACAATTAATTATTACTACACATTCTTTTATATCACGTTTTGTTTAAAAGATGGGTTATATTTTATTTAAGAGGGAGAAACGATTCAACAGACATTGGAATAGTACACATCGCAACGTTGACTACATTCTAAACTAGATCGCTCATCTTTCGATAGAGAATTATCTCTGTTCTATCTATCTCACGTTCAACAGCAAATGTCCGTCGAATCTCGCATTCTAGTCAACGTAAACTCCAAGTGAAAGCCGGAGCTTATCCTCGAAAATTCCCTTTGCGAAACGCCTTTCGACGGAAGCCAAAAATCGATGAGCCAAGTCGTCGTGTTATTAACCATTTAAAGCGATCCCGGCAACCGACTGCTCCCAATTTGCCTAGCTTTGTTCTCCGGCGGCCTGAATCCTCGCGCGGCTCCCCTCTCGCCCGATCGCGCATCACCTTCCTTTCTTTCCCCCGCTTCTTTTATTTCTCTCTCTCTCTCTCTCTCTCTCTCTCTCTCTCTCTCTCTCTCTCTCTCGCCCTGCTTTCGGTCGTTTCAGCCGGGCGGATTGTGTGCAAATCGGCCGTATTAATTAGCGACACGAGGCCGCGACAATCCGTGCCGTACCAACTCTCGGCGCGAATTCTCGTTAACCGCGGCAAGATTGACACCGCGCGTATAATTAAGACGCAAGGGGAAAGGGGGAGGGGGCACCGACGGGGATGAAAGGAAGGCACGAAATGAATTGCGTGCGATACGAAGGAGGTGGGGTGGGGTGAGGTGAAGTACAAGGGTGCTGCCGATGGTTCGGTTCAGTTTTCGAACGATATAATAAGGTGAACCCGGGGCGGGATGTACGGGCGTTTTGCATTGTTATTAGTGAAATCAACTAATTAGAAATAGCGCGGATTGCTCGTTAAAGATCGAGCCCGCCGGCTGTAATCACCAATTACTTCCTTAAGTAAGCCGCGCGCTGAACTTCGCTCATTAAAATTATTAAACGGTTAGCTCGTATAGAATCTGTATTTAACCTTGATACACGGAGACTGCCTCCGCCGGCTGAATTTCTCTCTCTCTCTCTCTCTCTCTCTTTCTCTCTCTCTTTCTCGTCGTGTCCCCGTGTATTTTCCATTAATCAATCTGTCCGTGTCTTCGTTAACGGGGTCCTTTCCGTGGCGCGTCTTTCGAGACGCGGAGGACTGGCTTTGAATTACAGAGCCACGAGTCTTCTCTCTCTCTCTCTCTCTCTCTCTGTATTTAATTTTTCTGATTGGCGTGCGCGATCGTGGACGAGAGAATGGAATGCGAAGTCGCGGATAAAGTTATTCGTTGCAAAAGTTCCGCGCAGCGGCGGATAGAAAAAATTGCTGCAAGAATTACGAAATAACTCACGTTTCTTTCTTTCGAATTGATACTGCACAATGGACTGATTTCACCCAATCCGTACAATGTCTTCGACGATTCGCCAACCGACTCGAATCTCGTTGGAAAGTCCAAGAGAAGGACATCCCTCGTTGGAGATATTTTCGTTTCAAGATGTTAATAAGATGACCGAAAATGATCGTTATCTTTGAAAATTTGTTTAACGCGGAGCTGAGTAACGAGACGTTAAACAGAAGAGGAGAGAGGAGACACGAGGCAGAAGAAGGGAATTCGAAAACCGGGAGGTCTTTCGGGCGATTAAGTCGCATTCCGTGGCACGGCGCAACGTTTATTGTCTCTCTCTATCTCTCTCTATCTCTCTCTCTCTCTCTCTCTGTCTCTCTGTCTCTCGATATAATTAATTGCATTTCGACGTGGCGATCGACGATTCTTACGACGGTGTTATAACGGTGCCCGGAAATTGCTGGACCCGTTAGAAGAACGGCCACGTGAGAGTGCGGATATTTGTCGAATCGAGACGCTGTGACGACGCGATGGCCGAACGATAATAAGTTTCACGGTACGCCGATCGAGGATCCCTTTTGGCGAGGATCGAGGCGCGATCTCGACCAATTGAAAACGCGACCGGCCGTGTAATAAAAGCATAATAAAGCAACAGTTACGCACCTCGGACAACCGTCGCTCTTCACTTCGAAATCGTGTTTGCCCATTTATTTATTTTACGGGGAATGCACGCCGAGGAAAGAAAAGTATTGACATGAATAAAGTGAAATAACAAATGAAAGTAAATGAACGCGAAAGAAAACAATGTCATTATGCCGAAAGAGGACGCATCGTTCAATCTTTGAGATTGGAAACATCGAGATCGAAATCTTTAACTTGAATCTTGTTGAAGAGAGTTGTTAGTAACCCTGGAAATAGGGTTGAGTTGCTCGAGTTGAATATTTTTTACAGACCTTGGATCCTGTAATTAAAAAAACGAAGAAAAAAAAATACAATTAATTTCAGCATTAAACAGCAACTCGGAAATACGACGCCTCATGTGTCAGAGTTTCCACGTGCGTGTCTGAGAGAGTACACGCCAACAATTTCAATAATAATATACGCTTCTTTTTAATCGAGAAGAATTTAATTAACGTCGTGGAATTATTCGACTCGGGAATAAATCGAGGATTTAATTCGAGATTTATTTGACGCGCGGACGTCGGGACGTTGGGTTTTGAGGTTAATCGAAAAGGCATAGTTTGTGACACGAGTATCGTCGACGGCCACGGTAAATTAATTTCTGTGCCGATGAATATACCGTTGGCCGGTTGGCTGATTGAACCGACCAGCCGGACAAAAGTAGAAACAACTTGTTAAGACGACTGCTCGTAAGACGTGTACAAGAAAATCACGCTTCGCATTCAGCCGAGGAAACCGCGGTTGTAAATCATCGGAACATCGTAATCGAGGCGGGAAAGTTCACCTCCTTCGGGATACTTTCTCCTCGCGTCGTTGCGACTCTCGTGACTCTTTGGCACCCGGACGAAAACCTCTGTTTCTTCCTCTCTGTCGTTGAACGGGACGGTGTGGTCACGATGTGGACGATCGAAACGAACGTGGGGGGAGGGGGGAGGCTCGCTGGAGGGTAGAGAAAGAGAACCGGACGGAATAATAAAATTAATAAAAAAAAAAAAAAGAAAAAAAAGACGTGGAAGAAAAAAGAGAACGTGGAAGAAAATTGGAGAAAGAATTGAAACGTCATTCCGCGAGCAATCATCGAGCTGACTGGCTAGCTGGCGCGCGCGATCGGCCAGATCCCGGACAGATAAATTAGCAATTTAATTATGGAACTGTCAGGCGGTAATTAAATTAATAACGAGAAACCTCGAATCCAATCTGATCCGTCCTGGCAACCTTTCGCGCTTCGCAGGTCTCGCACCGACGATATCGCATCGATATGCGCGCGTGTGCACGCCGTTTTGAAGGCTGTCAGAAATTGCAGACAATTTTCTCCTACGCCTCGCGAGTGCTCGCTTCCTCTATCTCGTTATTCGCCATCCTCCCTTCTTTTATATTTGTTTTTGCCGTCGCCCTGTTAGTTACTTGTTTCTCTCGTCATTTTTTCCTCCCTTCAATTCTCTCTCTCTCTCTCTGTCTCTGTCTATCTCTCTGGTGCGCCGTGTTGCCTTCTCTTCGCTCTTCGACGCCAGCAGATTCAGCAGAGGAAAATTATACGGGAATTAAACAACGTTTTCACGAAAGGATCCTTATTAAAATCGTCAGACGTAGTTGATAAAGAATTTCGGAGCGGGGAAACATTCATTTTAACGGTGCAGATTTTTGCTCGGTTATTAGGTTTTATAGCACATCGTTCAATCAATGATCGTCAAATGAAATGACGATTAAAATTTCCAACAGAGATGTTGTTAAACGAAATGATCGACGAAATTCCAGAAATCGAGACAAGCTTCGCAAAGTTATTTCTATACGAAGAGGAACACTGTGTTCCGACTGTTCCGAGGACTCTTGCAAGCAACTGTACGTACGTGTATATTTATTTCTCCAGACGAGAAGCCACGAACGTCGATCATCCTCGACGTCGGTCGGAACACCTCCGCGTCCCCGTGGCATTGTGCGATCCAATATACGAAAGGCAAAAGTGTTTACAGGCTGGCGGACCGATACGAGATTAAACGGGTGGACGGTGAACCCGGACGGCCCGATTAAAATTCCCCGATATTTTATCGGCGGCGCGCTCGGTCAGCTCGGTTCCTCACGATGCAACGTAAATTGGGAACGAAGCGGAGACGCGCGTGAAACTTTCATCGAACGTCAATCCTGCCGTTCGTCATCGGCGAATATATATATATATATATGTGTGTATGTATGTGTGTATGTATGTATATATATGTATACCTATATATATATATATATATATATATATATATATATGTAGAGCATCGTGCCGAAAGCGAAATTCGGCCATACAGTTCGATATACCGTTCGATATTTTAATTGTTCCGCGCGGTCGAATTTTCCACGCAAAGAATCAACAGGTTTCCGACGAAGTTCGGCCTCTTGCGCGCTCCGTTTTTTCCCGGTTTTCGAGCTGACTCGCTCTCGCTTCGAAGAAGTCGGCGATTTCGCGAACCACCCTGTAGCTCCGCTCTGTGACTGTCCTGTTATCTGTAAAGGGTGTCCGACAAACTATCATCCAACGGTATGTGAGTCTTCCACGTGCATACAGGTGCAGCAACTGTGTCCGAGCGGTTACGCTCGAACGAGCGTGAGCACCGTGAGCGGAAAGCCACGTGTTCCGCGTACCACAGCAGAGACAGAAAATGTGCTCGATATCGTTCGGTCGAATCGAGGCTGGATTTTGCCGCTCTTCGTGCATAAGGTCTTGTACGAAGTACCTTGGTCTGCGATCGGTTTTGTATTTGGAATACCCCATTTCCATTTTTGGGGATCTTGTTCTCTGTTCGGGCGGTTTGGCTCGCGTGCAATTGGTTATTGGTTGGAATCTGATTGAATTACAAAGGAACGGCAGCTGACGATAAACCTGGTTGTTTCTTCGACTTTTTCACTGAAATAGTTTCACCCGCGGCAACCTAACTTGGTTAGCAGTTAGAGTCCGATTCAATTCAATTTGGAGGAATAATGAACGAGAAAACGTTAGTTATTTAGTCGTCCGTAGAAATCTAAATTGGTTAGCAGGGTCTGATTCAATTTGGAGGAGCAAAGGACGAGGATAAGTTAGTTGCTCGGTTAATTGTAATTTTTTTTATATTATTTTATTACTTTATATCATCTGTATATTATTTCCTATTCGTCTATTTGTTTTACATTCAGATTTATCTTTCGGGACTTTATTTCGTTAATAAGTTATTAAAATTTGATTGAATGATTTCGGAATGGAAACACTTTGGAGATGAAGTTGCTTGATCTTCAATTGTTTCCTTTGTCGATCCATTCACTAACAAATTCGTAATCGCTTAGAAGATCACGTCATTTCATTCTAGTTGGAGTTGATTGCGATTAGAGTAATCGTACAGCACAAAATCAAACGACGGATTCACGCTTACGAAGTTGCTTAGAAGTTCGTCGATTAAAGATCAAAGCAGAAAGTTTTGCCAGTGTGTATGATTCTAATAAACGTGTGCTAATAACAGTAAAACCAACTCGGCCCGTAGTTCCGATCTTTCGAAACTCGGTCAAGTTCTGACCATCGCGGATCGATCTTAGCTGAAGCAGAGAAAATAGCCAACGCGTTCCCGACTCGATCTCACTGGAATCAAAGTCAAAAACCAATCAAACTTTCGTTTAAGTAACCGGCGACTCTTGGAGGAGGCAGGTTGGCCCACCAGATCAAAAGGTCGTCGTAATTATTAGCGTGCTTGATTAGTCAAGCAGCAAGCAGAACGGGACGGTGCAACGAACCGGCGGGATATCGATCTCTCGGCCGAATGAGTCGAAAATCGAGCGGACCGTGATCATTTCAGTTGCTTCTCGATCGATCCCCCTTTCCTCCTTCTTGGCAACATCGACGGCGTGTTGTTACGTGTGTTCGCGAAGGTGGAACGAACGAACGATATTCGATTTCTATAGCGTGCCGCTCGTATTGTACACTGGCTCGCCGTGCAGATCTACGTTGTATTAATTTAGAATTTGTGCAAATATTCTCGTGTGGCAGGTACTTTTGGCTTTTGAATTACGGATGATAATCCTAAGCATTCTTCCACGTCGCGTGGGGGGGCGTGCGAAGGAAAAAGAAGATTCAAAAGTTTGAATAAACATGAGGTGGCACGGCCGTCTGATCTTGGCCTTCTTCAGCTACATATGTACATGATAACATGCTCTAATCCGACGAAAGCATCTAATGGAAATTTTACACTACACTGTTGGGACAGACGTACCACTTGAAACTTGCACAACACAGTGAAATAGTAAAAGTTGTATTGGAAAACGGACGGAGGATTTTTCTGACGAAAGAAAATGTTTATGTGTCTCTTCTTTTTTTCATTTTTGTACTTGATTAAAATATCATACAAACCAATGGACATTTGGGTCTCCTTAAATGAGATTACTTTCGAAAAATGAAACGCTCTTTCTCCAGATGTACAGCTAGATCTTAAACTTTTGACCGGTAGTGTATGTACATATATTGTACACGTATGCATGTGTGTGTGGAGATACGCACACGTAGCCATTGAACATAAATGTGGGAGGCCTTTCACATTCCGGAGAAAATTTGCTCGACGGGCATTTTGCGCTGGTCGCCCGTAGGAAAAAGTTCGTTTCAGCTATGTACGTATGTATATCTCGTTCAACGGGGCAACGATTATAAGTATCGCGTTCCGAGTGCCGTGGTAAATTAATGAGAAAGCACGCGGGCGACAAAATCGAGCATGGAGGAGAGTTTTCTTCTTCTGCATCTGCTCGGGTTCGAGCTTTTTGCCTCGCCCCGTTTTCCTCGGTTAGTTCTCTATTTTTTCGCCCCTCTCCCCCTCTTTCTCTCTCACACCGTCACCTTTTTTCTTTTTTTTTCTTTTTTTTTCTTTTTCCGAACGATCGATCCCGTCGAATGGATCACGTATGCAAAACGCCTGCCTCTATCCGATGCAATTAAACGCACAACCACTCCCGTGACGCGCGCACACCGGCAAGAACTTTGTTTCATTTTCTCCTTGCACGCTTTCTCATTTTCACTTGCCCGTGTGTTATAGCTGGCATAAATAATCCGGCGAATCGAGCTTCGATGCGCGACTGTGTGCATACATGTGCGCGCGCGCGCGCGCGTGTGTGTGTGTGTGTGCTACCTACGCGAGAAAAACACACTGGGTGTCTGCGCGGTTTTATTGCCCCGATCAACGTAATTGTCCCACTCAGCGGCAATATGGGAAACCTGGGCTACAATGTCATTATAGGATTTATAGTAAATAACGAGAGATTTCTATTGTCGGGCTATTTGTTTAAGCTCTGGTTAAAGTGATCGCAATCGTGACGTTGCAATAGGCTTTTTAAATTGAAATACTCGTATTCCTTCGATCGGCATGGGAACAGGAAAGTAGAGATAAGAGCCAACGAAATTATTAAACAACATTGTAAGATTCATGGCGAACGGGAAGATTTGCCATTGTCGGGTCATTTGTTTCAACTCTGGTTAAAGTAATCAGAAAGTGACGTTGGCAGTAGGCTTTGAAATTGAAATACTCGATTCTTCCCAGTCGGTATGGAGCAGAAATGCCATAAAAATAGAGATAAGAAGCAACGAAATAAGAAAAAAAGGAAGAAGGGATGCAATAATAAAGAAAGTTCGTAAGGACATTGAAAAGAAATTCCAATAATTTAAGTTTCAAGGGTCTCTTTCGATGAACAAAGTTGCGTTTTAATAAACTGAAAAAAGAAGAAGAAGAAAACAGAAAGAACTCCAACGACGAAGAGAAACGATAATTTGGAACGAAATTCTCGAACGAGGACTTTGACTTACCACCGGCGAAATTAGAAGCCAATTACAATTACAACTTCCATCGATTCTGCCATTTAAAAGAAGTTCCTCGTCCGCCGTAATTTTTTCCGGCAATTGAAAATCGCTGGATTTTTTACGACCTGTGGACTGCGTCGTCGATCAGTTTCTGTTTACGCATGTGAGCCAGCAGATCTCGCCTATTCGTCGATCGTTCGTTCGTTCGTTCGTTCGTTCGTTCGTTCGTCGAACCCGACAAACCTTCGATATTGCAGCCTCGAAATTCTAGACGATCAAAGGAGGTGAAGGCATCGTGTCGTGCTCGATTCGACGTGGTCACGTATCGTTACACAGCTAATTGCGATATAAACAGCGGACTTTACGAGGCAGCGGCGTACGGGCTGGCAACGTTCGGTAAACATTAGCCACCATTAACGAAGATATAAGGCCGCGGTATTGATGCGTCCGCGGGTTGAAGATCCGCAATGTCAAGGGATAGAGAAGAGGCTGAAACGTGGAGGACCGTAATCGAACACCTGACGCGAACATTCCAGGAAATTGGCCCCGAGATAGCACGGCCCTGCGTAATGCTAATGGATGGATATTAATTTACCCACGGCGAATACGTTTCAGCTAATCTCGCGAACATCGCGAGTCAAAGTTAAAGCGAGAGCCAAGAAAATATAGAATGGGCCGTGGTGGACAAGCTGATCGCGAGTGACCAGTTTCTGGCCAGGTCTGTTAATCCGAAAATTCTGAACGTATCCGACGATAACGTCGATAGACGATGACGTTGTATCACCGTTATAACACGTCGTCGTGCACAGGCACGAAATACGAAAGTGTTCCAACATTGGTGGATACCTTTTGTCAATTATGCGAAACATTTTGGAATTTCATTAGCACTGTTACGAGACTCGGCCATCGCGGATGTAGAAACGTAGAAAATACGCGCAAGATAAATTATTTAAATGTAAATATTAATTTAAATGCTCAAGATAAATATGAATATTGATGTTTAATTCATTTAAATATTTTAATATTTCAGATGAATTATTGTTAAATGTAGCGATCTTGTTGTTAATGCTAATGGATGCTTCTCAATTGCAACGTCAATTTTATTTTTATAGCCTTTGTACTTTTACAGTGTATATTTTTATGTTGATAGTTGCAGTTATATTAATTTTGATTACAATTTGGAATGCACGGGAGACTAGTTACGAGAGAATTGTTTAACACTTTAATACAAGTATATTTTATGGAAATTATGTATATAAACAGCCAATTATTCACTATGAAATAAATTCACTATTACATAAACCTGTGGATATCGAGTGATATTCTGATTGTTTACTAAACGCGCGTCTTTATTTTACGTTGCAGGGCTAACAGATGCTAGAGACGTTCGCCAAGTTTCTCCAGTTAAAATGCCTTTCTCTTTTTTCTTTTATCGGGATCGGTATACGTGTAAGCGCGAATATCTACTTTGGTAAAAATAAAAATGACTCTCGGTCAACAATGGAAAATATATTATCGAGGCGTCGGGGAATATCTTTTTTTTTTTTCCTAAGCGCGCGTTCTTTTGCACCCGCGCTGCGCTGGTCGCGATGGAAATTCCCATTAATTCACCGGGCGAACTTCGATATTTCACCCGGCTCGATCGGACAGCGTCGAGCGTTTTTCGTCGGTTCGTTTCAATTTGCTCCCTTCTCGTCCCCTTTACATCTTCCTTCATCTGTTTCCCTTTTTTTCTCTCCTTTTCTTTTATTTTTCAACTTACTTTCGCGTTCGTTTTCTCCAAATGTTTGGAAAACGCAGATGACATTCGTAGGGTGTGATTCTGGACATCGAGACAGCGAAGGAAATTCTTTTATTCTCGAAACACGTTCGAAGAACATAATTTTCCATTTTTTCTTTTTTTCACGGAGCAGCAATTGAAATTCTGTACCTTGTCAATTACCAAACTCCTCCTTATATTTGCTTTCAAGGATGAATATCAGTTTGTACTTTCTTTAGAATTGTAGAAACTTCAAGTGTTATCGTTATAACACTAAAGTATTATTTCTTAGTAGTTATATGTTTGATTTACGAAACTTTATCAATCTGAACCTGGCTATACTGTGTCCTTCTCTTTGCGATTACCACTGTCTGAAAGACACTTTTGAATATCAAGTTAAATCAACACTGTTCATCTTTCGCGAAACATCGGCAGTTTTTCACCAACATTGGAAGACATTTGTACAATCTCGATCAAACGTCGCCAATTTCTTCGTAACACCCTGTATAGGCACTCCATCAAGCCGTACGCACTTAACCCAAATATATTAACATTGATTATTTTAATTGCTCCGTAGCGGCGCGGGCGACTATTAATAACCGCTTGGAGAAAGGACGTTGCGATCATAAAGCGTGGAATTTTAATGATACACACGGCCTGAAGGGGTTGTCGCGCGAATTACACGCGGCGCGGCGCGGCGAGGGAAACGTCCACGCGTTGACGCGACACGCCGCGCGCATTTAAAGATTATAGGAACCTATAAAGCTTTAGCCGCGCAACGCGCAAACATTTTACAAAGCCGATTATTCGGTATCTCTCGGAGAGATAGCGCGAGGGCTGGGTCGTCGAAGCTAGGAAGCGGCGTGGCGCATTATTCGTTTCTTCGTTTTACCGGAGAGCATGGCCGGGGCACCATTCTGGAATTCGAGGCTCGGAGAACGTTCGTTCGTTCGTTCGTTCGTTTACGCTCGGCCAGATCCGCCAGGGAGAAACGTTTCGCGATGCGTTTTCTCTTGTAACGTCGCGACAAAAGCTGGACCGAGAGACGACTCGCCGACTCGGATGAAATTTCTAAGCCTTTTTCTCTCCGGTTTCGTTAATCCTTCCAGTCTCGCGAGTTTCCTGACGCGAACCCTGAGTTCTTCCCTTCTGATCGTTATTATTCGCTGGCGGTGAGGACGGAGAGAGACAAAAGCAACGACGACGAGGGGCCAAGATTTGTTATTTTGCAATTACAAACCGGTCGTCTCCTTTCCAATCTCAACCATTCCCTTCTCCTCTGTCTATGGATTTGAGTCGACATTCGAGTGGCTGAGATTACCGAATTTTTATCTTCAACGACAGACAGAACCTCGCTGTTTCATCGCCCTTCGCGCACGTTCGTTTCTAGTTCTTCGTTACGATCAATTATATCGCGTATTAATTGCGACCGAGAAAGGAGGAAGAAGAAGAAAGAGACGCAGAAGCGAGAAGGGAGGGGGAAAGAGAGATGTTTATTAACTCGCTAGTCGGTGTAGCCTGGCACGGCTAACGACGACGTTTAGCCTGAAAGAAGGCGCGCGCTTGTTTCGAAGGGATCAAAAGGGGGTACGCAACGCTCGTCGTCATGCCTAGCGCCGCTTCGAAAAGAAGCGAAATTTCCAGCGAACGCAAACGCGGCGCTGTTCTTCGTTATTCTTTTCTATATTATTTTCCTCCTTCGTTTCTTTTTCACATCGGCGACTAGACCAACGCGGTTGGAACGCGTTTAGGAAACGAGAAAAGGACGAATTTCGCGCGAACGAAGACGTCGCGACAATTACACGTGCATATGTGTATATGTGTGTATGTGTGGCTCCTTATTATAATCGGCCTCTACCTTCCTTCTCCTTCTTCCTCCATTTCCATCTCTCTCTCTCCCTCCCCCTTTCCTCTCGCTCGCTCCGTGTCGTTTAAAGCAGCTGGAACGACGCATAATAAGGGAGAAAAGAAAGGGAAGCGTGGCGCGGTTGGATATAGGATTCTACACGGGGTCCCTCTGTTGCCGGCCTAACCTCATTTAGTTAGAAAGTGTTTGCGCGATGAGACCGAGCGCGCGAGGTTTAATTGGAAACGCCTCGTGTCTATCGCGTTCAAACCGGGAGAGCCGGAGAATGTCATCCTCTGAGCCGCCCTCGGCCGCCAACCGTAATTGGTCGCCTTTCTCGCTTCATCCGACCGCCAGGATTTTCCAGGGGATACTCCGTCACCGCCGCCACCACCACCACCACCACCCTCCCTACCCGATGATAAATTTGTATATTCGGACTAATGGCGCGCCTCCGCCGAGCTCCCGGCAACCGACACGTTTCGCAGATTCGCGAACACGTTCGCTACGCCGCGCGATGATACGAAACGCCACTGCCGCGTTGGGTTTTTTCAAATCTTTCCCAGAGCGCCGAGGGAGAAGAACGGTCGATGGTTGATACTTCGTTCCACGTTACGTATAGCAGACCGGCTTTGACGTTGTTTCCACTTGTCGCGAGTGGCAAGAAGAAGTTTTTGTAATATTTAATGCCGGCAGATGTGGCGTTACGGGGGCAATGGGAAGAGAGAAATATCGGGGACGATCCTTCGCTGGGATCCAGCGACAGCGACGATGAATTATGTAATAATAATGATGATTCTGTTTCGAAAGAAAGAGAAAGGAAGGAACGAGAGATAAAGACGGATAAAGGAAGTGGAGAGAATGGAAGAGAGAAAGGGAAATCCATTAAAACCTTCTACTTTCCCTCTTCTTAGTTTCAGCGCTCGAGCAGAGAATGATCGTCCGCCTGTTTGACGTAGGATTTCTCTATAATTTCTCGTAAACGCACGGCTGTAAATGTCCATTCGAAATGGTTTAACGAGCACACCGCGTCAGAGGGGGGGAAGAGGGGGGGGGGCACCATCCGAATCCGATTTGTCCGACGTAGAAAAGGAAATCGCTTTGTTAACGCCACGATAATACGTACGATTATACATTCAACAGCCGCCGTGTGCAGATCTACTTATGTTTTTGCGTATTGCCAGTTTTCAGTCAACATCATTGAATTCGTAATGCGTAACTGGCATAAATCTGGACTCGTTAGTGTACCCAGCTAACCGTATAACCCAATGAAACATTAATGAACGTAGAAATATTCGTTTCCGCGGGACAAAGAGAAACCTCGTAATTATTGGCGCCCCGTTCCGCTTTGTGTTCCGCCCCTTTTCCCCGATCAACCTAACCTTTACCTCGTTTCACAAAGGACAGTAAGGAAATGGTGTCTACGCGCGAAAATTGATTTCACCCGCTAAATATCGCGACGTTTTTATATATTTTTTGCATCTCGTGAACATTCCGCGCGTTTCTCTAGATTTAAATTCGTTTCTGTAAACGCGCGCCATTTTCCTCGTGATCAACCCGACATTTACCTCGCAGAAATTGATTTCACCCACTAAACGTTGCGAATATTTTGTACGTTTCTTCATCTCATGGATATTATTCTATGCTGTTCTCGTACCTTTTGAATTTCCTGCAAATGTACACGAAAGAAAAATTATATTAATTACAGTTGAATTGGAATTAAGATTAAAAGGCAGAATTTGGTGCGTTAACGGAACGCGTCGGTCGTTAATGGATTAATCCAACGAATTAATCCAACGCCGAGGTAATCAAGATGTCCGATTAATCAACATTGTTCACGATTGTTTCAGGATGTTTGGAAGCAGTGGTGCTTGCGCTGGCTGCGGCAACGCGATACCTGCCACCGAGCTAGTAATGAGGGCGGGTGGATCGGTATTTCACCAGAAATGCTTCACCTGCAGCAAATGTGGAAATCAACTCGTTTCCGGCGATAGGTAAGATTACCAGAGCTAATAAACGAAATGCTTCACTAGGTGTCACGATATTAATTTTCGAGAGATTTACAACGAACGCGCACATTTTTTCCTAAAGAATTCAGTCTAGATTCACCGCCACTTTGAAAATCGAAGTCTCCTCTTTACATCGATCCGTTGTCGTTGCAAAATCGACTGTATCAACCGTGGTACATCTTTCGTTTCACCAATTTATTGAACGTTGGATATTAAGCTTAAACGACAATAGTATTTAAGTTCGATAAAATGCTGAAAAAAAAATCAATACGGCGAGTTTTAAGGGTGTTTTGGATTTCAATTCTTCGAGAAAAAGATATCCTTTGCTTTCCCATCCGCTGCACATGACGCAAAGTCATCCTCGAAAAGGAAAACAAAGTAAAAGTGTTGGAGCTTTGAAACGAGACCAAGTGGATCGTTGTAACGATCTTTTTTTTTTTTTCACAAAGTTGTATCAGTTTGAATAATCGACAATTTTTCATTGTCTCTGGTACTTTTATACTCTTCACTCTAAGTGGACGATAGTTTCCAACAAGAGATTAGATAAAATTACGATTGGACAAACTGATATCGTCATTAAGCTCGTGGGATGTTTGATGGTGAAGAAATGTACGTGATATAAAAATATATATATATATATATTAATTGTGCTCGCAGAAATGCAAATTCGCATAAACATCCGTAATTTAGTTACCGCTACAACAGTCGGCTTTAGACCGTGGGGTTAGAATTAGTTGAAATTGCAATCGAGTTAGAGCCAGGGGGTAGAACGAAATTGATCGTAGGTTCAAAGAGACACGAAGAGAGCCGCGAATTTTGCCAGGGAGCATAGATACGACTCGAAGAGGAAACGCGGCAATTAAAGGGTTGGAAAAGAGGCGTGTCACGCGGGACTGTCGATTAATTGGTGGGGATCGCAACCAGGGATTTTGTAATAAAGGAGGAGGGACACAATTATCGCGTCCCGGTAATGAAGCAATCTTGTTTATGAACATCGATTTTGTGGATACTCTGTGTGCACGTCGTGCTCTGCTTGATTGCCAGATGTTCGCTTCGAACTACGGTTTTTGTCCCTGTGAAACGCGATTGTTCGCGTCTCCGCGCTAATCACCGCTTCCGTCGAGCGCGGTATTCTCGATCTTTGATGGATCGTTCGATTTTTTGCCCGAACGTAAGCTGCTACAGGAGTTTTTCGTGCTCCAAAATTACGCGTCAAACTTCTCATCAAGCAAACGACATACACACTTCCCTCTTCACTGATTGTGTGAGTTGGTCTGTTCTGACGATTGCACGACGAACGATTGAAATAATTGTTGTTTCCGTTGGTCCAGGTATTACCTGCTGTCGGGATCACCGGTCTGCGAGACGGATTGGCACAAAATCGTGAAATCGTCGAGCGTCGCGGCCGCAGCCGCGGCGGCAGCGGCCGGCAACGGTGGCGCACCGGTGAGAAAAGGTAAGGTCGGTCGGCCTCGAAGAAGTCGCGAATGAGGTGGCAACCCGGTCGGTCGCCCGAAGAAGGTACAAGCCTCTCCGCAGCCGACGCCGGTCGTCGTACCGTCACAGGTCGACGTCGTGGACGTCGCTGTCGGAGGGGATCCCTATTCGCCGCCTCCGCCGGGTCATCAGCAGTACCACCATCATCACCACCACCATCACCATCATCATCATCAGATGGGACTCGTACATCCGGGACTGGCGGTACAGCAAACACACCTGCAGGCGTCCACCTACCAGGAGTGGTCTCCGTGGGCACAGGACACCTGCGACTGAACAATCACCCTCGTTCAACAATCACTTGTTGTCCGAGTGTCGGGCCCGTCGCCGCCTGGCTCAACGAATCCTCCTCGCCCTGGTCTCGAGCGTCGCCGCTCGCCCCTATTCTCCGTTTCTCCGTTCCATCGCCGTCATCCACCGATTCGAAGATGGAAGAACGGAAGTATCGAGTACCACTCGTTCGTTGGGTGTTGTCGCGATCCTTGTCGCCCGAACAATAGGGATGTAAATTCGAATTGTGAACTAGCTCGACTCGCCAGCGGTTTTCTTTCGTGGATACGGGTGAAACAGGTGATAGATTTGCGTGCGTGTGCGTCTTGCCTCTTGTGAACGTTGTGCGCGAGTGCAAGAGGCGACGAAGGATCAAGTCCTTGGGTGACTGCAATATACGAGGCTCTCGTTCTGCTTGTGAACCGTTTATGTCGCTAGGAAGAACTCCGTCAACGACGATGGAGAAAATAATGTTTCTTGTTCGTCTTGTCCCGACCTTGATCGAACGCGTCTTCGATTTTCTTCGGTCTTTCGCCGCGTTTCGACGAGTCGTCTGTGCGCCAAAACGAACCTCTCGATCGCCACCGCCCTTGCCAGGCCTTCGATCGGGGAACGAACCTCGAGCAATAAGCGTGCACCTGCTCTCGTTGAATTGCTCGGCGAATCGCGTGGCAAACCAGCCACGTGCGAGAACGCTGTACGCATCTTATCAACTGGTCTCTCCCTCACCCTCCCCACACTCCACCCCCACCCCCGTCCCCGTCCCCACCCCCCGCTCTAATCGATAATCTTTGCTCAATCACGAAGAATGGAGGATAATGAAAGCGCGTCCTGAGGTGTACGGGCCGCTTCGCGTATCGTCGCCCACAGCATAACGTCAATTCGACCTCGGCCGGTTCTTCGCTGCTCGTCCACGTTTAATCGAATCGGTAATCCTGTTAATCGCGCATCAGCCAACCGGCAATCACTTTCGCGCTCGTGTTTCGCTGCATTTCCTCTCTAACGGATCCGCATCAGCGCCTGATACTCCCTACCGAGCTCGATTACCCTGGTTTATTCGCGACGCTTCGTGATCGATTTCGTTTGGTTGGAATTTCGTTTTTTGGTTGACGTTACGGCTCTCGCGGTTTCTACAAATCGACCTTTAGTTTCCAAAGAATTGTCAGTTTCTTCTTTTTCAATGTTTACGTGTTTCTGACTTATCTCATTTCGACAAGAACAAAATTTTATACAATTTGTTAATACTATTGTAACATAATATTAATTTTATATCATTGTTTCGTTCGAACTTTTTCTTTATTTCAAATAGGATCTGACGCGGAAATCTAAAAATCGCCGGACAATTTGACGATCGAGATCGGGTATCAGCTCTTTGGAGATGGTCTTTCTTTCAAAATCTTCGTTTTGAGACACCAGTCTTCTTCCCACAAATTCATCAAACGTTTCTTGTTCTCGATAAAAGGCCACGACGTGAAATTGTCCTTCCGACAGTGCCCTCGTGTCCTGTTTAATCAGTTGATTTATCCAATTTGGAAAATCTCCAAACATATCAATGGAACCAGCGAAAGGGCGAAATTGTTCAATGTCCAAGCAAACTGCGACACGCAACTGAACCGTCAAAGTAAAATCCTTTTCTTTTTATGAAAATTGCGCGCTTGTTAAAGAAAATAAGAGAGAGAGAGAGAGAGAGAAAATAGGGTTTGAAATGCTGTCGGACGACGAGAACGCCAAGCACCGCTATCCGAGGACCGCTCATGGCGAAGGATTAAAGCGTGTAACAAATACTTTTTCTAAGTGGCAGGGTTTCGACGTCCGCAATAAACATTTACGTAAATGTATAATCGTGAACACGTTACGATGTATCTACTATCGCCCGAGCTTGTCGTCGGTTTTCCGTGTTGTCCAGGTACCTACCCCGAGGTTACAAGAGTTGTACAAATTGTTTCCTTTCTTTCCATCGAGATACAACAACGTTGTTCCCGTTGTCCGGGTGGACGAGCACCGACAGGGGAACCGGAAACGACACGGGCTCGGGCACGTTCGAAGCTCAATACGAAACTAAAGACACATGTTTTGGGTGTAAATCACGCGGGAACGGCTGGCTCGGTTCGCTTTATGACGCTCCAACGTTTTCTTGTCGATTTCTCATTCTCGAGACACATTCTTCTCGGCGAGAGTTCTTCGTTTCGTCGATCGATCGGACAAACGTATATCCGAGTTCTAACGGAAAATAGTGTACGAAAGGAAATTCACGCGAGCGTAAAATTACTCGTTACCTAACTAACTAAAGAGTGGAAAAAAGAGTATCGTTGACCACGATACTTTCAAGTTTATTCAAAGTAAAACAAGCTTTCGTTTGTAATAAAGAGGAAGGTGCTAGGTTTTCCAAAGGTTCCTTCCCTCGAAGAAACGTTGTTTTATCGTTATTATCCGCCGAAACGTTATTTTTGAAACCGATCGACAAATGCCGTGCTCGAAATTTCTATAAAGCGACCGAACGAACCGGCTCCGTGCCGTGCAACTGATCGTTACTCGTTTAACCCGTCTCGTTCTTAGCGAAAAAAAGAAAGAAACTTTCGTCTCTCAGAACGCCGCCGCGCGCTTACGAGAATTCGAAGGCGTGAACGACAGAGAGCTGAGGAGCTGACGGAGAAAAAGAGAAAGGAAGGGAAGAAGAAAGGGGAAGAATGGAAGGAAGAAACGAAGAAATAGCGGATCGGCGACGTTTTCGACGCCGGATCGCCGCGACGGTGCTCGACGAAACGGATCCGAAGGGAGGACGCGCGTTCGTTCCCCTTGCCGATTTTTCTCCCTCTTCGAATATTGGCGCGCGCGTTCGCCGATCCCTTTCTCGATCGATGGGCGCGCGATCGCGCGAGAGGAAACTTGATGATGCCCTCGAATGGAAGAAGCTCGATCGGACGATGGGAGTCGTTTGCTGATGGATCGTGTAATTTAATCTTGTACATAGGGTACATTTTGTATATTGTTAAAAGTTTGTGTGATATAAATGGTTATGTATTTACTATTAAATGCGGCGACGGGAGGGGCACCGCGCTCGTCCCAGTCACGGGCGAGCGCGGCTACGATGCCACGACGGTCATCACTTTTGGATGCACGATTGTCCGTTATCCGTTTTTGTTGTACGATCGTACGTTCGTTCGTATCCGTTGATTTCGATGATCACTCGAGCAGAGAACGATTGTGAAAAGTTGTCTCGCCGAACCGAGATCCCTGCGCCAAAGTAACCCAACGATGTAACATAACTTTTATTACATCCTTTTTGTAACGATTTCGTTTCGAAATCTTTTCGATCGTTTGTATCTGTCGATTTGTTTGGAGCGACCTGCGATTCCTCTGTTACTGAAATCTCGATGTCAAAATGTGCTCGTTCGTCGCGAAATGACGATTGTCCCGTTGCGGATGAGATGATGGAAGAATGATTGAAAGGTTGTTGTGTCGCGCACGGTCGCATCCATCGGTGGTGGAACGTCGAGGAATGTCGTCCTCGGTTGAGCGTTACACGCGGTTGGATCAGCTCCGCAGATCTTTCGCGTTTAGTTAATTTTGTTATTTGATTTATCTCGATCTTCTTATCCGGGACCCGACGACATCTCTGAATGGTTTCTCGCGGCCTCTTGTAAAATACAGAAGAAGAAGAAAAATAAGAAGAAGAAGAAGAAGAAGAAGAAGAAAATGGAAAAAAATACACACACGGACACACAGACACACACAAAACACGTTTATTAATTAAATAAAAATCACAAGTTTTTAGAACGTCGTTCGTTCATGTGAATCACACACACATTATGTGTATGTATATATATTATATCTGTGCTTTGGTCATGCGTCGATTCTTGATATGTGTACATAACGAGAAATATCACGTCCGTCCCAAGTTGTTCCACAGTGTACTCGCGCGATTATTTCCTTGGCAGTCCAACGCGAACACAGACCCAGACGTCACGGATGCCCGAAACACGACTTCGAGGTAAGCGAACGTTACTGTCTAATTTAAGAAATTGAATCTCACGAGATATCGTAGCCAGCGTGGCGAGATTAATGAGCGAGCCTTTCCAAAGTCCTCGTGCCCGCCTCCACCATCGGCAACTTATTGGCCGCGTTTTCGGCAGAGAGCAGTGAAAAAGTTTCTTTCTCTCTCTTTATCCTTGGGCGAGGAAGTTGTTTTGCCATTGAGAAGAGGAGGCGATGGCAATTCCTTTTATTTCCCCGGGAAACGCCAAGGACGTTCCAAGACGGATAAATACAAACGAACGAATACTACGGCCCCGAGATTCGTTAGAATTTTCATTAATCTCTTAACCGAATCGTTCCTCGAACCGGAAACTTTCACGGCCGCGGAGTTAAAAGTTGCCAAAGACAAATCAATTTTAGTTAAATCGGTTTCAATCCTCGCGAAAGTAAATATATAATTTTGTTTTCAACGGAGATGAAGGAACAGACGGCGGAAGATACTTGCAATTTCAATCAACTCGTCTTCTTCAATTTCAGATTAACTTGCACTGATAATATTTAAAATGGTTATGAGTTTGCTTTGAAATCTATCGATATGATTTTCATTGCTGATTTAGAATTGTCTCGAGGTTCTGGAATTTGTCGAATTACTCGACATGTACTTGTTCATTGGTGATATTTTTACAAGGAATAAATAAATTCTACAAAAAGAAAAAGAAAAAAGAAAAAAGGAAACAACCGTGTGGTGGCTGTCGGATATTGAATTTCACAATAGTTCGGGCGTACAGGAATTTTGACAAGAAAGCAAAACACAAATCACAGACACAATAGTATCTTTGCCCTCGTGCTAAAGCGATGTGAATTCATTCTGATCGATGCTGAATGCACGTGCATACAATCTCTTCTTGGCTAAATCCATTTAAATGATTTCCCGCGCTTTTTCAACGAGATATGCGTTGCGAACAGTATCTAGGATACATGTAGTTCGTGGAAACGGAGATCGATATTTGTTTCTCGAGCAACGGTTTGTTTTCGATGAGACAGGATACAAGACTAGTTTAAAGAGCAATAATAATCGTTAAATAATACGAGATGACAATTTTGAAAAAAAAATTGTAAAGTAATGTTATTGGTACTAGAAAATAATGTATAGAAGCATCGAGCACATGTATAGGAGCAATCGATTGTGAAACGACGAGTATGACATCTGTGATAAATTTCGACATTATGCCGTAAATTTGCAGGTTTCTGTAAAAAAAGAAGAGAAAAAAAAAACGTTGTTTCATTACGAGAATTTGTTACAAATCTTTACGATTGCTTTGTACTTTATTGTAAGAAAATAAGAGTACAGGTGAGTTTCATTAATAGAGTTTCTTCAGAAAATACGCGATTCAAGGTTATGGGTCAGGTAGTTTCCGACTTTATCGACCATTTTACGAGATATCGGTGAGTAACGCTTCTCAAATACTTTTTGCTTCATGGATGTGCAGAGTGAAAGATCGATGAATTAAAAAAAAAAAAAAAAAAATGAATATTTAAGTCGTACATGTATTTTCTAAGCTATTTTATATTAAACAGCATGAAATATCACTAAAAAATAACAAAATTTTGACAAATTGTAATATTGTATAAAACTGTAATAACGTATATTTCTCTTTCTTTATTTATTTGTAAATACATCGTACGTGTATATATACATAACATGTACATACATTATGCTACACATTAAATAACATCTGATAACGATGACTTGATAAAATAAAGCACCGCGGAAATTTATTTAGAAATTCGGTGTAGTTCTTCATGTTCCTGTGGATCACGATATTTTCATCGGATCAATATTTATCCGCCAAACGATTAAACATCCCCCTCCCCCCACCCCCAAAAAAAATCACGTTACAGCACCGCGGTTACGAGCGTTCAAACTTTTGGAAAATCCAACAGGGCACACGAGTGGAAAATGTAAAATCGGTAAATGAACAGGCACGAGCACGGCCCATCAATTTTTCATGTAATCGGATTTTATTGGAAACGGCCCTAATAAAATACAATGGAATTGAACATAGTTCGAACTACGGCGCGCCGCGCTGTATCGTTTCCCTGGGCGTATACGTACAAACGAAACTATTGTGCGGCAATAACGCAATTTAAATACAAGCAGCGCATAAGCGCCGGGGCAAACTCCGCTCGATCGAATTATTATCAACGCCGGCTGCGGTAATTGGCAGCCATTCGTGCCTGCAAATTCAATTCAACCCCCGTGAATTAACTTCAAAGAAACAAACCGATTGCATCTTTCGCACGTTGCGAAACGGAATGGAAAATAAAAGAAGAAGGAAGAAGCAAAAAGAAAAAAAAAGGCGATCGTTAGAACGAAGAGCAGAGTTATTCGACTTAGCGCTGAGATTCAACGTTTTAAAATTCAGCCGTGAATTTTCCGCGGAACAATTAGACTTTGCATACTAAGAAAGAAATTACTGCACATATTCGCGGCAATTACAGCCGGGAATATTAATTAAACAAACTCGTCCCTCACGACGAGTCGATGCATTGCCTGTAACAGCTAACCAGTCCGGTTTCGAATGCCAATCGCCCAAGAGAACTTCTGTTCGTAATTGAATTTGATAAATTACAAGAAGAAACATCGCGCTACTTTATCTTACGATCTCTCCTCGCGTAAAAAAAGGGGGGGGGGAAGATAGAGCGAAATAGGCATCGCGTTTGGTCGAATGAAAAAAAGAAACGGAGGAATGTACTAATTAAGGAATGCTTAATAAGGCTGGCGGTGCACGGTTGCATGAATCACTCGGTGGACAAGCGAGCGGTGGATCGCAAGTATGTAAAAGAAGAACAATGCATCTGGCCCCGCGGGGCGAGAGGGGAGGGGGGTTGGGGAATCGGCGGGCCGAAATAAAACTTTAATAATAGCGTAAAAAGCGTACGGTTTAATGGCCGAGCAGACGGCCGTAATACATTATTTTCGAGCCGACACTCTTCTTGCGGACGGAATCCCTTTGAGGACGCGCAACTGCTCCAGCTATCCGCGCTTTGTTCCAAGAGGAGATCGTAAAAAGAGCAACCACGAGGGCTGGGACGCGGGGTGGTTGCAACGGGTGACGGAGGAAGCAGCGACGAGAGAAGGAGGTGGACGAGAAGGAGAGAAGCGGCGGAGGAGTCGGCCAGAGGCAGGGAGAAGAAACGAAAACAATCGATACTGTCGGAACAGGAAAGC
Source organism: Tetragonisca angustula (assembly GCA_036937485.2). NCBI lineage: Eukaryota > Metazoa > Arthropoda > Insecta > Hymenoptera > Apidae > Tetragonisca > Tetragonisca angustula. The sequence goes on along the minus strand of JAWNGG020000008.1, from coordinate 45,589 downwards.
AAGGCCAATCGGCCCGTGCTCTATTCGCGGAGTGGCCAATCAAAATGCCTACTACGTCGCCGGCAGGCCCGCTAATTAGACGCCACGTAAATCAGTCCTGAAACTCAACGTTAATTAACACGGGTTTCCGTTGGAGTTGCTTACCTACCTATTTATCGAACGACACAAATGCAATATGGTCGAACACGTGCACGTCCGTTAAATGCCTCCTCCTCAGAGGACCGAGAATGCCAGATTCTCCGCCTCTCTCTCTCTCTCTCTCTCTCTCTCTCTCTCTCTGTTTCTTACTCGCACTCTCAGCAAGTTTGCCATCGGTTATAGCGAATAAGGTCCCACACAACCCCCGACGTGCACCTATTATATCCATAAGTTTATGCCATCTTAAATAAAAGTTGTCGTATAAATAGGCATGTGTTCGCGAGGTGTGCCCCTCCCTCTCCCCCCCACGGCGAGAAGCGTCGCGACGCCACGACATGTTCCGCTCGTTAGAAATGTCACCTACGCCTCGCTCGTCGACCGACCGATTCGATTTGTTTCTCTCGTTCTGCTTAACGATCGCAAATTTCTAATAATACACGAAGTGGAATTTTTCTTAATTGACTGCCGCTAACTCGTTTACCGGACCGCCTTTAATTGCGACGAGTTGTTTGGCGAACGACCCGGATGCCTCTAAATATAATCGCAGGCGAAAATCGCGGTCCGAATTCGTTTGCGTCGAGGCTCCATTCGATCAACGGGCTGTCATTCCTTTCGTGTCGAATAATACGACGATCCAGGAAATAACCGATTGTAATCAGTTGATTATCTTTAATTGACTTATCTACTTACCTAGCTGAGTTGAACTATCGTTTGGATCAGTCTTCAATTTCTTCTTTCGCGAAGAGGCAGAGAATTGAAGGTAATTAAAAAAAAAATCAAGTTCCATCGAGAACGAGTTTATCATTCGATTGACAATTAATATCGAGCACGAATGAGCCAACGAGAAAAGAGAGAATCATCGAGAGGAAGGAGGGAAAACCTGCTAATTGGAAAATCTGTTAATTCAAAGAAGAAGAAGAAGAAGAAAAAGAAAAAGAATGAAAGGAAAGAGAAAGAAAACGTGGAAAAATGAAGACAGGACAGGTACGGGGATGGTGCAACGTTGGTTCTTATTAAAATGCAAAGTGCGTCTGATTGCAGACGGATGCAGAATTGGCGAGGACGGGCACTCGGCCCTGTCAGTATCAGGCCGATGAGGAACCAGAAACCATCAATAACGAACGGGACCGGTGCTCGCTTAACTCTAACGAAGGACGATTTCTAACGATCCCCTGGCTACGTCCAACTTCTGGACGTAATTAATTCCCCGGCTAACCCGGAATGCTATAATTAATTGCCGGTGGCTGATGAGGGGTAGAAGGGTTGCTGCAACAATATGTACCCGGCTTCGATTAGAAGCACGGACCTCCGTGCAGTTATGCAATTAATTAAATTCAGTTTGTTATGCGCGACCGATTGTTAATTACCGCTAAAGTTGTAGAAACCCGAGGGGCCGCTCCATCGGAATTGCCCCGATGTCCTCCGAAAGAGAGCTCTGTCGTTGGCTATTCCTCCCATCGAAACAACGATAATTACGCGTCATCCAACTTCCAACGTTCACCTTTGTCGGGCAGCGCGAAAAATCAAACTTTCCCTTCTCGTTCGTCGCCCGCCCTTCTCCGCCCCCCCCCCACCCACCTGACACTGGAGAAGCAAAGATATAATTAAAATGTAAACGCTTTCACTTGGCTCGATCGTTTCAGACGACTAGCTACATTAACCCTTTGAGTGCTTGAAATTATCGACAGTCCAAAAGTTCGATACTGACGAACAAAATTAACCCCCCGCCGGGGATATGGTCTTTCACAAACGCGGCCAGCGTTTGGTCATTCGTTCTCTCGTCCTGATTTCTTATTGTTTCAGGTGTTAAAAATACCTGAAAATATTTTGAGCTTATATAATAAACGAAGCTTCGGCAAGAATTTTGGTTTTGCCAGAAAGAAAGGGTGAACATCTGGCGGAAAAATTTGAGAAATTAAACAACAAAATTTTGAAACTCGATTCAGGGTCAAGAATATGTTGGTCTTTAAGCGTGTAGACTTTTGATATATTTATTGAATAAATTCTAACACGTTTGAAACTCCAATTGTTTTTTTTTTTATTATTAATTTTATTATTATTTTTATTTTATCATCCAGTACGGATTAAATACTCAAATTGTCCGAGCTATGATTCTTTTGTTTTATCGTGCACGATGATTTACGCTGACTTAGCTTTTCGGTGTAACTGGTTTTCGAATAAATTCATCAGTGACATTCCACTATCTCACTACAAAATATTTCGTTTGCCAAATTCTAAAAAAGTCGACGTTCATTCGTGAGCTAAACTTAGAAAACAACTCTACGTTCTGTCTTTATACCAACTACATAATATATAATTCTCTCTGTTTTCCAACATTGTCAAGGAAACTTGTGCCATTTTGCGTAACTTTAATTAAATTCAAAAGCTCCATTTGAAGTGTAATTTAATCAGCCGCTCAAACTATTTTGTAGAAACTTTTCATGGATACATATTACAGATTACAGTTAATCATCCATTTGCAACAAATGTTCTCTGATTCCTACGCATACGTAATCGAATTGCTGTCGAATTTCATCAATGCAGTCACAACGACGCGACTCGTTGTATCCACAATGAAATTATTAACAATATAAACGTAACAATAGGTTCAAATATCTCCCGAGGTGAAGTAAGTAAGCACTCGATCCGTCTCGAAAATAAGAGAATTTTTTCGATCGAAGATATATATACATACATATATATACCAGGAACGGAAAGCTAGTTAATCCGCGCGCTAATTAACGATTCATTAAAAGGAGGAACAAACGAGATTACAAGCAGCTGGTCGTTCGATCGCGCGGACGACACGACGCGACGCGACGCGACGCGACGTCTCGCAAATGCTGTAACCGCTTCTTTTTTTTCTTTTATCCTCCGACACGACACTCGTTTTCCGTTGCGTTCAATCCTGCGGAACCAAGGGGGCCGGAAAAAATAAAAGAAAAATAAAAGTATTAAGAGTGTCTCCGGCAGTGTTCTCTGTCCGGCTCGCCGGCAGTCCGTTCCGTCTAATTTCTAATTATTCCGCCGGAGTGGTTCTAATTAGCGTAGCTACGTAGTTAGCTACGTATAACTGTTTCCTCTGCGTCTGAAGAGGTGTACAGACTAGGTAAATAAGCTCCTCTCCCTCTCTCTCTTTCTCTTTCTCTCTTTTCTCTTTTTCTGTCTTTCTTACTTCAGCTGCATATATACACGCGTGAACGAATGTGTGTTGCTCACCATCCACGAGAAGGATTTTATCGCGCACGCTCGTCGCTTTCGGCGCAATAATTGTTCCACCTTCGATATCCGCCTGTGAATGACAGACGACTAGAACGTATTTAAAATATGATACTCGTGCGATGTTAAAAGTTCCTTGCGATTTTTGTTGATCGGTTCAACGATCGACAGGCGTTCTCATTTCCTTTGGATTCGCTTTGTCTCTCCGAAATATAGCGAGCGTTTGAGTAGAAAGTATGAAAAGTTTCTTGAGACTTTGGTTAGCTGATTTAGCGATCGATGCGCATCTTGTCTTTGGACTATTTTTGAAATACACAGATAGCTGGATCCGCTGGTTTCAATTGAAGATATTGATTCCAATTTTGATATAAATTTGCTGAAGATCCGAATTGATACAAGGATACAAATGACAGAGCGAGTGAGCCTTATTTAACACAACAACTGTCAAAGTGGCCAATTGAATTTAAAATTAAACTGAATAAACGCTTGAAATATAAGCTTGTCTTTCATTGCGTTACAAATTTGTTTTCTTTCCACCTTTCATTTCTCTGACGCGAGTTTCACATTTCAGACATCGGTCGGTGCTAGTGTTAAGTCGGCAATTGAGATGATTATTTCCTATTTTAATTGGTCCAGTTGACAACGGGTAATTGTTAGAAAATTTCTACAAATATTCAAACACTTTTGCCAACACTTTCGTTCAAAGTTGAGAGAAATACTTCTTTCTCTGTCATGTGTGATAAATTTGATCTCGTTCCAAAAATGTTCGCCCGCGTATGATTGCGGAATAAAATTTTTTTTTGACCAATCGAATAATAAAAAATCTCTGTGCGTAAGGATTTTAATAACCGTCGCGCGGCGAAAAATTTTGTTTAATTCCTGCTTGGACACGAGCGTTCGAATGAAAATCCCCCATTGCTGGAACTTTTACACTCGATATTCGCAGCGTTCCCAATGTTCGTGCTGGAATCAAGCGACGATACCTGTTGCAATTGCTTTAATAACGCTCGCAGGATCACGGCGTTCGAAATAATTAAAAGTACAATATTGTGTCGCGAAATGGGAAGAGAGAGAAAGAGAGAGAGAATTGAAGCACATGGACGAAGAGAGTTTTCTGGTCCAAAGGAATTCACAAAGGAATTTATTTTCACATATTTAATTGAAATGGTTGTCGAATGTTGTATTAAAAAGATAAAACGTGGATATTAATTGCCGATGTTATTAAATCGTTCATTTTGCTCGCGTATTAAGCACGAATTAATTAATTCCCCGTGCTACGTCGCTTGTTATTTTTTCTTTATAGCGAGGCCGGTTAAAATAAAGCGTAATAGCGTATGTTAATGAAGGAATTCGATGCAAAAATAGTACTTCGAATCAACTAAATTCACCTTATTTTCTAAATCAAAAACATTCTCAGAAGCAACTGGCGCTTCTCTACAGAGATTAAAACGATGCATCGATCCTCTTGACGTCTAGCAGAAATATCTGATCTCAGTTTAGAGATGTTTATCGTCTTCTCAACTAGAAAAAGAAAAAAAAGAAAAAGAAAGAAAAGAAAAGAATGGGTTTGGAAATCGCGAATCGCAATATTTTCTAACGTGTAGTTTTCTGAACTAACAATCCTCCGCCGCAATTTTTTCGAAACGTAGCAAGCGCGGCTGGGAACTCGTGTCACCGTTCGCCGAAGACTGAGAAGATGGACAGGAACAGGACGTGGACTTCGAGCGAGGAGGGAGTGCGTAAACTGACATCGAAATGACGATTATTATTTCGAGTGGTTGGCGACGGGGGCCCAGGTGATATTTTATTTAAGATACAATCGCGTAATAGCCCGGTTCAAGAGGTTAGATGACGCGGTGGATGGTCGCAGGTTCGGTGGAAAGGAGGAAGAAAGGAAGAAGAAATTGATGCCAGCGCGTGAGAGAGGCAGAGACGGGGCGAGAAAACAGGGCGGAAACCTGAGGAGGGATAAAGGATAAAGTTCGAGGGGAGAACAGCACGAGGACGGATGACTCTGCATTAGTAAATTAGTCGGCGTCCTCCATGTCGTTGGGAACGATAACCGCTTCTTTGAGCGTGTAACTATCCACTTACGATTGGAGCATCGTCGACTGGTTTTGATATTGGATTCCGTAGCTCGTTGCTACGTTGAATTAGAAACAACGTAGAAAAATTTCACTGTTCCAACCACAAAGACTAAATCGTCACAGAGTTTCTTGAAACATTCATGAAACCTCGTTTATTTCAACAACATTTTAATCCATAAGTCGATTAAACGAAACCCTTGCCTGTAATATAATACAAATGTAATAGAATGAGAGAGTTACATTTACAATAGAACTTCGTTTATTTCAGCAACATTTTAATCCATAAATCGATTAAACGAACCCTCGCCTGTTGAATTCAGTTGTTTGAACATGATGAACTTCATACATGAACGAGAAATCGCTTCCATCGTGCGAATTTCAATTGCATCAATTATTTGACAAATTCGTATAAACGGAGTTTCGTCTGTACCAGTGAATTCCACTAAGACTGTTTCTCTTATTTTTATCACAAGTGAACAAACATTATCTTTCTGGATTTAAACGAGCAAAGGGTTAATCAGATGCAAACGTTTAGGAGCCTTTTGTACACACTTGCGTGTTCGTTCGTATTGCTCGAATTGCTCGATCCGGTCAAAGGGTTTAACAAAGACCGGTGACGACAAGCGGGAAATCGGTCGTTGACAGATTTGCTAGACACCGCGACTAGCTGAAAATTCAAAGTAGAAACGCGTTGTTTGATAAGCGATCTCTGGCTCGCGGTTCGACGCGCGTCACAGGCCAGAGAGGAAAGGACATGCGTTGTTTTTTTTTTATTTTTTTATCTTTTTTTTTTTCTGCCGTCGACGATGGAAACTTCGCGTGGAAACGGCTAACGAGTTCGCACATGGTAGGACGGCAGGACAACAACAGGTCCGGCGTTCTCCTCGGCATGACAGCGTGAGCAACGCGTTCGATTCTCTATGGGTGGGACGCCGTCGTCGTCCCATAGGTGGCCGCTGGCGTACCGAGAGCAAATCGATGGGAAAAAAAGTTCGGATACGCGCGCGAACGCGTCGATATGACGTTATCCAATTAAAAAAGCTGCCTTTGTGTAACCCGATCTGTCGTAGTCGGCAGCGACGGCCACGGTCTATGCCCGTTACTCTTCCAATCTAAACCAACCCCTGTTGCTCCGTGGCAGCGCAGCGGCCTGAAAGGCTGCATCCAATTAGTACATACCTTCTACTCTATTGTAGCGGGGCTATATGTGCGCCAACGATCGTGGGTAGTCGTGGTCGCGATATCTTTGCCAGTGGACTTTCCTTTTATTCAAAAAGAGAGAAAGAGAGAAACTGAAGAAAGAAAGGAAGAAGAAAGGATAGGCATTAGAAAAAGAGAGCGTTTAATGAGTTTGTAACACTCGTTGAAACGAGCAGACCAGGTTGATCATATCGATTTATTTGTGTCCTTTGAAATTCCGTTCTGTTGCAAACGGGCAATTTTGCCTATAATAAGAATATACACACGGGATGAACTGAATGTACACATATTCCGATGAACTGCCGCATGGATAAATTACTGTTGTGAAGATTCAAATACAATCGTACGAGTTTATGTACAGTTTTTAACAACATACAAAGTAATTAGATTTGTTGTATTCTGAACCACCAGTATATTCAGAATGTCAAACACCATGAATCTTTAATACAATAATAAAAGAACGAAAAATGTATATTGTATTTTTTGTAATGCGAGAAAAAGGATCGAGAACAAAAGAAAATGATAAATGTGTTTCTACGATAGGATTGTTTGAATCGAATTGAAGATAAAATATAGAAAATATAGAAAATATTGAAGATAATTCAATTGAACTGAGAATAAAATGTACTTGAATGAAATGGTTTTGAATTTAGCGCTGATGTCTGTTGCCATCTGTAGTAGAAGATCGCAACTTTCTAGCAAAGTTTATACCACAAAGTATATGAATAAGACATTGCATCTCACTGACTTTTCCGTGACCTGAAATACCGACATACTGAAAAAAGAATCATTAGTTTTTTCATTGGAGCGCACTCTACGTTTAAATAACGGTGCTAGTGAACTAGTGAATGTCCCAACACAGATGAGATATTCGAAACCTGTTATATCAATACTTTTGAGACCTATTACAGTGTTGTCAAACTTTTAATAAATCTGAAGTTAATAATTAACAGAAATCATTCTACTGTAAATCAGAAAGAGCTCTGTCCGTGTTTTACGAATTTATCACAACTTTATTCAATATATAGTAAATTAAAATTTTTAAATTATTAATACATGGTTTTATGTACAAATGTACAACAATTATATTTTATTAGACATTCTTAAAAACAATTTTTAACTATTTTAAATTATTATTAATATTACAATATTAAAATTATTATATATCCTCATCCACAGACGAGGTCCATGACCGAGATTCATATACCTCGTCTATGCTTATACTTTCTATAAAAACTCTTCGGATAATCTCAGAAAATAATGAATAAAATAATACATTATTTTACGAATACGATTCACTGAGAACCATGAAACTATGTTTTTTATTTATTCGAATTTTAATTATTTTTTGCTTACGTTGTAATACAGAGATCGTGTCCATCGAGTTCCAGATACACCGTGAAGAGGGAGACACAATATAATGTCACGCATTAGAATCATATAAATAATTGTTCTTCATTTAACAGTCCCAATTTCACCCAATGTGAAAACCTGCGAATCATATTTACAATTACTATTTTCATACCTAATATCACTTTGTCGATTTTCGCCTTCAATTTGTAAAATTAAACTCAACTTAGCTTCTGAAATTTAAATAAAACAACGAACTTTTTTAATCTATACAATTTCTTCTATACGTCACAAACAATTTGAGAAATGAAACGAGAGACTCGTGCCTCGGAAAGAAAGGATACTGTTCAATTGCTTCTACTTGTTTAAGAGTATGAAACAGTTCGTAAGCTATGCGAATTATTAACTGTTACACAATTAGAACATATCCCGCCATTAATTTTTTATATTCTCTATGTAGATCCACTCATCTACTTATAGCATCAAAGTTATTTCACTTAACAGCACAGAACCACGTTACATGTTAGAACACATCAAACTTTCCTAGGAATCTCAATTATAAATGACATTAACAACGCAGAAAATGTAAGCAAAGAAGGAAACAATTATCGTCCCATTTTTCACATAAATTAATCAAACTAATAATTCTTTTCTACTGTATGCTGTTATTACTGAGTAGGAGAACATGTATGTAACTAGTCACATGTTACTGCAATTTGAACAGTGACGCACATAACACGATAAAAGCGTATCATTTAGGATAAAGGGATAGTATGAGGATTGTTTTTTGTACGATTATGGATTGGCAAACAGTTGAGGATCAATGTCTCAAAGATAACAAATTTTTCTCACAGCTTGTTGGTGTGTGGCCCGATCAGGAAAAAGTTACCAAATTTGCTACACGCCTCGTCATACTTGTACTAGTTATTGTTGCTCTCATAACCGAGGTATTGTTTTTCTTTTCTTTTTTCTAAAAACGTACATCGTATTTCTCACTTGTAGTCTTCGTACGTGAGAATTTCCCGCCGAAACATAAATTTGAAAACGAAATGAAAGTAAATTTCTTATACATTGTAGATATCACGGATAATAGTATTTTACAGCTTGGACGTACTATTAGATCAGATAATGTACCTGGATGTAGGAATAGGCATTTTAATCAAGCAGTACAATTACATTCTGAACGAGGAGAAGGTGAAAAACTGATTGACATTCTACAATCTATTACTACAATCCGATAATTATCGATGCCATTAAAATTGTAGCTGAAAGAACTTTTAAACGGCATCGTGATCGACCGCTTAATGAAACGACCGAAGGAGGAACTAGAAATTTTGGACATGTACTCCAAGAGAGCGTTACTCTTTTCTTCTATATATAGAGGTGATAAAGGAAACGAACAAATTAGGAAAACCAATGTCACAAAAATAATTAACAATTAATAATTCTGCTGCTGAAATTGCTAACATATGTCAATATCGTTCCACGAGAATGTTGCTAATACGACTTAATTTTACTCTATAAAAATATTATTTGAAGAATTTTCATATAATTTTGTATAGTTTTGGTGGTTATATACGTAACTTTATATATAAGTGATTAGGCATCCCTATATCGTTAACTACGTTGTTAAACTCAGAGTCTTGAAAAAAACTTGTAAAATATCCTCCTTTATCGTAATTATCACGAATGAGAAATAGAATATTTTTGCGTGTATATGAATAGAAATACTTAACAATACAATATATGCGAAGTGAAATTGGCGAGGTATGTCTGCTTTAAATAATTTTGTTTTTTTTTTTTCAAATTTTCTCCTTCTGTCTTCAGTCATCGTATATTCTTCCGCGTTGTTGTTCCTCCTCACACCAACAGTACCACCAATTCTGAACGTCATAGCTCCCCGGAACGAGTCACAAGGCCGCGAATTCATCTACCCAGCTTACTACTTTATAGATGAGCAAAACTATTATTACCCCATATTAGCGCACATGATGTCAATAGTCTTAATACTCGCAGCTGTATTTATTGCATGTGACACCAATTTGATTAACGTCATACAACACGGGTGCGCCTTGTTGTCCATCAGCGGGTGAGTGTACTTTAGTTTACCTTTTCACGCGTGATTTTAGATATCGATGCAGCGATGAAATTTCATATAGAGATATGTTGTTCAACGAAAAACGTTGATCATGATAAGTAGATTTAATCGATAGATTTGCAGCGTAAAATAAAATTGCTTAAAACTTAAGAAATAAGCACCAAGCGGCGTTTGTTTATATGAATGTCCCAGTGTTGAAGATGGAGAAGGGAATGAAACAAATAAAATTCTTTTATTTCAGTCACCACTTTCGAGAAAATCAAGTCTGAAAATTTATCAGATGTACTTGAAATTCGCTAATTCTGGACTGCAGAAGATTGATAGGAAAAGAAAAGAAACAAAACTTTTTCCATCTGAGGTCTCATTTTTAAGAAAACAAGGTTCGGAAATGTTTAGTTAAAAATTACTTGATAAAGTTTTAAATTTAGTTTTCTCAAAAAGGGAGCGTCTGTGAAAAGTTGTATTAACCTACACTTTCGACTTTATTTTTAATTTTCCGGCAGATTAATTTCCTGTTCATTATTTATTCCTGACCAATTCAAAATTAGCTAGATCCAAATACAGTTGATAAATTTTCAAACATAATTTTCTTCAAAGCGAAGTCTTAAATGAAACGAATTTTATTTATTTATTTGTGTTTTCTTGTTTTTGCACGTAGTATCATTTTTTCCTTGATTTTGACTTGCAATATATACGAACGCCTACACAAGAACACTATTATTTGGATATCTATAATTTGCCCATATAAATGTTATCTGGGTCTTATTTTTAGTCTTTCTTGGATTTTCAAACGTAAAACTCTGACTGTTCACAGGTATCGTTTCAAGCACGTGATGAATGACATGAATCTATGTAACGAAAACTATAACGACGCGTTAATACATGAAACTTACGTGAAAGTGCGTCAATCTATCGAAACTCACAAAAGAGCTGTTGAGTTAGTATTGTTCCATATAGCACAGTGAGCAACAAAAATATCGTGTAATCAGTTGCCAAATGTCTTGTATATTTGTTTCAAATTAGATACGTGGAAAAAGTCGATGCCTGCCATGTATATTACTTTCTCATCACCTTGGGCTTTGTAGTAGTATCATTCACGACTACTTTCGTAAGGGTGGGTTTCAATTCGTTATCAGAAATTTAACTGCGTCACTGCAATCAAAGAATTACACAATTTAGACTCTATCACACTATGGTTACAGTGGGAATACGTACTACACCGTATGTACTCTGCCATTAAACAGTTTCGAAAGATTTTTTATTCTTAATATTCTGTATTTAATGTGGGCAAATTGTTCAATTATAATAATTCTACGATATATAGTCACAGATATATATATATATATATCTGTGACTATATATCGTAGAATTATTATAATTGAACAATTTGCCCACATTAAATACAGAATATTAAGAATAAAAAAAAAATATTAAGAATAAGAATATATATATATATATGAATCTTGTACGAATTCATTGTGGTATAGAACATTTAATTGTTTTAACTTTAAAACAAATGTAGTACTTTCACCTGATGGCGTGTGTATTCAATTGGTAAAAAAACATATTAGTCGATTTCACTGTAATCATAAATTTATCCCATTGATTTAATACATGGTATATTATTTTCTGCGATTAGTTATCAGAGATAGAAATGGGGTCCCGATTCTTAACTTTATGTGGGTTCACTGTTGCCCAATTGGCTCATCTGTTCTTTATAACGGTAATGGGACAGTTCGTGGCCAACTCTAACGAAGAAATCTTTCAAAGAATGTACGATCGGTATACATTGATGTTTTGAATTATAGGTACGCTAGATTTTAAGGCACGTTTCAATATAACCAATATGAATTCACAATATTGTTTAACATGTAGATACGAGTCCGAATGGTACAATTGTCCGTTGAAAGTACAATCGTTATATGTACTGGTGTTGCGAAAGTGTTTGAACCCGCCCGCAATAACAGGTGGAGGATTGATACCTTTGAATTTGGACAGTTTCGTACAAGTCAGTTCACCGTTTTTAGCAGAACATTTGACACTTGCTTTCAGAAAACAATTTATTGATTCATTTCAGGTCTTCAATAATTCCATTCACTAATTCCATTTCAGGTCTTGAAAGCATCCTTTTCGTATTATACAGTGTTTAGATCTACGTAAATTGAAGAGGAGAATAATTACAAACTTTGAATGTTAATAATATTTCTTTGACAAATTATATCTGTATTTTTAGGCAAAAACACTTTTTTACGTTGCACTCGATTTAGTCACTTGTTAACAGTTTGTGTTTAACGTAATACATAATGGTAAGAGAACTTTGTTCAGCATCCACTTTTTTCAAATACAGTACAAACCCAAAAAATCATCTAAAGTCGTGTCTTATTTTCGATATGTACATAGATACATTGTGAATAAACATGAAATTTCCAGAATATTGGCGAATGAAAGTTGCGTATTATTTATGTTAGTACAAGAAACAGAGAATTTTTTATAGAATATTGAAAACATTTCATAGTGAATTGTGCGAATTTTAATTATTTCCTATGTCATGATCACCAGGTCGTCGAAAAAATGTGAAAAGGACCACATAGACAACAATTTCACGTATTAATATTCCGTTTATATTTTTACTTATGTTTCCTTCCTTATATTTTTATTTATGTTCACTTCTTATAGAAAACGTGGATTATATTTATGATCACTATTTTCATACTTAACACCGCTGTCGCATTTCACATTCAATCTGTGAATTATTTATAAATCTATATGTTCCGTATTTATTATGAATCTAAGCGAAAATAAACTTTACAAATTTGTTGGATTCGTTCACGCACAAAAACTATTTTAATCGAGAAATTTATGCTTTAGGAAATCAGACAGAAAGAGATTGATCAATAAATAGTTGCGACTTGTATGAAAGCAGCAAAACGATTCATGAGATACGTAATTCAGGCAGTATCAACTATTTCACAATGTGGAAAGTTGCATGCCACAATTAATTTTTCATATTCTGTACATAGATCTACTTATCTACTTATCTACTTATTGCATTAAGAAATTATTCTATCCGATATTTCAGTGCTATATCGAGTTAATACGTACTAAATTTTTCTACGAACATCTCTGTGTAAATAATATTGACAACAATATGGAAAATAAAAGGAAACAATTATCGTCCATTTTCTGTATGAATTAATCAAATCAATAATTCTCCCTTACTGCACGTACTTAACATCGTTGCGGAGGACACGCATGGTTGAACTTATACCATTTGGTTACAACAGTTTGAACGGTGATGCTCATAAAAGTCCATAGAGGATAAAACGACATTAAGTAGATTGTTGTTTATATGATGGATTGGCAAACAGTTGAGGATCAATGTTTCAAAGATAATAAATTTTTCTCACAGCTTGTTGGTGTATGGCCCGATCAGGAAAGAGTTACCAAACTTGTTACACGACTTGTCATACTTGTACTGGTTATTATTGCCCTTATAACTGAGGTATCTTTCTTCTCTTTCGAAATGTGGCCGATCGTATTTCATCCGTGGTCTTTGTACATAAGAATTTTTCTTACGTAGACAGAAATTACAAATATGAAAATGTAATAAAAGTGGATTTCCCATACATTATAGGTATCACGGATAATACTATTTTACAGCGTGGACGTGCTGTTGGATCAGATACTGTACCTGGATATAGGTATAGGTATTTTAATCAAGCAGTATAATTACATTCTGAACGAGGAGAAGGTGAAAGACTGATCAACATTCTACAATCTTTTCGATAACTATTTCGATGTCTTTAAAATTGTAGTTGAAGGAACTTTTAAACGACATCGTGACCGACCATCTAGTAAAACGGCCAAAGGAGGAACAAGAAATTTTGGACACGTACTCCAAGAGAGCGATACTCTTTTCTTCTATATATAAAGGTGATAAAGGAAACGAATAAATAATGAAAATTCATAATTTTACTGTTGAAATTGCTACCACTTGTCAGTGTGATTCCACAAAAATTGTTGATACGACTTGTTCCATGAGAACGTTTTTTGAAGAATTTTTAGATACTTATTTTTCTGGTGATTACTTACAAAGAGGCACATTCCTGTACCATTGACTTGTTAAGATTAGAGTCCTGCAAAATATCTCTTTTCATCCAAACGCAATCGCAATTATCTCGTTTGTTCGCTGTCCAAGCCGAATGCAAATTATAACGTTTTTGCATATACGTAAATAAACTATCTGACACTATATCTCATAATCAGTGAAATTGGCAAGATATATCTGCTTTAAATAATTCTTTTTCTCTCTCTTTATTTAGCCAGTATATGTTCTTCCGCGTTGATGTTCATTCTCATACCAGCAGTACCGCCAATTCTGAACGCCATAGCTCCCCGGAACGAGTCACGAGGCCGCGAATTCATCTACCCAGCTTACTATTTTATGGATGAGCAAAAATATTATTATCCCATATTAGCGCATATGATATCAATAGCCTTAATACTCGCAGCTGTATATATTGCATGTGACACCAATTTGATTTACGTCATACAACACGGATGCGCCTTGTTGACCATCAGCGGGTGAGTGTACTTTAGTCTACCTTTTCACGCGTGATTTTAGATATCGATATCAGCGAAGAAATTTCATATAGAGATATGTTATTCAACGAAAAACGTTGGTCAATAAATAAGATTTAACCAATTGATTTGTACAACAAATAAAATTGTTTAACTTGAAAAATAAGTACCAAGCGACGTTTGTTTATATGGGTTTCCCAGTGTTGAAGATAGAGAAGGGATTTTACATGGAAATATATATACACCTCGGAAGAGACTAATTGAAAATATAGAATTCAATCTTTCCGTGTAAAGCTTCATTAAGAAAAAAAAAACAGAGTTTGAATATGTTTAATTAAAAATAATTTTAAAAAACGTGTACTTGATAAAGTTTTAAATTGACTTTTCTAAACAAAAAAACGAAGCGTCTTGTCAAAAAATTGCATTGTATCTACAATTTTGACTTATTTTGATAAACAGAATAATTTCCTGTTCATTATTTATTTCTGATCAACTTAAAATTAGTTAAATTCAAGTTCCAAATTTGACTTTCTTGAAAACGAAGTCTCAAATAAAGCACATTTATTTTCGATGTGCTTTTTTTCACGTAGTATCATCACCTCCTCGATTGTATCTTCGATATTAGGATGACCTCTTTATTGTTTGGATGTCTGGAATTCATCCGTATAAATTATCTACTGTTATGTTTCATTTTCTCTTGGATTTTCAAACGTGAAATTCTCACTGACCAAAAGAGAAATGTTCGCAGATATCGTTTCAAGCACGCGATGGATGACGTGAATCTATGTGACGAAAAGTACAACGATGTGTTAATATATGAAACTTACGTGAAAGTGCGTCAATCCATCGAAGCTCACAAAAAAGCTGTTGAGTTAGTATCGTTTCATATTGCGTAATGCGTAATAAAAGTACATCGTACAGACGCCAGACGTCTTTTATACTTTTCTTTTTAAGTTAGATATGTGGAAAAAGTCGATGCCTGCCACGTATATTACTTCCTCGTCCTCTTGGGCTTCATAATAGTAGCATTCACGTCCACTTTCGTGAGGGTAGGTTTCAATTCGCTGGCAGAAATTTAATTACGTACGTTATTTATAGTTATTTATAAGTTTTATTAACTAAAGAACACAATTTAAACTCTAATTATCAGTCACGCATTAGGTTATGATTACATTATGTGAATACCTACTATACCGTAAGTCTACATTCAAAAGCCTCGAGAAATTTTTTATACTTATATATAATATCCTATATTTATCGTAGACAATTAAGTTTAACAATCACGTATGAATTCTACGATACAATTATGAATTGCGGCATAGAATATTTAATTTTAGTTCTAGCTTTAAAACAAATGTAATATTTTCACCAGGTGACATGCTTATTCAATCTGTCCGAAATATTTAGTTGGCAAAAAAGTTCATCGGAATCACTGAAATCACAGATTTACGCCATCCTGATTCGTGACATTATTTTCTGTGATTAGTTGTCAGAGACAGAAATGGGAATCCGATTCTTCACGTTATGGGGGTTCACTATCGCCCAATTGGTTCATCTGTTTTTTTTAACGGTAATGGGACAGTTCGTGGTCAACTCTAACGAAGAAATCTTTCAAACGATGTAAGATTGATGTATATTGTATAGAATATTTTAAATTATAGTGTATATAGGTATATATATATATTTATAGGTAAATAGGTATACAAGTATAATATAAGAATATATTTTAAATTACAGTGTATACAGGTATATAGTGTATAAAATATAGTTATATAGTGTATAAAGTGTAGTAAATAGTAAATATAGTGTTATAAATTATAGGTATAAATTGTATAGGTATTATATAGTGTATAAATTGAAGGTGCATTTAATACAATTTAAGGAACATTAGGCCATGTAGAATAACCGTTTTAAATTTGTAATTTCAATTAATATGTAGATACGAAGCCAAATGGTACAATGGTTCGTCGAGGATGCAATCGTTATATGTACTGGTGTTGCGAAAGTGTTTGAACCCGCCCACAATAACAGGTGGAGGATTGGTACCTTTGAATTTGGACAGTTTTGTACAAGTTGGTTTGCCACTTTCGTGAAATATTTAAGAATTGCATTTAGAATAAAATAAACTGGCTCTTTCGTTTTCAGATCTTGAAAGCATCTTTTTCATATTATACTATGTTTAGGCCTACGTAAATAGAAAAGAAAGTAATAGAAATTGAGCGTTCAAATTCTAGTATGTATATTTCTTGGATGAATTATGTTAGAGTATTTTCAGGCTAGTATATTTTTTTATGTTGCATTCAAATTAGTTACTCGTTGTTGTCAGTTTGTGTCAAACGTAAAATATAACAACGTAAGGAACTTTGTCAGTTCTTTCATAGCGCTTCTATTTTTTTCAAACACGATAAATCCAATAATGTCTGAAGTATTATCACTGTTACTGCCGACGCACGCGTAACAGATAAGCATGAAATTTCTTATGCATCTGAGAATGAAACTTGAAATGGAAATATCTGAGAAATATGGAACTATAGAAAAGTAGAATTAACGAAATACAGAAAACACTCTGAATATCAATATATTTGAATTTTAATCATTTCTGTGTACTTACGTGGTAATGCAGAAATCATGTTCATCAAGTTCCGTGCATAATGTAAAGATGGCAATATACACACGATTATTCGATTTTATATTTATGCATCTTTGTGCTCCATGTTTTACAGCAATACCAAAACCTGTGGATCACATTTGCGATTACTATTTTCGAATATACTATAATATGATTCAGCTGTCAGAATGAAACGATATTTAATTGACTGTCTTGTACTCAAGTTTTTTTATTAATATCTCAGAAATTGGTAAAGTTCCACAGCTAAAATTTTATATTCGAGGTACTTTCATCATTACTTCCACTCATCTCATTCTGACAGTTGGGTATATTGTGCTATTCGTATGCTTAACATCATTTGATCGAGCTCCATTTTGTAAAATTAAATGTCATTGTTCTTTCTTTTTAGGGTGAAAATTATAATAGAACGATAAAAACTTGACGATGGTTTAAATTGCTTTAACTTTGTAAAAGGAAATCGTAATACAAGCCACTTGACATCTCATTTTAAAGAATATTGCTTCTACTTTCAAAGTCTTGATATGACTAGGACTGTTATCTGACTTTTTTCTTGACGAAGTGACAACAGTTTAAATTATCGGCAATTTTTCATCGTTATTAATCCAGGTGAATTGAAACAATTTTAATTTATAGGATTTCTATCATACATCGCACGCGAAAATATATTAATTGAAAAATACGTGTCTGGGGAAGCTGAGAAGAAAAGAAGTTCAATAGTTGCTACTTTGTATGAAAGCACAAAACTATTCATGAGATACGTGAACCAGCAGCAATGTCACAATATTAATTTTTCATGTTCTGTACATAGAGCCACTTAACCACTTTAGCAGCCGAGAGCTACTATATCGAGTTAAAATATATTGAGTTCTTCTACGAATCCATTTGCATAAATAGTATAAGCAGCAGCATGGGAAATGTAAGACGACTCCATCATCTCTATGAATTAATCAAACAAGTAACTCTCTCATATTACACGTTGTCATTACTCGCAAGGAGTTTATTTACGTTTGAATTTGTTTCATCTGACTACTCTATACGATTATGAATTGGCGAACAGTTGAGGACCAATGTCTCAGAGACAATAAATTTTTCGCGCAACTAGTTGGTGTATGGCCTGATCAGAAAAGATTTGCTAAACTTTCTATACGACTTGTTATATTTGTCGGTGTCGCTATTGCCATTATAACTGAGGTATTTCTATCCTTTCATCAAAATGTGATGATATTCCTCACCTATGACTAACGTGCAGTAAAACTTTTTAATATAGTGTAAATGTGACAAATGTAAGATCGTAATGGGAGTGATTTTTCTGTAGATATCGCGAGTAGTAATATTTTACAGTACGGACGTGCTGTTGGATCAGGTGGTGTATCTGGATATAGCTATAATAATTTTAGTGAAGCAGTACAATTTCATCCTGAATGAGAAGAAGGTGAAAGACCGATCGACAGTCTACAATATCTTCAATAATTATCCTTGTCCTTAAAAATTGCAGTTGAAAGAAGTTATAAGCGAAATCGTGGCCGACCGTGTGATGAAACGACCGAAGGAAGAACTAGAGATTTTGGATACGTACTACAAGAAGGCGATAATCTTCTGCTCTATATACAAAGGTAACAAAGGGAATGAACAAATTCTTACGTTACAAAAACCAACATCGCAATGACAATCAGCAACGAAAATTGATAATTTTTCTGCTGAAAGTGCTATTTGAAGAATATTCTTATGGTGTTTATTTATAAGGTGACAGCCCTATGTTATTGTGAAGGTGAACGTTTTGTAAAGTAGCTACATGCAGTTTATATACTGCGATAATGTTACCGCAACTATCCAAATGCAGTTTAAAATATTTTTGCATATATGTGAGTGAGATCAGTGATGATGATCAGTGAAATTGACAAGGTGTGTCTGCTTTAAATAATTATTACTCTATTTCACATTTTCCCCCCCTTTGTATTCAGCCAGCATATCTTCCTCCGCGTTGATGTTCATTCTCATACCGGCCATACCACCTATACTGAACGTCATAGCGCCCTTGAACGAGTCACGTGGCCGTGAATTCGTCTACCCAGCTTATTATTTCGTTGATGAACAGCGGTATTATTACCTTATACTAGCGCATATGGTATCAATAGCGTTAGTACTAGCAGCCGTATATATTGCCTGCGACATCAATTTGATTCACATCATACATCACGGGTGCGCTTTATTGACCATCTGCGGGTCAGTATACTTCAATGAATGTGTTTGTATGCTTCTCGCATTTTTTCTTTTCTTTTTCATTTCTTTTTCTACATAGATTGTTGAGAAAAAGAAATACGCGGCTCTAAACATTGATAGATCCCATGTAAAGACATCTCGGTTAATATTGTTTTTAAAATTACTGTAAGAAGAACGAAGTTCTTAACTTGACTTGGGTGAAACAAAATGGTCGGTAAGCAGCAAATACATTTGCAGTGTAAAATGAAACTGCATTGAATTTGAAGAATTATCTCGTGTACTCGATGTCTGGAATTCGATTGTAGATGTCATTATAGACAACTGCTACTTTTCGACCTATCTGATTACACGTGATTTAAAAAAATATATATATATAAACAGGTATCGTTTCAAGCACGCAATGGATGATGCGAATCTTTGCGACGATAGGTACAGCGATATGTCAACGAGTAAAACCTACGCGAAAGTGTGTCGATCCATCGAGGCTCACAAAAAAGCTGTCGAGTTAGTATCATTGCATATTGTATAATGAACAAATAGTGAATTTTTATGTTCTGGAAATTCTGAACTACGAAATTGCACACGCTGTGCATAATATGTAATTTACAGCTCTCTTTATGACATTCAATATTACGCAAAATAATTTTCTAACAAGTTTTTCTGTTTTTTCTTTTTTTTTTTTTGTTGTACTTTTAAAAATATGAATTTGTGTAAAAATCCATTAGCAATAAATGTGTCGTATTTGTCAGATATATTTTTTCTTGTGGTAGGTATGTGAGTAAGATCGACGCCTGCTACGTGCATTACTTCTTCTTACTCTTAGGCCTCATAATCATAGCATTCACATCCACTTTCGTGAGGGTAGGTTTCAATACGCCAATAAAAATTTAACTGCTTTATATATAAGAAGAGCACACGTTGAACTTTAATCAACATACATGCACTATGATTATAATGAATGTAATGGCCAGGCTACACTCACGCATATATGTTGCGACTTTTTGGTTTTTGTATTTATCAATGATAATTAACTTCTTTTGTTGCACATATTTTCTACAATAATTTTTTTATGAATTCTTTGTTGTATAAAATATTATTCAATTTTTTCAATTATGAAATGAGTGTACTAGCGGAGGTATACATTTGTTTGACGTATTAGTGCAAAAATATGCATATATTTGACGTATTTATATTTGAATACAAATTCATCGTGACCATAGACTTCACTTTAATTAATATAATACGAAAATTAATTTCAAAAATGATTTTATTGTCTGTTATTAGATATCAACGATGGAAGTAGGATCAAGGTACTTCACGTTTTGCGCGTTCACTGTTGCTCAATTGGTTCATCTACTCTTTGTGATGATAATGGGACAGTTTATAGTCAATTCCAACGATGAAATCTCCCGAACAATGTAAGATCGATCGAAAATTTTCTCGTAGAGCGTTTTCAGTTTTCGTACAATTGAAACAAACTGTAAGAATTTCATTGATTCGAAAACATGTTCCAGTTAAGCCGATTTAAATTCACGATATAATTCGATATGTAGATACGAAGCCAAGTGGTACAATGGTTCATCAAAAACGCAATTGTTGTATGTACTGGTATTGCGAAAATGTTTAAATCCGCCTATATTAACAGGTGGAAAATTGATTCCTTTGAATTTGTATAGCTTCGTACAGGTTAGCTGAGTCACTTTTGCAGAATCTTTCAGAGTATTGCTTTCAAAAAACAATCGACTGATTTATTAACGATTAACTCTTTTTTCAGGTTCTGAAAGCGTCTTTTTCGTATTACACAGTATTTAGCTCTAAATAGTTTGAAGAGAAAAGTAATGCGAATTGCAAAGGTTTGAATTTTAGTATATCTCTTGAATAAATTATGTAATAATATATATTCGAATCAGTTAGTTGTTATTTTGTGTTAGGCATAAAATACACCTAACATTTCTTTGTTATTTCTTGTCCGACGTATTAATACTATTGCCGATATACTCGTACGTAGGTAATAAGAGTGAAATTCTTGGAGCATTTACATTGTTTTTCACTACAGAATAACATAAGTAATTAAAAAAATTTTGACGAATCGTAGAAGATGCTTCAATTACTTGAATTTTAATTATTTCTGTTTACTTACACGGCAATGCAGAGGCCATGTCCATTAAACGTGCATGTTCATACACAATGCGGAGATAGCGACACGATTCATATATGATTCCAAGTGGCGTTATAGTTCGAAAACTTGATAAAATAATTGAATTTTATCTATGTTGCTCTTTTTGCAATAATCTGAAAATCTGAATAGATCACAATTATGATTACTATTTTCATACTTAACATCACATTATTGAATCACACATCGAGTTTGTAAAACTGTAAATGTTCCGGGTTTATGGATCTAAATAAAAATAAACTTCCATCTGATAGAATTCTTTCTACGTATCACACGCATGTGTGCTTCAGAAAATTGGAGAGAAACAACAGAACGATCGATCGAACATTACTATTGAAAGCACAGGACGATTCATAAGATGCCTAAATCAATTACTTCACAATTAATTTTTCATATTCTGTACATAGATCCACTTATACACTTTATCGGAATGAAATTATGCAACCTGCCATCTCAATACGACGTCGAATTAAAATATACTCTGTTTTTCTAAGAATCTCTTTTCCTAAATAACAGCATATCGCAACATCGTGCATCGTCCAGTATATGATAAAACAACTCCACTTTTCGCATTTCAAACAACTCTCCCTTATTACGCGTTGTTACTGCTCTTACTGAGAGTTACATATACGTATGAATTTTTCTCTGATTACATGTTGCACGATTATGAATTGGCAAACAGTCGAGGATCAATGTCACAGAGATAACAAGTTTTTCGCGCAGTTAGTCGGTGTCTGGCCACGTCAGGAGAGATTCGCGAAATTTTCTATACGACTTATCATACTTGTTATAGTTACTATTGCCATTATAACCGAGGTATTATTTTCCTTTTCTTAAAATGTGACTGACGATAACTCTCGCCAGTGTCTCTCGTGGAACAGAACTGTTTGACGTAATGGTACATACAAATGTGTGAGATAGTAATGGAAGTGGTTTTTCTTTACGTTATAGGTATCGCGGATTGTACTATTTTATAGTGTGGACGTACTTTTGGATCAGGTTGTTTATCTGGATATAGGTATAACAGTATTAGTGAAACAGTACAATTACATCCTGAATGAGAAGAAGGTGAAATATCGATCGACATTCCGCAATAGTAACTATCCAGTAACTATCCCTGTCCTTAAAAATTGTAGTTGAAAGAACTTTTGAACGAAATCGTGGCCGATCGCCTGATGGAACGCCCGAAAGAAGAACTGGAGATTTTGGATACTTACTACAGGAAGGCGATAATCTTCTCCTCTATATACAAAGGTAATAAAGAATAAATTTATGAATAAATTTTTACATTAGATATCCTTACTAAAGATAGGGACCGGCAACAGAGGTTGACAATTTTCCTGCCGAAAGTGTTAACATATATATCAACGTTGTTCCGAGAATGTGAAATATATTCATGAAATTTAATCTCAAATGAATCTCAGGATCATTGAAATCGCCGAGTCTTGTCTGCTATAAGTAGTTATCATTTTATTTTACACTTTATTCCCTTTGTATTTAGCGAGCATATCTTCCTCCGCGTTGATGTTCATTTCCATACCGGCCATACCACCTATTTTGAACATCATAGCGCCCCTGAACGAGTCACGAGGCCGTGAATTCGTTTACCCAGCGTATTATTTCGTTGATGAACAGCGGTATTATTACCTTATACTAGCGCATATGGTATCAATGGCTCTAGTATTAGCAGCTGTATATATTGCATGTGACATCAATTTGATTTACCTCATACATCACGGGTGCGCTTTGTTGGCTATCAGCGGGTAAGTATATTTTAATAGCTGTATATTTATGCTCTTTGCCTTTTCTTTACATGCTCCTTGAAAAAGAGCAATGTCTGACTCTAGACATCGACATTCACACACAAATATCTCGATATATGGTTAATTTTCAAACTAGAATAAATAGAACGAAGTTTATGCGAAACAGAGACAGAAACTCGTTAACTAACTGGCAAATATATTTGTAGCGAATAAAATTAAATTGTTTGAAACTTGAAAAATTTCGGTATTGTTATCTCTATGTCTAGAATTCATGTGTATAAATACCACCTCTTTTAATCTCCTATTCTTATTTTTCTGTTCTGTTTTTAAACGCGAAATCTCGGCTACACCTCACCAAGAAAATAATATACGCAGATATCGTTTTAAGCACGCGATGGATGATGTGACTCTGTTTGATGAAAAGTACAACAACATGCTGATGCATGAAGCTTACGTAAAAGTATGCCGATCCATCGAGGGTCACAAAAGGGCCGTCGAGTCAGTATCATTGCATATTGCATAACAGGCAACAGACGTGTCATGTTTGTCACAGTTTTTATATATTTCTTGTCACATTAGATATGTGGATAAAATCGACGCTTGTTACGTCCGTTACTTCTTCCTACTCTTGGGCTTGATAATCGTAGCATTCACATCCACTTTTGTTAGGGTAGGTTTCAATGGTCGCTAACAAATATTTAATTGCGTAATTTTGTCACTGTAATGGAAAGACTCAACTTAGATTTCAATTAACAGACATAATGTACTAAGTACACAGACCGTCAGAATATAAATCAGGCTGCTTGATTAATACATGGGAATTAATTTAATAATAATTTTATTTTCTGCAATTAGTTGTCAACGATGGAAGTGGGAATTAGATTCTTCACGTTTTGCGGGTTCACTGTTGCGCAATTGGTCCATCTGTTATTTTTGACCGTCATGGGACAATTTGTGGAAAATTCCAATGACGAAATCTTTCAAACAGTGTAAGACCGGCACACAATATCGTGGAGCATTTTTAGTTTCAGTACATTCGAAGCAAGTTATTGTAATTTAATTGCTTTAAAAACATGTTACAGTTAAGTCGAATTAAATTCACCATGTAATTCGACAGATACGAAGCCAAATGGTACAATGGTTCGTCGAAAACGCAATTGTTGTATGTACTGGTGTTACGAAAATGTTTAAATCCGCCCATACTAACAGGTGGAGGATTGGTTCCTTTGAATTTGTACAGCTTTGTACAGGTTAGCTTGCCACTTTCGCCAAATATCGAACAAATGCTTCTAGAAAACAGTTGACTGATTTATTAACACCTGATTCTTTTTCAGGTCCTGAAAGCATCATTTTCGTACTACACGGTGTTTAGATCTACATAATTTGAACAGAATTGCAAAGTTCTGGATAAAATACATTAGAATTTATATTAGTATTATAAGCTCGTATACATTTTACGGTGTATTCGAATTTAATTGCTGTTAATATTTTGTGTCATTCATAAAATACAACATTTTCTCGTTACTTCTCTTATTGCGTTTTCTACTTTTTCCAAGTATAATAAATTCCAGAATAAAATTCTTATTACGTAGCAGTGAATTGTTAGTGCATGAATTCTATTTTTCACTTGAATAATGTAAATAACAGACACTAAAGAAACATCGGAAATAATTTAGTTTTAACTGATTCAGCTTCAATTATTTTTGTCTATTTATATGAAAATGTAGAAATCATGTCCGTTGAATTTTATACAGAATGTGTAGATGTCGACATTTACATAATTTCACGTATAACACTAATTTTGCTTTCACTTATGTTCCCTTCTTTTATAACAATACGCAAATATCAGATCACACTTATAATTATTGTTTTCACACTTTATATCACATTGTCAAATTCCACGTCTAATTCGCAGACTCAGATATATAAATTTAAATGAAAATGAACCCTTCTCATTTCTATAGAACACCTTCTGCAAATCACACACGAAGATATTTTAATCTACACATCGATTACAGAAAAAACTTTTGCTTCGGAAAATCGTAAAGAAACGACATTAGTCGGCTGCTGTTACTTGTATGAAAACACAGGACTTTTCATGAGATACTAACTATGTCAGTAAGAGGAAGTACATCCAGCAATTAATTTTTCATGTTCTATACATAGATCCACTTATCCACTTTACCGAAAGGAAATTATTCTGTCCCCCATCCCTATGCATTATAGGATTGGAACAATTCATTTCTCCAGGAACCTCTTCTGAATAATAACACGTGAGAGAAGAAAGAAGCATTATTCAGTATAAAGCGAATCTACATTTTGCATTAAACAAACAACTCTTTCCTATTATACGTTCTTACTATTCTTGCTAAGAGCCATATATAATTTGTCCCATCTGGTTACATTTCGCACAATCATGAATTGGCAGACAGTTGAAGATCAATATCTCGGTGACAACAAATTTTTCGCGCAGTTAATCGGTGTCTGGCCACAACAGGAGAAATTCATCAAATTTTCTATACGAATTTTTATATTTGTTTTAGTCGCTATTGCCGTTATAACCCAGGTATTATTTATCCTTTCTTAAAATGTAACAGATAATATTTCTCACCGGTCATGTTTCGTTTAATAAAATTTTTCGATATAATGTAAGTGTCAAATGTAAAATCTGTGAAACATAATGAAAATGATTTTTTCATACGTTATAGGTATCTCGGGTTGTAGTATTTTATAGTGCAGACACGCTGATGGATCAAGTGATGTATCTGGTTATAACTATTCTAGTTCTAATTAAACAGTACAATTACGTTCTGAATGAAAAGAAGGTGAAGCATTGACATTTTACAACAACTCCGATAACTATTCCCATTCTTAATATTGTAGTTGGAAGAACTTTTGAGTGAAATCGTGATCGATCACCTGATGGAACGACCAAAGGAAGAACTAGAAATTTTGGACACGTACTATAAGAAGGCGATGATGCTTTCTTCTATATATAAAGGTAACAAAGAGATGAACTTTCACATTACCGACTAAATTTCTGCAAACCAATACCGGAGTATTAACCACCAACGTGTTGTCATTGTGCTGATAGTTCTCTTACTAAAGTTGTTAACTCGTGTCAATGTTGTTCCATACATTTTTCGAAAAGTAGAGTCTTAAGATCATTGAAATTGCCGTGGTAAGTCCGTTAAAGAAAATTATTATTCAATTTTACACGTTACTGCCTTTCTATTTAGCCAGTATATCCACATCAGCCTTCATGTTTGTCCTCATACCGGCCATACCACCTATTTTGAACATCATAGTGCCCCTGAACGAGTCACGAGGCCGCGAATTCGTCTACCCAGCTTATTATTTCATTGATGAACAGCGATACTATTATCCTATAATAGTGAATATGATAGTAGGAGAGGTAGTACTTACAGCCGTATATATCGCCACTGATATCAATCTGATATATCTCATACATCATGGATGTGCTTTGTTGGCGATCAGCGGGTAAGTATACTTCGGTACTGTGCATGTTCTTTGCCTCTTTTTTTCTCTTATATATAATGTTGAAAAAAAGAGATAGAAAATAAGAAGAACGAAATAAGAATGAAACGGAGTCAAAAGACTGATTCCGCTTATGAAATGTGTTTGTCGCATAAAATGGAATTGCTTGAATTTTGAAAAATTTTCGCCAATAGGCATTGTTTCGCGAGAACTCTCCTCGCTATCTCCGGATATAATTAGATTTCATCTGTATAAATGTCATCAATCTTCTATTCTTATTTCTTCCACCATTTTTAAATACGAAACTTTGATTACATGTAATAAAAAGAAAAATAAAAAGAAAAAGGAAAAAAATATGCACAGATATCGTTTCAAGCATGCGTTAGACGATGTGAATCTGTGTGATGAAAAGTACAACGATGCATTAATGCATGAGGCTTACGCGAAGGTGTGCCGATCCATCGAAGCTCACAAAAGAGCTGTCGAGTTAGTATCGCTGCATAATGCATAATGAGCAATAAACATCCCGTACATACTATACATTTTATATATTTTTTTGTCAAATTAGATACTTGCTGAAACTCGACGCTTGCTACGTGCATTACTTCTTTATAATCTTGGGCCTCATAATCGTAGCATTCACATCTACTTTCGTTAAGGTGGGTCGATGCGCTAACAAAAATTGAATTGCACATGTTTTATCACTATTAAAGAAAGGAACGTAATTTAGATTTTAATTAATAAACACGATTAACGTTACAGTAACAATGAATGTAAGTGCAAAGTTACATTTTCAAACGTTTCTACTGTTTGTATGCGTTGTCTGTCGTAAATAATCAAGACTCTCAGTTGGACAGATATTCTATAATTCAACTACATATTATAATATAATACATATTATATATTATATATACTATAATACATATATATTATATCATATTCTTTTTACGAACTCTTTGCTATATGAGATACGATTCTCCTTCTCCATTTTTCAAAAGAATGTTTCAAACATATAGGCAGAAGTACATAAATGTATAATATTTATTTGAAACGTATTAGTCGATCATTGCGATCATAGATTATATATTTCAACAAATACATGATAACTAATTTAATAATAATTTTATTTTCTGCAATTAGTTGGCAACGATGGAAATGGAGAGTAGATTCTTCACGTTTTGCATGTGCACTGTTGCGCAATTGGTCCATCTGTTATTTCTGACGATTATAGGACAACTTGTGGAAAACTCAAACAGTGAAATTTTTCAGACAATGTAAGATCGACAAATAATATTGTCAATTTTAGTATATTAGAAACAAGTTGTAGGCATTCATTCAAAAACATGTTCCAATTAAGCCGAATTAAATTCACAATACAATTTGGTATCATACAGATACGAAGCCAATTGGTACAGTGGTTCGTCGAGAACACAGTTACTGTACGTATTGGTGTTGCGAAAATGTCTAAACCCGCCTGTGCTATCAGGTGGAGGATTGGTTCCTTTAAATTTGTTCAGCTTTGTACAGGTTAGATTGCTTTCGCAGAACATTTAACTACTGTTTTCAAAAACTAATTGACTAACCTCAATAACTATTAATTTTTCAGATCCTCAAAGCATCTTTTTCGTATTACACAGTGTTTAGATCTGTGTAGTTCAAAGAGAATTGCAATGTCCGCACATTGACACATGGACAAATTATGTTAGTATCATTGGCTAGTGCGTCTTTCACGTTGCATTCGAAGCATTTAATTATTATTAACATTTGACACATTTACGTATAAAATATCTTTCACTGTGTTTTATATTTTACTAACTCTATATATACATACACATGCATGTATGCTCGCAATGAAGTGTCAAGTTTGACGCAATAGCTAAAGAATTTTCGATAATATATGTAGAATCAGCAACGCCGTTTATAGTTTTTTATTCTAATTTCCCTATCGCCAATGACGTTGGAGTGCAATACTTACCTAAATCGATAGATAAGACGTGACATGAAAATGGTAAGGTGTCAAACATAATGTGAGTCGTGACAGGAAGCACTGTATGTGCGATCTGTCCTAATTAGTCAATGATGTTAGGTATATCTATACATTCGTCCATATTGATTAACCATTACCAACATGTACGAACTTACGTAGCCAATGAGAATTAAATTTTACGAATGGAGCGTTTATGAATGAATATTGTTCATTACTTGAACAACATAGGTAATAAAAGTAAATGAGGAATGTTGACAAAATGAAAAACAATTCAGTTTTAATTACTTGAATTCTAATTATTTCTGTCTAATGATAACATGGAAATGCAGAGATCATACTATCCATTAAATTCCATGCACAATGCGAAGATGATGACATGCACATGACTCATCTCCAAGTAAAATAATAGTTTGCTTTTATTTTTATTCATTATTTTTTATAGTAATATCGAAATCTGTGGATCACACATACAATTATACTTCACACGATATTGTCGAGTTTCATAATCATAGCTTATAAAACTATATGCCTAGATTGTATGTATGTAAAACTGAATGAAAACAACCTCTTCCAACACTTGTGCTTGAGAAAATAGAAAAAGGTGAACATTGGCCGATTAATACTGATCGTATGGAAGCAAAGGACGATTCAACGAAGTACTACATTTAGACTATTTCGCAATGTAAAGCGTATACATCTCGCAATTAATTTTTCATCTTCTGCATATGGATCCACTTATACACTTATCGCATTATAGCTATTTTCCTCGGCGCTCCTAAGTTCTTCTAGAAGTATCCTCTCATAAGTAATAGCATGAAAAATGTAAGGGAAGGAGAAACCATCCTATGACGTGAACTGGTACACGATTAAACAATTCCACTTTTCACATTGAATAAATAACTGTCTCTTATTGCACGTTTCTCTCTTTCCGCTGAGCGTTGTATGTACGTTTCAATTTGTTCTACCCGGCTGCACTTTGTACGATTATGAATTGGCAGACAGTTGAAGATCAGTATCTCAGTGACAACAAATTTTTCGCGCAGTTAGTCGGTGTCTGGCCACAACAGGAGAGATTCACTAAATTTACTATACGACTTTTTATATTTGTTCTATTCGCTGTTGCCCTTACAACGCAGGTATTATTTTTTTCTTCTGTACTACGTTTCTTAAAATGCGACAGATGATATTTCTCGCCTGTCATGCACTAAAATTTCTCGATATATGTAACAACTGGGATACTCCAATTTTTTTATATGTTACAGGCATCTCGGGTAATAGTGTTTTATAGTATAGACACGTTGATGGATGAAGTGGTGTATCTAGTTATAACTGTAACAGTTCCAATTAAACAGTATAATTACATATTGAATGAGAAGAAGGTGAAACATTGACATTTTACAATAATTCCGATAAGTATTCCTATTCTTAAAATTGTAGTTGGGAGAACTTTTAAGAGAAATCGTGTTGGATCATTTGATGGAACGACCGAAAGAAGAAATTGAAATTTTAGACACGTACTACAGGAAGGCGCTAGTATTTTCTTTCATATACAAAGGTAATAAAGAGAATGAATAAATTTTTACATTACCTATTAAATTTTTACAAACTAAAACCAGAGTATTAACACCAACGTGTTGCCATGATATGACGTCTCCTACTAATATTATTAATTCATATCAATGTTGTTCCACACACTTTTTTAAGAATAAAATCTTAAGATCATTGAAATCGCCGATGCATGTCCGATATATAAAATTATTATCTATTCTATTTCACACGTTACTCCTTTGTATTTAGCCAGTATATCCACATCAGCCTTGATGTTTATCCTCATACCGGCCATACCACCTATTTTGAACATCATAACGCCCCTGAACGAGTCACGAGGCCACGAATTCGTCTACCCAGCATATTATTTCGTTGATGAACAGCGATATTATTATCCTATACTAGCGAATATGATAGTAGGGGCAGTAGTACTTGCAGCCGTGTATATAGCCTCCGATATCAATTTGATATATCTCATACATCACGGGTGTGCTTTGTTGGCCATCAGCGGGTGAGCATACTTTAGTACTGTGCATGTTCTTTGCCTCTTTTTTTCTCTTATATATACCGTTGAGAAAAAGAGGCAGGAAATAAGATGAACGAAATAAGAATGAAATGGTGTCAAAAGACTGATTTTAGTTTTGCAAATGTGTTTGTAGCATAAAATGAAATTGCTTGAATTTTGAAAAATTTGCGCCAGATGTCATTGTTTCTCAGGAAGTCTTTTCGTTGTCTCCAGATATGATTAGAATTCATCCGTATAAATGTCAATCTTCCATTCTTATTTCTTCCAATATTTTTAAACACGAAACTTTGATTACATATACTAAAAGAGACAAAGGAAAAAAATATGCACAGGTATCGTTTCAAGCACGCGTTAGACGATGTGAAACTGTATGATGAGAAGCACGACGATGCGTTACTGCATGAAGCTTATGCGAAGGTGTGCCGATCTATCGAAGGTCACAAAAGAGCTGTCGAGTTAGTATCACTGCGTATTGCATAATGAGCAATGAACATCTCGCACATACTAAATATGTTTTACACATATTTTCTTTCATTTCTTTCTGTCACATGAGGTACGTGGAGAAAATCGACGCCTGTTACGTGCATTACTTCTTCCTACTTTTAGGCCTGATAATCATAGCATTTACATCTACTTTCATTAGGGTAGGTCGATGCGGTAACAAAAATTTAATTGCATAATTTTAAATACTGTTATTGAAAGATACACAATTTAGATTAATTAACGATTTACGTTGAATGGTCATAATGAATGTAAGTGCTAAGTTACAAATTATTCTCTCAAATGTCCTGCGACACTTCTTATTTTTTATATTCGTTATCCGTCGTAAATAACCAAATCTCTCAGTTGGATACATATTCTATGATGCAACTATGACATATTACAATTATAATACATATATATTATATTATAATTTTTTTATGAACTCTTTGTTCTGTAAAATATTATTATCTGTATCCAATTTTCAGAAAGAATGTATCAAACATATAAGCAAAAGTATATAAATATGATATTTATTGAAGACGTATTGGTCGGTATAGAGTTCGTTGTGATCGTAGATTATACGCTGGTTAATTACTACATGACAGATAATTTAATAAATTATTTCATTTTTTGTGATTAGTTATCAACGATGGAAATAGGGACCAGATACTTCACGTTTTGTACATTCACTGTTGCGCAATTGGTCCATCTGTTATTTCTGACGATTATGGGACAATTTGTGGAAAACTCCAATAACAAAATCTTTCAGACAATGTAAGATCGTTAAACAGTATTATTGAGTATTTTCAATTTTAGTACATTTGAAACAAGAAGTAGGTACTGATTCAAAAAAATGTTCCAGTTAAGCCGAATTAAATTCACAATACAATTTGGTATCATACAGATACGAAGCCAATTGGTACAGTGGTTCGTCGAGAACACAGTTACTGTATGTACTGGTGTTGCGAAAATGTCTAAACCCGCCTGTGCTATCAGGTGGAGGATTGGTTCCTTTAAATTTGTTCAGCTTTGTACAGGTTAGATTACTTTCGTTGAAAGTATTGCTTCCAGAAAATAATTGACCGATTCAATAACTGTTAATTCCTTTTCAGGTCCTCAAAGCATCTTTTTCGTATTACACAGTGTTTAGTTCTGCGTAGTTCGAAGAGAAAATAATTCGAATTGCAAGGTTCGAACTTTAGTGTACTTCTTAGATAAATTATATTAGTATTTATGTTAATATCATTGGCTAGTACATATTTTACGTTGCACTCAAAACATTTAGTCATTGTCAACGTTTGGTATTCCAAAGAAAGTAAGTCTTTCACTGCGCTTTCTATTTTATTAATTGTACATATACATACATAGGTATGTATTTCTGCAATGAGGTGTCGAGTTTGACGTAATAGGTAAAGAATGTTCGATAATACACATAGAATCAGCAACATGGTTTATACTTTTTTATTCTAATTTCCCTATCGCCAATAACGTTGCAATGCAATACTTACCTATATCGATAGCTATAACGTGACGTGAAAATGGTAAGGTGACAAACATGATGTGAGATATGATCATTGGAGAATTGGATGTTCGGTCTATCCTAATTAGTCAATGATGTCTTCTTGGGTTCATCCATACATTCTTCCGTAGCAATTAACTATTGTCAATATGTACGAAGTTACATAGCCAATCAGAATGAAATTCTCGGAGCACCTGCGAATGAATATCGTTTATTAGTTGAACAACATAAGTAATACGAGTAAATGAGAAATTTTGACAAGAAGAAAACCAATTCAGTTACTTGAATTTTAATTATTTCTGTCTAATAACATGAAAATGCCCAAATCATGTGCACTAAATTCAATGCACAATATGAAAATGACGACACATATATGGTTCTGAATAAAATAATAATTTGCCTTTATTTTTATTCAGGTGCTACTTTTTACAGTAATATCTAAATCTCTGGATATATATGATTATTCTTTCCATACTCAACACTATATTATCGAATTTTAAAATCAGGTTGTAACATGTCTCAGATATATGTATATCTGAATGAAAATAAACTCTTCCAATTTGTAGAATTCTTTCTATACATCACACACATCAAAATTTTTCATTCGAGAAAACACTAGTGCCTGAGAAAATAAGAAAAAGAAAACACTGGCCGACTGATACTGAACGTATGAAAGCAAAGGACGATTCAACAAAGTACTACATTTAAACTATTTTGCAATATGAAACGTATACATCTCACAATTAATTTTTCATCTTCTACATATGGATCCACTTATAGACTTGTCGCATTATAGCTATTTTCCTTGGCACTCCTACGATTTTCTAGAAGTATCCTCTCACAAGTAATGCCATAAAAAATGTAAGGGGAGGAGAAACCATCCTATGATACGAACTGGTACACGATTAAACAATTTCATTTTTCGCATTGAATAAATAACTGTCTCCTATTGCACGTTTCTCTCCTTCCGCTGAGCGTTGTACGTACGTTTCAATTTGTTCTATCCGGCTGCACTTTGTACAATTATGAATTGGCAGACAGTTGAAGATCAATATCTCAGTGACAACAAATTTTTCGCGCAGTTAGTCGGTGTCTGGCCACAACAGGAGAAATTCACCAAATTTTCTATACGACTTTTCATATTCGTTTTAGTCATTGTTGCCGTTATAACCCAGGTATTATTTATCTTTTCTTAAAATGTGACAGATGATATTTTCTTATCAGTGATGTTTCGTGAAATAAAATTTTTTGATATGATACATGTGAAAAATGTGAAACCTGTGAAACCTAATGAAAGTGATTTTTCTATACGTTATAGGTATCTCGGGTTATACTATTTTATAGCATAGACACGCTGATGGATGAGGTGGTGTATTTGGTTATAAGTATAACAATTCTAATTAAACAGTACAATTATATCCTGAATGAGCAGAAGGTGAAGCATTGACATTTTACAACAATTCCGATAACTATTCCTCTTTTTAATATTGTAGTTGGAACAACTTTTGAGCGAAATCGTGATTGATCACCTGATAGAACGACCGAAGGAAGAATTGGAAATTTTGGACACGTACTATAGGAAAGCGATAATATTTTCTTCTATATATAAAGGTAATAAAGAGAATAAATGCACTTTTACACTACTAACTAAATTTTTGCAAACCAATACCAGAGTATTAACCACCAACGTGTTGTCGTTGGGAAATTTTGAACAGTAAAGTCTTAAGATTATTGAAATCGCTGAAGTATGTCCGTTATACAAAATTATTATTCTATTTTGTACTTTACTCCCTTTGTATTTAGCCAGTATATCCACATCAGCCTTGATGTTTATCCTCATACCGGCCATACCACCTATTTTGAACATCATAACGCCCCTGAACGAGTCACGAGGCCGCGAATTCGTCTACCCAGCATATTATTTCGTTGATGAACAGCGATATTATTATCCTATACTAGCGAATATGATAGTAGGAGCAGTAGTACTTGCAGCCGTGTATATAGCCTCCGATATCAATTTGATATATATCATACATCACGGGTGTGCTTTGTTGGCCATCAGCGGGTGAGCATACTTTAGTACTGTGCATGTTCTTTGCCTCTTTTTTTCTCTTATATATACCGTTGAGAAAAAGAGACAGGAAGTAAGATGAACGAAATAAGAATGAAACGGTGTCAAAAGACTGATTTTAGTTTTGCAAATGTGTTTGTAGCATAAAATGAAATTGCTCGAATTTTGAAAAATTTGCGCCAGATGTCATTGTTTCTCAAGAAGTCTTTTCGTTATCTCCGGATATGTCTGCAATTCATCCCTACGAATACTATTTTCTATTCTTATTTCTTACACTGTTTCTAAACAAGAAACATTGAATCCACGTAATAAGACGAAAAAAAAGAAAAAGAAACAAAATATGCACAGATATCGTTTCAAGCACGCGTTAGATGATGTGAATCTATGTGATGAAAAGTACAAAGATGCGTTAATGCATGAGGCTTATGCGAAGGTGTGCCGATCTATCGAAGGTCACAAAAGAGCTGTCGAGTTAGTATCACTGCATATTGTACAATGACCAATAAACATCTTGTACATACTCAATATTTTATACATTTTCTTGTCACATTAGATACTTGGAGAAAATCGACGCCTGCTACGTGCATTACTTCTTGCTACTCTTGGGCCTCATAATCATAGCATTCACATCTACTTTCGTTAGGGTAAGTCAATGCGCTAACAAAAATTGAATTGCACAAGTTTGATCACTATTATTGAAAGCTACGATTTAGATTTTAATTAACAAATACGATTTACGTTACGGTCACAATGAATGTAAGTGGAAAGTTACACTTCTAAATGTCTTGGGGCACTTCTCCTATTTATACTCGTTATTCGTCGTAAATAATCAAATCTCTCAGCTGGATACATATTTTACGATGTAACTATGACATATTATAATTATATATTATACACATATATATTATATTATATATTCTTTTTACGAATTCTTTGTTATATGAAATACTATCCTTCTTTTCCATTTTTCAAAAGACTGTTTCAAATATATAGGCATCAGTACATAAATATATAATATTTATCTGAGATGCATTAGTCGATGATCATTGTAATCATAGATTGTACACTGTTTAATAAATACATGAAATTTAATAATTGATATTATTTTTTACGGTTAGTTGTCAACGATGGAAATAGGGACCAGATACTTCACATTTTGTATATTCACTGTTGCGCAATTAATCCACCTGTTATTTCTGACGATTATGGGACAATTTGTAGAAAACTCCAACAACGAAATCTTTCAGCGAATGTAAGATCGATAAACAGTATTGTATAATATTTTCAATTTTAGTATATTTGAAACAAGAAGTAGGGACTGATTCAAAAAAATGTTCCAGTTAAGCCGAATTAAATTCACGATAAAATTCGATATCATACAGATACGAAGCCAATTGGTACAATGGTTCGTCGAGAACACAGTTATTGTACGTACTGGTGTTGCGAAAATGTTTAAATCCGCCTGTACTATCATGTGGAGGGATGGTCCGTTTGAATTTGTTCAGCTTCGTACAGGTTAGATTACTTTCGTTGAAAGTATTGCTTCCAGAAAATAATTAACTGATTCAATAATTAATTCCTTTCCAGGTCCTCAAAGCATCTTTTTCGTATTACACAATGTTCAGATCTGTATAGCTCGAGGAGAAAATAATTCGAATTGCAAGGTTCAAGCTTTAGTGTACTTGTTAGATAAATTATGTTAGTATTTGAATAGAACATCTTTTACGATGCATTCGAAACATTCAGTTATTATCGACATTTGGTACTATTACATGAAAAATAAAGCATTTCTTTCACTGGTTTCTATTTTATTAATTGCACATATACATACATACATATGTATATATTCCCGCATTGAAGTGTCAAGGTCGACATAATAGATAAAGAATTTTCTATAATATACATAGAATCAACAACTTAATTAATATTTCTTTATTCTAATTTCCCTATCGCTAATAATGTTGCAGTGCAATACTTACCTAAATCGATAGCTAGAACGTGACATGAAAATGGTAAAGTAACGAACATAATGTGAGTAATGACAGAAAGCATTGGATGTCTCTCCTAATTAGTCAAAGTCTTCTTAGGTTTATCCATATATTCGTCCGTAGCAATTAGGTATTGCCAACATACGCGTACTTACGTAGCCAATGAAAATGAAATTTTCGTAACATTTGCGAATGAATATTGTTTATTATTTGAACGACATAAGTGATATAAGTAAATGACAAATTTTGACAAAATGAAAACGAATCCAGTTTTACTTACTTGAATGTTAATTATTTCTGTCTAATAACATGAAAATTCGCACATCGTGTCCACTATATTCCATGCACAATACTAAGATGAAACATACATGATACCAAGTAAAATAATTTGTTTTTATTTTTATTCACGTGGTATTTTTTACAGTAATATCTAAATCTTTTCTTTTTCATACTTAACACCATTTCACAATCAGCATGTCAAACCATATGCATCAGGTATATATGTAACTCTGAATGAAAATAAATTCTTTCAATTTATGAAATTCTTTCTACATCAAAGAAATTTCTACATCCTTCCTACACCAATATTTCAATCGAGAAGCACTGTGCTTGAGAAAATAAGTAAAACAGAATATTGGCGGACTGATATGTTACTTCTCGTATGAAAGCAAAGCGCGATTCACCAAACTACTACATACATATCAGTTATTCAATAATACCAAGCTTATACATTTCACAATTATTTTCTCATCTTCTGCATATGGATCCACTTGTACACTTATCGCATTATAGCTATAGTCCTCGGAAATCCTAAAATTTTCTAGCAGTATCCTGTTACAAGAAAGTGGCATTAAAAATGTAGGAAAAGAAACCGTCCTACGAAACGAAATGGTATATGAATGGTATATACAATTTCACTTTGCATAGTAAATAAATAATTGCTCTTATTTCACGTTGCTTCACTTCCGCTGAGTATTGCATGTAAATTTCAAATTGTCCCACCTGCCGCTAACATTACGTACATGATTATGAATTGGGAAGCACTCGAGGATCAATATTTCGGAGACATGAAATTTTTCATGCAGCTAGTCGGTATGTGGCCATATCAGGAAAGATTCGCTAAATTTTCCACGCGAATTTTTTCATTTCTTGTGGTTATTTATGCTTTTATAACCGAGGTATGTTTTTTTTCACGATAGACAATGCTTTTCACTTATGCCCTTCGTACAATTTTTTACGTAATGGAAGAAACAAACATGAAATCGTAATCGGATTTTTCTACAAACTATAGGTATCGCGGGTAGTAGTATTTTACAGTACGGAGGTGCTACTGGATCAGATGGTGTATCTGGATATAATTATAAGCATTTTCGCCAAACAATATCAATACGTACTGAATGCAACGAAAGTGAGAAACCGATGAGTATTCTAAAATATCACCGATAATTGTCTTTGCCTTTCCAATTGTAGTTAAAAGAACTTTTACGGGAAATCGTGGTTGACCACAACCTGGAGTATCCGAAGGAAGAACTAGAGATTTTGAAGAGTTACTTTAACAAG
Organism: Tetragonisca angustula; assembly: GCA_036937485.2. Classification (NCBI taxonomy): domain Eukaryota; kingdom Metazoa; phylum Arthropoda; class Insecta; order Hymenoptera; family Apidae; genus Tetragonisca; species Tetragonisca angustula. The sequence continues at coordinate 6,948 of JAWNGG020000008.1, read as the reverse complement.
GGGGTAAACTACTGCTTCGTATATAAAGGTAATAAAAGGGTAGAATAAATCGTTACATTACAAAAACCGCCAAAATAATAATCAGCAAGGTGAGTTTATAATTTTTTAAAAATTTTTACAACGTTTCAAAGTTGTTTCATGGAAATGTAAAACACATTCTCTTGAAGAGTAACATAATAACATCATTGACATCACTGAAATGTATCTGCTATTAATAATTGTTATTCTGTTTTGCATTTTACGCTCTTTGTACTTAGGCGTCGCATATTTTTCCGGATTGGCGTACCTCTTTACACCGGCAATACATCCAATACTCAATATCATAAAACCTCTGAACGAATCACGAAGATACGAACTAATCTACCCGGCTTATTATTTCGTTGATGAACAACAATATTATTTTACCATAACGACGCATATGGTAGTAGGAGTACTAATACTAATGACTGTGTATATCGCCAGTGATCTCTGTTTGATTTATATTATACATCATGGTTGTGCCTTGTTGACTATCAGCGGGTGAGTATGTATCTTTTTATCTTTTTCCTTTTAATTAAAGAAATGCGTGATCGACATCGACAGAACGAAGAAATTCGTATAGGAATACGTCGATTGGCGCCGATTTTTCAATACGACGACACAAGAACAAAGTGTGAGAGGAATAGAGAACAATTGCTCAGATCTTGCGAAATTGGCGAAAAGCCGCATTGTTTAAATCTCTAGAAATCTAGTCATTATTTCGATGTCTAGAATTCATTCAGATAATTGTCATCTACATTTATTTTTACTTTTTCGTGTATTTTTAAACACGGATCATTAACTACATGTGATCAAGATAACGATGTGCACAGATATCGTTTCAAACACGCGTTCGATGAGAGTGAATCTGACGGAAAGGACAACGACGTTTTGCAGAATGCTAATGCGAAAGTGTGCCGAGCTATCAAGGGACACAAAAAGGCAATCGAGTTGGTATCGTCGGATATTAGATAATAATCAGTAACCTGTACCTGACAGATTGTTTTATTACCTCAGATACGTTCTATTCTTTTGTTACGTTAGATACGTGGAAAAAATCGACAACTACTACGTGCATTACTTCTTGGTAATTTTGGGTATAATAATAATAGCATTCACATCCACTTTCGTGAGGGTAGGTTTCAATGCACTAACAAAAATTTTATGCGTTATTTTGTCAATAATTGGAAAACACATATTGAACTTTAATTGACAATGAATACAAGAACCAGGCACATTTAATGTTAATAATTTGATTAACATTCTCTGTTGCGTATTCTACAATAACTAATTTTTTGTTGCATAAAATGTTGGTAAAAATTTTTCAGTTTTTTATCCATTAAACAATGTATTAAGTATTTTCAGCAGAGATGTAGATATGTATATACATGTGTGTGGCACATATTGTTGAATATACGTCGTTTAATTAATGGATGAAAATTAATTTAATGAATTGTTTTTATTTTCTATAGTTATCAGTGATGGAAAAAGGATTCACGTACTACGTATTTTGCTCGTTCACTATTGCCCAACTGTTTCATTTGTTCTATCTGACGTCTTTGGGGCAAGTTGTGGTTAATATCCACGACGAAGTCTATCTATCAATGTAAGATACATAAACATAGTTGTAGAACAGTTACAATTTAATTTCAATAATTTCAATGTCAATTTAGTAAACACTGTTCTACGATCATTTCAATTGCTAGATTAGTTGTAAGAATTACACTGCTTTAATAACATATTCCATTCAAGTCAATCTAAACTGACAATAAAATACGATATACAGATGCGAAGCCAAGTGGTACAATGGTGCGCCGAAAACGCAATTGTTGTACGTATTGGTGTTGCGAAAATGTTTAAATTCGCCAGTACTAACAGGTGAAGGATTGATCCCTTTGAATTTGTACAGCTTCGTACAGGTTAGCCTTACCAGTTCCGCTGAGTATTGTTTTCAGAAAATAACTAATCATGAATATGATTCATTAACGATTAATTTCTTTCAGGTCCTGAAATTATCTTTTTCATATTACACGGTGTTTAACTCGTAATAGTTTGAAGAAAAAGTAATGTGAAAATAGACTTTTATTACTTTACACTTTTAAGTCAAATATATTAGTGCTTTCTAACTAACATATTAATACACTAATTCTTTGATTGCAATCGAATCAGTTAGTTCATAATATCTAGTGTAACACAGAAAATGTAATATTTCTTTACGATTTTTTTCATTGCATTTCTTATCTTTTTCAAATACAATAAATCCCGAAGTGTTAATCGATATTACGGACATATTCATACATAGATCATGAGAATGAAGTTCTTGGAGTATTAGCAAGTGAAAACCGTTTTACGTTTGTCTAATATTCAAAATATAAATATAGTTCAAAATATTTAATAAAGTATTATAATAAAGTATATTTTCTCTTTACTATTTCAATCAGAATAGGAAATAGACATTCGTATCTAAACTAGTATAAATTCAAATATTTCATCTTGATAATCGCCAAGTAATCAATTATTAAAACTTGAACGTAAAGAAGATTTAAAAAAAAATAAACAACATTAACATAATTAATACATGAGAGATACGTATTTATATTTCAATTGAACGTGCTCTATAGTTATAAGTTAATATTACAACCAAATTAAAATTAATGTTAGAAATTAACAATACTGATTATAATTATAATTCACTATAATCAATCGTTATAATCAATTAATTAATGATGTCGATCATTGGAAAGAATTATGCCTGGAATGTGATAAACGTAATAAAATATTTGAACACATTACAGTTTCGTTTTTCCTAAATATGTTAGCTGTAGGATTCTGATTCCTTTCACCACGTCGATTCTTGGATCTAGTTTCCAATTTTTTACGGGAAATTCGCGTTAGTATCCAATTTATCGAGAGTAATTGTTTCATCAGCATTATTGTACTGGTATTGGCATGGTTACTGGTATCGTAGAATAACATTATTAATTAGTACTAGTGTTTTGGCCCAGAACAGGCCAGTAGCACAAATAGGCGACAGTTACGACAGCCATAACTCACTCCAACATCTGGCAAGGAGTTTTATTGACGGTCAAGGCCATAAACATGCCGACTTTCCCAATTTCCCTGTCGTCCTTGCTAATTGCACCGCCTGCATGCAAGATGGGATTGGGCACGTGGAAAGGATCGGCATGATCAACCAACAGAAAAACCCTCTAGAGGCCACACTTGCCCGAGATATAGAGGGAGTACGGCACTGTCACCTATATAAACACAGCTCATCTCAGTCAGTTCAGCTTATAACTCACACATCATACAGCAACCGTCACACAGTCAACAGTCAATCTGATATCGTTGTTAAATATACTTGTTTTACCAAATATTCGCATCCATTATTCCAAACCTTTCTTCGACGGAAGTAAAAAGCCAAACGAGAGAAGTATCGGCACGCACGTACATCACATTTACCGTTGTGCTACCTGAAATAGTGTATTTCCATATGTTGTAAAAATAAATGTTGCTTATCTTTCGTAGATTGACTTTAGGAATGAACTATTATGAATACAGAGACAAATTCAGCGTAAAATTCTTCTTTCAAAATACATATAATAAAACAATAAGACTGATTTTCATTTCATTCGCGCGTGTACATGAATAATTGACGATGAGTGAAATGTTTTTGAAATTTATAATAGTCATTCGTAACCAAAAATCAGTTTTGTATTGCAACTTCTACAATTGGAATTTCAGTAAAGAATTATTTTATTAAAATACGTACAGGTGTGTATAGATCTTGAAAGCAGTCATTATACAATAAAAATAACATAAGTTATACAAATTCTACCGACTTCGCAGGAAGCAAACAATTATTTAGTTATTGATTGACGCAATGATGAAGAAATTAGTTTCCAACACATTGACAAACTTTGCTACCTGTTGCACAGTATCCAGCTAATATACTGCAATAGTACTGCGCCAGGAGTTCATTGCAGCGTAGCCCTCCGTCGCGTGCACGTCATATAAATTGATTTTTTCTGAATTGATTTTTTCTTGGTTCCGTACCAAAATTCCAAAAAAAACGGAATTTTCCGACCACGGTGTTAGTATCCCTTTACGAATACTAACTAGTTCAATGTTACCGTCTTGTCTTAGGAGGATTGCCCTTTTATTTACACTATTACACTATTGTCTATATTATTATATTTCCTTTATTATGTGTTAGATTTGTACATTAATTGTGACGTTGTTGTCTCGATTGATTCCCTTTTTCGACTGATTGTCTCGAATCTTCCAAACGCTGTCGACTGTCTTTTTTCTTGGAGTGGATGTAAGTGGATGCGTGCGTGTGTGTGAGATGTAAGCAAGGCGAGTGTAGTAGTGAGTCGTGGATGATGGTGTGTCATAGTGCGTAAGACGGAACACTGACGTTTCTAAATATTCGAAGTATTTAGAAATCTAAAACTTCCATAACGCCTATCTAAAACAATTGAATCATTAATTTGTTAATTAGTCTGTGAACATGCATCTTTGTGTAATGACTCAGTCTGGTTTACTGATTTACTCTGTGCATTGAAATAGAAATGAAGTACCTGGAACGTAAATAACTTTATTCTTCAACACGTCGCTACAGCTTTCGCCCAGTTATTTTTGTGACAAAATCAGTTTTAGTGCAAAGTGTATTTGGCAAGATGTCGTAAACGGCAGAGGGATGGCAGAATTTGTGAGACAGAAGAGTCAGGTATTCACGAATCTGAGGTGGGCCAAGTTTCGTTCTGTAATTGTCGGTTTAATAATCGGTGAGTAACATGATTTAAGTTTCTTGAATGCTTAAATTGTCATATTCACACACAATATTTCTAGTGTTATTCCTTTTCTTATTTTATAATTAGTTCAGTCAAAAAATATACTATGTAATTAGTTAAAATATGTATTAAATTCCTTTTTATTTATTACACTTTTAATTTATTACACCAGACATCAATTGAAACGTAAAAGTCATGCATTTGGTATTAAAGGTTGTTGGTATTTAGTATTAATTGTTATTGGTATATTGAAGTTTTCATAAAACTGATCTTAAAAAATACGAAGGTCTCCAAAACCGTTGAATTATGTTCATGAATGAATTCACTGTAATCTTGAAGAATGGAGTCTATCTCTCGTATTGACTCTATAAAACGTCGTTTACAAATTCTATTCAGTATTAGCATTGAACGAGAAGAAAGAAGTAAGAAAATCCTGACAATTCGTCATGGATATTCAAGGTTCCATAAAATGGCAAAGAAAATCAACCAGTTTTAAGCAAACTCGTTGTAAAGGCGAGACTACTTCGAAAGAAGTAGTTAGAAAAGATCTAGTCATGAGAAATTTTAATTTATATTTATCACCGTTATTATAGAACACTTAAACATTAATTAACAGACTTACACTGTGTATAATGAACGTAATGGCCAGGATACACTCTTGCATATGTCTCGTGACAATAATAATGTTTCGTATTTATAAAAGGTAATTCACTTTCTTTTGTTGCACATATACTCCACAATAATCTTCTTATGATTTCCTTGTTGTATAAATTATTATTCAATTCTTCCAATTATGAAATGAATGTACTAGCGGAGGTATAGATTTGTTTGACATATTAGTGGAAAAATATATATACATTTGTTTGACGTATTTATATTTGAATACAAATTCATCGTGACCATAGACTTTAGTTTAATTAATATGACAAAATTAATTTTATAAATGATTTTGTCTGTGATTAGATATCAACGATGGAAGTGGTATCAAGGTACTTCACGTTTTGCGCGTTCACTGTTGCTCAATTGGATCATCTATTGTTTGTGACGATAATGGGACAGTTTATTGTCAATTCCACCGATGAAATCTTGCGACGAATGTAAGATCGATCGAAAATTTTCTAGTAGAACGTTTGCAGGTTTCGTATATTTGAAACAAGTTGCAAGAATTTTATTGATTCGATATGTTCCAGTTAAGCCGAATTAAATTCACGATAATTTAATAGCTAAATACGAAGCCAAATGGTACAATGGTTCATCAAAGGCGCAACTGTTGTATGTACTGGCAAAAATATTTAAACCTTCCTGTATTAACAGGTGGAAAATTGATTCCTTTGAATTTGTATAGCTTCGTACAGATTAGCTGAATCACTTTCGCAGAATCTTTCAGGATTTTCAGAAAACAGTTGACTGATTAATTAGCAACTAATTTTTCTTCAGGTCCTCAAAGCATCTTTTTCATATTACACATTGTTTAGGTCTGCGTAGTTGCCAATACGTTGCCAATTATTATTGCCAATATATACGTACGTATGTACGTAGCCAATGAAAGAATGAAATTGTCGCAGCATTTGCGAGTAAGTATTGTTTGTTATTTGAATGCGATAAGTGACGTAAATAATAAGATAGGAGCTTGACAAAATGAAAATTCAATTTCACTTACTTCAACTTTAATTATTTTAATTATAAAAATGTGCATTATATTCATTAGATTCCATACACAATACGAAGATGACGACACAAACATGATTCCAAATAAAATAATAATTTGTTTTTATTTTCATTCATGTGCTATTTTTCACAGTAATATCTAAATCATTTCATTTTTATACTTAACACCATATTGTCGACTTTCACAATCAGCTTGTAAAACCATACACATCGACCAAAAGTTTGGAATCACTACGAGTTTTAAGAAAAACTGGATATATTGAAGAATATTACAAATTTTTGCAGGCACTGAGGATATTTTACTTATCAAAGCGTCTAGTAGGGAATAATTTTTACATTTTCTTTGGTTTTTTTCATAAAGAAACAGATATTTTTCTTAAGTCGCCTTTTCATTGAAAAATTTTATATTCTTCTACGCTTCTTGTAGTATTTGCCAAAGATGTTCCTTGGATGTTAGGTAGTGGAA